>OVBL01000373.1:0-646352 GCA_900406555.1 Pseudoturritis turrita | reverse complement strand
CGATCCGCCTGTTTTATGGCTAGGGAAACCCGATCCACCTACTTCACGATCAGGAGACCCGATCCATCTGCTTGGTCACGGATCGGGGCACACCTTTCACGGTTAGGGGACCCGATCCATCTGTTTCATGGCCAAGGACCCGATCCACCTATTTCACGGTCAGGGGGACCCGATCCATTCTGCTTCAAGGCTAAGGACCCGATCCACCTTCACGGTTAGGGGCTCAACTGCTGGTGCTTTTTCATACTTAGCCATTTTTTCCAATCGTTGATTCTCAAGAGGTGAAATCTGACCCCAACTGTTAGCCCCCCAGCTTGGCAGTATCAGTAACGTTAGTGCCGAGCTGTAAGTGGTCGAGTGAGATCAACGATTCTCGTGGTCGTCCCGAACTGTCCTTTTTGATGACGATCCCGAACCATTCCTTTGTAGTATTGCTGGTGCAGTTCCTAGGCAAACTCAGTTCGGGATTCTGTTGCCTTGACACCTTTCTCGGGGAGTGCAAACGTTTTTGCTGGTTCCCGAGGCGAATGACGTCACCATTTGCCTATATAATCCGTGATACTTCTCATTTGTTCTCCACTTCATTTCTCCGAAAATTTCTTCAAACAGGTAACCTCTCTCTTCTTTCTCTCTCTAATTTTTTTTGCTTAAGTTTTTAGCCGAAACTCCGTTGCTCTTTCTTCGCCGCCGATCCGCTTGAATTTCCCGATCCATCTTCAACTAGCTCCGTCGCCATCTTCGAGTTTTCCGGCAGTTTGTTTTGGAGATCTTCAACTTGTTCTTCAATGTTTAAAAGGTTTTGATCTATTTTGATAGGCCGCTGAGAACCCCGATCCGTCCTTTGAATCTTATAAACCCTAGATTCTCTTTCGCGAGCTGTTAGGGATCCCGATCTGTTCATATCTTCCAAGGACCCCGATCCGTCTTCGAATTCAACGGAATGTCTCATTCATCTGTTTCTGCATCTCCCGATCCGTATACCCGCTTGTTCGGCATTTCGGGGCAGTCTTCGCTTCCTGAACCATCCTTCTCTCCCGATCCGTTTCTCACCCGAAGCTGTGGTCGGGAAGATTCTTCTGGCGCACACGTTTCAGAAAACCTGGATGATCCAAGTGATTCGGGGGTTGGACCTTCCCTTCTTGGCAGAAAAATGGTACTTTCTGAATCCTCTGGAGTGGGCAGCAATTCTGGGGATCCTTTGCGATTTGAAGTGCCTCAACTCAATGATTCTCCATTCGTCGAGGCGGCGAATCTTTTCACTGATGCAATGGACCCCGATCTGCCAAAAATTGAACCGGAGGATTGGTTCTTCGATCCAGTCGTGGCCAGACAGGAGTTGAAGCATCTGATGCATCTTAACCATCAAACCCCAAGGAAGAAGAAAAACAAGAAGCGACCCGATCCACCTGGTTCAACCCTTTCAACCGTGGATTCGCTATCGGCCCTTAGGCATAGGTTCAGTATTTCGGAGGAAATCGAGTTTGTGCTTCCTTCTCCATCAGACCGAGCCAATAATCCCCCTCCTAACCATTTCACTCTTTACGAAAGCTTCTTCTACCGCTGCCTGTTGTGGTTCCCGATCCCCGACGCCATCCTCCAGTTTATCTGGAAATACAACCTAGCTATCTCTCAAATCAACCTTCGAGGAATCAGGCATATGGTCGGTATTCTGGTCAGGAGTTATGAGTGCGATCTAGAAGTCGGCGTCGAACACCTGACACACTTGCTGGAGTTCAGGCGTCGAAATAAGCGGGAGCTGAAATATTATGTGTCGGGCAAGGCTAGGAGAAACATCATAAGAGGCTTCCCGTCGAAAGACGATAATTGGGAAGATTACTTCTTTTTCGTCCCTATTTCTGAAGCATCGGTGGGTCGGAGGTGCCTTCAGTCTGTCAAGTCTGTCTGGGGAGAAATTGGTAGCCGACCCGTTGCTCGACTTGGGCCACGGCTCGGGTCTCCATTATTTAGCAGTTCCCTTTTTCCTTTTTTGTTTAGGTTTGTTTTTGACCTTGCGTAAATTTTATTGTTTTGCAGTTCGTCATCTTCGTCTTTTATTGCCTCCCGATCTGTCTGAAGTTCACGAAGCGCTTTCAGCTCGCAAGTGCAATTGGTCTAGAGATTTCAACCTTCGCCGAGTTGAGAGAGCACGAGCCCTTTCAGAAGGACAATCAGTTGAGCAATAGTCCCCTTCTCATTCTTCAAGAGATACGATGGGAAGACCAACTTTCAGAGATCGAGCTGCCGCGAAAGCCAAGGCAGAGGCAGAAGCCGGGGAAAGAGCGCGACAAGCCAAGGCACTGGCCCAATCTCGTCCCCCGACCCACGAATCTACCCCCGCCGCTGTCCCCGAACCAAAGGTCGCTGGTAATCACCCCGAACTGACTCCTTCATTGGCTTCTGGGGGAATCATTGTAGGGCTTCGTCCAACCGATTCTCGACTACTGCCGCACCAGGATAAGGGCAAGGGGAAGGCAAAGGAAAAGAAAAACCCGAGCAAGAAGCGCCAGTCAGCAGACGACAAGGGGGATGCCCCGAAGCGCCTGCGGCGTACTGAATCGTCGAAGGCGATTCCCGAAGCAATCCCTCTTTCCGCTGCTCCAATAAACACTGAAGGGGCATACAGTGATGCTTCAGCATCCGCGGCCATTTTCTCGAAAATCACCTGTCCAGGTGATCGCTTTCCGCCACCAGACACTTTGCTTAGGGAAAAAACCTACAGCGAGATGTCGCTTAGGGGCGTTAAGGTATGTGACATATATTGGCCTTGTTTTCGCTACCCGATCCGTCTAAACTTAGTTAAACGTATTTTCTCGTTACCGTGCAGTTCATATCCCATCTTAACAGGATGGTAATGGGATACGAATCTGACTCTCGTAAGGACCGCGAGAGGGTCGAAGATGCTAGGCGGAAAGCCATTGAGCTGGATGGGAAGCTCAAAGAAGTCGAGGCGGCTCAGGTTGCCGAACGGGAAAAAGCAGTCAAACGAATCAAAGATCTTGAAGCTGATGCGGAGGGGCACAGAAAGCACATCAAGGAAGCTGACGAGCGGATCATGCGGCTAGAGTCAGGAAAGGCAAGGCGGGATGCTCATATAGCTAGCCTGACGAGGCAGCTTGAAGCTGTTAACGAGCTTCTCGAGAGCAAGGTTGAGCGAGCCGTTCTGGAGGCCAAACGCGAGACCATGGTGATGCTCGAAGGCAAAGTTTCCCGAGCCAAGAAGATTCTTAGCCAAATTGACGGTGAGCCAAAGGAGAATATGCTCGACCTTGCCCAGATTGAAGGCAATCTCCAGTTCGTTGGGCTTCTTCAAAGCAACGATCCGCCATCTCTTGATGCCGAGGCGAAGAATTTAGCTGAGCAGAAAGAGGTCTTGACGGGATCTCATGAAGCATTCGCTCAGCTCGTGGTCGAAATGAGAGAGATCCTGAGATTGTCTCCAATCCGATCTGATATTCTCAAGGAGCTTAACGATGGTGAGCCCATGGAGACTGCTGCTGCGAGTGTCGGGATCCAGGAATTTTCCGGGTCTAACAAGGGAACGCCTGGTCTGGTCGATCTTGGTCCGGTGGAGGTTGCTAAAGAGATAGTCCCCGATCCCGTTTTTGCCAAAGCTCTCGATGCTGCCTTGGAGAAAAAGGTTGCAGAGTTTGCTGAGGCGTTGCTTGTGGAGGACAAAGCCCCCGAAGGTGAAATAGCCGAGCAGATGGTGGAGGCGGAGCAGAAGTCGGTCATGACTCCTGAGATAGTGGAGGATTACGATCCTCTTTTCTTTGTCTAATTTTACAACTCTTTTCTCATTTTTTTTTTGTTAACGCCTGGACGGCTTTATCCAAATAGCTGTGAACTTCGTTTATCACTCGGTTGCTGATAACCCTTGTCTTTGAATATATGTGTTTTTTGTTTAACGATAGATTCTAGAATGCCTTGTCTGCATTCGCGTTTGTTTGCGTAGTTACGAGATGATCAGTCTCGAGATGATCAATTCGGTCTACAGATAGGTCACCATAAACTTATCTGCTCCGATAATGATCATTTGTATAGTCTAGGACGAGCATTTCGGTTTACGGATATGTTAACATAAACGTATCCGCTCCGACAATGATCGTATGTTTGTATTGTTGTGGATGAACATTTCGGTTTACGGATACGTTACCGTAAACATATCCGCTCCGATAATGAACAAAGTATTTGTATAGCGCGCTTTTTAATCCTGAGATGGATGTGATAGTTTAGATCCGAGATGGATGCGAAAGTTCACTATTGTGGCCAACAATAGTGAAGGTGTGGCGAGATGCCCGTAGTCTGTTTTGTTAAGACTTAGTGATTTTTTTTTTTTTTTTTTTAGGTAAAGATGGTCTGTGAAAGCAAAGCTTTGATAGATTGTAGAACCTGTTTTCAAAGATGGGAGTATACGAGTATGCGTATACGTACCCACTCCTCCCCCCCCTTTTGAAAGGAGGGGGGCAACTGAACCCGTCCGAAGACGAGCTGCCTACGTACCCTTTGTAGGGATCAAGTCGCCCCGTAGTTCATGTAAAGTAGCTTAGTGATAGTACTTTTTGAGGTGCATTGCGTTCCATGATCTCGGTACTGGAACGTCCGTCATGTTAGCAAGTTTGTAAACGCCAGGTTTGACAACTTCGGTGATCTTGTAGGGTCCTTCCCAATTTGCTCCTAGTTTGCCAGCATTTGTTTCCGCGGTGTTCTGAAAAATCTTCCGCAAAACTAAATCGCCTTCGTAGAATCTTCGTTCTCGAACGTTGGAATTGTAGTACTTTGAGGCCGCGTGTTGATAGTTCTGGATCCTGATCAAGGCTTGGTCCCTTCTTTCGTTGATCAAGTCCAGTTCGTCGAGCATTAACAGGTGATTGAGCCCCTCTTGTTCTGGCAATAACCTCCGGCGAATCCCTGGAAAATGTATCTCCGGTGGGATGACACACTCTGTTCCGTAGACGAGGGCGAACGGGGTTTCTCCTGTCGCTCGTCGTGGGGTGGTGCGGTGAGACCAAAGTACCCCCTCCAGTTCTTCAGCCCAACGTCCCTTCTTCTCGTCAAGGCGTTTCTTTAGGCCGTCAAGTATTGTTTTGTTGATTGCTTCGGCCTGTCCGTTCCCTTGTGGATATCTTGGAGTAGACTTGCTGAGTCTGATTTTCCATTTTTCGCAGAAATCTTCAAAACGATTTGAGATGAACTGCGAGCCGTTATCTGTCACGATCTCGTACGGTACTCCATGTCGGCATATGATGTTTTTCCAGACGAAGGCCTCCACTTGCGCATCTTTAATGTTAGCATAGGAGTCGGCTTCGACCCATTTTGAGAAATAGTCGGTCAAAACTAAAAGGAAGCGTTTCTGTTTTGACGGATGGAGTGGTCCGACAATGTCCATAGACCATCGCATGAATGGATATGGCGATGAGATTGAGGAAAGTACTTCTGTAGGTTGGTGGATCATTGGCGCATGGCATTGGCATTTTTCGCATTTGGCTGAAAACACCTTGCAGTCTTTGATCATTGTTGGCCAATAGTAGCCGTGACGTTTGACTTTTATGGCTAGTGCTCTCCCTCCAGAGTGATTTCCACATGAACCGTTGTGAATTTCTTCCATAACTTTCCTGGCGTCCTTTCCTTCCACGCAGTTTAGCAACGGTCCCGAGAATCTCCACTTGAAGACATTTCCATCGAGTAACACGTAACGTGCTGCCTGGGCTCGAAGCTTGCGAGCTGCCCATTTTTCGGTCGGTAGGACGCCGTCGCATATGTACCCTCTGATTGCGCCGAGCCATTCCTTGTCACAACCATATTCTGGATCATTGTCGACTTTGTTTGCTTCTCCGTTGGGTTCAACGACAGGGTCCTTGCTGCTTGTTGTAGTTGGTGACTCAACGAGATTGTCTTCTTCCATTGGGGCAATATCCGGCTCTGCGGGTGATTGATTGGCCAATTCTTCCTGCATTTCGTCCATCACCTCTTGCCTGGTCGAGACATCTGTCGCTTGTCTAGCCGCTTGTGAACGAGTTATGGCATTCACTGAACCGCCGAAACTGATGCTCGGGTGTTGGATGAATTCTACCGGGATCACTCGCTTTAGATCTGGATCGGAAGTTGATGCAAGGGCTGCAAGTGCGTCGGCTGGGGTGTTCTCCCCTCGCGGAATACGTGTTAGGATGAATTGTTTGAACTGTGCAGCTAATTCTTTGACGATCTTCAAGTAAGCTTCCATTCGATCATCTTTTGCTGCATATTCACCGCTGAACTGATTCGCGACTAGCTGGGAATCGCAAAATGCGTGGAGTTTCTTGATCTTTAGGCCGTTAGCAAGTTTCATCCCGGCAATCAAGGCTTCGTACTCCGCTTCGTTGTTAGATGCACGAAACCCCAGGCGGAAAGACTGTTCCAGTAGTTCTCCAGTTGGAGAGGTTAGCCGAATCCCTACTCCTGAACCGTTTTTGGAAGATGAGCCATCAACATGGAGTTTCCAGAGCTGTCCTTGCATTTCGTCGTCGATGCCTTCTTCGGATAGTTCGATAAGAAAATCTGCAAGAACTTGCGATTTAGCGCACGTGCGTCCGCGATACTCAATGTCGTATTCGCTCAGTTCGATAGCCCAATTTGCTAGCCTTCCCGACTGGCTTGGACTGTGCAGAACAGACCTTATCGGAAAGGTGCTTAGAACGACGATTGAGTGAGATTGAAAGTATGGCCTTAGTTTTCTCGCCGACATAACTATGGATAGTGCCAATTTCTCCATCTGTGAGTACCTTGTTTCCGCGTCCGTAAGGGTTTTACTTACGTAGAATATCGGCTTTTGTTCGCCGCGCTCGTCTCGAATCAATACGCCACTTACCGCTGTGGCAGAAATTGCGGTGTACAGAAAAAGTGGTTCTCCTGCTTCTGGTTTTGTGAGAACTGGAGGAGTGGCTAGATAATTCTTGAGTTTCTGAAACGCTTCCTCGCAGTTGTCCGTCTAGTCGAACTTCTTGTTCCCTCGCAAAGTATCGTAGAATGGCAAGTATTTGTCGGTGGATCGTGAGATGAATCGGTTAAGCGCAGCTACTCTCCCAGTAAGACGTTGGACTTCCCTTTTCGTCTTTGGCGACGTCATATTGATGAGTGCGTCGATCTGTTTAGGGTTTGCCTCAATGCCGCGGTGAGTTACAAGATATCCAAGGAATTCTCCCGAAGTAACTGCAAATCTGCACTTGGTCGGATTTAACTTCATGTTGTGAAGGTTCAGCTGCGAGAAACATTCCTTGAGGTGAGCGACGTGATCCTGTTCCTTTAGTGATTTCACCAGCATGTCGTCTATGTAAACCTCCATTGTTTTTCCGAGTTGGTCCGCAAACATCTTGTTCACCAGTCGCTGGTATGTCGCGCCCGCATTTTTCAAACCGAATGGCATCACCTTGTAACAATATATTCCACGATCCGTTATGAAAGCGGTCTTCTCGCGATCGTCGGGGTTCATCAAAATCTGATTGTAACCTGAGAAGGCATCCATGAAGGATAGGAGTGCGTTTCCTGCCGTCGCTTCGACTAAGCGATCGATATGCGGAAGGGGGAAGCTGTCTTTTGGACAGGCTTTGTTCAGGTCGGTGAAATCCACGCACACGCGCCATTTGCCATTCTTCTTCTTGACCACCACTGGGTTAGCTAGCCAGTCCGGGTACTTCACCTCAGTTATTGATCCGACGCGCAGTAGTCTCTCCACCTCGTCATTTACCGCTTTAGCTC
Organism: Pseudoturritis turrita; assembly: GCA_900406555.1. NCBI lineage: Eukaryota > Viridiplantae > Streptophyta > Magnoliopsida > Brassicales > Brassicaceae > Pseudoturritis > Pseudoturritis turrita. Next base: position 638,621 of record OVBL01000373.1, on the reverse strand, counting down.
TGTCTGGCCCAAGTTTTCTTCTTTTATGTTTTACCGGTTTGAAAGTTGGGTCGACATTCAGTTCGTGGCTTGTTATACTGATATCGATGCCAGGCATATCTTCTATTTCCCATGCGAAGGTGTTGATATTTGTCTTCAAGAATGCCACGAGCTCTTCTTTGATCTTTCCATCTAACTCTGCTCCAATTTCTACACAGCGTTCGAGATGTTTGTTGTCGATGCAAACTGATATGACGGGGTCGCAGGTTGGTTTAGACACCTCTTCTTCGCGATCCACCGCGATCTGTAACTGCTATAACAGTCTGGAAAGCTCTTCCACCGGTTCTCTGTCGGTCTTCATCTTCTTGCGCTTCGAATTTGCCTTTGGATCAGTCACCGGGTTTCTGAGCTTGTGTGCGGCGAGAAAGCAGACGCGAGACTCTTTTTGATTTCCTCGAATAGTTTTCACGCCGTTTGGTGTAGGGAACTTGAGGCAAAGATGGTAGGTCGAAACGGCTGCGCGCATCGAGTTTAACCAGGGGGTCCCTACGATGACGTTGTAGATGGCCGGATGGTCAGCTACGGAGAACTCGACGATCTTTGTCACCTCGCCAGCTTGGACAGGCAGTTTGATTGTTCCGGTGGTCATGGTGGTTTCTCCAGAGAATCTCGTCAAGGGTTTGGGAGTAGACATCACTTCGGACAGGTCCACATTCATCCTTCTGAGAGTTTCGAGGAAGATTACGTCCACGGTGCTCCCAGTTTCTACCAATACGCGTGCTACATCGCAGTCGTTGATGATCAACTCGATCACGAGAGGGTCGTCATGAGGTCTGTCGATTCCGATTGTTTCTCTTTCCTCGAACGATATCACGTCGTTTGGAAACTTAGATGGTTTAGACCAGTTGATGCTGACGTCTGCCCTTCGCTGGAATGCTTTGATTGATGAGACGGTATCTGAGCAATAGTGGGATCCTCCCATTATCATGCTAATCCTTCTTCTGCTTGATCCAGAGGGTGGTGTTTCGTCATCCCTTCTATCGCGCTTGGTGTGATCTTCTTTTGTCAGATCGGGTTTGTATGTGTTTACGTCCATCTCGAAATCCTTGAGGCTGACACTTCCCCCAAGCTCGCCGGCTGCTAATTTTTTAGCAAGCTTCAGGCCTAGAATTCGGCAGTTCGCGGTAGAATGTCCGTAGATGTGGTGGTGTTCGCAGTAGGCCGTCTCGTCATAGGAGCTGTCGCTTTTGGTCCATGTGCTCCATGAGCTTCTTCCACGGGCTCGGCCTCTCCCACGACCGAATCCAGGAGCGTCGATTTGATAGTTATGAGCTCCTCGAAAACCTCCTTCGTGCTGGATATAGCTGGAGCCTTGATTGTTCTTCCTAGTGTTGGAAGGGGCTGAAACTTGGGGAGACTGGTTCGTTGTCTTGGTCTTCCGTACTTCTCAGTTAGGATTTTCATCTCTTCTTCTTCGGTGATGAAGTCTGCGGCTCGATGCATAGCGTCCTGTATCGTAGTGGGGGTGTTTAGCGCGATTTCTTTGCGAAAATCGGAATTGAACCAGAGTGCTCGCTTCAGGGCTAGTAGGGCTGCTTTGTCACTCAGGCCTTCCACTTTTGACATAATAGCCTTGAACCTTCCAATGAAACTCCGGAGTGTTTCGTTCTGTCCTTGAGCTAAGGTCCATAGGTCGGCGTCAGACATTCCGGGATCCATGAAGATGGAGTAATGTTTCAAGAATGCCGCAGATAGCTGGTTATAGCCGTCGATGGAATTTCGCTCGAGTCTTGAGAACCACTGGAGTGCCGGTCCCTTAAGATGCTCCACGAAGAGAAGGCATTGTCTGGCGTCTCTCTCATTTTCCTTGAAATTCGAGCGTCCCATGGCAATAGCGAAGGCCGTCAGATGCTCCTTCGGATCGGTCTTTCCTTCATAGATCGGGATTTTCATCTTTCCAGGGTCTGGAATTCTCGTGCTAGTTATCCGTGCTGTGAACGGGGTGTTCTGTGCTTCCTCCAGTACACGATCTATCTCTGGCACCTTGCTAGTTGCTTTGTGCATCATGGATCGGACAGCTCTGATGTCGGCAGCCGCTCGATCCATATCTGCTCGTATCCTAGCCATCTCGTCTTTCTGGGCTCTGACTCCTGCTCGGCGCTCTTCGTTCATCCGTGCTTGCTCAGCCCAGAGTATGTTTTCCTCTTCCTCGGTCAGCTCTTGATCTCCTTCGGGGATGGCCTCGTATATTTCGGTTCGGTTTTGACCAGTTGCTAGGTGTTCAGGATTGTCATGGCTCTCCATGTTTTGCTCCATTCGGTTCTCCTCCTCCAGATTGATGATTGGTGCATGCTCCTCTTCGATTGGCGTGGCGTCTGCCCCTTGGACCCTTGAGGCTAGGTTTGCTGAGCTTTGGTGTAGTGGTGGCAGTCTTCCTCGGGTCCTTGGTGGGTTGAGCGGAGTTGTGAAGTCCAGGGCCGTTGGGTTGAGATGCCTCCCGACTCGTCCTGCTGGATCCAGACCTGATCCCGTGCCTCGGGTACGACTCGCCGTTGTGAGGGCCCTCAGCTCGCCCGTCATCGTGTTGTTCAGCTTATCTTGCTCCTCCGCCTTTTTGAGCAGTGTCTCCAGCATGGCTTTCATCTCCGTGAGCATTGTCGAAGTCTCCCCAACGTCTGTGGATCGGTTCGCCTGATCCTCCACGCCGGCGTTTCTGGTGTCAGCAGCGCTATCGTCTCCGTCGTTGGTCATCGTTCTCAGATCGGTTTTGTGGTGGTTCTTCGGTGTAAGAAAATTTCAATGCCCCCTCCTTCTAGCGCCAAATTGTGGGAGTGTAAATCCACGCCAATTGAATTTGTTATGTATTTTAGAGAGATCCGAAACTTCTGAGTAAAAACCACCAAAAAACACAAACAGAGATCCAAAGTTGGTGTTTTATTAAGCTGTTTGGAAAGCTTTTTGTGTCAGAGCAAAAGTACAGAGTTTTGCTAGGTAAATTGCGGATCCCCTTTTCAGAGGGTATACATCAGTATATATACATCTTTAAGTCGGTTAAGTTAATGTCTAAAGAGATAAGGAAGACTTCCTAATTCCTCGGGATTTCTTTCTAGCGAAAACTATCATCGTCATGGGCTTCGACTCATGGGCTATCTTTGTCATCTCTTTTGTGGGCTTGAATTTGTGGGCTCGTTGTCTCAGCCCATTCTCTAGCCATGGTTCGCGGCTCGGGTGACACCATGGTTCACGGCTCGGGTGACACCACGGTTCACGGTTCGGGTGACGTACTATGGGTCGTGACCCCCGATCCGTCTGTCGTACCATGGATCGGGGTATATGTCCCAGCTTCTTCACCGTGGGTCGTGACCCCCGATCCATCTGTCGTCCCATGGATCGGGGTACACGACCCAGTTTGCCTTGTCATGGTTCGGGATACCCGATCCAACTACTTCAATCATGGTTCGGGGTTTGGAACCAAACTTCCCTTCTCCCGGATCGGGGTACCCGATCCCTTGCTCTGTCACGGATCGGGGTATACCTTTCACGGTTAAGGGACCCGATCCATCTGCTTCATGGCCAAGGACCCCGATCCAACTTCATCACGATCAGGGGACCCGATCCGTCTGCTTGGTCACGGATCGGGGCACATAACCCAACCTTCTCGTGGATCGGGGTACCCGATCCCTTGCTCTGTCACGGATCGGGGTACACCTTTCACGGTTAGGGGATCCGATCCGCCTATTTTATGGCTAGGGAAACCCGATCCACCTACTTCACGATCAGGAGACCCGATCCATCTGCTTGGTCACGGATCGGGGCACACCTTTCACGGTTAGGGGACCCGATCCATCTGTTTCATGGCCAAGGACCCGATCCACCTATTTCACGGTCAGGGGGACCCGATCCATTCTGCTTCAAGGCTAAGGACCCGATCCACCTTCACGGTTAGGGGCTCAACTGCTGGTGCTTTTTCATACTTAGCCATTTTTTCCAATCGTTGATTCTCAAGAGGTGAAATCTGACCCCAACAACCGACATTGGAGCCGGCAAAATCTACAACTCCAACCTTTGCTGCTGCATTCTCTACTGGCTCGCTCCCAAGGAGGGTGTCCACAGAGTCAGAGGAAACCGGCGAAAGCATCAAATCCTTCTTCAGCTCGGCCTCAATTCTCTCGAATTCATCAGTCGCATCGGCTAAATCGACCCTCCACCCTGCCAACTTTGCCGCCTCGGAGTCCAGAGCAGGTGCATCATCTTTTTGCAGTATCTCGAGCAACTGCAGGTTGCTGTCAACTTGGGCTAAGTCAAGCTCCTTCTCCTTTGCGGTCTTCAGCTCCTCAATACTCTTCTCAATTTTGGCTAGCCGCTCCCGATACTTCTCTGATACCTCTCGCCTCGCTGCTTTCTGGGCCTTTTTAACATCTGCCTCATGCAGGGCTCGAGAAGCGACGAGCTGCCGTTTCAGAGACTCAATCTCAGCAGCTTTTTTCTGCTTAGAGCGGTCCAGCCTCATCGCCAGGTCACCTGTTTTGTCCCACTCATCCTTGAGATACGCCTTCTCCCTCTCAAGGGTCTCAATCCGAGCTGAGGCAGTTGTCAGTTCGTCAGCATGTTTTCCCTCCAGCTCGGCAACCTTATCTTTGAAGAAAGATGCGTCCTTGCGGGCATCTTCGATCCGGCGCCTGTCCTTCCGTATGTCATGCTCGAAAGCGGCAATGATTTTGTTGATAGAAGCGACGAACTGGTCACAAGAAGAAGTAGTCAATGCTTAGTCATTTCACTCAAAACAAAACAAAATAAGCAGTCTCGAAACATACCTTGGTGCCTCGGAGCGACATGTCGGCATATAGGTCGCCGTGAGAAAGCACATCAAGAGGCGGCAACCTATCTCCCGAACAACAAACCTGCGAGAACAGAGTCGCTGAGGCTGCCTCGTCGTTACATATCGGCTCGGCTCCGTCGTGTGTAAATGCCTGCACCGGCTCATCAAGAATAGGATCGGCAGGCTTATGGCGTTTTCTTCTCTCCTGCTTCTCCTTAGCTTTTCCTTTATCAGCCTCGGGACGTTTACTAGGAGTTTGCCTCTTGCTCCCATTGTGTTGAGACAGGGCCGAAGCAGAAGGCCTGACAACCGAGACGATTGCCGAGACCACTTCCCTAGGCTCGGCATCAGAAACCGGAGGCTCGGGAAGAAGATTTTGCTTCACCTCGGCAATAGTCTGGTCAACCATCTCTGCAGTTGGCTCGGTATTTTGTTCAAATGTGCCAGGTGCTTCGTCGGCTTGGTTTGCTGCTTCTTTCGCTTTCTCCTCTTTCAGCGCCTGCCTATCATGGATCGTCAATCTTTTTCCCATGTTTCTTTTTGGAGGACTCGGCAATGGAGATTCAGACTCCGAGCTGTCGGACACTTCGACTCCGGCAAAAGTGGCTCGGGCTTTTTCGACTCTTTTTAGGGAAAAATATTTTTCCCAATGGCACCTTCTCTCAGCAAGTGTGCTCCGAAGCGTGAGCGTGTCTTCTGGGTAACGTGGGAGAATCTGCCGAACTGCAAAAACAAAGAAGAGAAATAAGTGGTCAGCTCGCTACGAAGTAAAACATTAGCAAATCTCCTGAAAAGTCTACGGCTCGCCCACCAATGGTTCCCCACTCTGTTTTTACGTAATGGATGCTTTCGGCTTCGACCGTAGCATCGTTGATAGGAACAAAGAAAAAGTAGTTCCCCCAATCTCCATCTTTGCTTCGGAAGCCTTCGATTATCTTCCTCTGCTTCTTGTTGGAAATATAATAGGCTCGGGAGTTCTTGATCTTTCGGAACTCAAGAAACTGCCGAAGGTGGGAGATGCGAACAGTCACGTCACACTCGTAGCTCCGAACCAGAATCCCAACTAGGTGACGCATCCCACGAGGTGTAATTTGGCTCGGCGCTAACCCGTGCTTGTATAGAAAGCGAACGATCAAGCTAGGGATCAGAAACCAGAGCAGACAACCGTAGAAGAAACTCTCATAGAGAGTGAAATACCCAGGCGGTGGAGATTCAGCTCGGTCAGTTGGAGCAGGAACAACCAGTTCGACGTCTTCGGAAATGTGGAATCGATGCCTTAATGCCTCCAAGGACTCGGCAGTACATAAGGACGAACCAGGTGGGTCAGGTCGTCTCTTAGGAGCTTTTCTTTTAGGCTTTTGCCTCGCCGATGTGCTAGCCTGGTGGCTCGCGAACAATCTTTCCAACCGTATTTTCTCCGCCTCGTCAATGACGTATTCTTCTGGTTCGGCTTTAAACTCTTCGAGAGCCTTTTGTACCAGAGCTGCTTCGGCATCCGCCTCGGCATCAAATGCTTTGTCTATCAGAGATGGGACAACAATCTGCAGTTGACCCTGCGGGGAACTAGGCTCAGCTGGCTCGGAAACTTGGGGGGACAACACCATCTTGCGTCCAAGCAGCGAGGCAGAATTTGCCGAACCCACAGAATCTTCCAGCTCGGCAATATGAGACATTGAGGATTTAGGCTCGGCGATATGAGATCGAGGAGTTTGGCTCGGAATCAAACTGAATACTTAGAAAAAATTTGAAAAAATTTCTTGGCTCGGAGACACACTCGACAAGAGTAAGTTCGGCTCGGAGGCAGAGAAGATCAAAGCAGCAACGCGACTCAGATGATGGTGGATCGGAAAATTCAGGCACCCGCCGTATGAGTTTGAAGATGGATCGGAAAATGCAAAGGCTCGCCGAGCCACGCTTGAAGATGGATCGGAAAACTCAAAGAGTTGGCGGCGGAAGGGAAAAAGTAGATAAAAACCTAGCCAGCAACTTGAATAAAAGTGAGAAAAGAGGAGAGAGAAGAGAGCTACCTGTTTTTGCGGAAATGAGGAGAAGTGGGTTATGAGGAGCGAAACAAGGATCTGAATATAAAGGCGCATAAAAATATAGCGCGTGACGCCACGCGGCCTCGGAAACACGCGAAAACGTTTGCAGTTCCCAATAAAGTTGTAATCATGAACCGAGATACTTCGAGCCAATATTTCTGACGAGCCAAATACGAATTAGACTTATTGAGATGGTTCGGCGACACATTAGGAAAGGATGGCTCGGCAGAACGGCAGTTTAAGCATTACAACACGATGACGAGCCAAATAGGTCGGTCATGTGAGTGATAAATTGGCTCGGCAGCATGACAAAGGTGTCGGTTCGGCAAAATGAAGACAAATATATCACAGGCCAAAGTGGTTCGGCAATGCAATTGAAGAAGAGTCAGCAGCATGTCAAGGGGTTTGCCTCGGCGATAAGATACTCCAGTGTTGGCTCGGAAATAAAACACCTCGGTAACACTATCAATTTGGCTCGGCGTGAATCAATGCTTAGATGACAACTTCACTGCAGCGACCCGAAGAACATTGATCTCGATCCCGACTCTTCACCTCGTCACTATTACCAGTAATACTGCCGAGCTGGGGGACTAACTGTTGGGGTCAGTTTTCACCCCATCGAGATCAACTGCTGAAAACACTAAGTATGGAGAAAAAGCCTAGGCGACAAGCCAAACTTGGCTCGGCAGCAGGGAGAAACGGAGACGAGCCAACATCTTGGCTAGACAGCAGGAAGGAGCGACAAGCCAACACTCCTGTTGGCTCGGCAACAGGAAGAAACGGAGACGAGCCAACATCTTGGCTAGGCAAGCGAAGGAAAGAGTGACGAGCCAACACTCATGTTGGCTCGGCAGCAGAAAGAAACGGAGACTGTTGGGGTCAGTTTTTCACCTCGTCGAGATCAACTGCTGATAAGACTAAGTATGGAGAAAATGCTAGCCAAGCAAGCATAAACTCTTGGCTCGGCGGCAGAAGCAAGCAATGACGAGCCAATGTTTGGCTAAGCGGCGAACCAACATTTTGGCTAGGCAGTGGAGGAAGAAGGCGACGAGCCAACACTTGGCTCGGTAGCAAGGAGGAAAAGCAGGCGACGAGCCAAACTTGGCTCGGTAGCAAGGAAGAAATGGAGACGAGCCAACACTTGGCTAAGTAGAGAAAGATGGCGACGAGCCAAACTTGGCTCGGTAGTAAGGAGAAAGGAATGACGAGCCAACATCTTGGCTAGGCAGCAAGGAGAAAGGAATGACGAGTCAACATCTTGGCTAGGCAGCAAGGAGAAAGGAATGACGAGCCAACATCTCGCTAGGCAGCAAGGAGAAAGGAATGACGAGCCAACATCTTGGCTAGGCAGCAAGGAGAAAGGAGTGACGAGCCAACATCTTGGCTCGGCAGCATGAAGAAACAATGACGAGCCAACATCTTGGCTAGGCAGTAAGGAGAGAGGAGTGACGAGCCAACATCTTGGCTCGGCAATATGTTGGCAAACCAACGAACGGTGACGAGCCGACATGTTGGCAAACCAACGAACGGTGACGAGCCAACATGTTGGCAGACCAACTACCTGGCTCGGAATTGGGAGAAGTAGGCGAAACAAACAACGAGCCAGTTCACCGATGACCCAGCAAAGCAACGAGTCCAATATTCTATTGGGTCGAGGCAACGAGCCATAAGAGATTGGTGGGCCAAGATGACAAGCCTAAGAAAGAAGCCCACATCCGAGCCAGAGAAAGGAAGTTTTCCAAATACCTTTGGGAAACAGGCTCAGCCGACTTATTCGTGTATAAATAAACAATGTACCTCTTTGAAAAGGAGATCCAAAAAATTGACCTAGCTAAACGCTTATTACTTTACAAACAGCTTTCGAAACAGCTTGAATAAAATCTCCATCTTTGGATCTCAGTTTCTTGGTTTCTTTACATAGAAGTTTGTCGAATCCCTAAATCTCTTTACAAGTTTTGGTTGTGCGAGTTTCGACTTTCACAGGACCCCTCCAAGCTCCTTTGAGAGACGATAAAGGCGAGGCTTGGGAATCCTCACTTATAACATTGACCTTCGTCGGAAGTGTAGAGAGAGAGAGAGAGAGAGAGAGAGGTTTTAGTTGCCGGGATTTCATTGTTTCCCTCAGCAATATTCTGAGCAGGAGTACCAATGTTCTCCAAGTTCTGCTTGGTTGAAACCTGCACCGAAAACACAGCTCCGAGATAGTTTAACATAGGAGGAGGAGAAGGAGGCGACTTGCTTCCCGACCACTTTTTCAGATTTGGCCATCGCGAATCTGGAGAGGTAGAGAGGTTCACGGAGGTCACATTGATGGCATCGTTAGAGATTCCATTAAGAGTTCTCCTTCGATTATGTTCGGAATTGAGCAAATCCATTTTTCAAAGCAGGAGAACGGGGCTGTTTTAGAGATAACCCCCATAGAGAAGCTATTGGGAGCTGCCGGCGACAGACCCGCGATAGTGGAGTTGTCGAAGACAAATTGAAAGATTAGGCTTGTCGCCTTTGAGAGAGAGAATTGGGGGCGCATGATAAGCACCCCCTTACTCTAGTTTCAGTTTGTTAAATTACCTAGCTTATTCTGTGTTGTTGTTGCAGGTTTGTTTTGCTTAAAATGGGAGACAACATGTTAATGGATTCTAATGAGAAATTTGGTTTTATTGTAATGGACGGCAAGGAGACTCTCTTTGGAACTCTGTGCGGTAAAACCCACGATATGCTTCACAAGTTCTCTATTGATCTCCCGAAGAAATATGGAAGGGGAGGACGATCGGCTATTCGGTTTGCCCGCCTCCGTCTCCTTCAGAATTACTTGAGTAAAAATGCTGAGCTCTGATGGTGAGTAAGTTTTACCCAAAAAAAAAAAAAAAAATCTAAACTTAAAGTGCACATCATATAATCATAGTATTTAGGGATCGAATTCACAGAGACCAAGTGTACACTACAATTTTGTAAAATTAGGAACAAAGCTAAAACGAGAAATATTTGGGTTTTGTTTTATGGTGCGGTAAATAAATAAAATAGAAAAAGCAACAAATAAAATGATAGGAAAATTCAAATAACTAAGCGTTGGATACCAGGGACTTCTCTAGGGATTCATGGATTAATTTATTCAAACTTTCGAATAGATAATATAACCAATTCAGAATTCACGAACTCAAATCATAGTTTTGTAATTAACCTACTCTCACAGCGATAATTATATATCCTATAACATCTTAATTATTCAACTCTCGCATGCAATTAAAAAGTTAAGAATGCAATTTTCAGAATGAGTTTGATATGTTCACTTGACTCCATAACTCAATTATCGCTGGTTATGGCGCCAAGCTCACCTAAACTAGTTTGGATCGATTAATCAAGTGATGTTCAAGCAAAAACCAATATATAATCAATCACTAGTTAGCTACTCTAGATCATGCAGTAGATGTAAATTTAGATGAAGAATCTAATTGAATTTCTATTCTAATAATCTTATTTATCAAGCCACGAATTTCCTATCGAATTGTCCGATTAACCAACAATCACTACTCAATCATGGCCAAGAAAAGCAAAGCAAAAGCATAAGCCCAATTCAGATTCATAAAATCAGTAGCAAAAGGGGTTTAGAAAACTTCTCCAAAAGGTGCAGGGAAGCAAGATCTTCTTCCTTATCGAACAAAGCATAAAATCTATGAAAAAAACTTGAAACAATGAAGCTTTTGTAACTATGAAAGTGGTGATGAAGCTCTCTACTATTTCATGGCTGCTATAGGATATATATAGGGTAAGGATCGATTTAGGTTTATTCTTCCAAAGATTAGGAGATAAGATCGAAAAAGGAGAATTTCCTTTTTTCAATCGATCGCCTCACAAATTCCATTCTTTAGAAAAAGTTGCGGATGTTCGATCAATCGATCCAAGGGGGTTGATTGATGGATCGGGCTTCATATTCTAGGCATGCTTCTCCTCGAACTTTCATCGACCAGTCTTTAGTAAATCAAGCATAACTTGAGATCGCACCGTTGGATTTCTGCATTCGGATATCCAAATTGAAGCTAACACTCCCATCTATCTTGTGGTAAACATTGAGCTTGATCCAACGTTGGGAAGGTCTCCATCTGATGTGAATCATTTGATGCTCATGATCTGTCCTATCTTCAAAATGCTTGTTTTACATCTTTTTTGGTCCAAATTGCTCTAATTTTCCGTAAAGACTCTAAGATCCACAAAAATACTAACAGCAACCATAAAATGCCAAAACCAAGTAGTTTCTTCGTTAAAAAACTATTAAAAACATAATGAACAGCGGTAAAATCTAAGGTATATCAAGCTCGCCACCCAGTACTACATCAGTCATTCAACAAGCCGACCTAATGTGGCTGGGCTGATACTTGCTTTCAGCGGAATGTAAATTCACTCAATCATATAAGTTTGATCCCCGGCTTGAGGCGAGGGTATTGGATGTGGTGGGTGTATCATATGGAGTAGAAAACGATTTTAATCAGGCTATCGAGCTGTCATCTGAGATCCTAACGAATGTAAAGTTCCCTCGAGAGAAGCATTTGATAGATACTTTGAAGACACCGAGAGGCGAGAATTATGTCTTTGGCATGGATGGTACGATGAACACTGATTGTATGAAAAAATCTTGATATAAACATATATGTGATAAAGAACAGTTCAACGGATGAAACTGTGAAAAAACACTTGAACAAGGAACAAGAAGGCAACACAGAGAATTTCAAAGAATTGGATGGGGAGGAGAAGACACCGTTACTAGAGCGGCTGTCTAATGAATCCGTGCGTCTTGGTTGTGCGCTATAGCTTGTAACCAACAAAACACAAAAAGGGAAGCAGTTTTGCAAAGGGTTTGGAGGGATACTTCATTGACCAGATTTGACCTTGAGGATTGGAGAGGTTGATGAAGATGGAGAAGCATACGCGTACTCACACAGGAAATAGTTTGAAAGTAATTGGAGAAGCATCGTTTTCTCAAGGTAAAAGGAGGATCTCTTAAACCTAAGGGGTTTTGTTTTTTTGAAATTCTTAGCTTACTCTCTGAAAATTGTGTTAAAACAGGTGGAGATCTAATTGGTCGCGGCTACATCTTGTCTAGTTTTCTTTTCGGTTCTTAAAAATAGTGTTTGAATCGGTTATGTCAGTATTGTAATGATCTGTCTGAAAGAAACTTTGGGTTGGTGAATAAGTTGGACGATCATCACTTTCCCTCTGCGTCTTTGTTTTGTCTAAACTTTTTTTTTTTTTTTAGTATTTAGGAATTCAAGACTCAAAAGTCAAACAAATTAGGATAATCCAACTTCAAAATCTTAAGCCTGAGCTGAGTTCATTTCTAAATGTTCTTTTAAAAGTAAAATTTGTAAGTGTTTTTGGGTTATATACATAGCCGTCTTTTATCACGAGCAAGTGGAGCAATCGAACATGGTCCTGATTCAAAAATAAAAAATTTTAAAAAAATTTAACTATATATATATATAAATTAGGGCCTAATTTTGTTTTTTTTAATTATTTTCTCATATTAAATATACTTTTAATAAAAATTTGAACACAATCTACACATATTTTAAGAAAGAAGTTGCATATATTTTTTTCTACTTTTGTTTTCGTTGCCATAAAAATGCTAGATATATTTGGAAATAATTAAGATTCCACTTCAATATCTCACGAACATAGATGTTACTTCTCCAGTTTCACGGTATAATGCGTTGCATTCTACACTACTTATACCTTTGATAGTCTTCAAATTGACCTCACCAAAGCCTTTGATAGTCTCAACTGGATTTTTTTGCTGAATATTCTGAGAGCCTTTGACCTATCTGCTTTTTTGTAAACTGGATTAGAGAATGCATCTCCTCAACGTCCTTATCAATTGCACTCAATGGTGAATTGGTTGGTTAATTTCCATGTAAAAAGAGCTTGAGGCAAGGAGATCTGATCTCTTCCTCGCCTTTTGTCGTCGTTATGGATATTCTTTCTAAAGACTTGGATATTGCGGTAAGATCGAATCTGTTTCAGCCCCATCCCCTTTGCAAAGATCATCTAGTCACTCATTTGAGTTTTGCGGATGGTGTGTTGGAAAGAAAACTTTAAGGTGATGAAGAAAATGTTTAAGAAATTTGGGAGAGAACAAAATTTTAGGAAGTGGAAAGCTTTTATTACTTTGATTTTGTTTGGAACAACTTGATTACAAATGAAGGGGAATGAGGTATTTATAGCTTCAAAAATACAAAATATCTAGAATATTTTAATCCTAAATCTAGAGAGTTCTAACATAATATCTAGATTATTTTATTACAATATGAAACTATTTAGATATTTATTCTCTACAATTTTCTAGAACATTTTAAGGAGGTGGAGATGTTGGATATTTTCTAGAGAAAACTCTAGAACTTGGATCATGTATTTGGTTTGGGCCAACATATAATTATTAGATTATTGGATAATTAGCCCAATAATTCAACTTGATCTAAAATCAAGTTTACCTTTCAACACCCCCTCTTAAACTTGATTTTGCTACTCCAAGCAAACTCCTTATCTTGATAAAGTCTTCGCGCTTAAGTGGCTTGGTGAAAATATCAGCTACTTGATCATTCGTCTTCACATACTCCAATTGTACTTCCTTCTTGGTGACACACTCTCTGATCTAATGATAGCGCGTGTCAATGTGCTTACTTCGATCATGGAAGACTGGGTTCTTCGCCAAAGCAATTGCTGACTTGTTGTCCACAAAGATCTTCGTTGGCTCCTCTTGTGCCAAACTCAACTCTTTTAACAGGTTCTGTAACCAAATAGCATGGCAAACACATGAAGTGGCTGCTACGTACTCTGCTTCACAAGTAGAAAGGGCGACAACCGGTTGCTTCTTTGACATCCATGTGAAGGCTGTTTCTCCAATGAAGAACACAAATCCACTTGTGCTTTTTCGGTCATCTATGTCTCCACTCCAGTCGCTATCGCTATATCCAACAAGCTTGTAATCGTTAGAAACAGAGTAATACAAGCCAAAGTTTAAGGTACCTTTGATGTAGCGAAGAATCCTCTTGGTTGCCTTGAAATGAGTTGTTGTGGGATGCTCCATGTATCGACTCACAACTCCGACCGCATATAGGATGTCAGGTCTTATGCACGTTAAATAACGTAGGCTTCCAACCAAGCTTTTAAAGAGTGTTGGATCTACACTCTCTCCTTCTTCGTGCTTTGAAAAATTGACTCCACATTCCATTGGTGTGCTAACTGGATTTGAATCATCCATCTTGAACTTCTTAAGTACATCTTTAGCATAGCCTTCTTGGGTAATGAAGATTCCAAGAGCTTGGAATCAATTCGAGTATTCCAAGCTCTTGGGGCCTATTTTAAGCCATAAAGTGCCTTCTTTAACCTTAGGACCTTGTCTTCTTCTCCCTTAACTATGTAGCCTTGTGGTTGCTCAATGTAAACTTCTTCTTCAAGATCTCCATTTAAGAAGGCTGATTTGACATCCATTTGATGTATCCTCCAATTGTTTTGAGCCGCCAATGAGATGATTAGTCGAACAGTTTCTAAGCGAGCAACAGGAGCGAATACCTCGTCATAGTCTATTCCAGCTCTTTGACTATAGCCTTTTGCTACCAATCTTGCTTTGTATCTTTCAACTTCTCCTTTAGAGTTTTTCTTTGCTTTGTACACCCACTTCACACCGATCGCCTTGTGCCCATTTGGAAGTGAAGCTAACTCCCAAGTATCATTCTTTTGTATTGCCTTGATCTCTTCATCCATTGCATTTCTCCATGTCTTCTCTTCCGTAGCTTCTTGGAAGTTCATGGGCTCACAATCCGCAAACAAACAAAATAGAGTAAGATTGTCTTGATTTTCGGTTACCTCGTAAAGCTCTTGTAGACTTCTAAAACGTGGAGTCCTTTCGCTTGAACTTTCATCTCCTTGAGAACTCGTTGTTGGTGAAGTTGGTGGGGTAACATGCTCCTCTCTTGGTTGCTCCAAGTCATCTTCTTCAGCATATGGAAAGAAGTTATAATCTTCATCATTTAATCTCCAATCCCATTCTTCTTCTTCATCAAAGATGATATTTCGACTGATGATTGTCTTTTTCGTATCAGGATTGTAGAGTTTGTAGCCTTTGGAGTTGGTATCATAACCAATGAAGATGTACTTCTCACTTTTGTCATCTAGTTTGCTCCGCTTCTCGTCTGGTACATGGGCATGAGCAATGCTTCCAAAGACTCTTAAATGAGAAACACCGGGCTTCCTTCCGCTCCAAGCTTCTTGTGGTGTTTTTCTCGAAACACTTCTTGTTGGTGATCGGTTTGATAGATAAACCGCGCACGCAACTGCTTCTGCCCAAAACTCCTTTGGTAGTTTCTTACTTTTGAGCATGCTTCTTGCTATCTCAAGGATTTTCCTATTCTTCCTTTCTGCTACTCCATTTTGTTGAGGCGATCTCGGCACAGTCAATTGTCTTCGGATACCATTATCTTCACAATACTTTTGAAATTCTTTGGACGTGAACTCTCCTCCACGGTCAGATCTCATGGCTTTGATCACAAGGCCACTTTCCTTCTCAACAAGGGCTTTGAACCTTTTGAAATTTTCAAACACTTCTGATTTTTCCTTCAAAAAGTAAACCCATGTCTTTCTTGAAAAATCATCAATAAAGAGAAGGAAGTAGTTACTTTTACCGAGTGATCTTGGTTTGATCGGACCACACACATCCGTGTGTATGAGTTCCAGTGGTTTTTGTGCTCTTGTGTCTGAATCCTTTGGAAAGCTCATTTTGAATTGCTTTCCAAGTAAATATCCTTCACACACTTGGTTTGGATGGTCGATGCAAGGCAATCCTCTCACCATCTATTTCTTGTAAAGTAGCTCCAATCCTCCAAAATTGAGATGCCCGAATCGAAGATGCCAAAGCCATGACTCTTCTTTGTAGCACATCTTGAGGCATTGTGCGATGTCACTTTGAATGTTAATAACAAACATTCGGTTTCTTGCCATCGGCACCTTGGTAATGAGATTGCTTCCTTGGTCTCTCTCTTATAGAAAGGTGATTATCTTTTAATCGAATATCATAACCTTTTTCTAAGAGTTGTCCAAGGCTCAAGATGTTGGTCTTCATGCTCGGGATATAGTAAACATTTGAAATAAATTGATGATCTCCATTCTTCAACCGGATGAGAATATTTTCTTTACCTTTTACCTCCATCTTCGATTCATCTCCTAAAGCCACATTTCCTTTTATCGATTCATCAAGCTCCACAAACATGCTTTTTCGACCGCACATGTGATTGCTTGCACCGCTATCGAGGTACCACTTGTGAACCTCATCTCCGTCATCCTTCTTATAAGCCATCAATAAGATATCATCTTCTTGGTTTCTTTCTTCAATGTAGTTAGACTTTTCTTCAACTTGATTGTTGCTTGGAGCTTTACATTTGGAAGCATAATGTCTATACTTTCCACAATTGTAGCATTTAATGTTTGACTTATTGTACCTTGGTTTTGGACTTCCTCTCCCACGACCTCTTGATGAGCTTTCTCCTCTTTGGTTGGTGTAGTCTTCATAGGGCCTCCAACCTCGTCCATTTCCATATCCACGACCTCGTCCTCGAAATTGATCGCCACCTCGTCTTGGATGACTTCGACCACTTTTTTCTTTGGTTTGATCAATCCTCATCTTGAGTATTTGTTCTACGATATCTTCTTTCTTCTTCTTCTTTTCTTCATAAGCTTGTAATGACCCAAGAAGTTGCTCCATTGTCATAGCCTCCAAATCTTTTGTCTCTTCTATAACGGTGACAATATGCTCGAATTTTGAATCCGACGATCTAAGAATCTTCTCCATGATTCTTACCTCGTCTAACTTCTCTCCATTTCTTTTAAGGTTATTAGTAACTGTTAAAACTCTTGAGAAGTAATCGGATACGAGTTCACCTTCCTTCATTTGCAATGCTTCAAATTCTCCTCTTAGAGTTTGAAGACATACCTTCTTGACTTGATCGGCTCCCTTGTAAGAGGTTCGAAGCTTCTCCCATGCTTCTTTGGCCGACTTTGCTCCAGCGACCTTCTCGAACGTGTCTTCATCTAATCCTTGATAGATTAGGCAGAGAGCTTTCTTGTCTCTCTTCCGTGAGTCTCTCAAACAATCTTTTTGAGTTTGAGATAAACTACCTTCGTTCTCCGGTTCAACGTACCCTTCACGACTATCTCCCACACGTCATGTGCTCCTAGAATCGCCGTCATCCTTAGACTCCAATTGCCGTAGTTGCTCTTTGTGAGCATCGGGACTTGGAAGGGAATGCCGTTACTCGCCATCTTTTAGGATCTTGAAGCTCTGATACCACTTTGTTGGAAAGAAAACTTTAAGGTGATGAAGAAAATGTTTAAGAAATTTGGGAGAGAACAAAATTTTAGGAAGTGGAAAGCTTTTATTACTTTGATTTTATTTGGAACAACTTGATTACAAATGAAGGGGAATGAGGTATTTATAACTTCAAAAATAGAAAAATATCTAGAATATTTTAATCCTAAATCTAGAGAGTTCTAACATAATATCTAGATTATTTTATTACAATTATCTAGATAGTTTCATAGAAATATCTAGATATTTATTCTCTACAATTTTCTAGAACATTTTAAGGAGGTGGAGATGTTGGATATTTTCTAGAGAAAACTCTAGAACTTGGATCATGTATTTGGTTTGGGCCAACATATAATTATTAGATTATTGGATAATTAGCCCAATAATTAAACTTGATCCAAAATCAAGTTTACCTTTCAACATGGACCCATTTTTTTATGGGAAGAAGGACTCTTTAACAACCATTCTTTGAGTCTTAAAGCAGTTTTACTTTGCCTCGGGTCTGAGTTTGAACATCAACAAATCCTGCCTCTTCGTTGATGGGAATAACTTGAGTTTATCTCGGCAATTAGCTACCAAGTTTGGATTAGTCCAAGGCTTTTTACCAATTCGGTACCTAGGACTGCCTTTTCTCCCCCATAAAATGCAGCCTCAAGATTACCAACCGCTCCTAGATAAAGTTACCCAGAGGATCATCTCATGGACTGTTCGGCCTCTTTCCTTTGCAGGATGGTTTCAGTTGATCCAGTCTGTTATATACAACCTAATCAGTTTTTGGACAGCGGTTTTTCCTCTACCGAATGGATGTCTTAAAACCTTGGAACAAATTTGTAGTTCATACCTTTAGAGTGGTGCCCCAAATTTCGCTAAAAGTGCTAAGATAGCGTGGGACTCTATTTGTTTGTCTAAAGAATGTGGTGGCTTATCCCTGAAAAGACTTGCCTCCTGGAACACAGTTTGGCCTTAAGCTCATATGGCTTCTTTTTGCTAAAGCTGGTTCGTTATGGTTTTCATGGGTCTGGAAAGTATTGGTTAAAGGCAGGTTGTTTTGGGATCCTAAGCTTCAGACATCGGGAAGTTGGATTTGGAAGAGGTTGATCAAGCTTCGTTCACTTGTTAGGCTTTATCTTGTTGTGTAGATTGGTTCAGGTTCAAATACTATTTTCTGGCACGATAACTGGACTTCTATTGGTCCGCTTATTGAGTTAATTTTCCCCATCTGTCCTAGGATATCGAGTATTTCTTGTTTGGTTATTGTCTCATAGGCATATACTGCAGAAGCTTAGAGGTCACCAAGAGGCATGCGTCCGATTATTATCCTGCTTCATGGTTGCCTACCACCTCATCCTCCTGTTATAAATGCTTCACTATTATTCTAATTCTTATGAATAAATTCACTCACCTCTGTGCCAGTTTTATTTTCAACTTCAGCTACTTGGATTAGTTTGAACCCACCACGAGTCCATGTCCCTTGGTTTACCTCTGTTTGGTTCTCACAGAGAATGCCTAAACATGCTTTTATCTTTTGGGTGGTGGTGAGAAACAAACTATTGACTCGCGATAAGTTGCGGAGTTGAGGCATTTTGGTTCATGCTTCTTGTCTTCTCTGCAGATCAGACCTTGAAAGTCGTGATCACATATTCTTTGGTTGTTCTTATGCTGATGAGGTCTGGTCATCCTTCTTCACCCACCATTCTCTCTCGTCTCCCCTTGATTTTGATGACATTGTGAATTGGGTTAAATCTGCCTCGCGTAATAATAAACTCTATATCATTTGTAAGTTGGTTCTACAAGGAACAATCTACGAATTATGGAGAGAAAGAAATACAAGACTTCATCTCTCTTCTAGTAAATCGTCTAACCAACTATCTCGAGAAATCCGTCAGCTCATCCGAAGCAAACTTGCAGGCTTTGACTCGCCTTTCTCCCTTTACGCCTACCGCACAGACTACCGATGAGGAGTCATTCCTCTCCACCTCGTTTCGGTTCATCAGACCTTAACACACACTGTCTCTCTGTCTCTCTCATATTTGTATTATCTCGTTGTCTTCATAAAGTATAACTTCCATTTCTTTCTCTCTCTTTTGTTACTGTACTTAATTTGTAAGCTCAAAATGATGTCCCTTTAAGAGGGAAAACAAAAGACAAATACAAACAGAATTAAACCAATAAAAACAAAAAGACTATATCTTCTAGCAAGATTCACCCTATTTTCTTTTTTCTTTCTTCTTTTGTTTTTAACAAACAAAACGATATGATAGCGGGGTTTATGTGACGACAATGGTGGTTTTTGTTCTGATGAAAATGGTGATGGTTACAGGGAAGTCGACGGCAAACTTGGAAGAAGAAAACCGAGGGAGAGAGAAGAGTGGCTCACTCGTTGGTCCATCGCGTGAATCATGATGCTCGTTAATAATTAAGTGATTGCATCAAACTGAGATTTACATGTGAATCTACATGTTTATGTGTAGTATTAAGTAGTTAGTTTAACATGGTACAAAAATAAATTATTCGTTATTTAACTAGGTACCCATTTGTTATTCTATATAACTCAGTATCTTTATAAATATAACACGGTTTATACCGCGTAAAATAGAAAGTTAAATGAAAATGTAACATATATTAACTTATATATAATTCATATGCTATTGCAAACAATACTTTGAAAGTTTACCGTTAATAATTAAGTTAAAGCATTATATTGGAAAACATATGTGAACCTACGCTATTATGTGCTGTAACAAGTAATGTAATATGGCATAAAAATAATTCATATAAATATAAGACGGTTTTTGTGTTCATCTCTACCCAAAACACGGATTCGGTTTCAGTTATTGAGTCGCGACTTAATGTCAGGTAGGGCATTTCCCAGGCGGAAGTTCCTGCTGAGAAAGGTAATGTTGCGGCCACAACATCGCTCCCTCCTGGTTTCCGGTAACACCCAACTGAAGAAAACTCATTAGCTATTACTTGAAGAGGAAGGTAGAAAACCATGTTTCAATGGGATTGGAGAAGTCGATATTAACGAGCACGAGACTTTGAAAACAATTTCGAAACAAAGCGTGAATGCGAGAATTTATCTCTTTCCTTAACTCAATAAATCCTCCGTAGTGTGACGGAGATTAGCGATTTTGAATCCCAGAATACAATCACGTGAGACCGTTTTGCAATACTCGAGAATGGAATCTACGGACTAATTATTTACGCTATACTCTCGGGACTTACTTTTGTGAGAAGAAGAAAAGAGAGATTGCTGGAAATTTTTGTGAATTATGAATGTGTGTGTATTGGAAAAGTAAGAGAGGCCGTCTTTTATAGGCTTTTCTCAAGCACAAAATCATGTCTTAAATGATTTGACCCACTAATGCCAAATCATGCAATTAAAGACGTCCGTTTATGCTTTCTTATAGCCAAAGTAAAAAGAAACATTATTGGCATTATCTTGACAATGAATGCCAATCAAGATGTAATGACCAATTGATTCTAACGTTTTCTTTTTGAAATTGATTAAAGATATATTTTTGTTTTTGTGTTAAACACAATTAAAAACAAAATCTAAAATGAATTTGGCCCATTGGATCTATGATCTATTTACCAAATTCAAATCCATATCTCAATCTCAATTCCAAGTCATTTGACAAGATATATATTCTCTTCAATTACACCATAGTAATTATAAGCTTTTAATCCTTGTTACTTGAGATTTTTTCATTAGTCCAATGGCTCATTTCTTAATCAATTTTTGACAAAAGAATGAAACCCTACAAGGCTTTTAAAAATTGATCCAACAATCTCCCATATGAATAGAAATAACTCTAAACAAATGAAGACTCGAATGACTCTACTGACTAGACTGACTAGACTAGACAGACGGATGATCGAGAGTATAAGTGAAAAATTAATGTGTCTGAGATGGTTGCATTTTTCAGCTTTGAACCACTCATTGTTAATATCTGTCGGGTTTTCTTGGCCAGATGGTGAGAACATGATGTCTTGAACCATCCATATTTTTTGTGTAAACCTAGACAACAGCCATAACCCAGTTTCATTTTCTCGTAGAACTTAGTTCTCTATTGTGTTTATTGTGGTCTTGAACATGCCTGGTATCATGAGTGAATTTAGAGAATATAGCCTTTCGTTCATTCTCCTAGAAACAACCTTATTTCACATTTACTAGGTGATATGTCATTAAACTTTATTATATGAAGTATCATGTAATACTCCACGAATATATAAAAGCTATTGTGAATATCATGAAAAGCAACGCTTATCCTTTTATACATTAAGCACTGTATATCATCTTAGGAACCGGGTAAGTTCTAGTGCTTTTAAGCAGAGTTAGTTTAACTTAGTTGACATTTTGAACCTACATCTTGTTATCTCCAGTCGTGTAGGTGGGGTTTCCATCAAACCTCCTCTTAATTAATAGGCTTTAAACCCATTCCTTTCGATGATTTAACCACTTGATCTCTTGGCAAGCCTTTTGTAAACGGATCAGTTAGGTTATCTGCCAATTTTATACAGTCTACTGTGATTACACCAGTTGAGATCAAATATCTAATGGTTTTATATCATCGTTTTATATGATTAGATTTACCATTGTAGAGAGTATTCAGTGCCCGTGTGATAGCCGATTGACTGTCACAATGTACATGTAGTGCCGAGACTGGTTTCTCCCATATTTGAATATCTTCCAAGAAGTTTTGAATCCATTAGACTTCTTCTGCAGCTTTGTCTAATGCTATGAATTCAGATTCCATGGTTGATATAGCCAACAGTGCTTGTTTGGAATATTTCCAGGATACTGCTGCACCGCCTAGAGTAAAGACATATCCACTTATGGATTTGGAGTTTTTGGAATCAGATATCCAGTTTCCATCACTGTATCCTTCCAAAATTGCCGGTTCTTTACCATAATGCAAGCCATAATTTTTAGCGTATCGCAAGTAATTTAAAATTCTTGTTATGGCTTTCTAGTGTTGTTTGCATGGATTACTTGTGTAGCGGCGCAGTATATTTATAGCATGCACCAGATCGGATCTAGTACAATTGGTTAAGTACATCAGACTACCGATAATCTGAGCATACTCCACTTGTGACACCGCTTCACCCGAAATTTTCGTCAAGGTAAGTTGTGAGTCTAACGGAGTTTTTGCAGTCTCATTAGAGTGGTTCTTGAACCACTTTAGGATTTTTTCTGCATAATGATCTTGAGACAGAGTAATTCCATCAGAAGTCCTTATGATTTTTATCCCCATAATGACATCGGCGAGACACATGTCTTTAATGTCAAACTGTCCACTAAGCATGTTCTTAGTTTTCTGGATAATATCTTTGTTGCTCCCAATAATAAGCATGTCATCTACATATAGATAGAGCAAAATGTACGCTCTATGAGTAATTTTGATGTATATGCATTTGTAACATTCATTGATGGTGAATCCATTTGACATCCTGACGTTGTCAAACTTTTCATGCCATTGTTTTAGGGCTTGTTTAAGTCCATATAAAGACTTCACAAGTCGACAGACTTTGTGTTCTTGTCTGGGGACTACAAACCTTTCGGATTGTTTCATATAAATCTCCTCTTCTAAATCACCATTTAGAAAAATAGTTCTAATATCCATTTGATGGATTTCGAGGTCTCTTAATGCTGCAATTCCTATCAGTATTCTTATTGAAGTTATTCTCGTTACCAGAGAATATGTGTCAAAGAAATCCTGACCTTCTTTATGTCAGTCCTTGCACCACAAGTCTACCCTTGTACTTATCAATTGCGCTATCGGTTTTCAATTTTGTTTTGAAAATCCATCTACACCCTAGAGGTTTAAAACGTGGTGGTAAATCGGTTATCTCATATTTATGGTGTTGCATAATGGATTCAATTTCACTATTGATGGCTTCCTTCCAATAAGGTGCGTCTGGTGTAAACATGGTTTCAGTGAATGTTCTTGGTTCACTCTCGAGGAAAAAGACCAGTAAGAAATCTTCACCAACATTTTTTTCCTTACGAGCTATTTCGCTACGTCTAGGTTCATCTTCGACTTCTTCTATATCATTACATGATGTCCCAGAAGTGCTTGCCTCATTGGCAGAGATAGTTGCATCTATTTCTTTACGGGTTCGTTTTGAACCTTGTTTATCTTTACAAGGAAACACGTGTTCAAAGAAGATGCATTTCTTGATTCCATGATTGTATTTACATGGATATCTGGTACGTCTGATTTATGAACTAGAAAATGATAAGCACTATGATTATGTGCATATCCGATGAAAATACAATCGACGGTTTTAGGTCCGATTGCGACCTTTTTAGGAGGTGGTACTGCGAATTTTGCTAGGAACCCCCACACTCAGAGGTATTTGTACGAAGGTACATTACCTTTCCAAAGTTCATATGGAATTTTGCAAGTAACTTTGTGTGGTATCTTGTTCAGGATATAGTTTGTGGTGAGCAAAGCTTCCCCCCACAGATTCTGAGCTAACTCAGATTCCTGTAACATTGCGTTCATCATTTTTTTAGAGTACGGTTAATCCATTCTGTAACTCCATTAGATTCTGTGAATAGGGAGCAGTGGTTTGATTGATAATGTCTTTTTCAATACAAAATGCATTAAAAGGTCCATCATATTCATCTCCTCTATCACTTCTAACTATTTTAATAGTTTTTCCAAGTTGGTTCTCAACTTCGGTCTTGTATTCTTTGAATTTCTCCAAGACTTCGTCTTTGCTATGTAATAAGTATACATATCAGTATCTTGTACAATCATCTATGAATGTTACAAAATACTTTTTACCGCATCTTGTTTGTACAAACTTTAATTCGTACAAATCTGTGTGTATTAAACCAAGAGGTTCGGTTGTTTGTTCAACATGAGGTGATGGTGTTTTTGTAAGTTTTGCTTGTACACAAATTTCACATTTGTCTGTTTATTTTGCATTTCGGGATTAGGTTCAAACTAATTAATCTTTGTATAGACTCACATGTCCTAACCATTCATGCCAAATATTAAAAGACTCAGCCAAATAAGCAACTTGTTTATTTTTCATTGAAACTTTGGAAGTGGTTACATTATTGTTTCTGAGGACTGTCATTACACACATTTTGACCAGTCCTCCTTTTTCATAACCCTTTCCAACAAAAATATCATGCTTCCTAATGATCAGCTTTTCGGACTCGTAGTTGATGGCAAATCCATGCTTGCCCATCATGGTCCCAGAGATCAAGTTATTCCTCATATCTGGCACGTGTTTCACGTTGTTCAGAGTGAACTCCTTACCATAAGTCATCTTTAACACGACTTTTGACCGTTCCTTCAATCTTGGAGTGAGACATGTTCCCCATCATGAGATGATCACCAGTCTTGCTCTTTTGATATGTGCTAAAAATCTCCCTATCAATGCATATGTGGGTGGTGGCGCCGGTGTCATACCACCATTCCTTAGGGTTTTCCTCAACCATGTTTGCTTCCGTGACCACCGCACACATGTCAGATTCGGTCAAGTTTGCTTGAGCTTTTCCCTTTACCTTGCTACAATATTCGGAAGCCAAGTGCCCCTTTTTCTTACAGTACGTACACTTTCCTGTGAACTTCTTCGGGAAAGCCGGCTTCTTGAAGGTATTGGAGTTTGAGGCGGGATTTTGTTGGACATGGTTTTGTTGGTAACAAACTTGCCTTTTCCCTTCCTCTTGTACCCAGCTACATTTGCATCATGAGTTAAATCTGTGTCGGATTTGCGCTTGAACAACTCATTTTTCAACCTGGATATCAAGTTTGACAGAGTCAAAACCTTTTGCTTGTGGTTGAGATAGTTTTTGAAGTCCACCCAACTAGGGGGAAGCTTCTCAATGAAGCAATTCACTGTGAAAACCTCACAGATCTTCATTACTTCATCGGCTATCTCTTGCACAATCATTTGGAGCTCATGAACTTGCTCCATGATGGTTTTGAATCCACCATTTTGTAGTTCAGGAATTTCGCAGCAGCGAACTTTCCAGAGCCCACATTGAAAGACTTGTACTTCTTTTCTAGAGCATCCCATAGATTTTTGGAAGTTGTAACCTGACATGTGTTATACAGCTGGTCCACCATGCGATTTTGTATGTAACCTTGGCACAAATAGTCCCATGGTTCCATGCCTCGACACTAGTTAGAGCTCGTGGATCAGTATTATCCGAAGGCAAAACTGGTTTGACCTCGGTGATATACTTTTTCAATTTCAGTGTGGTTAAAAAGAAATGCATATTTTTCTACCACGACTTGAAATTGGTTCCATCGAACTTGTTTGAAGTGATTCTTGCGCTTATAGCGCTAGGCATAGAGGGGTTTTGAAGTGGAAGAACATTCCCAATTTGGGGCGTCAACGCACTCGATCCAGTACCCGAAAGAATATTGTCAACACCGATAGTCATGTTTGATCTGTATGAAGAAGACAAACATAATCAATATTGAGCGTAGGATAAAGTGATAGCGTTAAAGCATTATAATCACTTATATAATTCTGTGGAGGTAATCCAAAGGTTTTTCCCAGAAAAAATTCCAGAATCATTTCGCGAAACTCGCTAAAAGGCTTTCACGGAAATCGTTTATAGAAGTGTTACAAGTTAATAAAAAAATTTCAGATCAGAGATTGAAACCTTCCGCGAAATCATTATAGAACGTTTGCATAACTGTTTCGGAAATAAAAATTCAAGAATTTTTTTTTAAAAATCGTTTCGAGAATGATTCGCGGAAAACTTATGACAGAGATCCCGAATCCAATAACGTTTAAATAAATTATTCCAGAAACTATAAAAACTGGAAAAACAGCGTATTAAAGAACACGAAAAGATTCGATTTCTTTTAGAAGTTAAAGATAGAGACCTGTTCTGATTGTTGTTAAACAATTAACAAACCAGAACCAAACCAGAACCAAACCGGATTTTTAAACCGGATAAACCAAATCAAATCATCAAATCCAGCTTTTGAAAAAAAAAAACAAAATCGATCACGTAACAAAAAAAAAATTTCCTTAAAAAAAATCAAAATAAAAATAACCGCAGTTTTCAATCTGATTGTAGCAATAGGTTAGAAGCGGATTTATTGAGTTAAGATTGTAGAAACGCTAAAATCCGGAAATGAAAATGTGATTAACAGATTAATATAAACAATGGAAATAAAACGATAGTTTAACGAAAAGCGATTAAAATAACGAGACTTTGAAAACGATTTTGAAAACAAAGCATGAATGCGAGAATTTATCTCTTTCCTTAACTCAATAAATCACCCGTAGTGTGACGGAGATTAGAGATTTTTGAATCCCAGGATACAATCACGTGAGACCGTTTCGTGACACTCGAGAACGGAATCTACGAACTAAATATCTACGCTATACTCTCGAGACTTACTTTTGTGAGAAGAAAAGAAGAGACATTGCTGAAATTTTTTGTGAGTTGTGAATAGGTGTGTATTGGAGAAGTAAGAGAGGCTGCCTTTTATAGGCTTTTCTCAAGTACAAAATCATATACACATTTAACACAATAATTTGATCCACTAATGCCAAATCATGCAATTAAAGACGTCCGTTTATGCTTTCTTGTAGCTAGAGGTGTCAAAAAGAGTCATTAGCTCATGAGCTGACTCAGTTCAACTTAGATTTTTCACGAATCCGAGCTATGTTTTTAGGCTCATTTAATAAACGAGTTAAGTGATCGAGTTTAATTGAGTTGGCGAGTTATGCGAGCCAGCTCTAATGAGTCGTGAGCTAGCTCACGAACAAATTTTTTTTTAAGATTTAAAATATTATTTATTTTATATATTGTAAATATATATGAAATATTCATATAACATGTTTTCTTTGAACTAAAGCAAAAATAGAAATAACCCATTTATATTTTTGTTTTACGTTTTATTTTTTGACTCTCAAATGGAATAGATTCAGCTTATTTGGATGATCATTACATTATTTTATTTTAATTTTTATTATTAGATATTGGATTTAATTTAGCATTCAATAAAAATATTATTGGGATTTGTTTTTAATATTTAAAATTTAAAGTTAATTTTGGATTTTATAATAGTTTAAATTTTTAATTATTTTATTTTTATATTTATTTCGTAATAACTCGCGAGTTAGCTCATTTAGATCACGATCTAGATGATCTGAGTTCGAGTTTATGAATATAAACTCATATAATAAATGAGCTGAGCCTTGAAATAGTAGAACTCATCATGAGCTGAACTAAGCCGAGCGAGCAGGTTCAGATTGACATCTCTACTTGTAGCCAAAGTAAAAAGGAAACCTTATTGACATTATCTTGACAATGAATGTCAATCAAGATGTAATGACCAATTGATTCTAACGTTTTCTTTTTGAAATTGATTAAAGAGATATTATTGTTTTTGTGTTAAACACACTAAAATGAATTTGGCCCATTAGATCTATGATCTATTTATCAAATCTAAATTCATATCTCAATCTCAATTCCAAGTCATTTGGCAAGATATATCTTCTCTCAATTATATCATAGTAATTATAAGGTTTTAAATCTTGTTACTTGAAATTTTTTCATAAGTCAAATGGCTTATTTCTTATTCACATTTATTTAATTTTTGACAAAAGAAGAAAATCCTACAAAGCTTTTAAAAATTGATCCAATAAAAAGTCGACATAATATCAGGTAAAAAAGAAGAAGAATACAAATAGATCGTTATTTTTTTGTTTTTTTTAAATCCGATTAGGAACGTAAAAAGGAGAAAATGGTTTCAGTAAATTGTGATAAAGAATAGGTTTTTACTGTTAGGAAAGTATATTATGATAAAGAATGGGCTTATACTGTCAATGCCCATCACGTTAATTGGGCCTTCACATATTTACATTCTTCACATTGTATCGAGCCAAAATCTTGAATCACTGTTGACATTATATTTCGAGGATTTTAACATTCTATTTTGAGCCAAAACAGTGATTAAAGATTTTGGTTATGATACAATGTAAAAAAAAAAAAAATGTAAACATGTGAAAGATCACTTGATCTAAAAACAACTTAATAATATATTAGTGTGTTTTTGGTCCCTTTACCTGATCCAATGAAGGTATATTTTTTTCTTTTAAAAAAAAATATAAACTAAGGACCTATTTTAAGTTTAGCTCAAGGTCCATGAAAAGTTCGAACCCCCCCCTGAATATCAGTAGCCTGAGCTATAAGCAGAAGAGTGTGTGGTGGCTTGCACTCTAATTGTTCTAATTGACGTGATTGGAGATATTAGTTCCAATCTGGAAGTTGTGGTTCTTCTAGCTCGACAATCCAAGTCGATGGGAGATCACGGTGTGATACGTTATCAGTAAAATTGGGAATTCTTGATCTCCACCCTCCAACTCGAAAAGGAAGTTTTAGGAAAGTATATTATGATAAGGGATGAGTTTATATTGTATATACCCATTATGTAATTTGGGCCATATTTTATGTCGGTCATATGTGTGTATATTATATATGTCAAATGACCTAAAAAATAAGATTGAATTCCCAAAGTCTAATTCTATTTTAACATTTTATCAGAGCCAAAATCTTGAATCATTGTTTTGGTACGCTTGCGCCACTCTCTATCTCTGCCTTTGTTTTCTTTCTCTCGTTTTTTGCGTGACTGCGCTACTCTCTCTCTCGGCCTTTGTCCTCTTTCTCTCATTTTTCGTGCGACTGAATCACACTTTCCTATATGTATACCCATTATGTAAATCGGATCTTATTTTGTCATAATATACTTTTCTAACAATCATCATCGGGTTATATATTACTCTCGTCCGATGTTATATGGCATTTTCCATAAAAATACACCGAGATTTAAGCATCCAAAAGCTCAACTCTTGTTGGTGTAATAATTTCAGCCCAACAAGTAAATAAGCTAAGATCCAGAAAGAAGAGTCCAAAAATAACGTTTTAAAAATATTCACCAAGCAAAAAAATCGTAACCGAAGAGAATAAAAATCAAGGGAAGTTAGTTAAAAAGTAAATGAACAGATAAAGTATTTGATTGTTGAATATTTCACTCCAACAATTTGGTGTCATATGTGTTTGGGCAAAATTTAACCAGGTTTGCAAGTAAACAGATCTACGGAATAATGAAGAGAAGTATATCTTTATTAATCAATGAAGTCGGCTTGTAACCGAATTGTCTTACAACGTACAGGTGTCTAAAGCGTTATAAAGAATTTCGTTGGACGTCGGAAACAAGGGCTAGATCTTCGATTGCTATCTCTGGGATGCTGCGAAAATGTAGCTCTCAAGTGTTCTGAGTGTTTGTGTGATGTCTTTCTTCTCTCCGAGATGTTTTTATTTATAGGACTTTGGTAAAACCCTTTTCGGATTAGGATGGGAATTGACGTGTCAATCCACAATCTTATCTCAGTAATAATCGAGATTCTTTATATACATGAATCCTTTATCTTTTGGGATTATGAGGTCTAGATAATAACAAACCTCATAATATCTCGGATCGTGTTGTCTCAGCGATTTTATCACTACAAGAAAACATGCCCATTTGCGAGGAGATTGCACCCACATTATGAGGTCGCAAATTTGCGAGGCATTTGCTACGACTTTGCATTTGGGGTCGCAAATTAGTCGCCAATTTGCGTGGATAAATTGCGTCGCAAATATCCGCAAATTTGCGACGAAAAGAAAGGTCGTAGCAAAGACGTTGCAAATTTGCGAGGCATTTGCGGTGGAAGATATTTTCTAGGTTTTGCGACTGATTTGTGAGGCATTTGCTGATGCTAATGATCTACAGCCCGTTCAACCTGAAAGGACAGAAGAAGTTTCCATCCCCGTAGATTCAAGCAATGATATGACTAGAATTGACCCGCTTTATAGGGGACTTGAATTCATATGTGAGGAGTTTGATGGTCAAGCGGAGTCCGACGAGTTTAATGAAGGGGACGAAGTTGACGATGACGACGAAGATGAAAATGGAGAAACTTATATTTCTGATCCTGATGATGATGAGTAGTTTTTAGTATCATGTGTTTTAGTAAGCTTTTGCAGGAATTATGTATCATGTGTTTTTTTTTAAAAATAAAAAAAGTCCAAGTTGCGACTAGTTTGCGGCGTCAAGTCGCAAACTAGTCACAAAATGAGAAATTTACGAGGCGTTTGCGAGGAAACGACGCAAATTAGTCGCAAAATGTGAAGTTTTGCGAGGAGTTTGCGAGGAAACGACGCAAATTAGTCGCAAAAGCAGAAGATAAGTTATACCCTAAACCCTAATTTTACCCTAAACCCTAATTAGACCCTAAACACTAATTATACCCTAAACACTAAAGATATAAGTGTTCGTATATTGTTGCGTATATGGATTTTTTAATTTTTCGGATAACATCTACATTTTGGTTACACCTGAAGAGATTAAGTATGTAACTATATATGCTTCATGCATGATGAATCGATTACTTTACGACCGATTGTCGAATCAGTTATATAATTGCCCAAAACCGTATACCCAAAATCCAAATGTATATTATAGCATGTTTATATGTATGACCTATGAGTTTACCCTAGACCCTAAACCCTATTTGTATGTTTGATTGTTTGAGCCGCAAATTCCTCGCAAATTTTGGCAAGATTTGCGAGGCATTTGCGATGCCACGTGGCAAACGCCTAGCAAAACTTAGCAGTTATACAAATAATTAAGTTTTTTTCGTTTTGGGCGTGTTGAAAATTTGACCTGATTTGCGAGGCATTTGCCACGTGGCGTCGCAAATCTTGGCGGTAAAAAAAAACTAACTTTGCATGTTTGCCGCGTGGTAAATTTTTGACCAGATTTGCGAGGCATTTGCCACATGGCGTCGCAAATGCCTCGCAAATCTGGTCAAAAATTACTATTGGGTGAAAAATCGGTGAGCTTTTGCGACGGATTTGCGACTAAACTGCGTCTCGGTAAAATTCTATATAAACCAGCAAAATTCGTTGCTTTCTCCGCACAACATCCTCTCCACCTTCTCTCTACACCTTTCTCTCTCTACAAAACAAGGTATTTTTTAATTTAAATCTTTAATATTTTTAATATTTGTTTTAGAATGGTTAGGATAGAAATAGGTATGGAATAAATTCGTGTACATTTTAGATATTTAGATGGATAGTATTAGTTTACGTATGGAATTTTAGATTTAACTTAAACATATTGGTTTTTACATTTAAATGTATTATTAATCGTTTTTATTGTCTATAGAATTTTTTTTTTTATAAATCATATTGCAGATGTGTGATAATGAGTATATTAGTTTTCTATCCGCCTCCGGTACACCTATACCGCGACGTGGCGGATCTCACTCACGACACAGAGGTCGTCCTAGTACATCCACTTCTCATATCCCGGAATTTATTCGGGAGACGCAGCCATTTCAGCATGCTCCACCACCAGATGAGCCGTTTGGGGCTCCAGACTTCCAACATATGACGCTGGAGCAGTTTCTCGTTAGTCCTACACGAGGTGTGCTACCGAGATTGGATCCGCATCTTGCGCCTAACACTACATGGTAAATATTTTGTTTTTCAATTAATTAATTAATAAACATTTTTTTTTTAATATTGTTTACAAACTATTTTTTTTTTCAGGTTCTCGAAAAATGAAGCTGGGAAGGCTGTTAGGAAGTTGATTGAGCGGGATTTCAAAGCCCCGCACCCGAATTGGAGCAAGGTTCCTCAAGAGACGAGGGATAAATGGTTTCACACTTTTGCGGTAATTTTATTTTTAATGTTATTTTTAATTACTAATTTAATTTATAATTCATACATAATTTTAATTTATACTAATTAAAAAAAAATTGTAGCAAAAATACACTTGGGATCCCGAGATCACGACACTGGTCCGGGAATGTTTCGACGACAAGGCGATGCATCACCTTGTTGATCAGGTCAGCCGATGGAAAAAAAATGGAAGAATGAACCCGAGCATGCCATGCCGGAGTGGTTCTACTCGGCAGTTTGGGAGGGTCTCATCAACTACTGGCAGTTGGAGACTTCCAAAGACACGAGCAATAAATGTCGGGCCGCCTGTTACACCAAAGTCGACGGGGAGGAGATCTCAAAGCACGTATCGGGCCAGTTTTCTTTTCTGGAACAAGCGCGCCGTATTGTAAGTTGATTTAAATTTATATAGTTATAATTTTAAAATAATTTTAAGTCACAAAATTGTATGAATTAACATAATTTTACCATTTTTAGGCACAAGAGAAAGGTGCTCCGGCTACTATCTCTGAGCTCTGGGAGAAGACCCACCGACGCAAGGACGGGACGTGGGTTGATCGATGGGTGGAGCAGCTTCACGAAAATGTGATTGCCTGAGTGGAAGAAATCACATCGCAGTCCTCTCCCGATGGTCAACCCATTCAGGTTACCCCAGTAGACGTAAACCGCATCACTTCTCAGGTAACACAGTTCTCAAACAAACTTTAAGTACTAATTTATTATATATACATTGTTTAATTACTAATTTTTCTATATTCAATTTTAATTTACAGCTTTCTCCCCGTAACAGAAAGAGAAAACTTGCTTTCATGTGATCGATTCCGACGGATACCGAGGAAGTTCCTTAATGCCCAGTTTCGACGAACGCTTCAGATCCGCTTAAAGATCAAAAGCTAGCGAATGCAGAACAGGAGATCAGATCACTCAAGGAGAACCAAAGATCGATGAGGGAGGAGCAGAACGCCTTCAATTTGATGTTTGAGTTGCTTGGGGATACGAATTCCGCGATTTATGAGATGATGAGGAAGAAGAAGGAAGCCGCAGCTGCAGCTCCAGGAACATCCCGCGATGGTACCTCGGATTATGAAGATATCGAATAGCTAGTTTTTATTTTATTTTATTTTTGTTGTAAAAATACTCGGTTGATGTATAATATTAATTAAAAATAAATTTTATTTTTTCTTATTTTTTTTAATTTACCAAAAATAAAAAATCGATTTTTAACAAATAATTTAAATTCCTTTGCGAGGCATTTGCGACTTCAATAACCACGCAAAATGTATAGCAAATTAGACGCAAATTCCTCGCAAAATTTTAGTCGCAACAAAGCCGCAAATAAGATCCACGCAAACGCCTCGCAACACTACGTCCTCGCAAATTAGTTGCAAATCAGATCCACGGAAAGGCCTCGCAAAATTATGTCCTCGCAAATTGGTCGCAAATCAGATCCACGCAAAGGCCTCGCAAAATTATTTTCTCGCAAATTGGTCGCAAATCAGATCCACGCAAACGCCTCGCAAAACTACTTCCTCACAAATTGGTCGCAAATATTTTGCAAGGCTTTTGGGTCGAAATATTTTCGCCTCGCAAATTTGCGACGCTGTTGCGGGAATATTAGATTTGCGACCGAATACTTGCGACGATGCAGATTTCCTCGCAAAAGCCTCGTAATTTTCCATTTGCAACGCATTTGCGACCAAAAGAGTAGTCGCAATTAGACATGTATTCTTGTAGTGTATCTTGATAGCCATGTCTATAAATTAATGTCAAACCAACAACTAACCTGGAAATGACGTTATAACGGTAATAAGGACCTGGTAACGACGTCATAACAATGTCTTACCTGGTAATGACAAGTCATTTCCATATCTTACATGATGTAGACAACTTATTGTAAAGTAATAATAGGTTATTACCTTATTTTACCTTACGTAGACGATGTATTGTCACGTAATGACAAGTTATTACCAAATTTTACCTAACGTAGACGATGTACCGGCAAGTCTTACTTCTTAATTGGGACATATCAAAGTTAACCGGGATTAATCGGGTAGTGAATTTTATTTTCTCCAACAGTATGTGGGGAAGAGCCGAGCCTGACACCAACTGCACAAGATCGATATAGAAGGAGTAGTAGAAATATCCATCAATGAATCAATCAACAAGGTCTTTAAAGGACAAGAAACTATGGATATAGACTTTAACCAGAAGCTGGATGGGGCTATCACTATAGTCACTAATAAGATAAACTAGGTATCCTCAAACCACATTATTTATCTCAAAATATGACTGGATTACATTCCGTTATAATGATAGAGACGGGACAAAATAGTCAGATTCCTGTGCTGAATTCTTCCGCAATAATTCCTCCCGAGAGAACCATTGTGGTAACTACGATGACTGGGGTAATCCAAACTCAACTCCTTTGGGAGAGACAAATAGAAACAATTTGGCAGTACCATTATGAGGAAGTAACCTTCAACATGTTACACCACCACTCCCTCTTCCACCTTTCGTTCCATCAGTCCTCCATTTTCCTCAACATAATGCGGGATTAGGAGGATCACCCGGATCAGGAGGAGGAAGTGAGAATAAATAATTTGGAATTCGGTTGATGCAAAACCCAAACTGGACTAATGGGGGTAATGAAGAAATCCACCCCGGAAGTTCCAATATGGAATATCTTCAGAGAAAGATTTTAAAGAATGATGCAGACATCAAGACAATAAGCTCAAGAATGCATCAGGCCATCAGCGCTGCCTCTGAAATCGATCGTGTAGTCGAAGAAAAAAGACAAACTCCTTTCCCATAGAGAGTTGAATGCACTCAAGTTAAAGGCATCGGGAAGCTACGATTTCTAGTTTACGAGGGAAAAACTGACCCTTGAGCCTATATTACTACATTCAACATTGCGGTAGGAAGAGCACATTTTTTTAGTAAGAAAAAAATGCAAGGATGTGTAGATTATTTGCGGATCACCTTACCGGACCCGCGCTAGACTGGTTTTTTAAACTAGAGGAAAAGTCAATCAAAAGTTTCACGTAATTGACAATTGTCTTTGAAGCAATATTCAATGTTCATGAAAAAATTCACTTCAGATGATGATCTATGGGTGCTATCCCAAGAACCAAAGGTTTTAATCTCGGATTATTTGAAAAATTTCAAAAAAAACCTTGGCTAAAATGTCTTTTGTGAATGATCTCACAACATTTGCAGCCCTAAAATGCGAATTATGGCAAGAATCCAAATTCTGAGAAGATCTCATTATAAGGCCACCGGCTACGATCAAGATGCACTACACTAAGGTTCAAATTGGACTACAACAAAATAAAAACGAACGGTTCTAACAGAATGATACAAACCAAGAAAATGAGTAGTGGGGGTTTCTCTATCCACAAAATCGGAGAGGAAAGAATCCAAAGATACTAACAACTACTACGGGGTCTACACACTTAGAGTGTCCAAAAGAATTCAACAAAGAAAGGAGATGCGATTTCCTAAAGAAAAGAAGACGTATGACTAAAATTAATGGGGAGAGATAAGGACGCATATTGCAAATTTCCTCAACTCTTTGGACATGCAACTGAGAAATGGTACAAGCTTAAAGACTGGTTAGCTGCAAAATTCATGGTTGGAGAAATAGAAGGCATCGAGTTCGATCTTGATGCTGAAATGAAAAAGAAGAAAAACCAGAAAACAGGACCACTCCGATGAGCAAATCCCTAAGAAGAAAGGATAAATGTCATAATTGGGGGTTCTAAGCTTTGTGGTGAAATAGTCAATTCGATTAAAAAGCACCAATGCTAAGTTCATTTCAGCAACTCATTTCAAAGTTCTTTTTTAGGTGATACAAAGATTTTATTCACCAAATCTGACCGAATTGGGTTAGAAGAGTTCGGCAATTCCCCATTACTAGTAGATTTGGAAATCAGAGCAAATTGCAAGGTGTCGAGAGTTCTGACCGACACGGGAAGTTTGGTGGACATAATATTTATGAGAAATTTTGAACATATGGGGATCAACAAAACAAAGGTGAAGAAAAATAGATCAATCTTAACTGGGTTCACCGGGGACTCTTCCATCTCGTACGGAACGATACAATCCTGGTGTCAATTTCCAGAATCATGAAGCTGGTTGATTTAACTGTAGTAGATCATAAAGCACCTTATAATGCAATTTTGGAAACTCCTTTGCTATATACAATGAGAGCTATTCCATCAACATATCACCAATGCGTCAAACTTCCAATTCCAAGAAGAGTTGGAACCATTAAAGGAAGATCGAATTCACTTCAAAATCCGAATTATTAGGATATTGAAGAGGAATTATGTCATGAACTCGATTCAATAACCATGAAAAAATAAAACATAAAACAAATTCGGAAATATGGTATAGGGGAGAGAATGATCTACGAAGTAGTTTGATCCCGAAACAGGTACGTAGCCAACTTGCAAAATCTAGTGCATCTATCAACAAGAAACAAAAAGTACAAAGAACGTTTTGGGCTCAACTCGGGAGAGATAAATTAATATTAAATGGGCTTTCCGAGGTCAAATCAAAACGCACTGCGTCACTAAAAAGAATGACCTTAAGCCATCACAAATCCAAGATAAACACATGTTGTCGAATATAATGGAAATTGTAAGATAAGGCTTGGAATTACTTAGGGGGTGTTATTGAATCAATGATTTAAAGTCAATTCTATCAGTTTTAAAATCTTCAAAATTTTATTTTTTGATGGAGTCTATGTGTGTGGATTCTAAAATCTCTGCAGTATACCTTGGATTTTGTTTCTAATCATTTGTTCTTTAAACTCCATCCACAAGTCATTTCAAATCCATTAAAAAACAAAGATTTCCAGAATCTTTTAATGTTGAATAACACTGGATTTTAATGATGGATTTAAAATCTTTTATTGAATAACACCAGATTTTAAAATCTTTAGGACATGATTTATAAATACCATATCCAATAACACCAGATTTTAAAGTACGATTTAGAATCATTGATTGAATAACAGTGGATTCTGCTTAAATTTAAACTCTATTAAAATCTATCATTGAATAATACCCCCTAAAATATGTAAAGACTCGTGTGATGATAATAAAGTCAAAACTCGTAGCGCAATAAAAATATATATATGCAATTCTTAAAAGAGTAGAAAAGTACGCAAATAAAATTTAAAGGTTTTCTTAAAAGGAAAACAAACCCCTAAATCAAAGTCTAAAATCCAGCATGTGCATCAATCTATTTTTTGGATCCATCGAGATCGGTGTGGTAGCTCCAGTCGAGGGGGATTAACACTGATTCAATATCGGACCGAGATTCAGCTGCCTCAGTACAAAGTGAATTTCCCTTATTTTCCAAGTCAACCAAGGTCCCCTTACGAATCCTCTCGAGTATGTACTGGTTAGCTTTGGTCTGAGAAAACAGCAGGAAGCTGGTGAGCCAACTCTTGTTCTTCTCAAACACTGGCAAGAGCGGGACTATATCGAAAAGTAATTAATTTTTCACCAGCCTCAACAGCCTCCCTAGTCTTATCAGCAAGCAAGACTTTAGACCCTTGGAAATCATCTCCCGTAAAAAGAAGTTTGGAAGAAAGATCAGCTCGTATGCGAGTCAGATCAAAAATTTGGGTGGATTTATCTTTCAGTTTCTTTATAAGAAGAGCCTCTGAGGTCGAAATACTCTCTTTCTTGGCCTCAAGAATTTCTATCCTCTGCTCCATCTCAAGCAAATCGAATCCTGCGTTAGATTGAGATATGAAATCTCGATCACGATCCTGAATCATGGACTCATAATGTCCAACAGAATCGGCGATATGGGAAAATATCTAACAAAACAAAACATATACATTTTTAGAAGAAATATGAGTTAAGAAGGATAAAAAGAAGGAAAAGCAACATCATATGCCCAAAGCTATCAGCAACATTGAGGTAATGCTAGTAGCCCTCTTCGGAAAGATCGTCAACATCTAAAGGAGTCGAGTCACCAGCCCGTAAGTGGCTCACTAAAAGCATAAAAGCGTTTCAATCCCGAGCTGGAAAAGATTCCATGGCAAACCTTCATACTATCAAGAAAAGGAAAAGGGGTGAACTTGATTTAGGTAGTTTTTTGTCTAGAGAAAAACAAGATACAGTAATCTAACATTGGTCGATGTCAAGGAAATTCAAACTAAGAATGAGGACCCGTAAGAGGATCTAGATCAGAGAGAGGACAAGCTCATTGCGATGGGAAGAGGAAGTCTGGGCCCCGATGAATGTTGGGTTTCCTCCTAGTGGGGAACCAATTGGGTTTGGGGAAGAACCAAACTTGGGCCAATTATACACATAAGATTGGTATTGAGTTAGGGTTATTAGAGAGTATATATATATATATACTACTTAACCTGATTTTGGTCAGAACACAAGAGAGAGACAAAAAGAAGAGAGGAAAGAAATAGAGAGAAGAAAAGAGTTTTCGTCTATATTTATCAAGACGAATTTTGGAAGCTTGAAAGTTTCCTGATCTGGCTGATATTTTGTGGGAAGCTTCGTGGCTCAGTGGGTTTGAGATTCAACGGTGGGATTTGCGTTCCAACGGTTGGTTTCTCGTTAATCTGGGTTTTAGCGTGGCTGTTCGCTACAGCTCTTCAGCAGGTGCTGTCTTGAGTGTTTGAGAAATCCGACGGTGAGTTCTTCTTGGATTGAGCTGAAATTTTGCAGTGATGTTCTTGAATCGTTTATCTAGGGTTTGTACGGTGGAGATTTGATTTGGTGACAGGAATCCTAGTGAAAGTAGGGTCGTTTTGGACTGCTTATTTCTAGGCTCTTGTATTATTCTCTTGTGGTGTTTCTTGTGGTGGAGATTGCTCTTGGAGCTTGAGTCTCTGGATTTGTTCTGTGTGAACAGTGAGGATGTGGTTGTAACTCATATTCATTTGATATAGTGGATTTTTGAGTGGACTACGGTCCCGTGGTTTTTACTCCTCACATCGAGGAAGTTTTCCACGTAAAAGAAGTTTGGTCTCATTTACTTTTATGTTCTGATTATATTCTGCCATCGTCCAAATATTTTTCTCACAGATTCACATAAGTATGGGAAACTTTATTCCGCTGCGCCATTGTGCGTTTTGTGTTTTCCCAACAGAGTGGTATCAGAGCTTGAGGTTTAAGGGCTTCAGATTTGAGAGCTTTGTGGGTTGATAACTTTGGGTTATTGGTTGTTGCTTTTGTGAGCGATGGAAAATATAGGCAGAATGATCAGCTTGGATGGTTCTAATTATCATATATGGAAAGGCAAGATGGAAGATCTGCTTTATGTGAAGGAGCTTCACGTTCCAGTCTTGGAGGAGAAGAAACCTGAAGCTAAAACTGATGATCAGTGGAAATTTCTACATCGCCAAGTGTGTGGTTTGATAAGGCAATGGGTAGATGATAATGTGAGGAATCATATTGAAAATGAGACTGATGCTCGTTCTTTGTGGTTGAAGCTGGAGCAGCTGTTTGCTCGGAAGACCGGTAATAATAAGATGTACATGATCAAGAAATTGATTGAGCTGAGGTATCAGGAAGGAACTCCGATGACAGATCACTTGAATGCATTTCAGGGACTGCTCAATAAATCATCTGACATGGGAATTAAGTTTGAAGATGAGATTCACGGTTTGTGGCTTCTTGGTACATTACCAGATTCTTGGGAGGTGTTCACGATGTCTCTTTGTAACTCCGCATCGAATGGTGTTATTTCGATGGACTTAGTGAAGAACAGCGTCTTGAATGAGGAAGTAAGGAGGAAATCCAGTCCTAGTTCCTCGCGTTCAGATGTATTGGTTTCTGAGTCAAGGGGGAGGAGTTCATTTAGAGAGCCCAGAAATAACAAGAGCAGGAGCAGAAGCAAATCTAACAAATTTGCTAATATTGAGTGCCATTATTGTCATAAGAAAGGGCACATGAAGAAAGATTGCTGGAAGTTAAAGAAAGACAACAAGCAGCAAGGGAAGCAAGAAGATGGTGTAGATCGGGTGACAATCACCGACGATGAGTTTCTCATTCTTCTTGAGGGTGATGCCATTAATGTTGCATGCCAGGACACTAGTTGGGTTGTTGATAGTGGAGCTACTACTCATGCTACATCGCAGCGGGATTTGTTCTCTACTTATACTCCGGGTAGTTATGGTTCTGTGAATATGGTAATGATGGTGTGGCTCAGGTTGTTGGTATTGGTGATATTTGCTTGGAAACTAGTATTGGTACTAGACTTTTGCTTAAGGGAGTTAAGCATGTCCCAGATATTAGGATAAACTTGATATCTACGGGAAGACTTGATGATGAAGGTTTCTATAGTTTACACGGTGGTGGTAAATGGAAGCTTTCACGTGGTTCTTTGGTTGTGGCTCGAGGTGAGAAGTCCTCATTTTTTATTTGATGCAAGCTAAGGTCTCCAAAGACATTGTTAATGCATTGGAGAATGATGATGCCATGGAGTTGTGGCATAAGAGGCTCGGTCACATGAGTGAGAAGGGATTGTCTATGTTGTCTAAAAAGGAGGTTATTCCAGGTATCTCTGGTTCGCACTTGCAGAAGTGTGCGCATTATTTGCGGGGAAAACAACACAAAGTATCTTTCAAGTCTTCTGCACCTTCTAGGAAACCCGAGGTACTTGATCTGGTGCATTCAGATGTGTGTGGTCCAATGAAGAAAAAATCTCTTGGTGGTGCATCATATTTTGTCACATTTATTGATGACCATTCTAGGAAGTTGTGGGTTTTCACTATGAGGACGAAAGATCAGGTTCTGGGATATTTTAAGCATTTTATGGCATTGGTTGAGAGACAGACAGGAAAGAAGCTAAGTGTATCCGCACTGATAATGGTGGAGAGTATTCTGGACCATTTGATGCTTATTGCAAAGAGCATGGTATAAGACATCAGTTCACGCCACCTAAGACTCCACAGTTGAATGGGTTGGCTGAGAGGATGAACAGGACGATTGTCGAGAGAGTGAGATGTTTGATTTCAGAGTCAGGCTTGGCGCAGAATTTCTGGGGTGAGGCTTTGAACACAGTTGTTCATGTGTTGAATTTGTCACCGAGTGCTCCATTGGAGGGTGATATTCCAGAGAGAGTTTGGACAGGTAAGGATGTTTCTTATGGTCATTTGAGAGTCTTTGGGTGTAAGGCATTTGTGCACATTCCCAAAGATGAGAGGTCAAAGCTTGAGATGAAGTCGCGACAATGTGTGTTCATTGGTTATGGTCAGGAAGAGTTTGGGTACAGATTTTATGATCCCGTTGAGAAGAAGCTCATTAGGAGCAGGGATGTTGTGTTCATGGAAGATCAGACGATTAAGGACATTGAAAAGTCCGGAAAACCAGCTCAGGGATATGAGAGTGTGATTGATTCAGAGGTTACTCCTTCTACATCGGTCCACGGTCAGGTTGAGGGTGAGGTTCATGTTGATACACCTGGTGCAGATGCTCCCGCACATGATGATGATGGTATTGGTGATCATGGTGACGATCATGGTGAGACACCAACTACCGAGAACCAGCCTATTGTTAGAAGATCTGAGAGAGGTCCAAGACCGTCGACTAGATATGATTCTAGTGAGTATGTGTTACTTACTGATGGGGGATAACCTGAAAGCTTTAGTGAAGCATTGGAGGATGAACACAAAGATAAATGGTTGAATGCCATGGGAGATGAGATGGAGTCATTTGATGAGAATGACACATTTGAGTTGGTGAAGTTGCCTAAAGATAAAAAGGCGTTGCTTAATAAATGGGTGTATAGAATTAAGCATGAAGAGAACAGTTTGCATTCTCGATACAAGGCTAGATTGGTTGTGAAAGGGTTCAGCCAAAAGAAGGGAATTGATTATGATGAAATCTTTTCTCCTGTTGTGAAGATGTCATCCATTCGGGTTGTACTTGGATTGGCAGTGAGTCTTGATCTAGAGGTTGAGCAAATGGATGTGAAGACGGCTTTCCTTCATGGTGATTTGGAGGAAGAGATTTACATGGTACAACCGGAAGGCTTTGAGAAAAAGGACAAAGAGGATTTAGTTTGCGCTTGAAGAAGAGTCTTTATGGATTGAAGCAGGCACCGAGGCAGTGGTACCAGAAGTTTAAGTCAGTTATGGGGGAGCATGGTTATAAGGAGACTACTTCTGATCATTGTGTGTTTGTGCAGGTGTTTGGTGATGATGATTTTATCATCTTATTGCTGTATGTTGACGATATGTTGATTGTGGGCAGGAACTTGAGCAGAATTCAGGAGTTGAAGAAGCAGCTTAGCAAGTCCTTCACCATGAAAGATTTGGGTCCAGCGAAGCAGATTCTTGGTATAAGAATTGTTAGAAATAGAGGTGAGAGGTTGATTCACTTATCTCAGGAGAAGTACATTGAAAAGGTACTTCAGAGGTTTCACATGGACAAGTCTAAAGTTGTTAGCACTCCTCTTGCTACATACTTTAGATTAACCAGTCAACAGAGTCCGAGTACAGATTCAGAGAAGGAAGATATGGCACGGGTTCCATATGCTTCTGCAGTTGGTAGCTTGATGTATGCTATGGTTTGTACAAGACCTGACATAGCTTATGCTGTTGGTACAGTTAGTCATTTTCTATCTAATCCAGGAAAAGAGCACTGGAATGCTGTGAAGTGGATTTTGAGATATCTCCGAGGGACTTCTAGTTTGAAGCTTACATTTGGACGTGATAAGCCCTTGCTTGTTAGTTATACAGATGCTGATATGTCTAGGGATATTGATTCCAGGAAGTCTACTTCGGGTTACTTGGTAACGTTTGCAGGGAGAGCTGTAGCATGGCAATCAAGATTACAAAAGTGTGTTGCACTGTTTACCACTGAAGCTGAGTTCATAGCCGCAACGGAAGCTTGTAAGGAGTTGTTGTGGATGAAGAATTTTCTTGAGGATATTGGTTTCAAGCAAGATAAGTATGTGTTGCTTTGTGATAATCAAAGCGCAATTCATCTCGGAAAGAACTCTACATTTCATTCGCGTTCAAAGCACATTGATAGGAGGTATCATTGGATACGTGATGTGGTTACTTCTAAGGAAGTGGAACTTTCAAAAGTTCATACGGATGATAATGGAGCTGATATGATGACTAAGTCATTGCCGAGAGGAAAGCTTGGAGTTTGTCGAGAGATAGCCGGAATGGCTGTTTCCTCCACCTAGTCGGAGTGGGAGTTTGTTGGGTTTCCTCGTAGTGGGGAACCAATTGGGTTTGGGGAAGAACCAAACTTGGGCCAATTATACACATAAGAT
This sequence comes from Pseudoturritis turrita, assembly GCA_900406555.1. Classification (NCBI taxonomy): domain Eukaryota; kingdom Viridiplantae; phylum Streptophyta; class Magnoliopsida; order Brassicales; family Brassicaceae; genus Pseudoturritis; species Pseudoturritis turrita. The sequence goes on along the minus strand of OVBL01000373.1, from coordinate 595,443 downwards.
TGGTATTGAGCTAGGGTTATTAGAGAGTATATATATATATACTACTTAACCTGATTTTGGTTAGAACACAAGAGAGACACAAAAAGAAGAGAGGAAAGAAATAGAGAGAAGAAAAGAGTTTTCGTCTATATTTGTCAAGACGAATTTTGGAAGCTTGAAAGTTTTCTGATCTGGCTGATATTTTGTGGAAAGCTTCGTGGCTCAGTGGGTTTGAGATTCAACGATGGGATTTGCGTTGCAACGGTTGGTTTCTCGTTAATCTGGGTTTTAGCGTGGCTGTTCGCTATAGCTCTTCAGCAGGTGCTGTCTTGAGTGTTTGAGAAATCCGACGGTGAGTTCTTCTTGGATTGAGCTGAAATTTTGCAGTGATGTTCTTGAATCATTTATCTAGGGTTTGTACGGTGGAGATTTGATTTGGTGACCGTAATCCTAGTGAACGTAGGGTCGTTTTGGACTACTTATTTCTAGGCTCTTGTATTGTTCTCTTGTGGTGTTTCTTGTGGTGGAGATTGCTGTTGGAGCTTGAGTCTCTGGATTTGTTCTGTGTGAACAGGGAGGACATGGTTGTAACTCATATTCATTTGATATAGTGGATTTTTGAGTGGACTACGGTCCCGTGGTTTTTACTCCTCACATCGAGGAGGTTTTCCACGTAAAAGAAGTTTGGTCTCATTTACTTTTATGTTCTGATTATATTCTGCCATCGTCCAAATATTTTTCTCACAGATTCACATAAGTGTGGGAAACTTTATTCCGCTGCGCCATTGTGCATTTTGTGTTTTCCCAACAATGAAATCGACCCGTGGAATGGTTGATCCTCACCAATCCACCACAAAGTTGGAGAGGTGAAGATACCAAGAAGGGGAACATTTCGATATGCCCGTTATTAGCAGGATGAGAGGGTGTCAAAGAGTCCAAACGTTTCTGAGAAAGAGATGGTACTTCTCCTTCTGAGTCGTCATCGTTGATGAGACGATGTTTTATGGGAGGATTAGGAGCGATCGTCGTTTATTGATGAGAAGACGGAGGGTTTTTCTGTTTCTTTATATTCCAAATAAAGTTTTTCAGGGAAACAAAATCAGCCGGATCATAGGTCGGATTGTGCAGTGAAAGATACCGTTCCAGGACGGCCAGGGTTTTTATTTGCAACTCCAAGACGATTCTCATCGGCAGTAGAGATGACAAGTTCAAACGATTCTGGAATATCACATTGAACTCGGAGATTAGCAAAAGTTTCAGCTTTACACGTGGTCAATTTCCAAGAACAACGTTGTTGAGAAGCCATTGAAGGGAAGAGAAATTATTTCGAATGAAGACAAACGGTTGAAAAGAAAGAGACAAAAGGGAAACTGGAACACCTGTGATTTAGTGTCAAGGGAAAAAGCCAAAGGAATCTCTTTAAGTGAATAAAACTATTTAAAGAGATTGAGGTGGCTAAGTCTTGGTGTAAGAATTTTGGCCCAACAAGTAAGAGGAATAATGTTTTGAAAAGGTTTACCGAGAAGGAAAATTATAATCAAAACAAAACAAAAACAACAATTACATATTTCGTTATTCATTTTTTTACATGGTCATTAATTTGATTGTTGAATATTTCACTCCAACAACTCTAAACAAAACAAAAAAAACTGAAAATCTTCGTCTTTGTACACCACAAAATTAAAGAACAACTTTCCAAGAGACGGAAGGCTCTTACGCAAACAAGTTGGATGTGGCGTCCAAAGGAGCTCAAACTCTAGCTCGTGCACACAACAATCGACTGCATTTGCAACCCATTTTCCAACATTTACATTAATAGGACCAAGTCGGGTATGCAAAGTTTCTAATGTCTGTGCCTTGTGAGTTGTCAAGAAACCTCCAAACGCTTTCGCATTCAGCATCAGTGTCTTTGTACTCGAGTTTAGGCGCCATTGTCCAAACAAAATGGCACCGTTTAGACAAAATCATGATGGCCACTGCATTTTTGGTCGAGAAAATAAACAAAATCTTGATTATATATCTAAAAAAAACAATTCTTTGACAACGTTCGGATTTTAGTGAGGACGTAGAACGAGAAGGAGATAGACGAACCGTAAAACCTTAGATGAACCAGAGAACGGTTAATTCTTTGTGACTTCTCTTTGCTGTGAGAATTTAGTGATGTCAGAAAAAAATCGTAAATTGTTTTGACCCCAAAGTCTGAGACTTTATGCCTCAATTATTTCTAAGGAATGTGACTTTTTAATACGCTTATGCATAATTTTGCTTTACTATGCATATAAAAATTCTTAGATTGTTAGAAAAGTCAAATAAAGAGGCATTTCAGAAGCATAGATAAGTATGTTAATAAGATAACTCCTAATTACATATAGATAATGATGTATCTATTAAGATAATTGAATTTTCTTAACATTAACATTATCACTCATGATTGACATAGTATCAGAGACCTAAACCGAACTTCTACAAGGTTTAGAGTTTCGATCTTGTGATTTCAATTCTGCTACGAGATATTCTCTTTTTCTTTGTTCTCCTTCCTTGACCTAGTTTTCGTTCACTTCTTGTAGCGAATCCCTCTGAAAACGATGAGTGGAACAAAATCCTCTCCGGTTCAAACGGATGTACAAAGCCGAAGTGAAACTCGGCGCACAATATCGCCATATGACTTGGCCTCGGAATCCGGGCACTCTGATCTCAAAGTCGCTATTGCGTGGTCCCAACTACGATGAATGGACTACCAATCGCAGATTGCTTTTAAAGGCAAAGAAAAAGTTTGGATTCGCCGATGGTTCCATACCTCAACCAGTTGGAAATTCTCCTGACTACGAAGACTGGATTGCTAAAAATTCGCTTATCGTCTCTTGGATGAAGCTTACAATCGATGAAAATCTCTCTACTTCAATGTCCCATATTGATGACTCACATGAGTTTTGGACTCACATTCAGAAACGTTTTGGTGTGAAGAATGGACAGAGAGTTCAACATCTTAAAACCGAGTTGGCAACATGTCGACAAAAAGGGGTTTGCTGTAGAGGCTTACTACGGGAAATTAACTCAGTTGTGGAGAAGTCTGGCTGACTACCAAAGGGCCAAGACAATGGAAGAAGTTCAAAAAGAACGTGAGGAAGACATATTACACCAATTCCTCGTGGGTTTGGATGAAACGGAGTAAGACGCTGTCAAATCTGCACTTTTCTCTAGGGTTCTACTGCCTACTCTCGATGAAGCGTATAACGCTGTGACACAAGATGAAGAATCCAAATCGCTCGGTCGGCTGCATAATGATCGAGTTGAAGGCGTCAACTTTGCAGTTCAGACAATTTCTCGAGCACAAAATCAGAATGCTGCAAATAGAGGAGGCTCTGTTGTTTGCACATCTTGTGGCCGTCATGGACACTTAGCTGGAAATTTTTTTCGCTTGATTGGATATCCTCCATGGTGGAAAGATAATCCTAGACAAAAACCTGGTACTAATTTCTCGCGTGGTACAGGTTGTGGTACATCAACCACGTCATTGACCCAACAGACAATAGAGGTTATAGCTGCGGTTCAGAGTTCGATTGGATCTTCTCCCGATGTCTGGCATCGTCGTCTTGGCCATCCATCTTGAGATGTTAAAATTTTCTGATTTAAGTAATTCTGATTTTGATTCAAAGACATGCGATATTTGTATCCGTCATAAGCAAACACGAGACTCTTTTCCTTTGAGTAATAATAGGACGACTTTTTCTTTTGAATTGTTCACTGCGATCACTGGGGTCCGTATAGGACTACGTCGTTATGTGGTTCACGATATTTCCTCACAATTCTGGATGACTACTGTTGGGGTCAGTTTTCACCATCGACAAAATCAACAGTTAATGGGCAGAGGCAAATATGATCGCGGGCCAACGCGAACTACAGTACGCGCCAAGGCAGCTAACAGCACGCGCCGAGGCGAGCATGACCAAACGTCGAGGCAACTGAAACATCCGCCGAGGCAACTAAGCATGCGCAGCGATAAACTTTGTTCTGACGGGCTGAAGGCAGCTACCTCGTCTTTGGGCCAAAGCAAGGTCATAATGGGGCGAGGCAGTCACAGCAAGCCAAGGAGAAACCAATATGGGCCGAGGCAAGTTTCAGAGTAACGAAAAACATCGTTTTTGCCAAAGTCAGTCAAAGGGAAGATGAGATTACAAATCCGAGGAGGAAAAGGAAATACAAGTCTCCGAAGAAAAAAAGGAAAGTTTTTGGCATTCTCATTAAGACGGTTTAATCTGAAGTTTATAAAAGAAGATAAGGGAATTCGAAGAAGGACATTCACAATTAGACGGAGCAATAGACTTTACACAAGAAAAACTTGTATTCTTAAAAGCTTTCAATACGAGCAATAAAAAACCATCTTTGGATCTTTGTCTGGGCAATCAAAACCTAGAAAATTCTGTTCCCTCAAAAATCTCGACAAAATTTAGTTGTGAGGATTTCCTCCCCCACAATTTGGCGCTGTCTGAGGGGACTCTGAAACTTTCTGACTCTTTAGATTGCCGTGACCAAGACCTAAAACGATGGCTCACGGAAGTCAGAGCACCAACACTAACGACACAACCGACCCTCCTAGAGAAACCACAAATCTTCCAGAAGATGCTATTGCCGTCCCAGAATTCCTCGCCGAGATGAAAGACATGCTGTCTATCCTGCTGAAAAAGGTAGACGAGCAGGAAAGGGCACACAATTTACTGAACGAGAAAGTCCAAGCACTGACTTCTGAACAACAAAACCTTCGTGTCGGAAGCTTAGTATCGGGAATAAGATCAACTAGAAGATTCCGTAGGCAGCTGTTCGATGCAACCACGACACCTCTTAATCCTGTCGCCTCCCAAAATGCATTAAGCAACGCGCCGAGGACACCAGGAGACCTGCCACCTTTACCTCGGCCTGCTGAGTATACTCCGGTAACCCTTAGGTCAACTATCATTAATGAACCCCCCGAGCTGATCAGGATCCCCAGAATCTTTAATAGGCGCATCCAGTTTGCTAGCGACGACGATAACGAAGAGCTAAACGGCTCGGCTGGAGTTTAAGAAATTCAAGCCGTTGAACGACCAGCCAGCATATACCTCACCTCGGCACCCTTAAGCAGAAGAGAAAACACGAGCCAACTTGTCCCAGCAGATGAAGACGAAGATGCTTACTAGGCACAGCAAGTACACTTCGAGGACAGATTACGAAGGTCAAACCACAACCAGAATAGGGAACTAAATGAGATTCGCGAAGCGATGGCACAAGCCGCCGCCGAGGTGAAGGCGTTTAAGTCACAAGTACACAAGGCGATTAGCTCGGCACCCGAAATAGGCCGTGTATTGGAAGAAACTCAGAAGACACCCTTCACGGCTCGGATAACTAGAACGAGAATTTCCAACCCTGGAAAAGTTCGAGTCCCGTTCAATAAAGGAACTACCGACCCAAAAGCTCACATAATGGTATTCCGCATTGCAATGGGGTGAGCAAATCTTAGAGAAAATGAGAGAGACGCTGGGTTTTGCCTCTTGTTCGTGGAACATCTCAAATGAGCAGCCATGGAGTGGTTCTCTCGCATTGATCGTAATTCAATCAACAGCTTCGACCAACTATCCGCTGCATTTTTAAAACACTATTCAATGTTTATGGATCGCGGCACTTCCGATGCCGACCTATGGGCAATGTCTCAGGGTCCGACCGAGTCATTGCGAAGTTTTATGGAGTATTTTAAGAAGATCATCTCTAAGGTCGATGGCGTGAGCGATAAAGCTGCCCTAACAGCCCTGAGGAAATCACTATGGTACGAATCACGTTTCAGGGAGAAAATTGCTTTAAACCAGCCGCTGACTATCCAGGATCCATTACACCAAGCTTCGGATCTTATAGTCAACAAAGAATAAATGAAAGTTCTGTCACAGAGATACGGATCAGCAAAAACGACGAGCCGAAGCAACACACAAAACACTGTCGCGACGCCATCAAATCTCAAGAAAAACTCACAGAACGGTGGTTTCGTCCATCACGAAGGGCCCGATTTTGGCGGTGCCCACAACTACCAAGGTAGAAACCGGTCGCGGAAAGTTATCCTGGAACACTTGGAAAAGAAGTACTAGCACATACGACGAAAAGGCTTACTGCGAATACCATCATCAGTACGGACACCTAACTGCAAACGGTCGAAGCCTCGGTTTATTACTTGTGGCAAAGCTTGCCGAGGGGAAATTAGGTGACGCAATCATCCTAAAGGACTTCGAACGGAAAGAAGAGGTGAAACAATCTCATTATGAGGACCGAGCCGACAAGCCAGCCAAAAGAAAGAGACAAAGCGACGAAGCAAATCAACAAGGACCCCGGAGGAGAATCAACATGATAATGGGAGGATCCCAATTCTGCATGGATACCGTCTCCGCGATTAAATCTTTTCAACATCGAGCAGTCACTAGCACCACCTAGACCGAACCGACCAATGTTCCAAACGACGCAATCTCCTTTGAGCAAAAGGAAGCAGCCGGCATCGAACAACCACACAACGATCCGCTAGTCATCGAGCTGGTTGTAGCGGACCATGATGTTGCCAGAGTGCTGGTGGATACGGGAAGCTCCGTCGACGCCATTTTTTGTGAAACTTTGAGACGCATGGAAATCAGTCTCTCCGAGGTGGTAGCAACTCCAAAGCCGCTGACTGGATTTTCAGGAGAAACAACAATGACCCTCGGGACAATCAAGTTGCCTGTACTCACTGGAGGAGTAACAAAAATAGTGGAGTTTTCAGTTGCTGACCACCCCGCAATATACAACGTCATCATGGGAACTCCTTGGATAAATTCCATGCGGGCGGTCCCATCAACATACCATATCTGCATAAAATTTCCGACGCCGAGCGGAATCAAAAGCATCCGCAGGAACCAGAAAGAATCCTGAATTTATTTTCTGGCCGAGCATAAACTTCGAAACCCGGTGACTGAGCCAAGCGCAAAAGCCAAACGAAGGAAGATGAAAAAGAACCGGGAAGAAGAAAAAGAACGACATGGCTAAGTTTTATAGCAATTACAGATCATGGAGGCATACGAGGAAGAACGAGAACCAACGTGCGACCCCGTGGTGTCAGTTTGCATCGATGACAAACATCCGGAGCGGTGTGTCGAGATAGGAACCGGGCTGGAGGACAATCTTAAAAAAGAACTAATCTCTTTCCATTCACTTGGGCAGCCGAAGATATGCCTGGTATTAGCATCGGCGTGGTGTCCCACGAACTAAAAGTGGATCCAACTTTCAAACCGGTGAAGCAGAAAAGGAGAAAACTAGGACCCGAAAGAGCGAAGGCGGTAAATGATGAAGTAGAGCGATTGCTGAAAGTCGGATCGATCACCGAGGTGAAGTATCCGGACTGGCTTGTAAATACTGTAGTGGTCAAGAAGAAGAACGGAAAGTAGAGAGTATGCGTTGATTTCACCGAACTGAACAAGGCATGTCCGAAGGATAGTTTCCCATTGCCACACATAGACCGCTTGGTCGAGGAACGGCTGGCAACAAACTATTATCATTCATGGATTCTTTCTCAGAATACAATCAGATTTTGATGAACCCTGAAGACATGGAAAAATAGCATTCATAACAGATCGCGGGACATACTGCTACAAAGTAATGTCATTCGGCCTCAAGAACGCCGGAGCAACTAATCAGCGATTGGTAAACAAGATGTTCTCACAACAGCTCGGAAAAATGATGGAGGTGTGCATAGACGACATGTTGGTAAAATCCCTCGAGGAGAAGGACCACGTCGCCCATATAGGGGAATGCTTTGACTAGCTAAATGCACACAATATGAAGCTCAATCCAACAAAGTGCAGGTTCGCGGTGAAATCTGGTGAATTCCTTGGATATCTAGTCACCCACCGAGGCATCAAAGCAGATCCAAAGCAAATCGATGCTCTTATACAAATGACACCACCAAAAATAAAGCGAGAAGTTCAACGACTGACAGGACGAGTAGCAGCGCTAAACCGCTTTATTTCTCGATCCACCGATAAATGCCTGCCATTCTACGACATCCTAAGGGGAAATAAAAAATTCGAATGGACTGACAGATGCGAAGAAGCTTTCAAGCAACTGAAAAATTACCTAGCCAGTCCCCCGGTTCTCGCGAAATCCGCGGAGGGAGAACCCCTTTTCTTGTACAACGCGGTCTCTGCTACCGCAGTCAGTGGAGTGCTCGTTAGGGACGAGCGAGGCGAGCAAAAACCAATCTTTTACGTCAGCCAAACTTTGACATATACTGAAACTCGATATCCACAGATCCAAAAATTAGCCCTTGCCGTGATTATGTCTACTCGGAATCTAAGGCCGTACTTTCAGTCGCACTCTATCGTGGTGTTAACAACCTTCCCCCCTCCGAACCATCCTACATATCCCGAGCTAATCTGGAAGGCTTGCGAAATGGGCAATCGAGTTGAGCGAATACGATATTGAGTACCGGATCAGAAATTGCTCGAAGTCCCAAGTTTTGGCAAATTTTTTAGTCGAACTCCCATACAAAGAAACGGACGACGCAACATCAGATTCTATCTGGACACTCCATGTCGATGGCTCATCCTCCAAACAAGGGTCCGGCATAGGTATTCGCTTGACATCCCCAACTGGTGAAATTTTGAAACAATCGTTTCGCTTAGGTTTTCGCGCGTCCAACAATGAAGCAGAATACGAAGCTCTAATAGCCGGCCTAAACTCACCCACGGAATCAAAATTCAGAGTATCCACGCGTATTGCGATTCCCAACTAGTCGCAAATCAGTTCAATGGAGAGTACATTGCAAGGGACGAACGGATGGAAGTTTATCTAAAAGTAGTGCAAGATCTGGTAACAAAGTTCGAACAGTTTAAGCTAACGAGAATACCCCGCGGCGAAAATACTTCAGCAGACGCATTGGCAGCACTGACATCAACGTCCAACCCGGATCTACAGAGAACCATTCCAGTCGAATTCATCAAGCATCCAAGTATCGATCTCTCCAACAACATTAACGCGATTACCCGTTCTCAGGCAGAGATACAAGCAAAAGATGCATCATAAGATACCATCCCGATAAACGAAGGGGCTGACTCCATAATGGAAGAGAATCTAGAGGCGGAACCTCAACTTGGAAAGGAAGCAGCAGACCCAGAAGATGATCAGCAATTAGGAAAAATGGAGTACGGATGCGACAAAGAATGGATGAGAGCAATTCGCGTGTACATCATAGATGGCGAAGTGCCATCCGATAGATGGGCCGCCAGAAAACTCAAAGCCCAAGCTGCTCGGTATACCTTGGTTGATGGAAATGTTTTCAAATGGAGTTTCTCGGGGCCATTAATGGCATGTGTCGAAGGAAAGGAAGCTAGACGGATCATGGAAGAAGTTCACAGTGGGCCTTGTGGCAATCATTCTGGCGGAAGGGCATTAACAATCAAAATCAAGCGCCACGGCTATTACTGGCCAACCATGGTAAAAGACTGTGAAAAGTTTTCTGCCAAGTGTGAAAAGTGTCAACGTCACGCCCCAACCATTCACCAGCCAACGGAGACGCTATCATCAATTTTATCACCATATCCCTTTCTGCGATGGTCTATGGACATCATCGGGCTTTTACATCAGTCTAAACAGAAGAGGTTTATACTGGTATTAACCGAGTACTTCTTCAAGTGGATTGAGGTGGACTTCTACGCTAGTATTATGAATGCTCAAGTCGAACGCTTCGTCTGGAAGAATATTATATGAAGACACGGTGTTCCGTATGAAATCGTTACAGACAACGACTCGCAATTCATCTCGACTCGCTCTGAAGCTTTCTGCAAAAAATGGAAGATACGTCTCAGCAAATCTACTCCCGCTACCCGCAAGGAAATGGCCAAGTAGAAGCAGCAAACAAAATAATCCTCGACGGTTTGAAAAAACGACTCAACGAGAAAAAGGCCGTTGGGCCAACGAATTGGAGGGGGTCCTTTGGTCTCATCGCACATCTCCTCGACGAGCTTCTGGAGAAACACCATTCACGCTTGTCTACGGATCTGAATGCGTGATCCCACCAGAAGTTGAGTTTCACAGAATTCGACGTCGCCTCCTTCCGGGATAAGAGGGACTTAATCACTTGATGTTACTTGACGAATTGGATTTGGTGAACGAGCGATGAGACCAAGCACTCATCCGTATTCAGAATTATCAGCAGGCCGCAACTAAGTACTACAACTCCGATGTTCGCAGTCGAAAATTCATCCAAGGCGACCTTGTTCTCCGAAAAGTTTTTCAGAACACGGCTGACTGAAATGCGGGCAAGCTAGGTGCTAACTTGGAAGGACCCTACAAAGTTACTAAAGTGGTTCGTCCAGGAGTATATGAGCTCGCTAACATGGACGACGTTCCAGTGCCTAGATCTTGGAACGCAATGAACTTGAAAAAGTACTATCGCTAAACCATGCGATTTATGAACTACGAGGCGGTTTGATCCTTGAAAAAGGGTACGTAGGCAATCCATCTCAGGATGGGTTCAGCTGCCCCTCCCAAAAAAGGGGGAGGGGGAGTGGGTCCGTATACACATACTTCCAAAAATATTACGGCTTATTTTCCAAACGTCTTATCAACTCTTAGGAAAAAGATCGGCTACGAATCGCATAACTTCGGTAAAATTATCGTCTCAAACACCTCGGCATGCAAAACACCTCGCATGAATAACTAACTGGTTATTTTTGCCTTTTCGTCTGTTGCTGGCCAAAACAACAAACTTTTTTACATCCTTTATGGATTCGGTACTATAAACTTTACAGCGCGCTATACAAATTCTTGTCTGCTATCGGAACATGCATATATGAGAACGTATGTTCGTAAAACGAGAAAAATATTCAAAAACCCAGTCATCATAATCATTGGTCAAAAAACATTACGAAATAACAATTAGCTCGAAGTAGAACAAACGAAAGCGAGCCAAAAGATAACCAATACTAATGTCAAGGATAAAGCCGTCTAGGCACTTCGTTCTTACAACATACTGAAACAAGAAAAGTCTAAAGAAGGTTCAAAGAGAAATTCGGACCTATGGTCTCCTCTGCGGCACAGGTACCATCATTCGATCCAAAGGTATCCTCTACGCCAATGACGGCCACATCAGTCTCCAGTGGTACGCCGAGAAGTGTCGTACCGACCGAATCAGATGACACAGGAGACATAACCAGCTCATCTCTGACCTCTTTCTCAAGCTTCTCAAATTCATCATGGGCTCCAGCTAGACCAGTTCGCCATTCGGTCAACTGAGCCACCTCGGCATCCAGAGTTGGCACATCGTCTTTCTTGAGAATGCTGATAAGCTGGAGATTGCCATCCACCTGTGCAAGATCCAATTCTCTCTCCTTGGTTGCCGACAGGTCCTCGATCTTCTTGGTGATCTTATCAAGTTTCCCTTGAAACTTTTGCACCATCTCTCGCTTTGAGGCCTTCTGGGCTTTCTTCACGTTTGCTTCATGCAAAGCGTGCGCCGCGGCTAGTTGCCTCTTCAGTGACACTATCTCGACAGATTTCCTTGCCTTGGTAGCCTCCTGCTTCATGCACAAGTCTCCGACCCGAGCCAATTCGCTTTTAAGAAACGCCTTTTCTTTTTCAAGGGAGTTAATATGGGCCGAGGAGGACGCGAGCTCGGCAACATGTGTGTTGGCAAGATCGTCGAACTTGGCCTTCATCTCCAAAGCGTCTTTCTTCGCCTCGGCGACACGACGTTTCTCTTTTCTCACCGCTTTGTCGTATTTGGCGACTATCTTTTTAATCGACGCCACAAACTACGAAATCAAAGAGTCAATAACAGGATATACTACTTGGAAGATCTCAAAACAAGGCCTGGAAACAATTACCTTGATACCGCACAAAGACATGTCGGCATACAGAGCATTCTCGGAAAGAGTATCGAGAGGAGGGAGACGAACACCAGGAGATTTGATCGAAGAAACAAGGGAGACCGAAGCAACAGCATCGTTGTAAACAGGCATACTCCCATCGTGTTTGAACAAAATTGCCGCAGAATTAGACGTGTCGGCTCGTCTTTTCTTCTTCTCAGCATTCTCTTCAGCAACACCTTTCCCTTTGTTGGTACATGGAGCAGGACGCTTCCGGGATGGCGGCTCAGCTTCCTTAGGTTGGCTGGGAATAGGAGTGGAGTTGGTACCATCATGTATTGACGCAGGACCACCCTGAGATGCTTCGGCGTTGGCAGCATCTTTAGCTACTTCTCGATTAACGACAGCAACTTGGTGCTCATTGAGAACCGGAGTATCGGTAGCCGGCTGTGCATGTCCAGAAGTTACCTCAGCGTCTTTGACTCCCTCGACACTTTGTTCCTGAACCATTTCGAGTTCTTTTTTCTTCTGCGCCTACTTATCACGAATTGTCATCCGCTTGCCCATAATTTCAACAATATGCAGACGAGGCGCGGGAGAAGATTCCGAGCTTGTGGATACGTCAACACCAGCAAAGCGAGCCCTTGCTTTCTCCACACGAGCCAAGGAAAAATATTTTTCCCAATGAGTTCTTCCACCAGCGAGAGTGTCTCTGAGGATGTAAGTGTCCTCGGGAAAAGCAGGAAGCAAGTGATTAACTGCAAAAAATAGAGGAGAATTAAAAGCTTGAAGAAAAGGAATAAAACCCGAGAAATCTAAGGACATCTACCAATAGATCCCCAGTATGTCTTGACTTTTCCAAGGCAATCCCCAGCAATCGCTGCGTCAGTTATTGGAACGTAGAAGAAATGGTTCGCCCAGTCATGGGCTTTGCTCTTGAACCCTTCAATGATCTTACATCGCTTCTTAGGCGAGATGTAGTATGATCGGGACTTCGTAACTCTCCGAAACGCAAGTAAATACTGCAAATGCCGAACCTTCACTTCGGCATCACATTCGAAGCTCAGCACCAAAATGCCTACCAGGTGGCACATTCCCCTCGGGGTAATTTGGTTAATAGCTAACCCGTACTTTTTTCAGGAATCGCATTATCAAGCCCGGGATTGGAAACCAAAGAGGGCTTTCATAGAAGAAGCTCTCGTACAAACAGAAATGGTTCGACGGAGGGTTGTCCGGCCGACCCGACGAAGGAGGCACTATCAGGTCAATCTTTTCTGAAATCCCGAAGCGTTGTCTTCTCTGAGAATGATTTTCTGGGCATTGCCGAGACAGAGTATGTCACACCACCAATGAATCATTACGATCCAACCGTGGATGATTGATTGCTCCCAGGCTTACCATAAGGGGGAGTCCTCTCGTTCCATCTACTACTTCAGGTCCCGAATTTGCTACAACTACTACTTCAGGTCCCAAATCTGCTACAACCACTACTTCAGGTTCCGGTTACATTCCTACTACTGAGCCTACTTCAGAACAAGCTACACCGCCTTCTCAACCAGCTACATATGATCTGGTAGTGCAGGTTGCTACTGATACTACACAACTACAAGCCTCTCCTGGACTTCCTGAAATCTTGGGGAAAGGTCATCGAACCAAGACACCTTCGGTTCTTCTAAAAGATTATGTTACTCACTCTATTCTTCATAATAATAAACCCTCTCATGTTCTCTCCTCGCCTAATCTCGGTCCTTCTAAAACGTCCTCAGGTAACACACCCTATCCTATTGCAAATTACGTCGCTGGCTCTTCTTTTTCAGAATCTCATCAGGATTTTGTCGCGGCAATTCTCAACTCCAATGAACCACGAGGTTACAAAGAGGAAGTCTCTTAGTGCCTACATTGTGTTTCTTGGAGGATCTCCGGTCTCTTGGAAGACAAAGAAACAACAAAATGTTTCGCATTCATCAGCTTAAGCAGAATACAGGTCCATGTCTGTTACCTTACGAGAACTCAAGTGGCTTAAAGAACTTCTACTTTCATCGTCACTGAATATGTTACTTCTAAAAACTAGCTTGCCGACATACTTACCAAGGCGCCACCTCATCCACTCTTTGAAGATCTACTGTCCAAGTTGGGTATTCGCAACCTCACACTTCCAACTTGTGGGGGAGTAATAAAATAACTCCTAATTACATATAGATAATGATGTATCTAGCTTAATGTTTATCTACTTAGGTTATCAATTCCTCTTAGACATAGGTTTTATACTTGTATATATATGCATCTCTTATAATGTCAATACACAAGATTTCCACACAAGTTATTTCATATGTCAAACATTGTGGGTAAAATATTATTTTGTGTGGAGCCCACCATCACTATGCATGCACAGTAACTCATGTTATTACGCATATAAATATAGCATAATTCTTCTTTGTAAAAAACACAACTTCATCTGATAATAAAAGAGTAATAAGATTTATAATATCCTATAGTGGACGGGTTCTCGCCTCTATAATAATATACTATTTTATAGTGGTTGTTTCATGCACCATAATTATTTACTTATTTGTTAATGATCAGCTTAGCCGCCTGGCAATTTATTTACTGCCTTAATTATTTATTTTTTAATAGTCGGCTTAGCCGCCTGATAATTTATTTACGGTTTTAATTATTTATTTCTGTTCATGGCCGGCTTAGCCATTACATATTTTATTTACTGCTCCTATGTGGATGACTCCGTCACCATAATATCATCGTTAAATATTTGTTTATCTTATGGTTATTATACAAGGAGGTTTAGTTACCTGTATATAAATATTTTATCTGAATTGGTAAATTTTATCTAATTGGTTATTGAATATTTTCAGATTAATTTTTCTTTTACACCATTATTTACAACGGTCACAAAGAACAGCTATGAACAGTATTTTCAATCTATAAATACACTCATACTTTACACTTTCAAATCACTCAAACATTTTATGTTCTCCCAAACACTTTTACAAGAAAATTGTTTATTTTTCATTTTGTAAGAAAAGTGTTTCGTTGGTTTTTGATTTTTATTATCTGTGTAGTTTTTATTTCTATTTATGGTCACTTCGTTGGAGAATTTACTCCCGAATAATTTATCATAAATATTCGTTTACTTTTTTATGCAATAATATTTTCTGTAATCGTTGTTATCATTAATGTAAACGGTTCATTCTAAAATAAAATTATACTATGTTTCTAATAATATTTTTTGCAATTTTGTTTTTAGAAATCAAATGGAAAATATTGAGAAGCTTAAATTCCCAGTTATCAAAATAATTGGAGCAAATTATATTGCATGGACCATCGATGTTGAACTCCATCTAGAGATGTAATATATATCTGACACCATAACAATGGAAAATAAATCGCTTGCCAAGGATAAGGCAAAAGCGATAATTTTCTTGAAGAAACATCTCGATGAAAATATGACGCATGATTATGCGCACATAAAAGATACAGCAGGGCTTTGGAAATTTCTGAAAGAAAGGTTTGACAACCAAAAAGAAATAATGCTCCCTCATGCTCTAGCATAGTGGAGAAACCTGAGGTTCCAGGATTTTAAGAAAGTGAATGAGCATAACTCCGCTATTTTGAAAATAGTGTCACAACTCAAATATTGTGGCAAGTCGGTCATCAAAGCAGAAATGCTCGAAAATACGTACCATACTTTTCTTAAAGAACATCGTCTCTTGCAAGAATTCTACAAGAGTCGAAAATACAAAAAGTTCTCTGAGTTAATGGTGACACTCATATTGGCGGAGAAGAATAGTGAACTTCTCATTCAAAACCACAATTCCTGTCCCACGGGAACCCAAGTATTCCCAGAAGTGAATACAACAGACGGAAAAATCCAAAAAAGGAGAGTCAAACCTATTAGGGTCGTGGCTGTAGCCGTCAATTTAATCGTGGACATGGAAGAACTTACAACCCACGAGGGAGAGGATTGTTCAAATGGGTTCGTTCTGAACATAATTCCAAAGGGAAAGAACACCAAGAAAATTCCACCCAGAAGCGTGAGAATGTGTGTTATAGATGCGGATCTAAATGACACTAAGCCCGTACATGTCGAACCCCTCCACACCTTTGTAAGTTATACATAGATTCGACTTGTACGGGCTCATTGTCCTTTAGATTCGCAACTACAACACACATTCTCACGCTTCTGGGTGAAATTTTTTTGGCGTTTTTTCCCTTCGGAATTATGTTCAGAACAAACCCATTAGAACGACCATGTCCTTCGTGGGTTGTAAGTTTTACCACGTCCAAGATTAAATCGACGGCCACGGCCACGGTCCTGATAGGTTTGACTCTCTTTTTCTGGATTTTTTTCGTCTGTTGCATTCACTTCTATGAATGTTTGGGTTCCCGTAGGATGGGAATTGTAGTTTTGAATGAGAAATTCACTATTCTTCTCCGCCAAATAAATTATTAGGAGACTAAACCGACTATTAACAAATAAATAATTAAAGCAGTAAATAAATTGCTAGCTGATTAAGCCGACCATTAACAAATAGGGAAATTGGCTCTATAATAGGAATTGAGTATAAATTGAAGCCTCTAACATATCAGAATCTAAAATTTAGTAATTAACATTTTTTTTTTGTGAATTCTCGATTATACCTTCAATTTATTCTGAAAACAAAATAATTAACTATACACTAAATAGCCAATATAGATGTAGTTAATTATATTTATAACTATACACCCACATTATAGCTAACTATATACTAATATAGTTGATTATATTTACATGTAGATTACCTATATTTCAAAAATATTTAGCTAAACATTCATGTAGTTGATTATATATACATATATTTAACTATATTTTTAACTAGATATCCACATTATAACTAACTATAAATTAATATAGTTATTATATTTACATGTAGGTACCTATATTTCTATTAAATACATGTAGACGAAAATAACTCTTTATATATCTAGTATAAATAAACTTTATAATTAACTATATATAAAGCAAACTATATAGCCACATAGTTATCTTGTATTGACAAATAGTAACTATGTTTGTTTAAATAAGTAACTATTACAACAACATTTTTATGTAGTCAACTATGTTCTGAAATCAGTAGAGTATATGATTATGCTACGAATATAGTTAACTATGTTTTTAAATATGTAGTTATTTTCTGAAAATAGGTAACTATGTTTAAATAGTTACAGAAATATTGCAATGTAATTAACTATATTCTGAGATCAATAGAACATGTAACTATGTTCCAAAAATAGTTATTGTAGGCAATTTCGTCAAAATTTTATTTTCTTTGCTAGTTACCTAAATTATTTTTTTTCTACATGTTACTTTCTAAATTCTCTCTCACAAATGTGTTATTCTACTAGTTAACCCTAACAAATAAGTAAATAATTATGGTGCATTAAACAACCATTGTAAAATAGTATATTATTATAGAGACGACAATCCGCTCACTATACGGTATTATAAGAATACATATAAAAATTGAAATTTTAGAATGATTGTGCTGATAACGTGTTATAAAAAAAGAATGAAAATTTATCATGAAGATAAATATAATTAAAGACAAAAAAAAATGATCCAGTGGAAAATAGTATACTCAGAAAGAGAATTTCTTATTACTCTTTTATTATTAGATGAAGTTGTGGTTTTACAAAGAAGAATTCTGCTCTATTTATAGACATAATAACATGAGATTTGTGCGTACATAGTGACGGTAGGCTCCACACAAAATAATATTTTACTCACAATGTTTGACACTCTCCCTTGGAGACCAGTGTCACTATTGCATTACGTCTTTGTTGTTTCATTAAAAAACTTTCCAAAAAAATCCAGTGAAAACAAATATAATAAGGTAAAAAGAGTACAACCATGCAAGGCTCTCCCTCTAATGATCAGGCGTCATCTGGTAAATCTCATCGATGACGCATTCTTTCCTGAACATAGTGGTAGGTAGTGACTTCGTGAAGAAATCTGCGGCATTCACTTATTGGACATAGTTTACTTCAATGACTTTATTCTTCTCAATGTCCTGAATGAATGAGAAGAACTTTGGAGAAAATGTTTGGTTTCATCACTTTTGATATATATTTCTTTCGTCTGGGCGACACATGCATCATTGTCTTCATATAAGATAGTTGGCTCCGTATTTACGTTGATCCTACTATTTGATTGTGTGTTGGCTTATTGATCTCAACCATACACATTATGTACTTGCTTCATAAAGTGCAATGATTTCGACATGAATTGAAGAAGTTGCCACGAGCGTCTACATCTAAGAACGCCAAGATATAACAGTCCCTCTGATCGTAAAAAGGTATCCAGTTTGTGATCTGGCTTTATGTGGATCTGACAAATATCTTGCATCTGCAAAACCAATCATTTGACCGTTTGAATTCTTAGAATAAAATAAACCTAAATCAGTAGTCCCTTGAAAATAGCGGAATATATGTTTAATTCCATTCAAATGCCTTCGCGTAGGAGATGAACTGAATCTTGCCAAAAGATTAACGGCAAGTATCTCTTTATTTTCCTCATATGATCGAAATGGATCGCTCTCAACATTAAGTAATCTAACGATCATATGAGTACTAAGAGAAGTTGCCTTATCCATGTTGAATCGTTTTTAACACTCTTTTGGTATATGTGGAGCGGTGCACAAATATACCCTTTTGAAAATGCTCAATTTGTAGGCCAAAACAATATTGTCTGTCCGAGATCTTTTATCTCAAATCCGAATGTTATTTTCTTGATAAAAACACATGGGCATATAGGATCGTTTACATATCCTTCTTTTGTTAAATGATCACTGAGACGATTGTACCACATACGTCCATATTGCTTCAACCCATATAATGATTTTTGCAATTTTATTGCACATAACTCTTTGAGTTTTAGAACTTAATGCTTCTGGTATTTTAAACCCATCTGGAACTCTCATATAGATATCGGTATCTAATGATCTATATAGATATGTTGAAACATCTATGAAACGCAACTGTAAATTTCCATCAGCTGTTAGACTCATCAGGAATCTAAATGTGATTGCAGAAGAATATGTTTCCTCGTAATCAATTTCTGATCATTGAGAAAATCCTTGAGCCACAAGACAAGCTTTATATCTCATAATCTCATTTTGTTTTCCAACAAAAACACATTGTTTCTAACCGGCCTTACATCTTCAGTTGTAAGGACAATAGATCCGAATACATTTTGTTTGTTCAGTAAATCAAGTTCGGCTTGAATGACGTCTTTCCATTTTATCAAGTCATGTCTTTTTGATATTCACATACAGACTGTGATTCTGGATCTTCGTTTCGTTCACTTATTTCTTTTGATACGACATATGAAAAAACATCATCTGTGGAATTTCAATCTGAGCAAGAACATTTGCAGCTAGAATATGTGATTTGGTTACCGTATTGGTATCTGCAAACATATCAGATAACTGATTTGTTACACTTTGCAAATACATAATTCATCGAACTTCCAAATATTGTTGACTTTGAATTGTAAGAAGTCTCAAGTTCGATCATATATGTCTAGTGTAGGGGTGGAATTATTATCCGGGATCTGAGATCCGATTCGGGATCCGTTCCTATCCACTCCGTAAATTAGGATATCCGGGGCGTCCGGATCCGGATAGTAAAATCTTGGATCCGTGAAAAGAGGATCCGAATCCGGATAGTAAAATTTCAAAGTTAAATTTATTAAAAACATATTTTTTTTACATATATTAAGTTATTTTTATATAAAAAATATATATATATATATATTGATTTTAGTTATTTTTTCTAAAATATCATATTTTTGAAAAATGTTATTCTAATTTTTATATTTATTTTTTTAAATTAATTTTTAATATTTTATTTTGGTTATTTTAATTATTTAATTATTATTTTCGGATCCGGATATCCTGAGTTTTGGCCGGATACTCGAAGTCCGGATATCCGGAAGCCACGGATCCGGATCCTGATAGTTTTGTCACGGATCCTCCGGATCCGGATACCCTGAAATTCCAGGATATCCGGATCTGTCCCACCCCTAGTCTAGTGCACAGAGTAAATTGATATCAGTGGTTCCATCATATATGTCTAGTGTATACAGGAAATTAGGATCAGTGTGGGATGCAAAAAAAAAAAATTTACTGGGTCATAAATATAATATTAAGACAACATATTTTTATAAATATTAATTATTCTTTTATCGTAATTAGACAAAATAATGAGAAAAAAAAAACTAAACCAATTAAGAGGGTGTTATTAAATCAATGATTTAAAATCAATTCCATCAATTTTAAAATCTTCAAAAACTAAACCAACTAAAGGGTGTTATTTAAAAAAATTTCAACTCTCTGCTTTTTTCTTTTTTACATTTTCATTGAACACACTTTTGCGAATCTAGCCAACATTTGCAAAAAAAAAAAAAAAAAAATTAACAGGGAAATAAGATTCTATTTGCATCACGCAACTATAGTACCATAAAGTTATAAACGCACTACCTACAATTCACAAACGAATAACACCAATGCAAATGCCATGAGAAAGCTTAAGCAACATTTTCCCAGAAAGTTATATACTCCCTCTGTGTTTTTTTCTTTTTCTAAATGATGTTTTAAGAGTTTTTTTGTTCGAAATTAAGTAATGTTTTCGCTATTCTATGCAAAATTAATTAATTTTTTTACTATTTGAATTCTGCAGATTATTTTATTATTGGTTGAATTGTGTTTAGGTAGATAATAATTGATATTTTAATTCAGAAAAAAATTAAATGATTCATTAATCCGTATGCAAAAACCTTAAATATCATTTATAAAAAAACAGTATAATTTAGCGAAAGTATTCACCACAAGGCACATGATATCCAGATCTATGCTACATGAAATCGTACATGTAACTAACCCACCTACCATTATGATATTCAGATGACCTTGGCAACACAATATGTGGATTACTCTTGCAACTTGACGTTCCAAGTTTCAAGATTTTTAGCAAACTATTCTCAAAAACCACAATATTGTTCTAACACCAACACAATAAGTACCTTAGTATAAATACCCACCAATATTTTAAAATAAATATTTATGTCCCTGAATCAAATATAGTAAAGTAAGAAGAGGAAGCCAAGATTTTTGAGTTTTCGCATCTAGGACTTAAGGAGGCGCATGTCCATGAAGAGAAAGCAGACGTACAATTGGAATTTCTATATGAGGTCCCGTGCAAAAAATCTTTATCCAAACCAAAATCTATATAGTGATCATCCTCAAAATTGCAGTTTGGAGTAGTTTCATTTCTGGCTCATAAGGGGAAAGGATGCGTGTCAGATTTTATAGGAAATAATTTGAAGACGAATCAGTTTAGGATGAGTTTTAAAGCCGAACATGGGAGAAGAAGAGGGTTTGACACAATGAAATTGTATTTCTTAATTAAATTGTTAAATTGTTTCCTAGAGAAATAAATTTAAATTAATTGTTAAATAATATTATAAAAGGACACGTGTCAATTTCTCTAACATTGACATGGCAATCTGCTAGAGAGAGTGGTCATCTTTTATACATGTTTATTTGCCACGTGCGGATTTCTTTTCATACATCGTTACTACTTGCAGCCAAGAGCGAATGTTGTTGGAGATGATCTCCTTCTAGCCTTCTTGTAAAAATTCACATCAGCCGACTCCTCGTCTTATGATTTTAAGACTAGAAATGGATAAATCGACTTCTATTTTGATATACAATTATGAGAAAGTATATTTGGTGTTTGGTCTATGTACAGATTCTGAAAAAACCAGCAAACAATTTTGGCCACAACAACCTCAGTTAAAAATAAATACATACTATGAAATTTCTGAAGACTAAAAATCTTAAAAAACATTAGAAAAAAAAGCAAAATGAATTATCATTTACCATAATTTGGTTATCATTCATTCTTGTTCTACAAGACAACAGACAGATTCAAAAAAACTTGTAGCGGAAAGTTGTCGTGGAAATGGTGGGAGAAGCTGAAGTGTAAAACCTGTTTTACGAAATCTTTTGTGTATCATGTATCATATCTAGCACCCAAGTTCCAGTATCAATCGAGCATGACACTTATGGAGCTCAAAATGATATATTATCTTAAAAATGTAGGTACACTTAGGTCCTCACAAATCACTTGATCAGATGATCCGTTTATGAGGTTATATATATTATCTAATAGCTGATAGTTCTCTAGCTTAAGCGGAAATACCATGGGAAGACGTAGAAAATGCAAGTCAAAGATTCGATGAAGGATAAACGTTATATATATGGGTTATACTCTTAGTAGCGAGTTGAACATATCCTTAAACACGTGTTAAGGAGATATTGACATCTTTAACAAATAAACATACAAACTTGCTGATGTTTAGAAGTTGATAGTAGTAATAGTACATGTCTTAAGCTATTGGACCAAACGATCAAACATTTTAGTTTGTTTATAAGATGTGAATTTTTTTTTTTTATTTGGGACTACGTTTTTCGATTTAGAATTTAGTATTTTGTATTTAGAGTTGAATTATTATATATTAAAGATAGTATAGTATGCTTTTTTATTCTCTACATAACTATATAGAACGTCATGTTCTTCAATGATGATACTATTCATCTCTTTAATAAATCAGAGTCCGTTTTACAAAATTCAAATCATATTAAACGTAAAAAATATGTGTTTAGTTTAGTATTGCAAGATGTAATCAATTAAAAATTATAGATTAATGCAATAAACAAGATCATTAGAGGTAAATATTTTTTTTCTATATACCAAATGTAGAGCAGTATAAAATATATAACAGTACAAAAGTCATCTTTTTTTTAAGTGGCGTCTATTTAAAAACTACATTGCAAGTTGTTGATGACATCCGAACTACTATGCATCATCAAATGTTATCTACTTAATTATTTATGAGTGTTATATTCTTATTTATAAACCAAATTTTGGTTCAACCAAATTGTCCCTTTATTGAAATGCTGGTTGCTATAATAATTTATTTCTCTTCATTTCGTGTGTATAAATAAAAAAAAATTTCAAACAACTCTTTTTTTTTGTCATAAACATAAACAATACCTATTCTCTATATAATTCATGATCTCTGGTCCTTAATTAGTCTTTGACCTCCTTTAATCTCTATTTACCTCTCTGGTCGAGATGGGAAAAGACAAAAATCTAACGGAGACGCTTCTCTCTCCGGGGGAAAAACCCGACCCGGCGACCCTTCTTCCCTTCTCATCTGCCGATGATATTCCTCCGATCACAACCTTCGGTGGCCTCGTCAAAGAGTTTAACGTGGAGGCCAAAAAGCTATGGTACTTGGCCGGTCCCGCCATTTTCACGTCGGTGACTCAATATTCACTCGGCGCTGTTACTCAGGTCTTCGCCGGCCACGTCAGCACCATCGCTCTCGCCGCCGTCTCCGTCGAAAATTCTGTCATCGCCGGCTTCTCCTTTGGTATCATGGTAAATTACAGTCACCCCCCCCCTTTGGTATCATGGTAAGTTATAATTAATTTTTTTTTTTCTATATCAAAGATACATTTCGAAGATACATATAGAACCACAAAAACAAACAAAATAACAAACATGAAATGTGATTTTTTATCAATTAAAAATAAATATCATAGTTCAACAAATAACACATAAGAAACAAATGTAAACACAAACGCGGAAAACAGTTGAATCCGTAATCATTTATATTGTAATCAAAATATAATTTAGCTATTTATTATTTACAGAATGAATTTTTGTACTTTTGTATTTTCTAAGTTTTTTTTAATTTTAATTTTGTTTTGAGTTGTAATGTTTATGGGTGTGATTGTAAATGCAACTAGCTTGGAATGGGAAGTGCGTTAGAAACGTTATGTGGACAAGCGTTTGGAGCGGGGAAATTGTCAATGCTTGGCGTATACCTACAACGATCATGGGTGATTCTAAACGTGACCGCTCTTATCCTCTCTCTCCTCTACATTTTCGCGGCACCAATCCTCGCGTTCATCGGCCAAACGGCGGCGATCTCTAGCGCTGCCGGAATCTTTTCCATCTACATGATCCCTCAAATCTTCGCTTACGCCGTTAATTTTCCAACCGCTAAATTCTTGCAATCACAAAGCAAGATAATGGTCATGGCCGCGATTGCCGCGGTTGCGCTTGTTCTCCACGTGCCCCTCACGTGGTTTGTCATGGAGAGGCTCAAATGGGGCATGGCGGGTCTAGCCATCGTGCTTAACGCCTCGTGGTGGTTCACTGTCGTGGCGCAGCTCGTGTACATATTTAGTGGCACGTGCGGTGAGGCTTGGTCAGGACTCTCGTGGGAAGCTTTTCATAATTTGTGGAGTTTCGTTAGATTGTCTTTGGCTTCTGCTGTTATGCTCTGGTAAGTAACCCGACCGATCGGATCCGATCCGAATCATTAATTTATATTAAATTATTATTGTTAATTTTGAAGTTTGGAGGTGTGGTATTTTACGGCAATCATATTATTTGCTGGATATTTGAAGAATGCTGAAGTCTCCGTAGCCGCACTCTCCATCTGGTACCATTAAAATTACTAATATTTTTTAATAGACACGTTAAAAGTCATTTACGATTTATAATTCATCAATCCAGATTCTCTAGGAAAATTATAATGAATACATCGTGCATTGACTATGCAGCATAGTAGACTTATAATCGTCGCCTCTTTCTTGTCAACTAACTTAGTCATTGCTTTCTTGGGCAGTGAACACGTCCGCGTTAAATATTTTGCTGCATGATTATTATTATTTTTCATTTGCTTCTGCAACATATAATTATTTTATCATATGGTTATATAAATATATACACCCAAAAAGACCAACAAAAAAAAAAAATCTAAAATCGACGGTCAAATATGTCTATTTACGGATTAGTATTGTTGGTCGCCATACATATATATTAAGTTTAATAGGTGTCCAACATAAAATCAATTGGCTTATATCTCTTATATATCATTTAAAATTTTATTTCATTTTCGATGTGATATATTTTTTACAATATAAACTTACAAATTTTGTATAGTAAAAAAAAATATCCTCGTTGGATTTATGTCTCTAAATCTTGTTTTCCCCTTTTTCGAACGATATGGAATTGATGAAGCATGAACATTTTGGGATGGACGGCCATGATTGCCATTGGGATGAACATAGCCGTAAGGTACGTGTTGTATATCTATAATTATATAAACACTTGACACTTGAAAAATAATCTCAAACTGGTGCAGTGTGAGAGTTTCTAATGAATTAGGAGCAATCCATCCAAGAACTGCGAAATTCTCACTACTAGTGGCAGTGATAACATGGACGATGATCGGACTCGTTGTGTCGGCTGTTCTAGTCATCTTTAGAGATCAGTATCCATCGTTTTTTGTGGGAGACGAAGAAGTCATCATTATTGTTAAAGAACTCACACCAATACTTGCACTCTCCATTGTCATCAATAATGTGCAACCTGTCTTATCAGGTAATCTCGTTCAATTCGTTTAATACAATCCTCATTCTCGTCTTAGATCACATGCACTATAACCTCTTAAACCTAAGGGATTGGTTTCTTTGTGCCCCGGATTCAATCTCTCATTGGGACGGAAGCTTATTATTTAAATCGAAATATCTAAAGTCTGATTTCGGATACCGGAAAGATTATGGGCCGAATGCGGGAACTCTCACTGTTTATAAAAAAAAAAAACTTAGATTGTATGTAGTTAGATTTACAAAAAAAGGTTTCTTTTCTAGTTTGAAATTGTGGATTTAGATCATAGGTGGGTTTGTGAAAAATAGGTCTGAACGAAAACCCAAAGTAATTCGGTATGGTCCGGTTGAAATTTTTGTTTCGATTAGGGTTTATTATAAGGGTTACAAGAAAACAAAAATTCTATTATGGTTAGGTTTTCTGTAATTTTTGTTTCAATAGGTTTTGGTTATATAAATATGCCCAGTTATATAATTTTATATGTATTATTGCTATGTACTCAGTTTCATTCATTATAATGTTTGATGATGGATTATTTCAGTTCGATTCTATTGTATTTTATTCGGTTTCAGTTCGGATTTTTTTTATATAAAAATACTTTTACTGATCGATTACTGTTCTGAATTTTGTTCGTTTTCAGTTTGAATAATTTCGAGTCGATACAGGTCGGTTTTTGTGTCCATCCGTATGTGAATTGGTTTGTCGGTTTGATTTGATACGGTTTAAAATTCTTACCAGAAATCCACTAAAACTTTGGTTATGTGAGAAGCTTAATGAATCCGATGGCATTACGGTAATAAAATGGAAACTCAGGGGTGGCTGTGGGAGCTGGATGGCAAGCAGTGGTGGCGTATGTTAACATCGCCTGCTATTACTTGTTTGGAATCCCATTTGGTCTATTGTTAGGATACAAGCTTGACTTTGGTGTAAAGGTACGTTAATGAAACTTCAATCTTTTTTATTAACTAATTAACCTTTGAAAATGTAAAAATCCAAAATTTAAAAGACCGATGTTGCAAAATCTTTGATGTATCAGGGAATCTGGTGCGGGATGTTGACAGGAACCGTGGTTCAGACAATAGTCTTAACCTGGATGATCTGCAAAACACATTGGGACAAGGAGGTGAGTCAAAAGTCATTAGTCGATATGTTGTCTAAACCCGAGCCTTCAACATTCTAATGCAACCGATATCTGTTGTTATTTAGGCTGCAATGGCTGAGGATAGGATAAGAGAATGGGGAGGAGAAGTATCCGAAATAGAGCAAATCTTGAACTAAAAAGACATTACGTTTTAGTATTAAAAAAATCAAAGAAACTCATTTTCACCCTTTATGTTTGGGTCGAGAGTATTGTTGACACTAAAATCCACTCCGAATTAATTGTGATTGATGAGAAAGAATTAACGGCTAGATTTTTCTTTAAAAAAAAAAAATGATTCGACAAATTGGATTTGATTTTATGAATCAAATGAATATGAAGGACCTCTTTAGAGGTGTGTTTACAACGAGTTCGTAGAGCTGTTTCTAGGTTAAACTTAAAAGTGCTTAAAAATTGGGATCCTTTTATAAATGAGTCATCTTTTCTTTATATAGCCATCCGTCCAGCTCAACGAATCTGAATATCTCAGATTCACGTACTTCCCAGATCTCCGGACATCTTGCCATATCTTCCCTTGTTCAAGGATGTGTATTGACTTGTTCCAACTAGCGAGCTCGTAGAAAGTTCGCTGTTCTTCAGTCGAGTTTACATGGGCTAACCCTGAGATGGCATTGTGTTTTTAAGCCTTAATAGTTATCTCGGCAGTGGGTTTTATGTGGATCAGATTTAGTGTCAAATTCAGTTCCAACAATTACCCTTTAGCCTATTAAGTGAGGTGAGGTAAACTCAACGGACGGAGAATATTCGAGCGAGTTGCGATCTCTCAAATAAATCTCTATGGCTGACGTCATAACTTCGTACAATATTCGCAGTCAATATTGATTTAAAAAGAACGTTTGAGATTAGGTGCTCGGAAAACGAATAGCTAAGATGCAGAGCGATGAAATATTTTTGCGATCTCAGTAACCGCAGTCAAAATGATGTATAAAATCATCCTCCACATTTCCCTTTCTTTAACCGTTACGCTTCCACTACCAAGTGTAACCTTCTCTCCTTCCTTATTTACTCTCTCAAGTTTCTCGTTTTAGCTTTGAACTGAGATTGTGAGAGAAAAATAAAAAGGGCCAAGGGTCTTGGATTTTTAAATCGACCTTGTTTTTGTCGCCTCTCATATTTCTTCATTTGTTTTTCGCATGTTTGTTCGAGTTTTAATTCGAAAGTTTCTTTTCTGATCTCATATGTTAAGAGAGTTTTTTGGGTTTCAAGTTTGAACATTGTTGAAGATCTTCATATTTTCGTAGAAAGTTTTCTTTTTCTTCTCGATTTTCGTTTTCAATGGCCTCCACCGCTAAAGATATAGCCAATGGCTCTAGAAAAATATTCGGCCCTCACGTAAAATCGACCATGAAGAACGATATCCTATATCTTCCTCATATTTATGGAGTTCCTTCAGGTGTGGAGCTGGCGATACCTACCGCTGCCGAATCTCCAGATCTCATGAGGCCATATTATTGTCGTATTTATAAGATTTACTTCATGGGATGCGGGCTCACATTCCCGATACCAGAGTTTGTATTCAAGTTTTTGAAATATTTGAGAATGGCATGATCAATCCTAGAGTTCGCACGAGATGAAAAGCCTCAATAGCACGATTGATCTCTCCCAGGATGATCACCTTCGGCGTCTTGGTCTCCAAAACAACGCGCTTTTGGGTATTAGGACATCAACTTTTTTCAAAAACCAAAACAAAATGTGGCTTTGAGGGGACGCATCCCACGTTCCACAAAAACCACCAAACTTCACCGCGTGAACACTACACGAAGAACTATTCCGACAGTTGGGGATTGGGGTAACGCCCTCGAAAAACGTCCTTCTTGCCATAAGCTAGTACGCATATGCTGCACAAAAAGTAACGGCCCCTCCGTACTAGCGATCCGCGTTGCGAAAATCCATCCTACTTTTTTTACAAACGTACCCTTGCGGTCCTCGAAAGGAAACTCAACGCGACCCTCCTCCTCCTCCCGAGATAAAAATTTATCGTTCTCGCCACGTTCAGAACAACCAGCCACGATTCACAAACAAAACCAAATTCCACCATGTAAGCACGACGTGAAGACTGTTTAGACTGTTGGGGGCGGGGAAACGCCCTTCTTACCACAAGCTGGTATGTACATGCTGCACAAAAATTAATGCACCCCACTTCGTGTTAGCGACCCACATCGCGAATACCCCTCCTTTTTCTCTTCGGGGACCCGTATACCTCGGAGGGATATTATTGTCGCCCAAAACCTGGGAAGATCCCGAAAGAGATCGCATCTCGGGCTACTAACTTAATCGGAGGTTTGTTTTCAGGGATCAGGATAAGGAAACAACCGAAGAATCCACTCCACTTCCCTGTCCGGGGAGGACGAAGAGGGCAACTATTGGGGGAGAATTTCAAGGCCCAGAAGATGCCCAATTGGTCTCCCCGAGGTGGCCCAGCTGCGGCCCCGAACAATCATTTATTGCACCAAACTTACCATTGGGTGTCATTAAATGCTGAGTGATCTGACCCATGCGTAATTGGCAAAGACGTGTGCCAAACCGAGAAGGCGTGCAGCCGAAAGAGTGCTATCAGAGGTCATGATCCATTTTGCAGGGCAGAAAATGTACGGACGAGTCGGTTCAACCCGAAGTAAATCCGCCCCGATATCCAGCTCAGGTAAATCTATAAATACCCCTTCAAAGCGTCGCTTAAAGGGGATACACACGCACCCAACTATACATGACATGTACACTAAAACCCTCAAATACTTTGTATTCTAAGAACTCACCATACAGCAGATTCTACCGGGATACTTTCGAACATGTCAAGAACTCCACCCACCTAAACACCCATTTTCGAATATTTTTTTCTTCGTCTATTCATGTGTCTTATTCTGACTTGAGCATCTGAGAATAATCAGGAGAAAAACCTTTTGCCATCCCGATAAACTCATAGATGTTTCGTGATTTCAGATCTTACTCATCTTTCCAGCAATCGAACCTTTCTCAACAGATTTACGGAGCGGATTTGTCAGCACACGTCAGCACTCCAGAAATCACCCCGAACATTTATATTTATGAATTGATCAAAAACACCTCTAAGATTAGCTGCGATGAAGGAAGCGGTGGAGGAGGAAGCTGATGCCGGTTGTGCGGACGAAAATCCATCTATATTTAATGCTCAACGATAATTAATAAACTCTGATTGTCAACAATAATAGTAAAAATCAAAACTAATAAATCCAATACATTATTATATTATAAAATTAAGAAAATAATTAAAAAACCTACATTTTTATCCGTTATTAAAACGGTAAACCCCTAACATAACGTCGCTAGTTGAAATGATGCATTTTCTATTAGAAAAAGTTCACAAGTCAGTTTCCAACCAGCGAGTTAGATTTCTTAGTAGATAAATATCTCAAATATGGCTACAAAATCAAATCATTTTACTCTCCGCTTTGCAATAATTTTTTCATAATGTTTTCGTGGAACTGTCTTGTGTATGTGTAGTTACATTCTTAATTTTACCTTCAATCGGGAGAAAAAAATGTTGTCGTCCTGATAAGCTCGTAGCTGTTTCATGATTTCAGGTCTTACTCATCTTTCCAGCAACCGAACCTTTCTCACCAGATTTACGGAGCGGATTTGTCAGCACACATCAGTACTCCGAAAATCACCCCGAACATTAATATTTATGAATTGATCAAGAACATCTCTAAGATAAGTTGCGATAAAGGAGGCGATGGAGAAGGAAGCCGGTGCCGGTTGTGCGGACGAAACTCTATCCATATTTTATGCTCAACAATAATTAATAAACTCTGATTGTCAACAATAGTAGTGCATAGTAAAAATCAAAGCTAATAAATCCAATACATTATTATATTAAAAAATTAGAAAAAGAATTAAAAAAATTATATTTAAATGCTCAAGAATTTTCTTATGTTTAAATGCTCAAGAATTTTCTTATGTTTTAAAACCTACATTTTTATCTGTTATTAAAACGATAAATCTCTAACATAACGTTGATAATTGAAATGATGAATTTTTCTATTAAAAAAAGCTCACAAGTCATTTTCGAACCAGCGAATTAGATTTCTTAGTAAATAAATATCTCAAATATGGCTACAAAATCAAATCATTTTACTCTCCGCTTTGCAATAATTTTTTCGTAATGTTTTCGTGGAACTACCTTGTATATGTGTAGTTACATTCTTAATTTTACCTTAAATCGGTCGATAATTCTATGAGAGAGAAATTCCACTCTACTTTAGAGTTATTCAACACTGGCCTCTTTTCACTTTGAATAAGAGAAAGTTTTGTTGTTTAACAAACAACACGACATCGTTTTACACTTTCAGCCAACACCTTGCTGATACGATCATATTTGAACCAGATCTACTAATCCGCAAGTGTATTGTTATTCTACCATGTTAGTAAAAATGAAATCGAATTCACAAGGACCAAAATGATAGTCTTCGAAAGTAGGGATTAGCTGAGACTAAAGGTTTTTGTTATGATTTTGATGCATTTGATGAACTTATAAAGCACAAAAACGAATTTGGAACAAATCTTATTTTTAGAGTTTCTTTTTACTAATAATATTATATGATTTTCTGCACTCTGCACCGGGATAGTAAATTAAAAATGAAATAGAAAAAACTTGCTATTACGCTTAAATAGTAAATCATTTTCGATATTTGTTGAAAATTTATCTAAATACATGTTTACAGTCCTATGTTTGAATACTTTATCTGTATTCGTAAAAACATGTTTACCGAACGAATATGAGAGTAAGAGCAGGAAAGGCAGTAGAACAATATATGCTCATTACAACCGCTTATCTAGAAATTGATCTCAATTCTACATTTCTATATTGACCGGAGCATGTAATTTAATAGTTTGGATTATAGTTTTTGTTGTGTTATAATCTAAGTTTAGATTGATAGTGTGCGTATGTGAAATATACGCCAAAAAAAAAAAGTTTTTCTCTCTCTGATTGTTCCCCTTCCTGGTAAGCGTTAATTGCATCTTACTTACTTGGTTTAGTTATTTTCTATTATGTTTGACTATGTGTTGGTTCAAGTATTGGGCACAAACATTAGTGGTTTTGGCCGATGATGAACCTCTTGTAACATTAGTTTCTCTTTTGCAGTTCATCATCACATCACATAACCAATACATAACCAAATTCTAGGATTATGTCTAGCTATTATGAGGCTCGCTATGCGTTCTTCCTCTTTTGTTTTGTGTCATAGGCTTGAAAGGACTCCGCTGCATAAAATGAAGCTGTATATATAGAGAGAGAGAGACGTCTTGATGGATGCCTCGTTGTGGCTTAACAAATCCTCTTTTTGAACCGGAGGCATTGGATAATGCAATGAAGTACGACCACCTTTACTTTTCTCATAAATGGTTCAAAAAGAGGCTTTGTTAAGCCACAACGAGGCCTCTGGCAAGGCGACTCTCTCTCCATACATCTTCATTTGAAATTGAATCCAAATCAAGGAGAGAAATTCTCTCAAGAGAGTCCAGTTATCACCAAAATCGAATTGGTTACTGTAGCTCCGGCTAATAACTCTAATTCTAACCGATTACGGGTTAAGTCATCAAGAACGACGATGATGAAGATGAAGAGGACGATGACAAGAGGCGAGAGAAGAAACATAGGCTTCTGCACGGATTAAACTCAATTCTCACATCGACATTCTCCTTATATCCAATCGGGTGATTCCGATCTAAACCTCGACGAGAACAAAAGACACAGAAGAAGTTGGATTTGAGATTAATTTTGGGATTTTATTCATATCATTATATACTTATATTTGTTTGACATTGCGATAAAAAAATCTGGGCACAATCGGACATGTGCGTGTGTAATATTGTATATGTCATGGGTTCGAGTCTCTAAATTAAATGAGGGTCTAGTTAGCTTTCGAATTTTGTAATGGATTCTTTTTAGCAATTTCTTTTTGAAAAAATTTCACTCTTAATTTTGATTTGGACGGGTATTTTTCCGCTTCACGATATGATAACTTTTGAAATGTGGTATATGCTATTACTACTATAAACCAATAAAATTAGCGCGAGTGAAATTTTTTTTCACGCCCAATATATCTGTTTATCATTTCAGAAATATTATGAAAAATTCACTATAAGTCAATTATAGCAAAAAAATTCAAAACACTATTTTTTATTACTATTAATACCCACATTTCTTGTAGTGTCTTTTTCAAAAAAAAAATGTTCTTGTTGATGTATTTTTTTGTTGTGGACTACTTGGCCTTGATAGTGGAGGACTATGCATGGCTTGAATGGTTTACAGAGGAGTACCAAAGCAAGTTAGATAAGTCGTTATGGTTCTTCCCGAATTTCTCTCGCTGTATCCCGACTCTATATCGAGAAGACAAAGTTTTCCTCTTCATCAAAAGCGACGTTGAAGTCAAGCTCTTTGGATCTCATGAAGTAAGCTTTAATGCTTCATCCAACAATACTCGAGAAACTAGTGGTCAAGGTATTGGAAGAAAATATTTGGAGATGATGAAAAAAGTATTTAGAAAATTTGGGAGATAATAGAAATTTTAGGAAATGGAAAGTTTTTTATTTTTTAGATTTTAACTTCTCAACTTGATTACAAATGATAGGGGAATGACGTATTTATAGCATCCAAACTACAAAATGTCTCAAATATTTTAGTTCTAAATTTAGAGAGTTCTACTATAATATATTTTAGAAAAAAACTCTTGAAGGAGATGGAGAGTTTAAGATATTTTTAGAAAAAACTCTAGAACTTGGATCAAATATTGAGTTTGGCCCAATAAGTGATAATTGGATCACTGATCCAATAATTAAACTTGATCCAAAATCAAATTTAACTTTCAACACTTCCTCTTAAACTTGATTTTCAAGTAAACTCTTCATCTTGATATTCAAGCATGGATAAAACTTATAACACATCAGTTAAGAGGAAATGTTGAAAGTTAAATTGGATAAAACTTATAACACATCATTCGTCTTCGTGCACGCCAATTGCACATCTTTCTTGGTAACTGATGTGTTATAAGTTTTATCCAAAATAATCACAATGATACAAAGCAATTTAATGTATTATAATAATGTTTATCGATATACGATAACATATATCATGTTAAAAAAATAACCATCCAAAGCCGCAGTTGATTCGTTATTGGATATCTAAATAATTGTCGCGAAACTCATATGTTTTCTCCGACGTTAGAATTATCACCGTCAAAATCTCCTCCGGTCAACTACCACCCATATAATTATTTGAAAAAACAAGGGTATATATATTCTCTTTCGTAGTTTCCTAATATTTAAAAACTTCATTGATATTAATCTAATTTGTTGGTCAACCATTAATATTCACTAAATTCACTCTTAGTTTTACATACTTATGTATAAACACAAAACAATAAACGAATATAAATAGACAAAGCCATAGCTAAATACATACCAACCAAAACACACACATTCAATATTTCTTGCATTAGATGACCGAAATCTGCAAATTCAAACTTTGGCAAAGGAGAAGTGATTCTAACAGAGGTTATGGGCAAGAAAACAATCTCTAAAAGAATTATTGCATGGAACACGGAAAAGTTTGTGATGACGTTAGTGGCACCTTCAAAAAGCAAAAGTTCCTTTTTAACAATGACATGGATCTTCCCAACCGATAACAGGAAACACATCATCGATAAATGTTAGCATTCTCTTTGCAGAAAATATATAATATATAAAACATATACTTATCTACTTAATTAACCTTCTGCCACTTCATTAGGAGGGGGTTCATTTGACCCATACAACTTTTATAAAATTTTGTTTATATGCTTACTTAATTAGTATTTATTAGATGATTTGGTATGAAATGCTTAAGGTGATCCCCTTGTCCTAAAGTCAAATACTGTCATTTGCATCTTTTTGTTAATTTATTTTTTCATTTATGTATATTCTCTCCCTCTTTCCATATTTTTATGTATAAAATTTCGTTTTCCTTTCTTTTCTATATATTAGACTGGACACAACATTTAACTAATATGGATATTAATCTATACATTTAGAAAAGTAAATATTTTGAAGAACACATATTTGTTATATCATTTTTCCTTACCAGTAAATTTTTTAAAATGATATGATAAATAGCATGAGACCATTAGTGTATTTTACACAAAAAGTTAAGTCTTTCTAAAACTATATCTCTATATTTTATCAAAATGAGGTTTACAACAATAATAACATTATTCTTTGTTTGAAAAAAAAATACTAGTAATACCTAAAAAAGATTTCGGTAATAAAAATTTTAATTTAAAAAGAAAAATTATTATATAATTTTATTAATATTGACCCATGTAAAAATTATTTCTGATAGCCCGTCACTGCTACTAACATCACTGAATTGGTATGAACAAGAGAGATAAACACTTCCAAACATGTCACACCTACTTCTGGTTAAGAGACTCTTAATATTCGCAGGAATGTGTCTAGCTCATCATTAAGTAATAATAGATTTGCATTTCTTGATTATTCGAAAGATGATGAAGAAGAAATGGTTAATGATGATGATCCTCATGTCAATTTCTTGTCTCCTTCGGGCAAAAGAATTCATCGGAAAAGGCCGGTCAAACTATCCACCAAGGTCAAAGAAATGCAATGGAAACTAGTTGAGGGTGGTCGTGGTAATCGTGGTCGGGGAAATAGGGGTGGTCGTGGCTAATCTAGGCCTCCGCAACGTTATTTCTTTCTAATCGAAGCGGAAGTCTCGATTTCTACTATCTCAGCTTTACATTATGTGTAATTTCTTTCAAAAACTGTGTTCGTATCTGGTTTCGGTTAAATAAAATTTGGTTTTTAAAAAAAATTAACCTTATGTTCGATCGCCACTATTTCTAAGGTTTCACTATCACAATTCGAATAATTCTGCCACATTTTGATGATCTTCACTTTTATCCTCCACATATTTCTGTAAGGCCTCAGCTTTTAATTTATTTTAGATATATGATGATGAACAGGGTTAGTCGATGGTTTTCTTATATAGAAGATACAGCGACCTACGAATAGGGTTTAGTGAGAATAGAAGCAGAAAAATCTTTGCAAATATTCACTGTATCAATCAAGAGGATGTATGTTTGTATCCGCAATATGTGCAACGCAAAATTACGATTTTTAAAATAATTTTATGATATTTGATTTTAATAAAATAACTGGTTATACAAATTATTAATATATGATATATGTGTTTAGAACAAAAATATGAGTTAGTCCAATATAATTATCATAAATTATGGTTTCATAAAAGAAAATATGGTACTCTTTTTCTCCTTTTTTTAGGTTCAAAACGTGCCTTTCATTAATTTTAAGACGGTTTTGATACATGGGCCATAAGGGGCTTGTTTGCTTGTTTGCAAGAGAATCAGCTTCATTGTTAGTTGTCCTCATGATGAAAGAGAAAGTGATAGAAGCCAAAGATCTAGACAAAGTTGCAATGTCTGAAATTAATATGTATAGCTTCGGGATTGAAGAATCTTGGTTGACTGTTTGAATGAGCTGAAATGAGTATGACATGATGTTCAGACAGCGAAAACCCAATGCCAGGGCATTTTCCAAGGCTGCTCGGACTGTTAATCCTTCCGCTAACAACGGAGAGTTGACGAACATGGCCGATGATGAATGTCGCGTGGGTCGTCCCGGCAGTGCATTTCTGAAAATCCAACCCAATCCTGCCAATTTTGTACCTTCTTTCCATGCCCTTTGGTGAATTATGAAGGGAAGCGATTCAAGCTTTTTGGGTTGATTTGCTTTGGGATTGTGCTTCGTGCCATTTCTTTGCATCATTTATTGCTTTAATCACAATTTCGTCCACTTTGAAGATACGATTGTTGAAAATTATGTTGTTTCTAACTATCTATAGCGTCTAAATGATCCACATAAACAAGGAACTATCTCTAATTCCGATTAGTACTGTAGGCATATCAGATGGCGAGAATGGTTACAGCCTGCAAGGAAATCCGAGAACAGATTAGGATTGAACTTTGGCCACAGTGGAGTCTTCTTCCACACTTGCTTTGCGAATATGCAGTGGAGAAACATGTGGCTTATGGATTCAGTTTCTCCACATACAACACATGAGGTATTTACTTCTAATATTTATCCCACTGGAATGTCTCCTTGTAGAATTTTCCAGAGAAAAAACTTGATTTTAGAAGGATTTTGTTGGACCAAACACTCTGATGCCAACTGAATTTTTCTAAAGGGTTATGAGACACATTGGTCTCGATTGATTTTATGACTGTTGCATAGCCTGATTTCTTAGAATAGGTCCCTGATGAGTTGCCAAACCATATAAGAATGTCTGGTGCCTCGAATTTGCTTGGCTTTATCCCTAGGATTTCATTCTTGTATTGAGGCATTAGCTTTTGAATTTTGCTCTTATCCCAACCTGTAGAGTTTGGCAATAAAAGCTCTGATACTCTCTGTTGTTGGAAATCTTCTGGAACCGGTCCTATGGGCATTTTTTGGTTTGCAAAAGAGAGACGCGGGTCTTGCCAGACTCTTTGTCGTCTTTCCTTCTCCAATGTCCCAACTCGGTTTATTTTCCAAGAGGTCTCTTTCGATGAGCAAGCTTCTCCATCCATGTGAGCCAGAATTAGTGGATGTGACTTTTAAAAATTCTTGGTTGTGGCAGTATTTACCAAGCATAATTTTGGCTACCAGACGGTCTGGTTTTTGCAGAATCCTCTAGCTGAGTTTTGTAAGTAACACATCATTGAAACATTGAATGTCCCTGAAGCCAAGGCCTCCCACATTCTTCGGGTTTGACAGCTTCTCACAAAAACCCAACACATCTTCCCTTTCTCCAGAATGAAATCCCACTAGCATCTTGTTAACATATATTGTATCCTCTTGTACAAAAATTGAGGAAGTTTGAAACATGACATCGCATAGGTTGGCATGGCCGATAGGCCACTTTTTAGCATCATCATTTTTCCCGCAGAAGACATGAACTTAGAAGACCAATTGATGGCTCACTGTTTAATATGATCCACTATATAAGTGAATAAGTCTCTCTTTCGGCGGCCAAAGTGTTCTAGCAAACCTACGTATTTGCCAATACCGCCTTTGTTTTGTATTTGTAGCTTCCTCTGAACTCTATCCTTCATTTCTTATAGGGATTTCCTTGAGAAAGTTACGGCAAAGTTTTGAGTGTTTATCATTTGCCATGATGCTTCTACATATTTTTTGATTGTATCAGTCATATATGAACTTTAAGTATAAACAGTAATCTCTCGTTTGCGGATTCGAAAAAGCTTGACCATGAAACCTAATGTCATTACTCATTAATAAGGCTCTGTCTCATCGAAACCAAGAAGAACGAGTATTGACTTTTTTTTCATCTCTGCAATTATAACTTTTGCAAGTTTGAAATCTTACGAGACTGCAAATATTCAAGCATAGATTTTAATCGGATTATATTTTTGGGTTAGAATTGGGTTATTGATTCATGTATGTTTTTAATGTAATCTACATCTCGTTAAAAATTATGGTCATTCATTTAAAGTTTAGGGCATAAGATTCGGGGTTTAGGATATAAAGATATAGGGTAGGATATAGAGTTTGAAATATAATTTTTAGTGTTATTAACAATATAAATATAACAAATTTTCATAGATTAATGAGTTTTTGATTTAGGATATAGAATTTTAATTTTTTAAAAATATAATCATTTTATAAATCCTAAATCTAAACCCAAAATTCTAAACTCCAAATTTCAAACACAAACCCTAAACTTTTAACCCTTAATCATAGACACTAGATTTTTAATTGTAAATTATTAAACATATCAAGTAATATACCAAAATATCAAACATTTATAAAAAATTCAAATATAATCATTTTATAAATTCTAAACTCTAAAACCTAAACATAATATATAATCAATATATATATACCCAAAACCCAAAATCCAACACTTATATAAAAATTTCAAAAATAAATTTAATTATTTTCTAAATTTTAAACTCCAAATTATAAATCTTAAAATTGAAATCCTAAATTATGAACTCTAACCATTACACTTTATACAAAAACATAAAAATTAAAAAGAAGATGCATAAAAAGTACATGAGATAATATATTGAGAAGATGAGAGCCGATTAGAAAGAATCACTGGGTGGTCTTGGAAGACAAATCTTAGCCAATCTTATCCGTTCATTTTTTCATTATCATTTATTGATAAATCTCGTCCGTCCATTATCCCCTTTGCCTAACAAAAACGATACTAATTTCTCCTAAAAAAATGATGCTCATACCACCATCATCCACCGATCGCTCTTTCTCCTCTTCAACCTTCAGCCGCGGCTGATGTTGCCTCCTCCTCCTAAAGCTCAGCACCATTTGATAATCATGTATCTAAACAACTGAGATCGAATCGAATCTCCAAGCACAAATCGACGAGAGAAAGATAAGAGCTTTTTCAGCGATTTCATCCGAGATTCGGATTGGGATATGCTTTATGCGTTTCTCTATCGCTCTCCTGCCGTTAGCAAAGAAGAGAAGAGAAAAGGGTTGAAATAAAATCGCTGAATCCGAGATTCGGAGAGGTCTTATTCTTTCTCCGGCGCTTCTTCTTAAGAATAGGTCATGGAATTTTTAATTTGATAAAATTCAATTTATAAACTTGGAATTGTATGTTGTTGTCTTATATGTTCTTCTTAGAAGAACGTGAAGCTGTGAAGCATTTCGGCTCTTCCTGATGTGCCACACAATCACACAAAGCCATATGTTTAGTCTAGTGGAAGGAAGTTCGAGAAGACTGGAGAAAGGAGGAAGAGTCGTGGATTCATGGTGGGCCACTGCCATTGAACTTAATTCAGGAGTTTTTTTGCTTCTTGGTTTCTGTCCTAATAGGAATTTTTGGTTAGAGAACTCTTGTTTTTCTTTACTTGTTTAAGACATGATTGTAAGTTTGTTTCTACTAGATTTAATGTGTATTTATTACCCATTGAGCTTTAAGATTTGTAAATTAATATTCTATTTTTAATAATTTATTCTCATTTCTATTGATGTTATTTTTTTTTTTTTAATATTATATTTGACAAACTATTAATATAAATAACATAATATATTTTATTATTATTTAGTATATAAAATAATTAATAACAAAATAAATAAATAAAAATTTGCTAAAATAAATAAACACAATTCACAACAAAATAAAATTGCTATTGTAGACTTTAAGATTGCATACAAAAGACCGCTATATTAAATGATATTACAATAGCAATGCTGAAAATCGCTATCGAAAGTGTCGGACCTATTATGACGGGCGCAAACATAGTGTTTCCCATAATGCTACGGTATCGTTAGATAGCGGTTTTCGGCTGCTAAAAATACCCACATTTCCTGTAGTGAAAGCATAAGTTTGCATGCTTCTAATGCTAATCTAGGAATGTCAGCTGTAACGCCCGTGTTCGGAAAAACTGACCAATGAATGATTTGATCGATCATTGGGTTAAGTTGGATCGAATAAATCGGATAAGTTGGCTGTTGGGAATCCGAATGTAAATGATCTACATGTATCCGAGCAATTTAGACAGGATTGGCCGAGAGAAGTGAAAGAGATGGGTTAAACTGAGCTGTGCAGTTTTTTTAAGTGTGTACTGGGCCAAAAACGCGTGTTGACTTTTGATTGACTTCGTGTTGACTTGACTTTTGGAATATCCAGAAGCATATTCCTTTGGAGCATATTCGGGAGATTATTCTGGAGCATATTTTGGACGGATTCTGGGCAGTTATCTCGTATTTAAAACACAAAACCTGCCCATTTTCTCTCCTTTGACGCCCAAGAAACGCAGAAGGACTTAGAAAGAATTCTGAGAGAATTCAAAGAAACCTTGAGTCTGTGGGTCGCGACGATCGAATCTGGGTGATCGGCAACAAGAGGTGTCAGAACCGAACTGGATCGAGGAAAAAGGATCCCGATTGACTAAGGTGAGTGCGTGACCGTGCTTACTATTCTAGGATCGTTTGATTACTAGATTTTATACTGTCATTGATTTCTTGGGTGATTCCGACTGTTTTGCTTGTCATGTTCAAATAATCTGCATTTCTGTCTTGATGCGCTGATTGTTTGATCGAGATTTTGATCGGGTTAACATGCTTGGGAGTCGAGTGTTCTCGCCAAGGCTTACCCGGATCATGTAGTGATTTTTTGATATTCGGATCATGCATGCTTGATGAGAATTATGTTCATGATAAGTAATATTGACTGTTTGAAATCGATAAGTATGATTGTGATTATGTCATGTGGCCTAATGAGACGGGATGACCACATCACTAAGCAATTCTATTGCTTATGCCTCCTTTATGGATGCAGATTTTGAGTCTGGCCGTGAAAGTGGCTGATCGTGAGACTAAGGCAGGAAGGGATGGTGGATTGGATCGGGTAGATGGGTTCATTTCAATGTAGTAGCTTATGTAGCAAATTGATCATTGTATTTGAAACCTCATGATTTAATCTAAGTTAACATTTTTAGACTTGACAATTGAATTAAAATGCGAAAAATGGCTAAGTAAAACGAACTAAAATTTTGACTAAGTAACTGGTTCGTAGTGAGGCTTAACCGCGAGTGGAAATCCTGGGTTGGGTCATCACAAGTTGGTATCAGAGCGTTAACGGTTCTAGGACAGTCTAACATAAACGGGTAGTGGGTTGATCCATCCTTCCAATGTAAAGGTCTCGCGGTAAGGTTTCTGTTAAGTTTTAATCTGTGATCTAAGTTAGCGTCAAAGCTAACTTATGAACTGGATTATGCATATGGCAAAAAGAGGCTGAAATCAGAGAGCGAATGCTGGGGAAACTGGTGAGAATTTTGGGAATACTGTGGTAAAGAATACGACCGTGGACCAAGAGGAAGTCCAGAATGATGTAAATGGGAACGCGGCTGCTACTGCTGCTGTGAATCCAGCAAATGCTAGGAATGTTACTGCGGCTCCAGTTGGATTGGAGGCAGTATTGATGTT
Source organism: Pseudoturritis turrita (assembly GCA_900406555.1). Lineage (NCBI taxonomy): Eukaryota > Viridiplantae > Streptophyta > Magnoliopsida > Brassicales > Brassicaceae > Pseudoturritis > Pseudoturritis turrita. The sequence goes on along the minus strand of OVBL01000373.1, from coordinate 553,929 downwards.
ATTGGCTCAAGTGTTGGAAAGATTTCCTGGTGATGCACCTTCCCCGGCAGTACCACCACAAGTTGTGCCACCACAAGAAGTGGAGGAACCTGTTGTTGGGATAGTAGATCCGGTGATTAGGATTCCATCTTACCTTAAGGTGATGGATCACATGCTGAAATTGGGAACAAAGTACTTTTCGGGTTGATCTAATCCAATTGAGGCAGATGAGTGGAGGACAAGGCTGGAGAGAAACTTTGAATCCATTCATTGTCCGGATGAGTACAAGAAGGATATTGCGGTTAACTACCTGGAAAGTGATGCACATATCTGGTGGAAAGGTGTTGAAGGACGGTTAAATAACCATCACTGTTCTTGGGAAACATTCAGTGCGCTGTTTAAGGCTAAGTATTTCCCACCAGAAGCGGATGACAGGCTTGAGGGAGCTTTCCTGGATATGCGTCAAGGTACCAAGATTGTAAGGGAAGTATTTCTGCTGGGCTCTTAGCATTCTAGGACGAATGTGTAGGGACCTTGAATATGGATGGTGTGACAACCCATGTTCTGTTTGACTCCGGAGCAAGTCATTGCTTTGTGAGTCTAGACATGATTGAAAAGGGTGGGTTCCGTAAGGAACCCGGAGAGCAATTTGGTCTAGTGAGAATGGCTGGTGGTCAAGTCATATTTTCACTAGGAGTGGTCAAGAACATCTCGGTTTGGATTGGAGGTATTGATATGCCAACCGATTTGATAATCTGCCAAGTTAAGTCCTATGATGTTATCTTGGGAATGGACTGGCTTGGGCAGTTTAAAGCTCACTTAGACTATCACCGAGGAAGGATGCGGTTTGAGAGAAGTGATGGAAAGTTTCTGGAGTATCAAGGAATCAGGTCAACTTCAGGGAGTTTGATTGTCTCGCAATCCAAGCAGAAGGATTGATTGAGAAAGGATGTGAAGCTTATTTGGCTACAATCACAACTGCTGACGTTGGATCAAGTGCAGAACTTAAGGATATTCCATTGGTGCATGAGTTTGAAGACGTGTTCCAAATGTTATCAGGGTTGCCTCCAGCTCGTTCAGATTCATTCACGATTGAACTTGAGCCTAGTACAACTTCGATTTCTAAGGCACCTTACCGAATGGCACCGGCAGAGATGGCCGAGTTAAAGAAGCAGTTAACTGATTTGATGGGTAAGGGATTCGTGAGACCAAGCAGTTCACCGTTGGGTGCACCGGTGTTGTTTGTAAAAAAGAAAGATGGAAGTTTCATACTGTGCATCGACTATCGTGGGCTTAACAAAGTAACCGTGAAGAACAAGTACCCTCTCCCAAGGATAGATGAGTTGTTGGATCAACTCAGAGGTGCTACTTGGTTCTATAAGATCGATTTAGCTTTGGGCTATCATCAAATTCTGATAGAGGAGTCAGATGTTCGGAAAACGGCTTTTTGAACAAGGTATGGGCATTATGAGTTCATTGTCATGCCTTTTGGGCTGACTAATGCACCTGCTGGTTTCATGAAGCTCATAAATGGTGTATTCAGGGACTACTTGGATGAGTTCGTTATCATCTTCATAGATGATACTAGTTTACTCGAAGAACCCGAAAGAGCATGAAATTCATTTGAGGACAGTCTTGGGTAAACTGAGGGAACATAAACTGTTTGCTAAACTCAGAAAGTGTAGCTTTTGGCAAAGGAAAATTGGATTCTTGGGTCATGTGGTCTCGGATAAGGGAGTGTCCGTTGACCTAGAAAAGATTAAGGCAATCACGGATTGTCCTAGACCTGAGAATGCAACCGAGATAAGGAGCTTTCTGGGATTAGCTAGGTATTACCGACGTTTTGTTAAGGGTTTTGCGAGCATGGCGCATCCTATGACCCGTTTGACTGGGAAAGATGTGCAGTTCATGTGGACAGCGGATTGTGAAGAGGGCTTCTCCAAGTTAAAGAAAATGCTTACTAGTACTCCAGTGTTGGCTTTACCGGAACCGAATGAACCATACGTGGTGTATAATGATGTATCGAGAAGGGGACTCAGATGTGTTCTGATGCGGCAAGGTAAGGTGATTGCTTATGCATCAAGACAGTTGAGAAAACATGAAGGGAATTATCTGACCCATGATTTAGAAATGGCGGCAGTGGTCTTTGCTTTGAAGATTTGGCGATCTTACCTTTATGGTGGGAAAGTTCAAATTTTCACGGATCACAAGAGTTTGAAGTACATCTTCACTCAGCCAGAACTGAATCTAAGGCAAAGAAGATGGATGGAACTGGTTGCTGATTATGACCTGGATATTGCCTACCACCCGAGAAAGGCAAATCTGGTAGCGGATGCACTAAGCCAAAGAAGAGCTAGTGTATCTTCTGAGAAAGAATTTGAGGGAATGATTAGCATGTTAAGGACATTGTGGTTGAATGTCTTGACAGAAGATCTGGAACCATTATGTTTGGGTGCAGCAGATCAAGCAGATTTGTTAAGTCGGATTCGTCTGGCTCAAGAAGAGGATGAAAATCTTATCAAGGTATCTCAGAATGATAAGACAGAATATCAAACTTCCAACAATGGGACAGTTGTGGTGAATGGCCGAGGGTGCATTCCCAATGTTAAAGAACTGAGGAAAGAAATTCTTAAGGAAGCACATCAGACAAGATTTCGAGTTCATCCGGGGATGAAATAAGATATATCGAGACTTAAAACGATACTACCATTGGGTTGGGATGTGGCTAAGTGGGTAGCCGGATGTTCGACATGTCAGATGGTTAAGGTAGAAAATCAAGTGCCGAGTGAGTTATTACAGACATTACCCATGCCTGAGTGGAAGTGGGACATGATCGCAATGGACTTTGTGATGGGACTGCCAAAATCACTGAACAAGAGAGATTGACTAAGTATGCGCATTTTTTACCGATGAAGAAGAACGATGGAGTAGCCAAAATGGCGGAGCTTTACATAGATCAGATCATGAAACTTCATGGAGTTTTGATCAGTATAGTTTCAGATCGTGATCCACATTTTGCATCCCAGTTCTGGAAGAAACTTCAAAGGACGTTTGGAACTAAGGTCCATATGAATACATCCTATCATCCATAAACAGATGGGCAATAAGAGAGGACAATCCGGACCTTGGAAGATATGTTGAGAGCATGTTCTGGATTGGGGTGGTAATTGGGAACTTCAAAGAATGTTTGGAACTAAGATCCATATAAGTACATCCTATCATCCGCAAACAGATGGGCAATCAGAGAGGATAATCCGGACCTTGGAAGATATGTTGAGAGCATGTGTTCTGTATTGGAGTGGTAATTGGGAAAGCTACATACCTTTAGCTGAATTCACTTATAACAACAGTTATCAAACAAACATTGGGATGTCTCCATATGAAGCGTTGTATGGGAGACATTGCAGAACACTGCTGTGTTGGACCCAAGTAGGGGAGCAGAGTGTAATGGGTCCAGATATAATTGAGAAAACAACTGAAAATTTTTGTTTTCTAAAGGTTAAGTTAAAGGAAGCTCAAGACCATCAAAAGAGCTATGCGGATAAGCGGAGAAAGGACTTAGAGTTCAGTGTGGGTGACATGGTTTATTTGAAGACAGTCACTTACAAGGGCAAAAGTCGGATTACTCAAAATGCGAAGTTAAGTCCAAGGTACATGGGATCGTACCGGATCCTGGAAAGAGTTCGAGCAGTAGCTTACAAGCTGGATATGCCATCTATTATGGACTCATTTCACAATGTGTTCCATATGTCCTTGTTGCGGAAATGCATAACAGATCGGGAAAATGTCATTTCCCAACCACCTCCGGATTTGCAAGAAAATATGACCGTCGAAGGTAGACCTATTCGGATCATTGGTCGAAAGAAAGACATGGAAAGGAGAAAATGGGTTAAGAAAATCCAAATCATTTGGGATTGTGACGGAGAAGAAGAGATAACTTGGGAAGTAGAATCAAGGATGAAAGCAGGTTTCCCTAAGTGGTTTGAAAATATTAAGGAAGATCAGAACATTGAGACGAATTCGAGGACGAATCCATTCTAAGTGGTGGAGAGTTGTAATGCCCGTGTTCGTAAAAACTGACCAAGGAATGATTTGATCGATCATTGGATTAAGTTGGATCGAATAAATTGGGTAAGTTGGCTGTTGGGAATCCGAATGTAAAGGATCGAGATGTATCCGAGCAGTTTAGACAGTATTGGCCGAGATAAGTGAAAGGGGTGGGTAAAACTGAGCTGGGCAATTTTTTTAAGTGTGTACTGGGCCAAAAACGCGTGTTGACTTTTGATTGACTTCGTGTTAACTTTGGTTGACTTCGTGTTGACTTGACTTTTGGAATATCCAGAAGCATATTCCTTTGGAGTATATTCGGGAGAATATTCTGGAGCATATGCTGAGCATATTTTGGACGGATTCTGGGCCGTTATCTCGTATTTAAAACACAAAACCTGCCCATTTTCTCTCCATTGACACCCAAGAAACGTAGAAAGACTTAGAAAGAATTCTGAGAGAATTCAAAGAAAACTCGAGTATGTGGGTCGCGACGATCGAGTCTGTGGGTAGCGGCGATCGGGACTGGGTAGAATCTGGGTGATTGGCAACAAGAGGTGTCAGAACTGAACTGGATCAAGGCAAAATGATCCTGATTGACTAAGGTGAGTGGGTGACCGTGGTTACTGTTCTAGGATCGTTTGATTGCTATATTTCATACTGTCATTGATTGCTTTGGTGATTCCGACTGTTTTGCTTGTCATGTTCAAATAATCTGCATTTCTGTCTTGATGCGCTGATTGTTTGATCGAGAGTCCGATCGGGTTAACACACTTGGGAGTCGAGTGTTCTCGTCAAGGCTTACCCGGATCATGTAGTAACTGCTCGATATTCGGATTAGGCATGCTTGATGAGAATTCTGTTCATGATAAGTAATATTGACTGTTTGAAATCGATAAGTATGATTGCGATTCTGTTTTGTGGCCTAGTGAGACGGGATGACCGCATCACTAAGCAATTCTGTTGCTTATGCCTCCTTTATGGACGCAGATTTTGAGTCTAGCCGTGAAAGTGACTGATCACGAGACTAAGACATGAAGGGATGGTGGATTGGATCGGGTAGATGGGTTCATTTTAATGTAGTAACTTATGTAGCAAACTAATCATCGTATTTGAAATCTCCTGATTTAATCTAAGTTAACATTTTTAGACTTGACAATTAAATTAAAACGCGCAAAATGGCTAAGTAAAACGAACTAAAATTTTGGCTAAGTAATTGGTTCGTAGTGAGGCTTAACCGCGGGTGGAAATCCTGGGTTGAGTCATCACATCAGCCCTATCCATATTCTTTATCCGAATGAAAAGACTTCGGAAGAACAGTGTTTTTGCTTCATCATCGCAATTCAACCGGCATTTACGCTTAAAAGGATTGAACAAAAGATGCCACGCATGCTCTAATCTGTACAAACATCTTTCGATGGCATTTGCAGCCATTTGATGTGTTTTTATTAAGATCCAACCATGCCGCCATAGTTATAAGCAAATCAATATGGTAAGGATGGTGAATGAGGACACTTTTTACACCATCTAAATCAGAATTACCTTTTTCAGACTGAAATGCCAACTGAGCCTCCTTATATGATGGTGAACGGGTATATATGTACACTAAAGAAAGAAAAATTATGTGTAATAGCAAACAAAAAATTTATAATTAACAAACTAACCAAAAAAGTAAATGTCAATAATATTTTCTATATTCTCTACAATATATTCTAAACTACTCTCCTCACACACCACCCACACACGTGTGTTTTTTTTTTCTTTTTGTTTTTTTCTCTTTCTTCTTTTGATAAAAATCTTTTCTCCCTTTCCATCTTATTTGCTTTCTATTTTCTTAAAATAAAAATGATTCAAACTTGCAATCATAATAGAAAAAACATAGATTTTATTTCGCACATATCATGGTTTGAATTTTTGAAAACGGACAGATATTTCTCAAAATAATTAATAAATGATTTTACGTATGAACACCTCGTTCTATTATATTCTATATGTAGTTTATTCTATTTCATATATTTTTATATAGTATAACACGTTTTTACCTACAAACATTATTCACCATTTTAAAATGCTCTTGAATACACATAAATTTGATGCCACATAAGCACTCTTCTTCTTCTCATCGTAGTTCCTTCTCTTCTTCTCACTTCTTCTACAATTTTTCTCCTTTAGAACTCAATCCCACATCAACTATATTCTATTTTAAATTCAAATCATCTCAGATGTATCCAACAGATTGTCATAGTAAGACCTTCGATCGATTCACCCAAATCGCTAGGAATTTGCAGGTATTATTTGAGCCCAAAAATTTGAAATATATAGAAATAAGTCAAGGACAATACATCAATTCGCAAGATTATTTTGCTCAAAATTGTTGGAAATTAGTAAAAATAGTGTACTATGTTACGTGAAATTTTCTACGGTACGATTTTGGTTTTGGTGGACTTGGTTGTTGTAAATATTGACTGTGCTATTCTTATTTTTTTATGGTTCATGACCATTATATTTTAGTATATGCGTTCAATGGACATGCCTTTATGATAAAAAAAAAAACAAATAAAAAAACTACTTCATAACTACATAACTTCACCTTCTCTCATTGACTTTTAGACGGGGCAATTTCGTCCAAAAGCTAAGCATTTGGTTACTTATTACATTAAAGGATTTGGATGCTTTAATAAAAAGCTCAATATGGTCATCAAACTAATTCACCCTTAGCAAAAAAGCATTTCTATGGATACACACAAAAAAGAACAAAAAAACAAAAATATGTAAAAATAAAACTTAATTGAAGTAGTTATGTCCATCGTTATTCTCTATGAAATCCATTGAAAAGGAACGATCCCAGCAAGGCCAAGTCATCAAAGGAGATATAAAAAAAAGTCTTTATGGGGTGATAGATTCCATCACTTTCCCTTCGTTGATGTCTAAAGCGACCATCATCTTGACCAAAAAATGATCTAGCGAGCACTGAACCATATACCCTTCTAAATTCTTTTTCAAGATGTAGGTACTTTGGATATGTTTCTAAAAATGATCGTGAAGAATCCTTTATCGAAGAATCACCAAGTGCTTTTGCTTCCTGAAATGGATAGCTCCTCCAGACGCCAAAAACGAAAACCAGAAACATTGATGATCAACTTATTTACACTGTCTGTATTCAATTTGACTTAAGTAATACTTAATTCAACATCTACAATCGCACTTATCAGCCCTAAGCATACGCACAGTTGTAATCTTCAAGGGGATAAAATTCCAGATTATCAACCAAACAATCTAATCGTCAAATTTGGGGGTAAAATCCGATATACAAACCTGTTTTTTGTTTCAAGAGAGCAAACCGATTAAACAAAAAATAGGCTCCCGAATCACCAAGATGCTCGTCCTCTTCCATGTCGTGATGATTCTGGTGGTGTTTTGATTCTTATTATTCCTTGAGAACTCTCTTCAGCAACCTCACATACATCTTAATTCTTGCAAGATTCGGAAGTGATGCAAGCCAACGATGAGAGATAAGCAAAAATTCGAAATTTCTTGGAGAGAAAGATAAATGCGGGGAAACTGAAATTTCGATTTCGCAAATGGTATAGCAATGGGCATGTAGCTGAATTACGAATGTACGACGCAAAATATTGGACGATTTTGACCCTGAGATTTCTTCATAATTACATTACGTCGTTACCGTCAGATTGAGGTGAGTACACGTGTCATTATCTGTCTACAACTCAAATTAATGATCCGCTTCTCGCAGTCAGCCTAATATTTTTCCTGCATTTGATATTAGAATGTTAAAATACCCCACATTGAAATTTGGAATATTTTTTAACTCGTATATTATAAGATTCACGGACAAATTCACTCATTACCAATTAATTTTGAGTTAAAAGTCCATGATTCCTAATATAGTACTAGAACCAATTGTTAATGTATAGATTGGTCCGTGAACTTTATATTTACTAGTTAAAAAATGTCTCAACTTTCAATGTGGGATATTTTAACATTCTAATAGGTCTCCTCGAGATGAGGGCAGAAAATGCACAATCATCTTGAAAATACCACAACAAGACGGGCCGCTTTGTATGTTGTAAACCGTTTTTGTGAGAAAGTATTTGTTGGGTCAATCTTGGGCTTTGATATCTTATTAGAAATCATGAACTTCCAATTTAAAACCAATAAACTATGAGTGAATTGGCTCATAAATCATAGGGTTGACGATCCATTTCCCCACGAGAACTATCGTATCACTATATATGCAGCTCAAACCAAAATCTCTTTATATATCTCCCCGACAATAAAGTTCGAAATAGATCAAAGATTCATAAGAGACTTTTAGTTATTCTGGTGGTGACGATCGTAGAGAGAGAGATCAAAGATTCATAAGAGACTTTTAGTTATTCTGGTAATTTTAAATCGAAATCGAAGCGTTTAGGAATAAGAGAAGAGGGATTTTCTGTGTGATTGGGCTTGCTGAATTTTGTGGTGATTTCAACTCGAAGAAAAGAAAAAGGGTTTTGAGATTTTGGTTGTTTATGATTGGATTTTGGTTATGGGTTTAGGCAATAAGGTTGACAAATTCAATTTTGATGATAATGATCTCGCCGACCAAGGTATAGGTGCCGATGGAGATTCTCGTGACGAAATAGATGGGTTGGGTGCGGTTGCGTGTTCGATTTGTCCCGAGACGGTGGCTATAAACGGCGATCGAGCATGGGCTAAGCTCAGTTTCATCTTGGTTCGTGATTCTGAGACGAAGCTCGATTTGATGATAAGTGATTTTGTGGAAGGGGATTTAAGAGCACCATTGGAGCACTTCTTTCCTTCCTCAACGACTCATCTCCTCTACTGTAGGATTTCGATTTCAATTTCAATTTCCCGGAACGTTCAAGGCTTTGAGTCCCGATTGATTCGTCTCTTCGTGTTGTCTGATTTGGTTTCGGCTTGATTCTTGAAATTTTTCAATTTCTTCTGTTTGGTTGCCTGATAAGAGAATTCAGAGAAAGTGAAATTGTGTCGATCTCTTTACCTTTTTAGAAAATTTGGAAAAATACTTCTTTTATGGTTTTTAATTTGAAAAATACATTTTTTTAATTTTTTTTTGAAAACTACACTTTTCAAATATAAATTTACCGAAATAACCTCAATAAACTGAAACATAATTTCTATCTTATATATTTTTTAAAATAAAATAGTTTTTTATGATAATATTATTTTAAAGTAGTTTCAATTTTATTCATAAAAAATATTCACTTATCTAAGATTTTGATGTTATGAAAGATTTTGTATCTTTATATTTAATTGAACCAATGATCCAAGACTAATCCAATTTTTTTTGTTAGGATAATGGAAATATACTAAGTTTATTCGTTAAACTTAACCAATCAAAATTAAAAAAAAAACGATTGGTTTGAAAATAAATAATCTAGGTTTCATTGAATGTTCATTTGGCCTCTTCTTAACAAAATGGTGAATGTTTTATATATATATATATATATATATATATATATATATAAGGCAAGTAAGTTTTTTTTAAGATAAATTTTAAAATACTTCAATAGATTTATCTAATAATTAATTTTTTTAATTTAATTAATAACACATCTTTATCTCAAACAAAATATATTATTTTTTCGAATTTTAATTTTGATTTATTAAAAATGTAATTTTTAATTCAAATTAGGACAAAATAGTCTTATCATACTTATTAGTTTTCAGAAACAAAAAAGAAAGATGTATTTTTCAAAATTTAAAACATAAATAGAGTATTTTTCAAATTCTCCCTGTTTCATTATATTTACAGTTTTGTTCATGATGCAGAGAGATTCCACTCCACAAAAACAAAAAAAATAACCAAAAGAAGAAGAGAATCTGAAATTGGGTCTTTTTAAAAATTGTGGTTTAGTTATTGTGCTCTAATCGGGTTTAAATCCGATTTACTATTGTTTTTAGTGGTTAAAGTATAATTCCGAAACGGTAAACCAAGTAAAACTGATGTTCATGGGTTTTCAGGTTTCGAACTATGTTTTTGGGAGATATAGGTTTTTAACTTTCAAATCGAAGAGATATAGGTTTCGAATTTTGTTTTCCGTAAGATATATAAAGAAGTTTTAGTTTGGACAGCACATATAGTTATATGATAGTTCTCGTGGGAAATAGATCATGAGCCCTAAATCTTATATACTAGTTAAGAAATATCTCAATTTCCATTATCGGACATTTTAACATTCTAATATTTGACATTTGATTTATCCAAATGCTAGTTGCTAAAATAATTACTTTCTCTTCTCTTTATTTGGTGTGTATATATAATTTATTTTTTGAACAACTTTTATTTTGGTAAAAAACATGCATAAACACGAGGGAGAATTTGGTGAATAACCAAATTAAATTATTAATTAGCAAACTAACCACAAAAGCATGATGTGAAGGGATTATAACCATTAAATCTTAGGGATTTGGGTAGTTTAGTTTGTGAATTATAATTTTTTTTTATTATTATTTAAGCCAATTTCTCTAAACAATACCTATTCTCTATGTAATTCATCAAAGACTTATCCCAAGATCCTCACTCTTTGGTCATTAATTACTCTTTGACCTCCTTTAATTTCTCTCTCTCTCTCTCTCTGGTCGAGATGGGAAAAGACAAAAATCTAACGGAGACGCTACTCTCTCCGGCGGAAAAACCCGACCCGACGACCCTTCTTCCCTTTTCATCCGCCGATGATATTCCTCCGATCACAACCTTCGGTGGCTTCGTCAAAGAGTTTAACGTGGAGGCCAAAAAGCTATGGTACTTGGCCGGTCCGGCCATTTTCACGTCGGTGACTCAATATTCACTCGGCGCTGTTACTCAGGTCTTCGCCGGCCACGTCAGCACCATCGCTCTCGCCGCCGTCTCCGTCGAAAACTCTGTCATCGCCGGCTTCTCTTTTGGCATCATGGTAAATTACATTTAACACGTCTTAATAACATTTGTGGTTTGCGTTTATCAATCAAAATGTTTTAGTTTTGCTAAAAACCAAAATTTGGGAGATGTCCAAATTATTCAAAACGTTTTCTTTTGGTTAAAATCCAATATTTGGGAGATATCTAAATTTAAAATGTTTGTTTTACATTTTCGGGAAAAAAATTATAACATTTTAATTTTGTTTTTTTTTCTATATCAAAGATAATTTCGAAGATATATATAGAAACACAAAACCAAACAAATTAACAAACATGTAATGTGATTTTTTATCAATTAAAATTAAATATCATAGTTCAACAAATAAAACATAAGCAACAAATGTAAATACAAACGCGGAAAACAATTGAATCCGTAATCATTCATTTTGTAATCAAAATATAATTTATCTATTTATTATTTAGAGATTGAATTTTTGTATTTTTGTATTTTCAAAGTTTTTTTTTAATTTTAATTTTGTTTTGAGTTGTAATGTATATGGGTGTGATTGTAAATGCAAACTAGCTTGGAATGGGAAGTGCGTTAGAAACGCTATGTGGACAAGCGTTTGGAGCGGGGAAATTGTCAATGCTTGGCGTTTACCTACAACGATCATGGGTGATCCTAAATGTGACCGCTCTTATCCTCTCTCTCCTCTACATTTTCGCGGCACCAATCCTCGCGTCCATCGGCCAAACGGCGGCGATCTCTAGCGCTGCCGGAATCTTTTCCATCTACATGATCCCTCAAATCTTCGCTTACGCCGTTAATTTTCCAACCGCTAAATTCTTGCAATCACAAAGCAAGATAATGGTTATGGCCGCGATTTCCGCGGTTGCGCTTGTTCTCCACGTGCCCCTCACGTGGATTGTCATGGAGAGGCTCAAATGGGGCATGGCGGGTCTAGCCGTAGTGCTTAACGCCTCGTGGTGGTTCATTGTCGTGGCGCAGCTCGTGTACATATTTAGTGGCACGTGCGGTGAGGCTTGGTCAGGACTCTCGTGGGAAGCTTTTCATAATTTGTGGAGTTTCGTTAGATTGTCTTTGGCTTCTGCTGTTATGCTCTGGTAAGTCTCTATCCGATTCCGACCCGACCCGACCCATCTAATTCGACTAATTATTTTATCTAAAATTATTATTGTTAATTTTGAAATTTTTTACTTTTGAAGTTTGGAGGTGTGGTATTTTATGGCAATCATATTATTTGCTGGATATTTGAAGAATGCTGAAGTCTCCGTAGCCGCACTCTCCATCTGGTAAAATTCGAAGTTATTAGTATTTTTTTAACAGACACGTTAAGCAAAAGTCATATATTTACGATTTATAATTGTTATCATCAATCAAGATTCCTCTAGGAAAATTATAATTTATGCATCGTGCATTGACAATGCTGCATATTAATTAGACTTATAATCGTTGTCACTAAACCACTACTCGTTAAATATTTTGCTGCATTATTTTCTTTCTTCATTTTCTTCTGCAACATATAATTTCTTTTATCATATAGTTATATAAATATATACACCCAAAAGAACCAACAAAAAAAAATCTTAAATCGACTGTCGAATATGTCCATTTACGTATGAGTATTGTTCGTTGACATACATTTACATATATGTTAAATTTCATAGGCGTTCAATTCAAAACTAGTGAATAAATTGGTTTATGACTTTTATACCAATTGAAATTTCATTTCATTTTCGAGGTAAAATATTTCTCACTATATAAAGTTACAAATTTGTATAAAAATATATACTTTCGTTGGATTTTTTTTTTTTTTTGTCGTCGGTTACATCATTCAAAGATATTATTTTTAATCTATTACATGATCTTATATTCACGATGAACGAATATAATCTCCTACAGCACAATGATCTTATATATCGTTAGATTTATGTCTCTAAATCTTTTTCCCCTCTTTTAACGATATGGAATAATGAAGCATGAACATTTTGGGATGGACCGCCATGGTTGCAATTGGGATGAACGCAGCCGTAAGGTAAACACGTACCTTCCACACGTGCTAAAGTCAAAACTTTTTTCATTAAACCTCTCTCTGGTATATATCAAGAGTTATATAAACACTTGACACTTGAAAAATAATCTCAAACTGGTGCAGTGTGAGAGTGTCTAATGAATTAGGAGCAAACCATCCAAGAACCGCAAAATTCTCACTACTAGTGGCGGTGATAACATCGACTATGATCGGACTCGTTGTGTCGGCCGTTCTAGTCATCTTTAGAGATCATTATCCATCCTTTTTTGTGGGAGACGAAGAAGTCATCATTATTGTTAAAGAACTCACACCAATACTTGCACTCTCCATTGTCATCAACAATGTCCAACCTGTCTTATCTGGTAAATTTATCTGTCTTTTCGTTATCGTCTTAGATTATAGTTAGGTTTTAGCTATAAAAAAATTAGTATTTTTTCTTCTTCCTAGTTTGTATAGTATATATATTTAGGCATAAAAAATTCGATTTTCCAGTTCAGTCCCGAGTTTTTCAGATTTTGGATATTCAGTTTTATGATAAGTACTATGAGTGAGCTCGGACCAAAATGAATTCCGTTAGGTTCGGTTTGGTTGAAATGTCTGTTTCGGTTAATTTTGGTTTACGTCGTTTTGATGATTTAAATATATTTTTAAATTATTAATTTTAATGAATATTGATTTCTTGCGTTGTTCGTTTGCACTCGGTTCAGTTTTGTTTCAATATTTTGGGTCTAAAAATACTGTTACCGTTCCGTTTAAAACAAGATTCAATTCGATTTCTTGAATAATTTCGGTTTGGTTTGGGTCGTAAGACTTTGGTTATGTGAGAAGCTTTGATGAATCCGATGGCATTATGGTGATAAAATGGAAAATCAGGGGTGGCTGTGGGAGCTGGATGGCAAGCAGTGGTGGCGTATGTTAACATCGCCTGCTATTACTTGTTTGGAATCCCATTTGGTCTATTGTTAGGATACAAGCTTGACTTTGGTGTAATGGTAAAGAAAACTCAAAAATCTTCATTATTAACTAGGCATTTAAATCATTAGTACATATATGTTGTGAAATCCAGCGTAAATCTTTGATGTATTAGGGAATATGGTGCGGGATGTTGACAGGAACCGTGGTTCAGACAATAGTCTTGGCGTGGATGATCTGCAAAACAAATTGGGACAAAGAAGTGAGTCAAAAACATTAAAATCAGATTAATCGATTTGTTTTCTAACTCGAGCTTTCAACCTTCTAACGCAACCGATATGTGTTGTTATATAGGCTTCAATGGCTGAGGATAGGATAAGAGAATGGGGAGGAGAAGTGTCCGAAATAGAGCAAATCTTGAACTAAAAAGACATTACATTCTAGTATTTAAAATATCAAAGAAACTCATTTTCACCCTCAATGTTGGGGTCAAGAGTACTTTATTTCTTAGAATATAAAGTTTTTGCATTCACCGTTTTTCGACTATTTGATAGAGAATGGTCGGTATGCCACATAATAGGGAAACACTAGAATTGAGTAACAAAATGCTAAATTTTTTTTTTACAAGTGTGGGATGTTGTTGCTTTTGGGAATGGTACGCACATCTTATATCACAATTTACATTAGAAAAAAATCTTACCTGAAACCAAAACCAAATTGTGGAACTGTAAGAAGACTTCGAATCGGAAATTATAATTCTTAAGTTAAACGTTGTAGCAAAAATAAATATAATTCTGTATCTCTAACGGTCTAACCTTACCACACTTCTGTAGCCTTAGATGGTGTTCATGACAAAAACAAGCTTGCTCTAGTCTTACCTTAAACCTAGCTTCCTCTTGCTCTTGCACTTCCTACGACCTTTTTGTTTTTTTAGGAAACAACTTTTGTAAATTGACAATTACAATATACATAACAAAGGGATACAATTCCAGAAGTCAAATACTTTATATACAAATGAAATATGATTTCGTCTCCTTACATATTTATACATGAAATCAAATATAATTACAAGACAAGTGAGAGAGAAGAAACAGTACCAAACCATAATCGAAACGCGATGAACGCGTTTTTCCGTTTCTTTCCCTTATCTTTGTAAGATGAGTGCTGCTCCAACCAAACCGAACCATAGAGTCAAAGCAAGCCAAAAGACTCGGTTCTTCTCCAAACCGACGGGTGGTCGCCAAACCAAGAGCTTTCCTAGAAAGTCTTGACTCGTGTTGAGCTGATTTGTAGTCGATTCATTCATTCGCCGGTCCTTATCCCTGTCCTTGTCACTCCATGTCACTGCATAGCTGTGCACACAACACAAAGACCATTTCAAGCCATGAGGACATTGAGCATAGAAGTCAATTGTGGAAACGAACCGGTGAGCTCAAGTTCTTAAAATGGGTTCTAAGTGAGTGATTTGGATACTTTTGTTTTACCTGTCGTAGCTTGAACCGATCATGGGTATAGTAACCATTTCCTCCTGAGATATCTTGAGCTTGGGAGCTTGCAAGATATACCGAAGTTCAGAAGCTTGACGACGAATACCAGGACTCGGGTGTTTCTTCTCTAATTGCTGATAAAGATCAATGCAATCAGCGTGGCGATTATTGGCCTCATATGCCATAGCTAACCAAATTTGAATCTGGCAAATCAATCCCCCACCCAGAGAACATTAGCAAATCAATCCTTTTTTTTTTCAAAACCGAAAAAGGTACCTAAATGGTGTAACTTTCAACCAACCTCACCACCAAAGAGTGTTGGCCTTGGGATAATGGTAAGAGCTCCTTCAAGAAACTCGATTGCGCGTCCATACATTCCTTTACCGTAAGCCTTTTGACCCAATTCAAACATCAATTCTGCAGTTGCTCTCCTCTCTGCTTGCTCCTGAGCTACCTGCTTATCTCACCAATCTCTTCTATGAGCACCTCAACTCTTAAGAATTGCATTTTCTTAGAACCTCACATAGCTTCCACAAAGATAAACTAATCTAAGAGTGTTCTTTACCTAAATCTATCATTGTGCGAGCCAAAAAAACTCACATTCAGGAGCGATTTTGAGAAGTTTTGTCTCAGTAATATCAAACATTAAGGTGAGCGAGAAGAAAAAGCCCTAACCAAACGCACCTTTTGGAGCTCTCTTTTGACCCTCATCCTCTTCTTCTCCTCTGAATCTTCCCCTTCTTCCTCAATCTTATACTGTAACTCCTCCGCTTTCCTCTCAAGCTCCTTCATATCCTGAAATTCCTTAGCTCTCCTCTTCATCTCCTTCTCCACATCGTAACTTTCCTCCTCATCGTCATTCTCCTTTCCGTCACCACCGTCGCTGCTTTCCTCGTCGCTGGATCCCGCGTCGTCGAAATCGACGGCGTTAGCCTTGGAATTCGATTTTCCGCGAGTCAAAAACCGGCGAATCCGAGCCTCGCCGTCAGATTCAATAGGCTTATTGGAGGAGAGAGCCGCGTAGTAAGAAGAAACGTGACTGTGCGAATCTCTCTTCGGTAAATTCAGAACGACGTCAACCACCGCTAAACGAATTCTCCGATCAGTAACCACCGTACGATGAGAGCTAACGTCAAGTAACAACGCCACGTTCCCGATTACCGCCGCCATTAGAGAACAAACAAACAAGGACGAAGTAGAACCAGAGAAGCAAAGAGATTAGCTTGAGAAGGAGATATTTCTAAATTTCTGATGACCATTGATGATTTGACTAAACTACCCTCGGATTTCTAATTTGAGATCGAAGCGTGTGAGGGTAGTTTCGTCATTAAGCAAACAGTCATGTCAATCTTTGTTCGAGACGCGTGTAGGGAAAGCAAGAGATGCGCGCGTCTCACGAAAACACGATCGTATAAAACGCTACCGTTTTGTTAACCAAGGATAAAACATTCATCACGTTTCTTCGATCAGGAGACAAACAACAAGACGTTTTTAAGGAACCAAAACGTCACCCACTCTAATTCGATTTTACTCTGACGACAAGACGAACACTGAGCATCAACAAACAGAGAACAGCTTCACCGATCGGTGAAAAAATCAGATTGAAATCGGAAAATGAGAATTTTTAGGGTTTTTCAAATTCGAATCATTCAAGCCAACACAGAAGAAGAAGAAGATCAATTTCATGTTCTTCGTATCAGAAAACTAAAAGAAGAAAAAAAAATCACAACACAAAAGATAAGATCTTGGTGAAAATCCAAGTGTAGAGGACGGCGAGTGTAGCTCCGACGGGAATGGTGACGAGCCACGAAGCAACGATCTCTCTCACCGTCTCTGCTCTCACGCTATTAAGCCCTCTCGCAAACCCAACACCCATCACAGCTCCGACGAGCGTATGAGTCGCCGATATCGGAAGCCCTAATTTCGAAGCAAACAAAACCACCGACGCGGCGGCGAATTCCGCCGCGAATCCTCGTGTTGGTGTAAGCTCGGTGATCTTCTTCCCGATCGTTGCAATCACTCTGTATCCCCACATTGTGAGACCCGCAACGATTCCAAATCCTCCCCAAGCGAGAACGTCCATGGGAATCACGATTTGGCCGCCTCCTGCAGCTGCTCCGCCGTGGAGGATGCTTAATGCGGCGGCTAAAGGTCCGATTGCGTTGGAGACGTCGTTACCTCCGTGAGCAAATGACATGAAGCAAGCGGAGAGGACTTGCATATAGCCAAAGACTCCGTAGACTATCTCTAGCTGAGTACCTGTAGGACCTGCGATATCGGAGAGGAAACCGATGCTTTTGGGCTGGTTTTGAGATGTTTCCGGTGATGTCGATTTAGCGAGAAGGTGACCGAGCTTGTTCCGGATGATTCTGTCAAAGACAATGGCTCCTGCTGCTCCACAGGCTAAGGCTTGTGATAAACCTATTGGAAAGATCTTACTCAGAGGAAATGCGGCTGAGGAAATGCTTGCCACACCTACGAACACAGCGACCGGAGCAGCTGCAGCCGCCGCTTGTCCCGGGTTGGGTGCACTGTAAACAAACTGCACAGAAGAAAAGAACAGTGTGCCAAAAGTAACAGAAAGCTTGAGCATGACTTTAAGTGATACAAAGTTTGATTCTTGGATTGGTTTGTTTTGTTTTACTTACTCTCCTGATGCATTTGTAGACAAGAAAGGAGACAAGAGCTCCCATTAGAGGAGAGATAACCCAAGATGAAGCTACTTTAGCTAGTGAACTCCAGAAAACGGCACCAGCTCCTCCGTAAACAAGCCCAAACCCGACCATTGATCCGACGATACAATGAGTTGTCGATACTGGCCATCCGTAGTAAGAAGCCACCTGTTAAATCCACAATTACACAATCGTTTTCATACACTTCATCACAATTAGGTTCTCTACTTGTATCATTTGTGATTGCCATCCTAAAAAGTTATTAACTTTACTAAAATCTTCTCTTGAAACTAGTGAGGATGAAGCAAAAGATAAGATGGAACCTGTAACCAAGTTCCAGCTGCAGCCAAGGAAGAGAGAAGACCAGCGAAGAGCAACATATCTTTCCCTTGGAACACATTAGCCATGAGAATCCCTTTCTGCATCGTGCTAGTCACGTGAGTTCCCATCAAAAGGGCACCTGAGAATTCAAGAACTGCAGCCGTCATCACAGCTTGTCGGATCGTCAAGGCTCCAGATCCAACAGAAGTCCCCATAGCATTAGCCACATCATTAGCTCCGATGTTCCACGCCATGTAGAAACCGAAAAGTAGCGTTGCGTAAGAGAGGAGCTTCGTCTTGAGAGCCATTCCTTGTCCCAGGGACTTCATGAAGAATGGAAAGGAGAGAGCAGAGCAGGCGATGACTATGGAGATTGCCCTCGCTGTGTTAGACGAAATGTGAAAGGCTTGAGCCATTCCAGAGAAGTCACCAGTAGCTTCTGCATTATCTTTTCCATCTGATCCGGTCGAATTGGTAGAAGATTCAGGAGAATTCTGTACCTGTTGATCGCCATGGTGTTGCTCGTCTCCCTCAGCATCCGCGTAAGAAGAGAAGCTAGCAAAAGGGCGTACGAGTTTGAGAGGAAGAGAAGTGTGTTGTTTCTGGGGAGAAAGGAATTGGGCACTGTTCTTCTTGAAGAAAGGAGATTCCTTGGGAGAGAAACAACCTAGAGCTGATCTGGGTATGCAGAGATGGGAAGTCCTAAGTA
This sequence comes from Pseudoturritis turrita, assembly GCA_900406555.1. Taxonomy (NCBI): domain Eukaryota; kingdom Viridiplantae; phylum Streptophyta; class Magnoliopsida; order Brassicales; family Brassicaceae; genus Pseudoturritis; species Pseudoturritis turrita. Next base: position 534,866 of record OVBL01000373.1, on the reverse strand, counting down.
GAAGCGAGTGGTTTCTGACGGAAGAGAAACGATAAGGAAGAGTCATGTCTGAGAAGAAGAAGGAGAAGGAGAGGAATGTTTAGATGTATGGGAATCGAGAGGAGAAAATGAGGAGAAGGTAGAGAGATGAGAATCTACAGAGATGAGATATGGGCCATGGATGATGAAGAAGATGATGGTGATGTTGATGAAGATGAAAATGGAGTTGCATAATGGATTTTGATTTCAGGAGACGAGAGAAAGGGTTAGTGATGGTGGCTCCGGGGAACGTGAGGTGGAGGTGAGAGGATTGAGTTTGGATGCTTCTTGTGTTAGCGTAAGAGTTATGAAATTGTGTGGTTCTTGTGGAATGTTGAGGACTAGAGAGAGAGAGAGAGAGAGAGAGAGAGAGAGGCTATTTGGTTGGGCTTCACAACCTCTCACAAAGGCCCGCTTGTAAAAAGAAGGGAAAAAAAAGATAGAAGAGAATTAGGTGGCATTTCTTAGATTTTCTATTTGGACGTGGTGAAAATTGGGGAATGAAATTTGAGATTGTCTTAATTCCTTTGTTTTAAAAGTGAAATCCACAACGCCTTCCGTTTTTGTGGATTTTATTCCACAATTCTATAAAATCAGTACTAATGAACATTTGCAATAAAAAAGGTTTAATCAACATTAACGATGAGTTACCGCAATCATAAGGCGTATATCATTTTAATGATTACCAATTAGCGGTATTAAAAACGGTACCACCATTTGTTGTGTGTCACCCATTTATCAGTTATGCGAATGATACATTTAGAGACATTAAAGCTCTTAACTCCATATACTTGTCCACATTCAATGCCAAAGAGGTATTTCTCTACATTAATATGTGAAATTATGGTTTAAAACAAAATTGATATTTTATTAAAAAATATTCATTCGTGTTAACAAACAAACAAAAATATATTCATTCGCTTTTTAGTTTATACATTGAACTAATAAGTTTTTAGTTGTTATAATACTTATCCAAAATATTGTCAAATCTAATAAATTACGATATTTTTGTAAAACACAACTTCAATTTTTTTTTAAGTAAAAATATTAAAATAAAAATGAAATAATATCATATAAAATATTTTGAAGTAAATTATTTTCTAATTTTTCTAAAATGTGTCTCTTCATACTTTTTTAATTATAACATAATATGATCAAGTATCTAGTTATATTTGGGGGGGAATGCGAACAGTATGTAGTAAAAATAAAATTAAAATTCTCATTTAGCAACAAAAAAAAAAAGATTTGAGTGTGTGTCCGTGGGGTAACTCGATTTCTTCATGTGGTTCATAGGTAGGTGAGGCTGGTTGGTTAGGTGACACCATCTTCTCTTACCATTAATTATGACTTTCTTTTCTATTTTGTTAGAAAAAACTTTTAATATGTGACAACAAAAAAAGAAAAAACTTTTAATACATTTCTCAGATCAATATCCTCGCATTTGGGGAATCCTTCACTAATCCACTTTAGTTTTATTAGGTTCGGTTTAGTTTCATTCAATTTGGGTTTTAGAACGCATGTGTTGTAGATAAAAAGTTTGGTTCACCAAGTGCATGTCGACCATATCGGTCCAAAAATCATGTCTTAAAAAGGTATGGATCATTTTTAAACCATTCCATATAAGACCAAACTTTGATTTTTTTTTTTTATAATAAAAAGCAAGGCATATCGCACACAATTATAATTCGAATCCTAAAGATGTTGAATTTATAATTAGACACCAAAAAACGTTTGCCATTTGCGTCAATCAATCAAAATAGTGTATGAATCTTTTCGATGTGTTCTTAAGTGCTTGTAGCTTAACATAATTGAACTAGACATATCAATGTTTAACTATTTATAATCTTAAACAATCTCTTTGAAATAGATTTTCAAAAATCAGTGGATGATTCTTGAAGAAATATCACTTTGTTGGATTGCTGGTAAGTTAAGAATAGACGGTTCGACATTTGAAGAATGAACCTAACTCGATTATATTTGATACTTGTATTCGGGTATTTTTGTTCGGCTGTCGTCTGGATGAGTTCATTTATGAGCTAGTAACATGGTTAGGATATTCTTTTGGAGAATGAAAACATATTTATTTTGTCTAACGTTCAACTCAAAAAATGTCAACGTGACTGGTCTGATGGCTAATATTTACGGGGGCCTACCAAAAGGTGATGTTGGATCTAATATGCTATTTGGTGAGGACAAAAAAAGATTTGACGAAAAAAAGGTATTTTTGGGAGTAGGACTGGACTTTCTGAGAAGCAGGTTCACGATTGGGAAGACTATTCCTGATCGAAGATTTTTATAAGAGATGAAAAGAAAAGAGATGTTGTCTCCAACATAAGGATGATGTATCTATTTAGCATGAAACAAATCATGTAACGTCGATTATCCTCATTCGCGTCATTCTGGTTAAATCGATGAAATGCGTAATAAAAGATGGCATGATAATGATTACCCATCTATCCATTGAGCCCCCCCCCCTCCCCCCCCCCTTTTTCGCTAAAAACTGTGATGAGATATTTATAAAATAATATTTAATCTTGTTCTTGTTCTTGGGACATGTTGTAATCGTAGTTGGGTCGGGTCTTTTTAGTCGTAAGACTAGTATAACGATGATAATGTGCTTGTGGTGGATGCGGCATGATGTAAACTCCGTTAAGACAATTTTGTTTGATGGTCGGAAAATGTGCTTTGAATAGTTAAGGTATACGCGCTTTGTCATACGATAAAATAGAGTTTTTAAGGGGTGAGCATGCTATCGTGGCACCCAAAACACCTCTGCGACAGACATGGCGGGATTTGTCACATGCAATTCATCTGGGTGGTCGAATACTTCATCGACCTTTCGTTGGTGATTTTGACAAAACATTATCCGCATGTCACATTTAGACTGACATTCGGAAAATCACCACATTATATTCACATTACGGACCATAAAAGGAAGAAAGAAACCAAAAAATAAAATAAAAAGACAATTAAATCACATATTGGACGGAAACTAATTAATGGTCATTTAAGATTATGGGTTACAATTAAAATAACATTGGGCCCAAATAGTAATCTTATTGAAATTTTTTTGCAAACCCAATAAATCTAAAGTTGTTTAGAGAGTAGGCGGTTTGACTTCTGAAGAGTGAACCTAAATCAATTATATTCGTCATTTGTACTCGGATCTTTTCGCTCGATTACCGTCTAAGAAAGTTTCTTCATGAGATAGTAACACAATCATGATGACTTTTGGGAGAACGAAAATGAGTGTATTTTTTTTACGATTCTTTGATGCTTATATACAAAAAGTTCAACGTGTATGGCCGAAAAGTTGATATTTTTGGAGGAGAAAGCGCGGGTCTAATTGTTCTCAAGGGCGGACCTATGTGTATTTTAGGGGGATCAGCTGACACCTCAAAAATATAATTTTTCTTTGTTAATTATATGAGTTTTTTAATATTGCACCCAATTCAATTTAGTTATTTGAATCCATAAAAAAATTTGCTTCGATTCTTTTCTTACTATGGACCCCACTAACCCATACATCCCAAAAAGTCTAACGACACATCCCAAAAATCCACAGTGCAGTTGAACAAAATCTGCTTTAATTTTTTTATAATTAAATTAAAAATAAATAATAAGCCCAATCTTTTAAGGGTTTTTGGAAAAAAAAATTCTGTCGTCTCTTCAACTCCTCTTCTCCTCTATCTCCAAGACTGACGGTCTGTCTCTTCTGCATCTTGAGTCAAGTAAGTCCAGATTTCAGATCAAAATATTTATTTATTTTTCTCAATAATTTTTGTCAAATTATTATATCCATGTTAATCTAATTTACCAATTGCCATGAAAATTTTAAGTTTCGTTCCACTTGCGATTTAAATAACATGAATTATTTTAGAAATTCGTTGATTAATGATACTAATGATTACTCATGATTCATGAGAAATTTCATAAAGAAATTGAGATCCACTGGACCACTGCTTCAAGCCTACACTAGAAAGTAGAAACGATAGTTCTTTTACTGTTTTTATTAGATGTCATCTTTCATAGTTTAAATATTAGATTAATTTAAAACTCTTCTTTGTTATTTGATTTGGGTTATAGATTAATGATTTTGAAAACGTGATTAACTGAATTTAAAAACAGAATTATTTTATTAAAATTAGACCAATATATTGGTGTTCAGCTTGTTCTTACTTTTTTTTTATTGAAGTATTTTTTTCAGACGAATCAATGGAGAAATTTTTGAAAAGAAAAGTGTCATCTTCATCTCGTTGTGATTTAGATGATCTACCTTGGGATCCTGCAGATCGGAAAAAAATATCAGAATACCATCTGAATCAAAGAGAAGAGGTAATGCACAAATATTGGATTAGAGGTCCTTGTCAACCTCGTGGTCATATTTTTAAACAAAAACCGATAGGTGGTACAATGAGGCGATTTAATCCTGCTTGGTTTGATCAGTATAATAACTGGTTAGAGAATAGTGTGAAGAAAGAAGCAGCTTTTTTGTCTATGTTGTTATTGGTTTAGAGATACTAATGGCAAAGGCGGAAAAATTGATGCATGGACTAATGAAGGTTTCTCTAGTTGGAATAAGGTTCAAAGGCTTTCACAACATGTGGGACATGTTAATAGTTTTCATAATACCGCAGTCATGAAGTGTGAAAACTTGATGAAACAGAGCCAATCTATCAAGCATGCTTTGCATAAGCAGAATGATATTATGAAGAATGAGTATCGAATTCGGTTGAATGCTTCAATTGATGTTTGCAGATATTTATTGCTACAAAGACTGCCTTTTCGTGGTCATGATGAGACAGAAGATTCAGCTAATAGAGAAAACTTTGTGGAACTTCTGAAATACACTGCTGAACAAAATGATGTTGTGAGTAAGGTTGTCTTAGAGAATGCTCCTGGAAATAATCAGATGACGTCATCAAAGATTCAAAGAGATATTGTGCATTGCTTTGCTGAAGAGATAATCAGATCTATTATTGAAGAAATTGATCATGATGTTTTCGGCTTGTTGGTGGATGAGTCTGCTGATATTTCTGATAAAGAACAAATGGCAGTAGTATTCCGGTTTGTTGATAAAAACGGGATAGTCAAAGAAAGATTCATTAGCATTACGCATGTGTACGAGACATCGTCAGCAACTCTGAAATCTGCTATTGATTCTTTGTTTGCTAAACTTTGGTTGAGCATTAAAAAGGTGAGAGGGCAAGGTTACGATGGAGCAAGTAATATGAAGGGTGAATTCAATGGATTAAGATCATTAATTTTGAAGGAAAACACATCGGCATATTATATCCATTGTTTTGCTCATCAACTTCAATTGGTCGTTGTGGCAATTGCAAAAAACCATTTTGAGGTTGGAGGATTTTTTTATATGATTTCTCTATTGTTGAATGTGGTTGGAGCTTCATGTAAAAGGAAAGATATGATTCGTGAGGATCATAAGAAAATAATTGATGAATGAATTAGTAATGGTGAAATCAACAGTGAAAAAGGGTTGAATCAAGAGGTTGCTCTTCAAAGACCAGGAAGTACTCGTTGGGGTTCTCACTACCAAAATTTGTTGCGTTTGGTTGAGTTGTTTTCTTCTATTATCAAGGTACTTGAGCATATTCAAAATGAGGGGATAGAAGACTCGAAAAGACGTCAAGCGTATGGTCTCCTTAGATACTTCCACAACTTTGATTTTGTGTTCTATTTGCAAATGATGATTCACTTTTTAGGACTTACAGATAACTTGTCCATGGCTTTGTAAAGAAGGGATCAAGATATTTTGAATGCTATGTTATTGGTGAAATCAACAAAGAGACAACTCCAAAATTTTAGGGATGATGGGTGGCACTCTCTCATGACTAAGGTTTTTTTATTTTTGTGAGAAATATGATATTGAGAAGGTTGACATGGAAGAAGATTTTGTTGACTCGAAGAGACCAAGAAAAAAACAGGAGTACAAAATATGCATCACTACAAGGTCAATTGCTTATATGCCGTTTTGGATTTGTAACTTCAGGAGTTTAATGATCGTTTTACTGAGGTAAACACTGAATTGCTTATATGTGCTGCTTCTTTATCTCCCATGAATTCCTTTTCAGAGTTTGATCACTCAAAGTTGATGAAGTTAGCTAAGTTCTACCCAGACGACTTTAGTCCTACAGAGTGCATATCTCTTAACAATTAGCTATATACATTGACAATGTTCAAAGTGATGAAAGATTTACTCATTTGGAGAGTCTTGGAGATCTTGCTCGTATGTTGGTGGATACACAGAAACATATTACAAATCATTTGGTTTATAGGCTCTTGAAGTTAGTTTTGATTTTGCCTGTTGCAACTGCAACTGTTGAGAGGTGTTTTTCAGCAATAAAGATCGTGAAGACAAATCGACGTAATCAGATTGGCGATCAATTTCTTAATGATTGTCTAGTTTGTTTTATTGAAAAAGATGTATTTCAGTCTATTACAAATGAGACAGCGATGAAAAGATTTCAAGATATGAAAGATCGCAGGATGCTTTGTAAGATGATATATGAAATAGTTTTTTTCATATTTCTATTTTTCGGTTTTGACTTGCACCCGATAAAATAAATTTCTGGGTCCGCCAGTGATTGTTCTTGTATGCGTCACTCTAATTGAATCGATGACATGCGTATAATATGGTTTAGGTGGATGGTATGATGAATCATCCATTCATCCATTGACAACCCCCTTCTTTTTCCTAAAAGATGTGATTATTTATATATTATCCTAATTTTAGGACATCGGAATATATATTAGTAAAACGATGATAATGTGTTATACTAGTAAATCAGTGATAATGTGCTTTCGACGGATATAGTATGATGTGATTGCATTATAGCAGTCTCGTTTAACGTCTGTTCGGTTAGACAAAGACATGCTTTGAAACAGTCGTGAAAGCATTTAATGTACATTGGTTTAAAAGAGTGTGAATATGGTTCTATCTACCAAAAATACTTCGAAAAGTGAGCTTGTTGTTGTGGTTTCCGAAACTCCTCTGCGACAGACATGGTTAGGACCCGTCACATGCAGTTAGTCCGGGTGGCTGGATACTTCATCGATCTTTTTCGTGTTTAGACTGAAACCTAAATCATTCAATACAATCACATTCTAGACTACAGAAAGAAGAAAGAAACCAAAAGTGAGGTAATGTCATTTAAGATTGGGCCCAAACAGCAAGCTTATTGAAAATTATCTGCAAGCCCAATAACTCATAAGTTGTTTAGAGGGGATTTAGTCTGCATCTGCCCAAATACAAAACCCTAAAGGAAAAAGGTCAGACGAGCTTAACTCGAAAAACAGATTAAACGCAGCGTTTCATAAGTCGGCTATTTCTCTTTTTATATATCTCGTTTATATTTTGCCTATATATTTGGTTAATTAAAGTAGTTTCCAGAGATGAAACAAAAAAAAAAATCAGCAAAGCAAAACCCTAGAAATCGATATATCCACAAAACCAAGTGTTCTTCGATTTCGTCTTCTTCGATTCTCTCTTCTGTGTGTTTTCCACAGTCATGGAAAAGGAAGAGCTCAACAAATTGAATCATCTCTCTCTCGTCTCCAATGTCTGTAACGAATTGGAAACGCATATTGGTTCTGCAGAAAAGGTTTTAGCCGAATTCATCATCGATCTTGGCCGCCGCTCTGAGACCGTCGACGAATTCGATAAGAAACTGAAGGAGGATGGTGCTGAGATGCCGGATTATTTCGTTCGCTCGCTGTTAACTGTAATCCACGGGATTTATCCTCCGAAGCCAAAGTCGGAGAAGAAGAGAGAAGATGGCGAAGATGGTGATAAGGAGAGATTCAAAGGTTTGGCGATTAAAGATACTAAGGATAAAGTAAAGGAGCTTGAGAAAGAGATTGAAAGGGAAGCTCGGGAGCGACAGAGAGAGGAGGATCGAAATCGGGACAGAGATCGTGGTCGGGATCGAAGGGAATCCGGTAGGGATAGAGATCGGGATGATAGAAGGGATCGGCATAGAGACAGACCTCGTGGAGATGATGAAGATGGAGAAAGAAGAAGTGATAGACATAGAGATAGACCTCGTGGAGATGATGAAGGTAGCGATAGGCGTAGAGATAGGCGTGGTGCGAAGGATGAGTACGTGGAGGACGATAGAGGCGGTGCGAATGAGCCTGAGTTGTATCAGGTATACAAAGGTAGAGTAACTAGGGTTATGGACTCTGGTTGCTTTGTTCAATTCGATAAATTTAGAGGAATGGAAGGTCTAGTTCATGTTTCTCAGATGGCTACTAGAAGGGTTGAAAAGGCTAAAGATTTTGTGAAGCGTGATATGGAGGTTTACGTCAAAGTTATATCTATTTCGAATGATAAATATAGTCTTTCAATGAGAGATGTTGATCAGAATACGGGTAGAGATTTGATTCCTCTGAAGAAGAATACAGATGATGATTCTTCCAGGAGTAATCCATCATATAGAACAAAGGATGGACATGTAACCAAGACTGGGATTTCGGGAATCCGGATTGTGGAGGAGAATGATGTTGCGCCTTCACGTAGGCCATTGAAGAAGATGAGCTCTCCTGAGAGATGGGAAGCGAAGCAGTTGATTGCCTCTGGTGTTTTGAGAGTGGATGAGTTTCCAATGTATGATGAAGATGGAGATGGGATGCTTTATCAAGAGGAAGGTGCTGAAGAAGAACTTGAGATTGAGATGAACGAAGACGAACCTGCTTTCTTACAAGGGCAAACCAGGTACTCTGTTGACATGTCTCCGGTTAAGATCTTCAAAAATCCAGAAGGTTCGTTGAGTCGCGCCGCTGCACTTCAGTCTGCCCTTACCAAGGAGAGGAGAGAAATGAGGGAACAGCAGCAAAGAACAATGCTTGATTCAATCCCCAAGGATCTGAATCGTCCATGGGAAGACCCCATGCCTGAAACTGGTGAAAGGCATCTTGCTCAGGAGCTTAGGGGTGTCGGGTTATCAGCTTATGACATGCCTGATTGGAAGAAGGATGCTTTTGGGAAAACTCCGACTTTTGGACAGAGATCAAAGCTTTCTATCCAGGAGCAAAGGGAGAGCCTTCCTATATACAAGTTGAAAAAGGAGCTGATACAGGCTGTCCATGATAATCAAGTTTTGGTGGTCATTGGTGAGACTGGATCCGGGAAGACAACACAGGTGACTCAGTATCTTGCCGAATCAGGTTACACAACAAAAGGAAAGATTGGGTGTACTCAGCCTCGTAGGGTCGCTGCCATGTCTGTTGCCAAGAGAGTAGCTGAGGAGTTTGGTTGTCGTTTGGGAGAGGAGGTAGGGTATGCGATTCGGTTTGAGGATTGTACTGGACCAGATACGGTGATCAAGTACATGACTGATGGTATGCTTCTTAGGGAGATTCTGATAGATGAAAACCTCTCTCAATACTCTGTTATCATGCTTGATGAAGCTCACGAGCGGACAATTCACACTGATGTGCTGTTTGGTCTTCTAAAGAAGCTGTTGAAACGTAGGCTTGACCTTCGTCTGATAGTCACGTCTGCCACATTAGATGCAGAGAAATTCTCTGGGTATTTCTTCAACTGCAACATTTTTACAATTCCTGGAAGAACCTTCCCTGTTGAGATACTGTATACCAAACAGCCAGAAACAGATTACTTGGATGCAGCTCTGATCACAGTGCTTCAGATTCACTTGACTGAACCGGAGGGTGACATTCTCGTCTTCTTGACGGGACAGGAAGAAATCGACTCTGCATGCCAGTCTCTGTACGAGAGAATGAAAGGTCTAGGTAAAAACGTTCCCGAACTCATCATACTTCCAGTTTACAGTGCCCTTCCTAGTGAAATGCAGTCTAGAATATTTGATCCTCCCCCTCCTGGTAAACGGAAAGTGGTTGTAGCTACAAATATTGCAGAAGCTTCTTTGACAATAGATGGGATATACTATGTTGTTGATCCCGGGTTTGCAAAGCAGAATGTGTATAATCCAAAGCAAGGGCTAGAATCGCTAGTTATTACTCCAATTTCACAGGCATCTGCGAAGCAAAGGGCTGGACGTGCTGGACGTACTGGTCCCGGTAAATGTTACCGTCTCTACACGGAGAGCGCATACCGTAATGAGATGCCTCCTACATCAATCCCTGAAATCCAGAGGATCAATCTTGGAATGACAACGCTGACCATGAAAGCAATGGGCATTAACGACCTGTTATCTTTTGATTTCATGGATCCACCCCAACCGCAGGCGTTGATCTCTGCAATGGAACAGTTGTACAGCTTGGGAGCTCTGGATGAGGAAGGATTGTTGACAAAGCTAGGTAGAAAAATGGCGGAGTTTCCTCTTGAACCACCTCTCTCTAAAATGTTGCTAGCGAGTGTAGATCTCGGCTGCAGCGACGAGATATTAACAATGATTGCCATGATCCAGACGGGTAACATATTCTATAGACCGAGGGAGAAGCAAGCTCAAGCAGACCAAAAAAGGGCAAAGTTTTTCCAGCCTGAAGGTGACCACTTGACATTGCTAGCTGTATATGAAGCTTGGAAGGCGAAGAACTTCTCAGGTCCATGGTGTTTCGAAAACTTCATTCAGTCACGGTCGTTACGGCGTGCTCAGGACGTGAGGAAACAACTTCTCAGCATTATGGACAAGTAAGTAACCAAACTAAACTAGTAATTAACCTTAAGCTTGTTAATATGTGACAAGTCCAGTCCCTTAACGTTGTGCTTTGTATTTTTACAGATATAAACTAGATGTGGTAAGTGCTGGAAAGAATTTCACGAAGATAAGGAAAGCAATCACAGCAGGATTCTTCTTCCATGGAGCCAGAAAAGATCCGCAAGAAGGTTACAGGACGCTTGTGGAGAATCAGCCGGTGTATATACATCCGAGCAGCGCGCTGTTCCAGAGACAACCAGATTGGGTTATATATCATGATCTTGTGATGACGACAAAAGAGTACATGAGGGAAGTGACTGTGATTGACCCAAAGTGGCTTGTCGAGTTAGCTCCAAGGTTCTTTAAAGTTGCTGACCCAACCAAAATGAGTAAGCGCAAGCGCCAAGAACGGATTGAGCCTTTGTATGACCGTTACCACGAACCTAACTCATGGCGTCTCAGCAAAAGACGTGCTTGAGAGACTTTTCCTTTTGGTAAATCTATTCTTCTTCCTTTGGTTTACAAATGCCATCTCCAAATCTACTTTTTTGCACTTTTTTTATGTATTCAAATCTAAGAACTAACAGAATTGATGGATGAGCCATAAGATTACACAGCTGCATCATCGTTTTTCTTGACATGTATGAAAGTTTGATGACTATTCACTTATCCTTGTGCTACTTCTAAGTTGATTATAAATCTGTCTAGGACATTTTGGTATATGTTTATTCACTCTCATATAGGGGACACATGTGAAGTTTGATTTCGATGTTTCTGGAATACTATGTGATATGAATACGATGTTATAAATTATTAGTATATTAATGGTTACATAAAACAAAAATTAACAATAAAATTTAACTAAAAGAATCACACAAGCATCTAATAACATTTAAAATATTGATTTAGCTTAACTTCAAAATAACTTGCATGCAGTAGTTCATTCCACCACCCTATTGAGATTTGAAGTTCTCCAAATTTTCAAATTTCTATGTCTAGTCATTACATATGTCGATAATTTCTTTCGCATTTCCTTGACACGAAGCTGTAATAATTTGTAATCTTTGTTTTGAATTCGAACAATTTTTGCTTTACACAATATTAATGTGCACACGAATGTGCACACGAGAGACTTTGAAAGAATTGAAAAACAATTTATTCATTCTAAAGCATTCTACATGATTTTATAGAATTCCATGAAATGATAGCAAAAAAGGTGAGAATTGGTTTTTCATAATTTTTCATTAGAATTTCGTTAAATTCCTTTGAAATGACAATACCATAAATACTGCAGTAAAATTGAATCACTAGCATCTAACGGAATTAAGAATTCAATAAATTGAATAACAAGAATAAATTCTTAATTCCATTAGATTAAGATTCATATACATGTAAATTTTAATTTGTAATTAACAAATATTAAATTTATTAAAATAATAATAATTTAGTTTAGTCATAGAAAACTTGATTGATAACATAGTTATAAATTAGTTATCTTTTTATATATTAATTAAGAAGCAAAACAAAAATATAAATCTTATAGTTTTTTTTAACGTCTAGAATATTAATTATTACAAATTATAAGAACAATTACATGGACTATTCAACAACGAACAATTTTAACCTTGACATGCGGGATCACGATGAACGGTTTTACTTGCACTATGCTAGAAATCTCATGTAATTTTTGTCTCCATTAATTTGCATAAATCGCATTCTCCTTGATTCAAACTCCATACCTCATGGTAGTCCTGGGTGTTCGGGTCGGTTTCGGTTCGACTTTTTGATTTTCAGGTATTTCGGGTATAGAGATTTAGGAACCGTTCGGGTATTTTAGATTTTCGGGTCGGTTTCGGTTCGGTTTTTTTGGTTTTCATATCAATTCGGTAGACTTACTGAAAACCGGCTAATAACCGAAAATTGGTAATTTTCCGATTTCGGTTCTGTTCGATTTTTTGGGTAATTCGGGTAATTTTCGAATAATTTTGGATATTTTCGGTAATTTCAGGTATTTTTTTGTATTTTCAGATATTTTTTTGGGTAATTATCGGAATATCCTCGAAATTATCCAAACTAACCGAAAAATAACAAAACAAATTGTAAAATTTACCCGAACTATCCGAACATACCCGACCTATAACCAAAATATCTTTAGATTATTTTATGTTTCGGATATTTCGGATACCTGTTCGGTTCTCGGTTCTGTTCGGGTATCCACATTTTGAAAATATAGAAACCGTTCGGGTATTTTAGATTTTCGAATCGATTTCGGTTCGATTTTTCGATTTCGGTTAATAAGCCAAAGCCTACCTCCTAATATTGAAGCATTAATGAATTCTTGTTAAAATCACTGTATTAAGGGCTTCCACAATCTTATAGTTTATTTGACATAATTTTGTAATGGCATATTTTATAATTAAGTATAAAAAAAATTATTATTAATTTTTTTTTTAATCTAATTTTAAAAAAAGATATAGAAGATGTGAATTTTTGAAAAAGGTTGACGAAGAAAATACTAGGAAGAAAAACATAATTGACCAAATAAATTACATAAACAAAATCAGAATCGGATATTCTTCGAATATGATATTTACGAGACATTATAGCCTTATAGGTGTTCACAGTTGACTTTTATGGCCACCAACTTTTCCACAAACTCTCCGAAGTTCCTATCAGATGATCCACCGTACACCACGGCGGCCTCCGCCTCCTCCTTCCACCTCCGAGCGGTTTCGCTTAGCTCCACCGCCTTGTCCCCAACAGTGGCCTCAAGCAGCTTCTCCGCCACAACCTCCCTGGAAACGATTCTCTCATCGGCCTCTCCCCGGCCGAGTCTCACTCCTGTCTTGAGAACATCGGCCAAATACACCGCTTTTATCACCTGATCCCCCCACTGTGGGAAACAAACCACGGGAACGCCAGAAGACAGAGCTTCCATGGTCGAGTTCCATCCACAATGACTTAAAAAGCAAGCAACCGAAGGATGAGCCAAGACTCTCTCTTGTGGACACCATTCCACAATCTTACCCTTCTTCTCAAGCTTTCGAGGCAACACATGTGGCTCCTGGGATAACTCTTCTATGGGGGGCCGAACCACCCATAAGCAGGACAAGCCAGAGCTCAAAACGCCGTGAGCGATCTCCTCGAACTGCTCTTGCTTCAAGTGGACTACTGTCCCGAAGGAGATGTAGACGACTGAGGCTGGTTCTCTCGAGTCAAGCCACTCAATAGATTCACCCACGTGCTCCGAGATTTCTCCCTTAATATCAGAGCTTGTGGTTTCAGCCATCTTGAAGAGCGGACCGACAGGGCTAATAATGATTTGCGGGCAGAGTTGTGACATATGATCAATGAGGTCTCTTTCAAGTTCTTGAAAAGTGTCGATGAGAAGAAAGACTTGCTTTTGGTTGTCGAGTCGCTTTAACTGGTCTAAAATGACTTCTCTAATAACTGTCCAGTGAGCGGAAGGGTGAAGAAAGCTTGGGATCTCGTCATGCTTCAACAATGGCAAACAGGGGATTTCAACGTTGATGTCCGGCTCTGTTTCGGTCGGAAAGTTAACTAACCGGTGGTGGTAATAATAGTACGCAGCGAAGCAAGCGCAAGACTGGACCCATAAAACAGCAGAAGGGATTTGAAGCTCCTCCGCCACGTCACATACCCACGGCACAAAAGCATTGTTTATGAGACAAGTCACCGGCTGCTTCTCTTCTTCCTCGTATCTCTTCACCAGTTTCTTGATCTCTCGTTTTCCGACAGCTTCAATTTGTGGTCGGTACGTTTTGAAGTCGGATCTTTTTACGATGTCATCAGCTAAGCCGTCGTCGTAGAACTCAAACCGGAGGAAACCTGAACCGACCGATTTGAACACTCCGTCTTGAATCTTGTTGGCTTGACGCATCTTCTTGCCACACGGCTCCTCTGTGGTGACAAAAGTGACGAGTAAGCCTTTAGAAGCTATGAGCTTTCCGAGACGAAGAAGTGGGTTAATGTGACCTTGGCCTGGGAATGATACAAGCATCACATGACTCATCGACGATTGCATCTCCAATTTTTTCTCTAAAAAACAATTATAAGAAACTGATTTATCTTCTTTACATTCTTTCCCCAAGTTAACACAGTACCCCTATTAATATCGAGACCGGTCTATCACATATATTGTTTTTAAATTATAAGAGAACAAAAGTTAATTAAAACAAATAAGAGAAGACGTGAGCTGACATCAACATTATAAAATATAAACCACTTATTTAGTCTATTTATAACCACCCAATAATCTATTAAGAACTCGTATAAATAAATAATTTTAATCAAGTGTCGCTGACTCGACCAAGCATAATTTGAGAGAAAACCATATTACATGATATGGTTCCGGTGTCGGATATATATTAAAATTTTTATAAATTAATAATATTAAGATTTTGAAAATTTATTAATTTATAGAATTATTAATTAATAGATAAATTAATATTTATTAATTTATAAAAAAAAATTCCTAGTTCATAATTTTTGTAAAATATATTTTATATAAAATAAATAGTTTATTTTAAAATTCGTACAAATTCTTCTAAAACTTTATTTATTTAAAACTTTGTATATTTTATTGTTTATATATTCATCTTATTCCACGTTATGTTAATAATCTTGGTTATCGTAATAGAATAGACGTTAATAGCCCACTAGACTATCCTGGTAAAAGTGATGCATACTAAAAAATTCAGAGTTTAGAAAAATTACGTTGATGATTTTGAAGATGAGATAACACAATCCAAAATATTTATGCATAATAAAACAATTATCACGCCTAGAACTCTTCATAATTTTTGGAAGGAGATCTAGATGACAACACCAAAAAAATTTGATGCAGTAAGAAAAATTAGAGATTAGTTCCAACGAAATTTCAACTTTAAAATATAAATATACAACACTATAATCATATTTTACTAAATTTTCTAAGATATATGTATATATATATATATATGCATAAAATTTATAATTATTAATTTAAACTATTATTGAACCATCTTTTACATTGGAGTTTTAAAAAAATTATTATCTTATTATCTTATCGAATTTTGCTATTTTTTACATTGGCTCAACTCGGCACCGAGAAATTTTATTAATTATAGTGATTATTAATTTATAGAGTATTAGTTTAAAGAGATTCTATTTATATGTGTCTATAACCTTTTAATCATTAAAAAAACAATTTTAAATTAAAATTAAAAAAGAAGTCGTATAAATTTTCTCTTATACTAAAAAAAAAAAAAAATTCTTTAAAATATCATTAAAATAAGTTTTTTTCTAAACATACTATCACTAGTTTTTCCCAAAATTACCACAAATACTAAAAATAATTTTTAAGGATTTATAATTTAAATGTTTGGATTTGAGTTTAGTATTTTTGGTTTAGGGTTTAGTGTTTAAGATTTAAAATTTAGTTTTAATTTTGTGGTGTTTTTGGAAAAAGAAAATTTTAATGGTATTTTTGGAAAAAAACTCAATGATGGTATATTTGGAACAAAAACTTATTTTATGGTATTTTTGAGAATTGAAATAAGTTTTTGTTCCAAATATACCATCATTGAGTTTTTTTTCCCAAAAATATCACTAAAATTTTCTTTTTCCAAAAATACCACAAAATTAAAACTAAATTTTAAACTCTAAAAACTAAATCCTAAACCCTTAAAACTAAACCTTAAATCCAAAATACTAAACCCAAATCCAAAAATTTAAATTATAAACCCTTAAAAATCAGTTTTATTGTTTGAGGTATTTTTGAAAAAAAAAACTTTTAGTGTTATTTAAAAAAAAAAAAATCAATAATAATATATTTGGAAAAAAACATATTTGAGTAGTACTCTAAGGAATTCAAACTAAAAAAACTCTTTAAAAAGTATGTAAGAGAACAAAATAATTGATCAAAACTATAAACCACGAGATTAGCTTCTTAATAGTCATCCAATAATCTATTAAGAATTCTTATCTATATTTCGTTAGCTTGAGGTCATTAGTGTCGGTCACTTTCTTGATGACTATGTTTATGGGCAATTTTTTTAAATAACATATTTTAAAGTTTTTTGTTTTATACTTAGTGTCACTAATTTAAATTTTCAATAACGTGTGGAAACACGTTTTAATAAAATATTAGTGTAGAGAAAAATATTCTTAGACTTCGAATGGTGACAGTGCAGTGCAGGACGAAATGTGTGTGGGATAATTCGAATGATAAAAAAAATATATATATATACACAAAGATAAATAACAAAATTACATATATACATATAGATTTTTGTTACTATTCGGTGCGGGATAGAATGAAAAAACCTTCATTCGAAGCCTTATAATAGGTAAGACCGGATGAAATAGTGTGAATTTTATTGAATATTTTATTGAAAATTCATGTTATTCCATATGCATTGAAATTTCTTTTACATTTTTTTTTGGTAAACATGTTAAGTAATATTTATTACCAATATTTTTGTTTTTGACAGAAACTTACATAGATAACAAGGCACAAAGAAAGAACAAAATCTAAACTATACAATAAACTACGACCAGAAACACAAATCAAAGAACAAAATTAACAACAAAAAAGTCTTGATGGGACAGGCAAACAAATTTCAAACAAAGAACCCGCTCCATCCGAAAATAGCAGCATTTCCACAAAGTTTATAATCGAAATTGCCGCGAGCTACCATGATCCTAGGCCAGCCCTACAACCTAAGATCAAAGTGCCTACAGCTTCTCCGAATACAAACTGCATGAGAAATATGCAAAAGACAACCAAACACAGTAACCCTTTGGGCCGAAAGAAGCCAATGCCATCGGCTTTAGGAAAAGGGTCGAAGTAGACGGTGTCGTTCTTTGGTTTTGGAGCAAAAAACCCCGTTTCTCACTCCGAACCCAAGACCGCTGCAATCACCACCCGAATCTTGTCCTCCGACGAGACCAAGCCGAGACAAGAAGGTAACCGTCGGTTCCCTAACACCCTCCGCTTGAATCCACCACCGCCTCCAAAGTCATACTCCCAATAACGATGCTTTGACCAGATCTCCTAGCCGGAATAAAACACGCATCGACGATGAACGTAGGAATTCAGCTTTCTGGAGAGATTTAAGGTATTCTATCTGTTCACCGGAATGATTGCGATGCGTTTTCTTCCATCTTGCTATGTGTTTGCGACACTCTGAGATATTGTCTGCTAGGTTCAGTCCTCTTGATTTATTCCAGCCTGCTTTGAACACGTCCTCCATCCGATTATCATGGATTAAACGGTTGTCAAACCAGAATTGACCGTGACGGATGGATGTTTGCTTTTCAATTTTGAGTATAATCGGTATGTGATCAGAAGCTATGGATTCCAGAAATAAAGTTTCAGATGCAGGAAACATCGCGAGCCAAGCTGAGTTAGCCATGGCTCGATCCAAGCAGCATTGGATGGTCTCTTTTATCCTAGGGCATGTGTGAGTTGTTATTCGTTGCCTAGACCAGGAGAATCGGTTGTCTTTGTGCTTGATATCAGATATTTCACAATGAGTGCTCATGTTTCGAAAATCATAGTATTCTTTATCATCTCTATCGGTACTTCCAGCTTTTCATTGTTTCCAATCATCTCATTAAAGTCACTTAACATCAACCATGGTTCAGTTCGGTCTATTGCTAGGGAAGAGTGGGTAGACCATAAGTGATATCAGGAAGCTTGAGAAGGGTGACCATAAACGCAAGACAAGTAGAAACACAAGTTGTTATTATTTATGAAACAATCAACAAGCCTTGCATCATGGGTTAAGATCCAAACATCATAAGATGCTTTTTCTAGAATAGTTAATCCACCACTTAAACCTTGAGGTGGTACAATACAAATACATAAGTATCCTAAATCAGCAGCCACTTTATTTATATAACTAGGATGTTGTTTTGTTTCAACTAGAAATACAATGTCAAGGAGATATCTGCCACATAGTTCCTTGAGTCGTTGTATTACCACGGGCTTGCCTAAGCCCTGGTAATTCCAACTGCCGATTCTCATCGAGACAATGGTGGTACCGAGCCCTGCCGTGCCTCTGTTCACATCATGATAGTTGGAGCTTTCACCAACAGTTTCTTCATGGTCCATCCTCTTCCGCTTTGCAGCATGGTATCGCTTGGACTCGACAACAAGTAGATCATCCATGTCATCAGTGATAGCGATTGCTTTGCCTTTGTTCTTCAGACCATCCCGGATGCGATGATCGCTGGAGTAAGTACCGAAGTGGAAGGGTCTCTTTTGTATGACTGATAAATTGCTGTGGGTAAATCTGGTGAGATTTTATGGCCATTTAAGGAGATGAAGTTAGAGATAGATTTCTCAGATTCTCGCGATTTTTCTAGTAGCAATTGTGGTGGAGATGCCTCAATTGCAGCGCTTGAAGTTGGATGTCTTCGATAAGTCGCTTGAGGTTTTGTCCCGACTATGACCATTTGATTGGGAGGATCATCATTTGGCATGTCATCGCCTGGAGGATTCATGTGATGTTCATGTTCTGGTTCCTCACATTCAGTAACATCATGGCACAGTGAACGGCATCAGAAAGAATAGTTGCATAGCCTTTCATATCGCAAAGTAATCGGTAGTCCGTTGTGAGGGCCGAAGCGAAAACGACGGTTCAACACCAAGGGTTGTGATAGAGGCCAATTCACACGGACACGAGCATAGTCTCTGTTTGCCGCCACATCTAAGTTGAAATCAGTTTCAACAATGTCCCCTAATGTACTTGATATATGGTTGACAATGGAGTAAATGTAGAATTGAATTGAAATTTCTCTAATCTTAATCCAAAATAGGACATGATTAGGAAATTCATTCGACAATTCTTCATCCCATGTGCCTATTGCAACCATCCATTCATTGAAACTCCACGGTCCTCTGCGAGTGACGAGATCCATTACTTCTCGGGACCAAAAAAGGAATTGTGCTCTGTTGTGAGGAACGATTCGTCCAGTGACAGAATCATCCATTCCTCACAATCGAGTAAGAAAGTGTATCATTGGCCTCAGATTTTGCCGTCGGAGATTTACCGAACGAATTAAAAGACTGAACGGGGTTCTTGTGTTGCTTCAGAGCATACTGTCACGGACTGATTCCTCCCGAATCGGTACGTGCGGCCTTAGCACCTTTCCGCCCCTCGCGGTTGCTAAGTCAGCCTTACTTAAACTCGGACCTTAGTACTTAGAGAGAGAAACTTTCGTATCTTAGAGAGAGAAGCTTTAGAGAAGTGTTTATATTGTATTTTGCTTGATGATTACAAATGAGGATCTCACCCCCTTATATACACTTTCACATCCCAAACGAACGGTGGAGATTAAACCGATCTAACGGTGGAGATTGACTCTCACCAACTCTCACCACCAACTTCACCAACTCTCCCCACCAACTTCACCAACCCATTTCCACCAACTCTAGGTTTATGGGCTGATTTCGTTTGGGCCTAAAATGGGCCGTGACATCCTCCCCCACCTAATTCGGTGACGCCCTCGTCGCCGTATACTCCTCGAGGTCTTCCCGGAATTGCCACAAGTCTTGTTCTGGTTCCCACGTTGCCTCTGCCTCTGGCTGTCCCTTCCATTTAATGAGGAAGTGATTTTGACGTGGAACGCCTCGTTTCCGCACTTCCTTAGATGCTAGCACCTCTTCGATCTCCTTATCATAAGACTTGGTCATGATAGGTGGTGCCCGGGTGGAAATGCCTCGGTCTTGATCCTCTGCGTCGCTATGATATGGCTTAAGCATGCTCACATGGAAGACTGGATGAATCTTAAGAGTATCCGGTAAGTCCAATCGGTAGGACACTTTTCCCACATTCGCCACAATTTCGAACGGTCCCTCGTATCTCCGAATTAAGCCTTTGTGTAGACTCCGAAATGCTTTGAATTGTTGGGGAAGGAGCTTCACAAAGACTAAGTCACCCACAGAATATTCCGAAGGCCGTCTCTTCGCATCCGCCCACTTCTTCATTCGTTTCCGGGACTTCTCCAAGCATACCCGGGCAAATTCGGCGTGTTCCTCCCATTGCTTGGCCATTATGAACGCCCCTGGACTTCTTCCCTCTATCGCAGTCGTAGCCAATGTGTGCGGGGTCAAAGGTTGCTGCCCCGTTGCGAGTTCGAACGGACTCCGTCCTGTCGATTCGCTTCGTTGCAAGTTGTACGAGAACTGGGCAATATCCATCAACTTAGCCCAATCTCATTGGTTTGCACCTACGAAGTGTCGGAGGTAACACTCAAGCAAGGCATTCACCCTTTCCGTCTGTCCATCTGTTTGCGGGTGAAAGCTCGTTGAGAAACTCAGGTCCGTCTCAAGCATCTTAAATAACTCCGTCCAAAACCGCCCAGTGAAGCGAGGATCCCGATCACTCACGATGTTCCGAGGTAATCCCCAAAGCTTCATCACGTTCTTGAAGAACGCCCACGCTGCCTCCTCCGCGGTACAGTCCCGATCGCAAGCCACAAATGTCCCATACTTAGAGAATCGATCCACAATCACCATGATGGATCCAAACCCTTCTGACTTTGGTAGCGCGCTGATAAAATCTAGCGAACCGAGTCCCATGGTCGCTCGGGTATTGGTAATGGCTCCAATAAACCCGCAGACTGCTTGTTCTCCGTCTTATCTTGTTGGCACACAAGACAAGTCTTCACATAAAGCTCTACGGTATCCCGCATCCGTGGCCAAAAATACCCCGCTTCAACTAGGGCCAACGTCCTCTTCTTTCCTGGATGGCCTGCCCACCGAGTATCGTGGCATTCTCTTATGATGTCTCGGCGGAGACTCTCCCACTTCGGAACATAGAGTCGTCGACCCTTAGAATAAAGCAGGCCATTGTCGACCCAAAATCGATGTGCCTTACCCTCTTCTGCTAACTTTATCAACTCCTTAGCAACAGGGTCACTCTCGAGCCCTTCTCGAATCTGAGCCAAAATGTTCCCCTCGACTTGGCTTATGGCTGCTAGTTCCGCCTTCCGGCTTAGCGCATCGGCTACAACATTCGCCTTCCCCGGCTTATACTCCAAGGTATAGTCAAACTCAGCTAGGAAGTCTTGCCATCGCGCTTGCTTCGGGGACAACTTCTTCTGGGTTTGGAAGTAGCTTGTCGCCACGTTATCCGTCTTGATCGTGAAGTGTGATCCAAGAAGATAGTGTCTCCATACCCGCAAGCAATGGACCACGGCTGTCATTTCTTTCTCTTGCACCGTGTACCGCCTCTCGGTATCATTGAGCTTGCGGCTCTTGAACGCGATTGGATGCCCCTCTTGCATCAAGACTCCCCCGATAGCAAAGTCGGATGCATCGGTGTGTATTTCGAATGGCAAACTGAAATTTGGTAAGACAAGGACAGGTTTTTGACTCACCGCGATTTTCAGCTTCTCAAAGACCTCCCGGCAATGCTCGGACCAATCCCATGGCTCCCCTTTCTTGAGAAGGTCCGTTAGCGATACTGCCTTTTTTGAATATCCGTCGATGAATCGTCGATAATAGTTCACCAATCCAAGGAAAGAGCGTAACTCTGTTACCTTAGTCGGAGCCTCCCACTCCATAATCGCCTTCACCTTGGCGTCATCCATCTTGATCTTCCCGTGCCCAATGATGTGGCCCAAGAATTGGACTTCTTCGGTGGCAAATGTGCACTTTTCTTTCTTTACAAACAACTCATTTTCCCGGAGAACTCGAAAAACTTCCCGCAAGTGCTCCACATGTTCCTCCATCGAGTTGTTATAGACGATGATATCATCTAAGTAAGCCACCACGAACTGATCCAAATATCGCTGAAAGATCTGGTTCATGAGGGTACAAAATGTGGCAGGGACGTTTGTGAGGTCGAATGGCATAACCATCCATTCAAATGACCCATACCGCGTAATGCACGCTGTCTTTGGCTCACCTCCCTCTGCGATCCGGACTTGATAATATCTCTTTTGCAAGTCCATCTTTGTGTACACCTTTGCTCCTCCAAGCCGATCAAATAGATCCGCGATCAAAGGGATAGGATAGCGATTTTTGATCGTTACCTTATTAAGTGCCCGGTAGTCCACACACATTCGCAATGACCCATCATGCTTCTTTTGGAACAAAACCAGTGCGCCATAAGGTGCTTTGGATGGCCTTAGTTTCCCCGTGGATAGGATTTCATCGAGTTGTTTCCGTAACTCCTCAAGTTCGGATGGAGCCATTCGGTAAGGCGCCATTGCTGGCGGTTTGGCTCCCAACTCCAACTCGATCCGATGATCCACCTCTCTCCTTGGTGGTAACTTTTCTGGCAATTTTGCGGGCATCACGTCCTTGTTCTCCTCAAGGACTGTTTCAATAGCCGGTGGAATTAGCTCAGCTCTCCCAAACTCGTCTTCCACCTTCATCATGGCCAGAAACGTCGGTTCACCCTTCTTCACCCCTTTAGTGAACTGCATTGCCGAGAGTTGCCTATCCCCTCGGACTTTTCCTCTATGGTTGGAATCATGCACTGCGATCCTTTCTCGAGGATGCACACTGAACTTAGTGCGGGCAGAGGGATTGCCATGACTTGCCTCATGAAATCCATACCTAACACCACTTTGAAATCGTCCATGGGTATGACCGAGAAGTTTACTGGTCCGCTTCAACTGCCTAGTCGCATCTCAATCCCTCGCGCTACCCCATTAACGGGTTGGGCCTTTGCGTTCACCGTCTTCATCCAACCTTCCCTCTTGGTCCACTTTATCCCAAGTCTCACGGCTTCATCTTCAGCCATGAAGTTATGAGTGGCCCCCGTGTCCACCATAACTCGGGTTGACTTCCCGTTAACATGAGCCTCCACGTACATGAGCCCCTTGCTCATTGGTTTAGACGATGGACCGGCTTTAAGAGCGTTAAGGAGTTGTAACGACCCCATCTTGCCCGGCTCCACCTCTTGGGTCTCACCTTCGTGATTCTCCATTATCGCGGACAACGACCCCATCTTCGGACATTCCCTCATTGGGTGTGGCCCCTTGCACACAAAGCACCCACCTTTTGGGACAAACGTCTTCTTCTTTGCCTCAAACTCCTCTCGTCCTGATCCCTTCTCATAATGCCTTGAGTTGGATGGACGGCCACTATCTCGTCTTTCTCCCCCACCTTTGGTCACGATCTTCTCCTTTCTCTTGAAGGACTCGGAGGGACCTTGGGTACGAAAGTCAGTCAACGACTCAGCCACCGCAATAGCTTCATCGACGGACTGAACTCCTCTTCGCTGCAGCTCTTGCTTTGCCCATTTTTGCAGCCCGTCGGTGAAGTAGAAGACGAGATCCTCATCGGACATGTTAGGAATTTGCAGCATAAGAGTGGTAAACTCTTTAACATAGTCGCAAATTGTACCTTTTTGTCGAAGTTCCCTTAACTTCTTGCGGGCTTCATACACAACATTCTCCGGGTAGAACTGCCGCTTAAGTTCCTTCTTGAACTCCTCCCAAGTCTCGATCCGGCAAGTTCCCCGCTCGATGTCTGCATGTTTTCTCCGCCACTACAGCATCGCCGTGTCCGTCAAGTATGACGTCGCAGCTTTAATCTTCGCAGTCTCATCCCCAAGATTGAGATTGTCGAAGTATTGCTCCATCTGCCAAAGGAAATTCTCAATTTCCTTAGCATTCCTTACCCCGTTGAACCGCGACGGTCTCAGAAAATCAACCCGACCGCCTACTGCCGCAGCAACAGTTCCTCCATTTGCGCTTGCCCGTTTGCATAGCGCCATATCCTCCTCCACCGCGACAAATCTTGCCTTCATCCCCTCGATGTTGTCTTGCAAGGCCCGGATGGATTCGGTCACTAGTTCCTCCAATCAAACGAACCGAGTGTCTAGATCGGCGCCGTTCTGCTTGACTTCCTCCAGCCCATTGAACACATGATTCTCCAGTTCGGAGACGGTGTGCTCGATTCTTTCAAGCTTATCTGTCATTTCGCCCACGGCCACTCCCAAAGCATCACGGGAAACACTCTTTTCCCGCCTGCTTCCTGCTTGGCTGGCCATGGTTTCTCTTCCACGTTCGTCATGGACGTCGGACGAAGCGCTCACGTCTTTGCTTCCCTTAGCCATTCTCTCGGATAGACTTCTCTCTAGCCCCGGTCGAACTTTGCTCTGATACCACTTGTCACAGACTGATTCCTCCCGAATCGGTACGTGCGGCCTTAGCACCTTTCCGCCCCTCGCGGTTGCTAAGTCAGCCTTACTTAAACTCGGACCTTAGTACTTAGAGAGAGAAACTTTCGTATCTTAGAGAGAGAAGCTTTAGAGAAGTGTTTATATTGTATTTTGCTTGATGATTACAAATGAGGATCTCACCCCCTTATATACACTTTCACATCCCAAACGAACGGTGGAGATTAAACCGATCTAACGGTGGAGATTAACTCTCACCAACTCTCACCACCAACTTCACCAACTCTCCCCACCAACTTCACCAACTCTCCCCACCAACTTCACCAACCCATTTTCACCAACCCATTCCCACCAACTCTAGGTTTATGGGCTGATTTCGTTTGGGCCTAAAATGGGCCGTGACAATACGCTCGCAGGAATTTCAAATCCCTCGCTATCAGAGTCCATACCCAATCTTTGCAACAAACAATTTAATTCTGTTTCTGTTCTTCGATTCATAGGAAGAGAAAGTAAGCGGTTTTGGGATGAAGAGATGTGATTTATAGGAAGAGAACGTAACGGTAACGAGCGGTTTATCGGCAGTTTCAGGAAGATAAAACCGTTTAATCGAAAACTTTATCGAAGGAGGCCTATGAAGAGGAAATCAAAGCTCTACACTGAGAGATTTAATCGGTTGAAAGAAACCGATGAAGGAAGATAATATCGAAAACCAAACTCAGAAAAAAAAATTGTCTTTTTGATCGACTTTTTTTGAAATGAGAATTTTTCCTCACTTATCTATTAAACTATGCTATGTAACCTTTCAGATTCAATTTTATCAAATATAGTTCCATTGAAAAAAGATAAAAAAAGGAAGATGTGAATTTGAAACTTTTTCCATACCAAAATATCTATGTTTAAACAAAAAAGAAGAAAATAACGGTCTGGAGTCTGGACTTGCAAGCAAAAGAAAACAAAAAGATCTGGACTTACATTAGGGATTATGGTTTATAAAAAACAAAAAGTTGGGCTAAATAGTAATCAAATTGGAAATTTTATAAGCCCATTAAATCTCAGATAAGAGACTCGCTCGTAACAAAAAGCCCATTAACATTTTTGGGGTTCCTTTACCGGCGACTACTTTAGGGCCTCGAGGTGCTTTATCGGAGCTCCGGTCACTTCTTCTTCTTTATCGCTCTCCGGTTTGTGATTTTCTTGTCACTGTTTCTTCCAGAGGACGACTCTTAAATCTAGCTCTGTTATGCAACCGTAGGGCTTCAATTTGGAACACAATTCCGTTGTACATGACAGTGACCGGAATTGCTTCCGTCTTTGGCCGTCTTTTCAGACAGGACAAAACCCACAAGCGCGTTATCCGTACCAAACCCAAAATTTCAGTGACCCATCAAATTCTTGAGCAACTCGAAGGCGGTAGTGTCTCGAAAGCCGTCTCTGTCCTCTTTGCTTCTCCAGAACCAGTTGCATATTGGCTATACGAGCGACTTTTCCGTTCTTGTGCCTCGAAATCCCTTGTCGTTCAAGCCCGTAAGGTCGAATCCCACTTGGTAACTTTCTCTCCGTTGCCTCCGATTTTCCTCTTGAACAGAGCCATTGAGTCTTATGGGAAATGTGGGTGTGTGGACGATGCGCGGGAACTGTTTGAGCAAATGCCTGAACGAGATGGTGGGTCTTGGAACGCTGTGATTACTGCTTGTGCACAAAACAATGTCCCGGATGAGGTATTTCGTACGTTTCATAGGATGAATAGGGATGGAATACGAGCAACAGAGACTTCTTTTGCCGGTGTTTTAAAGTCGTGTGGTTTAATTTTGGACCTGAGATTATTGAGGCAGCTGCATTGTGCTGTGATGAAGCATGGATTTTCCGGGAATGTAGATTTGGAGACTTCGATTGTTGATGTTTACGGCAAGTGTCGGGTTATGAGTGATGCGAGAAGAGTGTTTGATGAGATTGAAAACCCTAGTGATGTTTCATGGAACGTGATTGTGCGGCGGTATCTTGAGATGGGTTCTAATGATGAGGCAGTGGTAATGTTCTTCAAGATGCTAGAGTTGAATGTTCGACCTTTGAATCATACCGTTTCTAGTGTAATTTTAGCCTGTTCAAGATCCCTGGCCCTTGAGGTGGGAACGGTAGTCCACACCATTGCTGTCAAACTTAATTTTGTGACAGACACAATTGTTTCTACATCTATCTTTGATATGTATGTAAAGTGTGGCAGATTGGAGAGGGCTCGTAGAGTATTTGACCAAACCGAGTCAAAAGATTTGAAATCTTGGACTTCAGCGTTGTCGGGGTATTCAATGAGTGGTATAACTAAAGAGGCAAGGGAGCTCTTTGATCTGATGCCTGAACGAAATATCATCTCATGGAATGCAATGTTGGGAGGATATGTACGTGCTAGCGAATGGGATGAGGCACTGGATTTTCTCAATTTGATGCGCAAGGAGATTGAGGATATTGATAATGTCACTCTTGTGTGGATTCTAAATGTCTGCTCAGGTAAATCAGATGTTCAAATGGGGAAGCAAGCTCATGGTTTTATTTACCGACATGGATATGATACGGATGTAATTGTAGCCAATGCACTTCTTGATATGTATGGAAAATGTGGTACCTTGCAGAGTGCCAATTTTTGGTTCCGCATAATGAGTGAACTAAGGGATGAGGTTTCATGGAATGCTTTATTGACTGGTTTAGCTCGAGTTGGCCGGAGTGAACAAGCCCTATCTTTCTTTGAAGGGATGCAACTTGAGGCAAAACCTAGCAAATACACACTTGCAACGCTCTTAGCGGGTTGTGCAAACATTCCTGCTCTTAACATAGGCAAAGCAACCCACGGGTTCCTGATCAGAAATGGCTACGAAATTGACATCGTTATACGGGGTGCTATGGTTGACATGTACTCCAAATGCCGATGTTTGGACTATGCTATCGAAGTATTCAAAGAGGCAGCTACACGGGACTTGATTCTATGGAACTCAATTATCCGTGGATGTTGTCGTAATGGAAGAAGCAAAGAGGTATTTGAGTTGTTCATGCTTATGGAAGATGAAGGAGTTAAGCCTGACCATGTCACATTTCTGGGAATCTTACATGCTTGCATACGTGAAGGTCATGTCGAACTCGGTTTTAAGTATTTCAGTTCTATGAGCACCAAATATTTTATATTACCGCAGGTTGAGCATTATGATTGTATGGTTGAACTCTACTGCAAGTATGGATGCTTGCATCAGCTTGAAGAATTTCTCCTCTTGATGCCTTTTGATCCAAATATCCAAATGTTGACAAGGATATATGATGCTTGCCAAAATTACGGCTGGCAAAAGTTAGGAGCATGGGCTGCTAAACGGCTTTATGAATGATCATCACCTTCAGCCACCATATATGAATCTTAAACAAAGAGATTGTGTCCTGCAGTCAGATCCAAGCATATGCGTTTAGAAGGATTGCAGACAAATCCGGTGTCTTTTGAAGACCAGGAAGAGAAACAGGAATGAAGCCGTTGACGCAGGAGGTGAAGAGATTAGAGAGACAACATTAGTCTCTCCTGCCTCTCCAAGTCATTTCTTTTCTTCCCGGAGGTAATCACAAATTCTCAACTCTTCTTTCAATTGCTTTTCATGCAGTTATACATGTGTCTGTGCGAGTGTGAGAGAGTGTATGCATCTGCATGTTTCTCTATTTGTATTCACTGATCACATTTTTGCTCTTTTCTCATTAGTTATGTTCGATTTGCTGGTAAGTTTATGTTCCATGAGAATTTTGGTTTCTTTCACTCAGTTATAGATCCGATGATTGAAGTTTATGTTGCCTAATCTCTCATAACTTGAAACGAGTTTGAGATTATTCTGCTGGAAAGGGATGAGTTTATCTATCATTAGTATGTATTGTACCAAGATTTCATTATTATTGGTACACTTTCTGCATTTGAACTCGTGCTTCCATGTTTCCTGCTTGATTTGAATTATCCTGGTTGAATATGGTATTAAGATACCTTTCAATTTCTTATTAATGAATGAGCATAAGTTTTTGAATCGGTCTGTTTTGCTTCTCAAATTCATTACTATGTTCATACTGAAATCACCTAAAGTATCTACCCAAAAAACCAGCATTGTGGTTCCCCAAAACAGAGCTCGAGTCTTTTGCTTTGAATGTCTTATACTCTGATAATGGTACGATCTAAGTCTTTATTTGTTTTTTATACATAACATTAAAATCGATGCTGTGATTTTCGTGGTTAAAAGTTAGATGAAGTTTGATGTCTGAGGTTTTTAAAACTTTGTGATTGGTTATCAGATATGTCAAACCAAATTCTTTTGCATTTCCTTGATGAAACAGATACAAACACTGGATGATGTAGCTTCCATTAAAATGGAGTCCATAAGGTAAAGTTATTCACTCTCATGTATATAAGCTATAAAATGAAGTTTGATCTCGAGTTTTCGTATCTCTGTGACCAATTTATCAGATTTATCACCACTTCTTGTATAATACCTGTTTGTATTTTCACAGTTTGAGTATCAAAGAAGTCAGATGTATACAAACAACTTTTGAGTAGAGACTCTACGACTTGAAACGATGAGACAATGATAAGGTAGCAAAGGACTCTGCTTTTATTTCGTGTCAATACTCTAAGGACAGTTTTATTTTTATACTTGGTTAAATTGATGTCCCACTTCTGTTAGGAAAAAATCGTTTTAATTGTTACAAGCCAATGCAGAAACATTTCAATTCAATTATTATAAACGTTATTCTTATCTTATATTCGAAGGATCAAATATAAGATTTTAGAAGTGCTAAGGTGTTTTTTAAGATAATTGATTCAAGATTTAATGTTAGAATTTGTTTTTTACCGATAAAAATGGTCTTTTCTTATATGAGTTTGAAGATACGTGCTGAATGTTTACTTGTGAATATAGTTCTCAATCTTATTTTCGAGAACATTCTTAATTTCATATTGATTTTCAGTTCTAATTGGTTCAATTTACATGAATATATTTATAGCCCTAATATGAAAGTCTCTGACCTTTTTATCACAGGCACAAGACAGTGTGGTTTAACAAAGATGAATCAATTATTAGACAAGCAAGATGTGGAGAAGATTTGTCCAACATGCCAGACACAAACCTCCTGGCCATGCGCGAAAAAAAGGCATATGTACAGTTTGTTCAGGTTATTATCTTCAGCTTAAAATATCAGAGCCTCAAAACATCACACTTCTCCAACCCTCTTGCAATGAATCATCAGATCTTGATAATTTATTTCAAAAAGTATGGAGATTGAAGGTGCCACCTAAAAACCAAACACTTTTATTGGCGTCTCTTGCATACATAAAGGACTACCAGTAGCTGAAGCTTTAAATAGGTATTTGGGAAATCGATCTTACATGTCAGGTTTGTGGAGAATCATCTGAAAATGTTAAATCATATGTTCTATTGAACACTCTATCTGAAGAAAGTCAATGGAGCCCCCAAAGAAGAAGCAAAGTCACTGATGAGTCTCAAACAAGAATGAGTAAGCTGCTTTTAATCAAGCCCCAACAACAATGAAGGAAGCTCTTGATAAAGTGGTAACTATTGCTGCATTGTTGATGCTTCTTGGATATTAATTCAGAGTCAGATTGGTATTGGCTTTCGTGCAAAAAATGGGAAACGGTTATTAGTTAAAGGTCTCTCTGCTCTTCATTCCACTTGACTCCATAAGATTCAGAGGCATTAAGAATGGCAGTTTAACTTACTAAATTGTAAGGATATATATATCGATAACAAACATTCTCTGGAGACTCTAAAAACATGTTTGATCTACTTCAGGAAGCAGCCTCTTCATGAGACCCTGCACATTAAACACATCACTTCATTGCTCCTTACCTTAGCGATATCCTCGCTTTATGTAATACTGGTTGTAATTTCAAGTTTATGAGGGAGCAAAAACTATGTTGCTGATGCTTTAGCTAGAGAAACTAGAGCTGTAATGAATAAGATTATTCCATATTTGGGATAAATATATTTTTACTCCATTTTGGAGTTGAAAATTGTTAATCTAAGGTGACTTAAAATCTAAGTGTAGTGCAAAGTGAACTAGAAAGAGAAAGATTGATCCATTTAAATCTAGATGGATCGATCTTGACACATCTGGTGGGCAGAAGGAGAAAGATGGATCCATCCAAATCTGGATGGATCGATCTCGGCACATCTGGCGCGCAGAAGAAAAGCCCACTTAAGATATAGTATCACGGGCCAGACTATAGGGCGATGGCTGGAGGAGGTTCTCTTAAGTTCGAGATTTCGCGATTCGATGGTAAGGGGAACTTTGAGCTATGGCAACGGCAGGTGAAATATCTGCTGGTTCAGCAGGGTATGAAGAAAGCGATGTTAGCTGCAAAGCCAGAAGCGATCACACATGATGATTGGGATGATATGCAGGAGAGGGCAGTTTCGACGATTCGTCTGTATTTGTCAGACGAGATTACTCATCAGGTAATGGATCTTACAACTTCGAAAGCTATGTGGGATAAGTTAGAGAAGTTGTCTATGTCGAAGTCGCTGTCTACAAAGCTGTATCTGAAACAGGAGTTATAAGGGTGGAAGATGCCTGATGGAGCTGATCTTGTACAACATGTTAACTCGTTTAATCAAATCATTGGTGATCTGACGCGTGTGGATGTAAAGATTGAGGACGAGGATAAATCCATGATTATGTTGTGTTCTCTATCCCCTGCATATGAGAACCTATTGACAGCTTTAACGTGCGATAAGGAAATGATAAAGCTGGAGACTGTTACTGCATCGTTGCTATCCCATCACGAGCGACGTCAGAACAACGGCTCAGAGAGGTCTCAAGGCGATTGGTTGTATATAAACTACAACCAGGATAGGGGGAGACAGAAAGAGAAGCAGTTAGATGGTAATAGCAGAAGCAAGTCAAAGCCAAGAGTCGGGAAGAAGACTGTCTGCTATGGTTGTGGCAAAACAGGCCACTTTAAAAGAGATTGTACCGACAAGAGACAAAACAGTAACAGAAATTTGCAGTATTCTATAAAGTCTGCAAACATGGTCTAGGAAGCGGAAGATTCAGAGAATATTCACTTTGATATGCTCGCTGTAACGTCAGGGAAAAACGCAGATTCTTGGATACTTGATTCAGGCGCTTCATTCCATATGACCTCGAACAGAGAATGGTTTGAGACGTACAAGGCTGGAAATATAAGGTCAGTTCAGTTGGCAGATGACAAAGTTTGTAATATCGTGGGCGTTGGACAAGTCAAGTTTCGTATGCACGATAGTACAATCAGGATGCTAACTGATGTACGACATGTTCCAGTGGTAAAAAAGAATATGATCTCCATGGATACTCTTCACAGAAACGGATTCAGATTCAGTGCTGATGAAGATGAAGACGTGTTGAAGGTTAGTAAAGGAGGTGTGACAGTGATGAAGGGACTGATTACACCTGGAAACATATACAGATTGATGGGAAGCGTGGTTGTATGTGGAGCTGCAGCTGCGGAGTCTAAATCTGATAAAATGACTCTATGACATATGCGTATGTGGCATATTGGAGAGCATGGTTCGAAAGAACTCCATAAGAGGGGTCTTCTGGATGGAAAGATGAGCTGCAAGATGGATTTCTGTAAGTTCTGTGTGATGGGAAAGCAGTCCAAGGTGTCTTTCAAGACAGGTGAACACACGACAAATGGTCTTTTAGACCATGTCCATTCTGATGTGTGGGGACCAACTCGGGAACAGTCATTGGGAGGCTCAAGATACTTTGTTTTATTCATTGATGACTTCTCCGGAAAGGTTTGGGTGTACTTCTTAAGGCAGAAATATGAGGTATTCGAAAAATTCAAGATTTGGAAAGCTGAAGTAGAAAACCAGACAGGGAGAAAGGTAAAGTATATGAGATCAGATAATGGCACAGAGTACACTGATGGCGCATTCCAGAAGTTTTGTGAGGAGCATGGTATTCAGAGACACTTTACAGTGAGGAAAATACCTCAGCAAAACGGTGTCAGTGAAAGGATGAATCGTTCGATTGCAGAGAAGGCTAGGTGTTTGAAGCTGAATGCAGGGCTCTCAAAACAGTTTTGGGCAGAGGCATTAAACATGGCGGTTATCTCATCAATAGATCGCCAAGGGTTTCCCTAGAGGGTAAAGTCACTGAAGAGGTTTGGACTGGGCTAGATATTGATCTATCAAACTTTAGGATTTTTGGATGTCCAGCTTATGTGCTGATTCCAAGTGACGAGAGATCTAAGTTAGAGTTAAGTCGAAGAAGTGCATCTTTCTAGGTTTTGAGAAAGGTGTGAAAGGCTTCAAGTTATGGGATCCTGAGGCTAAGAAAAGGGTGATCAGCCGAGATGTAGTGTTTGATGAAGAGAGTATGGTGCAGCAGGCAATGTCAGAACAAATGCCTATTACCATTGAGGCTGACACTGGTTCTGAGGCAGTTCAGGAGGGATCTAGTGAAACTGGACCAGTAGCAGTAAGTGATAAGCAAGCTGTCAAAGAGGGGCAGAAAGGTAATCAAAAACGTGGAGAGGAGAGTACAGCTGCAAATAGACCAAAACGCGTGATAAAACCACCAGTCATCTATGGATTTGAAGACATGGTTGCTTATGCGCTTCTAGTTGGTACGGATGATCCATCTAGCTTTTGGGAGGCTATGTCTAGTCCATAAAGAGAGTGGTGAATAAGTGCTACAACAGAAGAGAACGAGAGTCTAGAGAAGAATCAGACTTGGGATCTTGTACCTCTACCAAAGGGCATGAAAGCAATTGGTTGTAAGTGGGTTTTCAAGGTAAAACTAGGAGGGTCTGAGAAGGAAGCAGTGAAGTACAAAGCAAGGTTAGTAGCAAAGGGTTACTCACAGAAGAAGGGGATTGACTATGACGAGATTTTCTCTCCTGTGGTTAGACACACTTCCATACGTGTTGTGTTGGGACTGGTAGCTAGTTGGGATTTTCACTTAGAACAAATGGACGTGAAAACAACTTTCCTTCATGGAGATTTGGAGGAAGAGATCTATATGGAGCAACCTGAAGGGTTTGTGATGTCAGGACAGGAGAACCTAGTATGCAGATTGAAGAAATATTTGTATGGGCTAAAGCAGGCTCCTAGGCAGTGATACAAACGGTTTGACGCATATATGTTGAACATTGGCTATCAGCGATGTGAGTATGATTGTTGCGTTTATGTAAGGTACCTCGAAAACCATACTCCTATAACTTGTTATTTTACGTTGATGATATGCTCATTGCTGGGAAAAGTATGGATGATATTATAGAGTTGAAATGATTACTGGGAGGAGAGTTTGAGATGAAAGATCTTGGTGATGCAAAGAAGATTCTTGGGATGGAGATTCGCAGGGATAGAAGCTCTAAGAGATTATAGTTTTCTGAAAAAAGCTACATTCAGAAGGTGTTAGAGAGGTTTGATATGACTGATTCAAAATCAGTATCTACACCTTTGGTGTCTCACTTCAGGCTCTCAACATCTCAGTGTCCTAAGTCTGATGATGAGATCAGAGATATCGCACAAGTTCCTTATGCTATTGCAGTTAGATGCCTAATGTATGCTATGGTTTCCACAAGGCCTGATTTGGCTCAAGCTGTTAGTCAAGTCAGCAAGTACATGTCAAATCCGGGAAGAGAGCATTGGAATGCTGCTAAATGGATCTTCAGGTATTTGAGGGGTACAACTGATTATGAACTTATGTTCGGAGATCAGAAGTGTGTTGCAGTTTTGGGGTATGTTGACTCAGATTATGCAGGAGATCTGGATAATAGAAAGTCTACTACAGGGTATGTGTTTCCTCTTGCAGGAGGTCCTATTTGTTGGAGATCTGTGTTACAATCTGTTGTGGCAATGTCTACCACGGAAGCTGAGTATATGGCAATGGGTGAAGCAGCCAAAGAGGCGTTATGGGTTCCAGGACTTGTAGCAGAGTTGAGTGTTGAGCAATGTGGAGTTCTGCTACACTGTGATAGTCAGAGTTTGATTTATCTGGCTAAGAATCAAGTGTATCATGCTAAGATGAAGCACATTCAGGTGAGGTATCACAAGATTAGGGGGTTGGTAGCTTCAGGTGATATCCTATTGGAGAAGGTGCACATGTCGGAGAATGCAGCAGACAAGTTGACCAAGCTAGTCACTACAGAGAAGTTCAAGCATTACTTGGATTTGCTCCATGTCTTCCAGTGCTAGAGGAAGAAGAAGAAATCCCCCCCCCCCCCATGAAGTGAATAGGTGTCTAAAGGTTATGGTACATGAGATTTTTCGTTAAGGTGGAGTTTGTTATTCTAAGGTGACTTAAAATCTAAGTGTAGTGCAAAGTGGACCAGAAAGAAAAAGATTGATCCATCCAAATCTGGATGGATCGATCCTGACACATCTGGCGGGCAGAAGGAGAAAGATGGATCCATCCAAATCTGGATGGATCGATCTCGGCACATCTGGCGCACAGAAGAAAAGCCCACTTGAGATATAGTATCACGGGCCAGACTAGATTTCACATGTGGGGGGTGCAGACGGTATATCTTAGGAATATTTTATTTTCCTTGTTGTATCGGGTTTGAGGCTTATATAAAGGGTCATAAGGGTTTGTAATTTATAATTCACACAATCAATAATAAATCCTAGACAAAGGGGTATTCGCCTCAATATTGCTTTCTCTCTAAATTTCGTTTCTTCTTTGTTCTTTCATAAGGCCGAATTCACAACAGAAATGGAGTAAGTCTGGAGAAGATTTTACTCCAAATTTCATTTAAGAGTAAAAAATGGAGTGGGGTTGGAGATGCTCTAAAATCTTAAACAAAGAAAGATTTGTAATTGCATAGCCATAAACCACGTTCTCTTCCCCTTCTCTGCTAGCCCTATCGTTTCATTCCTATCATCGCCTCTAACGTTGTTTTGCCTCTTGAATCACCATCCCACCCATGTGATCCTTACGGTCTTATAGAAATTCAAACACGAAGTATTAGGATGATTCAAAATTTTAGAACTTCTCATGCCAAAAGTGAATAACGACAACATAAATGGCGAGCACAAGATATTTTTTACCTATTAGAGTGAAATTTGGATTTGAAGAAACACACTTTTATTTTTCTGTCTTTTCTCAAATTGCTCGACGGGGAGAAGGTTAGTACGATAAAATTTTTTAAGAATTTTGTTATGCTCCTCATTGATTAGTTTGATTATAACGAGTATTGAGAATTTCAATTACGAATTTGACGGATTTGTGAATATTTTATGGCTTAGTATTTCGGGTGACAAATCTTAATTTTTGTGATGATGGCTTAATTTTTTTTACCAGATCTTAATTGTCTTTGATTTATGTGCTTCCCATCTAACCAATGTTGGCTAATCTATATATATTTTGCTAATCATGCATGATTATTCACAATCTACTAAAATATCTTGTTAGTTTTAGATTTTTTTTTCTAACGCTTGTAACACATGGGATAGAAAGTGGTTCGAGTATTCTGTCATTTATTTTGTTGTTGTAAACTTGGCACCAATATCTCTACAATAAGTGATCATATTTGATTAAGCCTTCATGAGTTTTCTCTTGTGAATGTAGCTGTTTGTCGACACTACAGTTTGGGATAATGCATGTCAATGCTGCAGCTTAGATCCTAAACTTGTAAGAGGAGATTACCGTATATTGCCATGACGTAAATCACTTATCCATTATATTTTTGCATGAGATTTTCAAAATGATGAAATATAATGTTTTACCTATACGGAGATTGAAAATCTATGTTCCTTTTGACATATATGTTCTAATTGCATTGCATCTCTTCTTATTAAATCTAACATTTGAACAAACCGACTTTTTCCTTGCAGTATTCAAATTCCTATTAAATGATTATGTGAGGTTGTTGTGTGTGACAGCAAAACAAAAACAAATCTTAAAGAAAGTATGCACTATGTACGATGATATTTCTTGAGAAGGTCATCACAAGCCCTATGATCAAAACTCTATGAATCTAGCCAAATTTATCTTGAAACCAGATTCATTGTAACTACTTGCAACTCGCCAGAACAATGACTTCAACGTATCAGACTACTGAACTTTTTTGTGGTTCGAGTAGATGTGTCTAGCACAAATTCGATGTTCTGTCTTTGGTAAATCTAGAAAGACACCAAGAATCAAGCATTTATGCATGTCAAAGATGATGGTACTATCCTCACCTAACCCAACTTTAAGTCGGTCTTTAGCTTAGAACAAACCACTTTAGCTTAGAACAAACCATTCCCAATTGTCATTGTTCTCCACTCAAACTTCAACCCACTCTATTGGATAAATATAGTTATTAAGATCCCTTCAAATAGCAGCTAACATCATTCCCTTTAGAGAATGCTTCAGGAATGTTCCATCTAAACCAATTATGGGTGAGCGGGAGTTTTGTTTCAATGACCTCCATAATCGTTCAAATCGGATATAGATTCGACTGAATGTCTCAGCTCCATCCTCCTTTGTAGTTGTGTTGATCTCCACTGTAGTGCCAATGTAACATAAATCACAAATATCATTATTAACATAATGAATCAAAACAAAGAACATAAAAAAAACCAACAAGAACATAACCTTAAAAAGAATGAATCAATGGCTTCATAAATAAAATTATTGATTGGATTCTCTACCGAACAATAAATATGTCATCCACAATTTTTTGTTTTACACCCATCACCAAAATCTGTTTTTCCCACCTAGCATAAACCACATTACGCTGGGTCTTCAAAGTATTTTTAATCACATTTTAAGAAAAACTCACCCCCACTATAACTTTCCCATCTCTTCTTCTCTGTTGAAATCTGAATAATTCTCTAATCATATAGTAGCACTGAGAGAGGGAAATAAGCAAAGAGAACGAGCAAGAAGCGAGGTTGCGAGAAAAATTCTTTGTAAATCAAACATTCTGTGAATAACACATTTTCTTCTTCTTATTTCTCATGGTCATAGGGTTTTGTTAGCTTCTTGAGTCGAATTGATCTCTTTTGTAGTGAACCTACTCGAGCCAACGTATTTGCACACTAATAGTAGGATACACTTCATCTTCATTTGGAATACGTTCCTCGTAATTCTCATTGTTAAACACTTTCATGTCCTCTTCAACAACCTCAACTTCATCATCTGATTCTATATAAATCAGAAAATCATGTTATTTCTGATTTCTCAATCTCATTTTCAGAACTTTCACCATTAGCATCATATGCTTCATCTCCTTCTTCATCACTCAAAGTCTCATCAACTACTGTTTTCTCAATCTATATGCCCATCTTTTTCATCCAACATCCTGCTACATATATCTATTTTTTTATTCTCATCCACATTTTTTCACAAAGACTTCCTATTTTGTACCTTCATATGGTAGCTTGTGCCACATTTTTCCAATTTCAATTTTTTTTGAAGCATCTTCAGTATCACATCGTGAAAGATAGGAAATGAATCCACATCTAACAACATCAACATCTCCATCTACGTAAGCCAACTCGTCAGTTTCCTTTTTGAATTGCTTGGAATGATGGCAATTCACTTTGACCAAGAGATGTTCACGACAATGCGAATAAATAATCAATTTGACTGTAAATACTCTTTCATGCATTTTGTCGAACAGTTTATGTTGTAGTAGCGGCATATTGTGCGTGTATGGTGCGTGTCAAGGTGTTTGGTTGAGAAACATTCTGGAAGAAATTGGAGCTGGTCAAAGTGAAGGTACCATTCTTTATTGTGAAATAGCTCTACGATCAAACTGTCTAAGAATTCGGTGCTACATGGAAGAAGCAAGAACATACACGTAAGGTATCACTTCTTACGGTGAGTGAAGGAGTGATACAGCTTGATAATTGTACTACACAAGAGTAGCTGTCTGATATCATGACAAAAGCCGTCAAGCTATAAGTATTTGAAAAACTCAGGGGAAGTTTGGGTGTGTGTGTCAAGGAAGAATAAACTGGAAGGGAGTTGTTTCAGTTTAGGGGAGAAATTGAAGAATAGAATTTACTCTGCTATTGAATAACGAGTCAATCTGATGTAGCCCAAGTTGAATGAGTCTTCCTGTATTGTAGGAAATTAGAAATTGTAAAGTTTGATTTAGTTTTGGAGTCAGTTTAGCTTTCTGTTGTAGTGGGTCTAGTCCTATTTAAAGGACCTCTTTGTTCTGAGATTTATGCAAGTAAGAATTTAGTCTTATCTGCTCTTTCAATTACAATAACACATATTTCTTTGTCGACACTCTACATATCCATTGATTCCTCTATCACCATCACTGAATCAACTTTGCTTTTTTTTTTAAAACAAATGAACTGCTCCGACTCAAAAACATAATTCCCTTATGGTTTCAAATTAACTCTCCGTCATGATTTGATCTTATATGTTTACACATTTTTTCTTTCTCATGCCCTAGCATCATATGCAGGATCATAAATGAAATAAGAACATATCTCTGTCGAGCACCCGCTTTGATACCAA
Source organism: Pseudoturritis turrita (assembly GCA_900406555.1). NCBI lineage: Eukaryota > Viridiplantae > Streptophyta > Magnoliopsida > Brassicales > Brassicaceae > Pseudoturritis > Pseudoturritis turrita. Next base: position 495,583 of record OVBL01000373.1, on the reverse strand, counting down.
TTAAAAGTGCGGTTCGGGAGTGCTATATGTTTGTTCGATGAGACTTCCAACAAGCAAGTGCGCAAAGTAAACTTGAGACACAAGATTTGTTAACTAGGATTCGGTTTTCCTACTCCCTGGGACCACGTCCAGAAATGAATTTGCTATAGAACAAGAAAGCAATTACGCAATTGTAAACGCATAACAAAACACAACCGTTTCGATATACCGCTCTATTCTATAACATGGATTCTTTAGTCTAACTTACAACCAAGTATAGACTTCAATCATGAGGATCTCCGCTTACTTAGAAAGACCAGTGCACCACTGTGTTCTCTTCCAGTAACAATCTCCTTATGATCACCATAGGTAAATCATCTTTATGTGATCTCCTTTGGTGTGACGATACCACACATACATGTGTGCCTCTCCAATGAAACCTAGGTGCGTAAGTCTTTTTGTCTACGCCTCTCGGTATAAATACTCACGTCCTTACACTTTAATGACTCTCAAAGTCACGTGGGCTTCAAGGCCCGCAGCCAATCCTATCATAGATATCTTGACACAGGCAGAGTCTTATGCTTCCTCATCTTGACACATACAGAGTCATGTCAAGTCTTCTGCTTCCTCAACATCCAGAACTTCCACATGTTGATCACGTACATCCATCTTCTCCAAGATATGTCAACGTGCATCACATATTAAGTTCCAAATCCTCATCATCATTATCGCCCACACTATTTTTCTGGTTTATGTCGATAACTATAACAGCACATGTATCAGACAGACTTGTGGTTGATCCATTCAGCAAAATCTCTTGACACATCAACCTACGCTCATGTCAAGTCTTCTGCTTCATGATATGAGTGCAGTGAGTTGATCCAGCTCAGCAAGCCTCATGATTAAGTCATGCGCGTTGCTCCAGCTTTACAAGTCCCTTGATGCAACAGCCTCCTGCTATCCATAAGCCTTTGCAAGATGAGCTACGCTTAATGCTTTGTCTGATTCCAAAGCTTTCACGCATCCAATCAGACAGACCTCATCCTGGTCAGTTCTCAGGTTATCAGCTGTCTGATCCAACTTCTGATGCAGGTTATGTTTCTTTAGCTTCCAACTCACAGTCACCTCGCATCTTGATGTTTTGTCTGATTCCGAAGCTTTCAGACTTCCAATCAAACAGACCTCATCCGGGTCTTCAGTTCTGTTATGATAATTGTATCAACATATGTCTCAAGTACTACTGTCTTAGAGTCTGTGTCACTTCCTGTTCTCCTAACTTCTCAAACCAGTCAGCAATACACTAACAAAAGTCTCACATTGAAAGTTTGGGAAAATTACTTGTAGTATATATACTAAACAAATAGATAACCCTAAAAACCAAAAACAAGTTGATTTGTCTTGATAACGAGTCAAGTCGGGTAACCGCATATATATATATATTTTATAAAGATATCCATTTTTCTAAATCGGATACGTGTACTAAAACTCTATTACCTTTCTAATCGGATAATGGGTTAATTTCAATATATTAGGTTAATACACGCGCATACGCGCGAATATTTTTATAAAAATTTAGAGTTGAGAAAAAAATTCGTTCTGTCTTGTTTCATCGCGTTCCGTCTCATTCTTGTCCCGAATTTTCATTTCATACAGAAATGCATTCCCGTATGGTATAAATTTTTGATTCTCGTTTGGGAACGGAACGGAAAACAAAATTCTCAAAATCCCATTCGGGACAAATTTTAAAAGTAATATTATATAAATAGTTGAACATGTATCTCATTTTGTTTTCGTCAAGTCATTACATTATGCAAATTGGAAAATTACATAGTCACGGAACAAAATACTAATTAGCCAATGCGAAGGATAAATACAATTCGAGTAGAAAGAAACATTCAAAACGCTATGTTTTGCAAGTGTATGTACATGGACATTTTAATACCTCTTTACATTATAAAATTAACAAGTTCTGAATTTTTCTGACCAAAAACCAGACATATGTTTTCTATGCTTATATCCCAAAAAAACCATGTATAATATTTATAAAAACTTGTCAATCTTTTTCAAAAATAACTGATGGAAAACCATGAAATATACACTTTGTATAGCTATCAATATATATATATATATAGCCTTCCCTTCTAGCTCTAAAGGCGGTATTGTAGAACTCAAATTCGTTGATCCCCTATATTTGAGATCCCTTCATAATTCCGGATAATCCATCCAACGATTTGTTGTGTTGCAAAATTTAAAGTTGTGTCGTAATTATATTTTACCCATTGAAGAAGTGGCCGGATAAATTAAATATGTATCTCATAATAATAGAAAAGACAAAATATTACACATAAACCAAAATTATTAATTTTATGTTTTATCTTTTATATTATGTAAAATAATAATTAATTTATATGAATTTTATGATGGTTACATTTGTTTATATTTTTGAGAATTTTCGTTTCGTCCCGTCCCGTTCTGCTTCTGTGCGGAACTTTAAATGAGATATAAATGGAACAACAATTTTGCTTCTCTAATTTCCATCACGTTTTCGAATTACTGTTTCCTACCTCTATAAATATATCAAAATTTTTATTTATAACTAATATAAACTTGATAGTTGATATATACTAATAAATAACAAAATCACTGAATCTAGAAAAATAATTTGCATATAAATGTAGGAAAATATGACCAATTAAAGAATACATTTCACAGAAGAAGAAAATGACACCATATTATTTATTATTATGTGTTTATAATTTTTAATTTAAATGTGAATTTATTTAATTTTAAATTTACAATTAATGTAATGATACATGTCAATCCCTCGTGCAATGGTGTGGCGGCACAATATGAAAGAAAGAAGACTCACCTCATTTCATCTATATATATGATTATATATCAATCCTACCACCGTGTCTTTGAATGAATACAAGCATAAACATATATTATATTCAATGATATAAAAACTGGATAATACTGCCATGCAGTTTAGATGGGTTGTATCGCGTCTACCATCCACATTCAAATTCATATATTATATGTTGTTGAAAGAAAAAACTAGGATATATAATTCTACTGCATATAAAAAGTATTAATTATGTCGATTAATCATCGCCGGTTTCGTGATTTAAAAATGCGAAGTGACATTTACATACTAACCATTTCTTTTGGACTAATGCTGTTTATATAATAGTCCTATTGTTGATCCCTATACCAAGTCATTCTTAGTATTCTAATCCCAATTATTTGTCCACTACGTATACTTAAAAAATATAAAACGTTATCTGTTTGGTGGTCATTATGTTTATCAGTTTATGCCTTGTTCTATTTTCTATAAAAGAGATTTAATGAGAAAAAAGCATTGACTTATAATAGTGTTGTTAATATCTCCTTATTCGAATTCAAATTCTTGTATTATATGTTTTTAACCCAAGCAGATTAAAAAAAAAGAGTTAAACTCCAAACAAGAACACTTCTACACCATTTCTCGTGTTTTGTATATAGACAACTAACTTTAGATGTCTAAACCCTAACTAAACTTTTAAAGAATCCAAAAATACACTTACACGTGGTTCACGTAAATGCGAGTACGACCTTTATTCTTGTTCAATGCTTAAGGAGGTATTAAAAGTTCATAAAATGATTAGTTGCTCTCATTATTTTTATAATGCTTTTACCTAATCTGTTTGTTAACCTTGATATGAAAGCGTAAGTTTTGGTTAGCCTCGTATCCTAAAAGCATATTCTCCTTCTCAAATTTGTGCCGCAGTGGTCAGTATTATTTTGGCCTTAATTATGCAGTCTAAATTAATCAAAAAAATGTCTATTCTGATCATTCAATCTTTTTGTTGTCGTTGTCGTCTCTGTGTATATGTTTTATCCTTTCTCGCAATGCTTCGGCTAAAAATCGATAGTCAACATTATTAGTCCAATTTATATGATAAAAATATGTAATCATTGCAATACGACAATATTGTTTTATCAAGGCTTTTAATGTAACATATAGAACTGTTGGCAAAAACAAAATTATGACAATATGTATTTTGTTGGTAAATCACTGAAGTTCTAATTTGGGATCCACGTGTTCTAATTAAGTTTCTACACGACGTACGGTTCTTGAAATAATACTATTCTTTTGCTCAAATCATCGTGTATACCTGAGATTCAGAAAAGAGAATACTTCAGTGAGTCATCGTCATCGCTCCGTAACTCATAGTTTCACATATATAGTTTTAAAATCATTAATGTTAATCTGGAAACAAAATGTAAGAACATACGATGGCCTTAACAATGGTATCACAGTGAGTAGTATCATGCATGAACCATTTGCTGTCTTAAATCCGTAATCTACGTTTAGTATAATGTTTAGTCAATTTTCTTAGAACATGTATGATAGAAGATATAAAACAGAGAATAAATGATAATTTTATCTTCATTAACTTGGATACGTTCTTATGCATGGCCAAATGAAATTGTAGATCAAAAACTCAGAATTTGTAAAAAGATATTATATACAAACATACAGTAGGTAAGCAGAACTAAAAACTTTTATGAGATATGACTGTAATCTCAAAATTTACAAATGTTCATATCTTTTACGTATAAATTGTCCGTTCGGCATTAACTATATTTTCCGCACAGTTTTGTTCGGTTATCGCCATTCGAATTTTAAATGATGTAATGTCAGATTGTATAAACAGTTTTAAAAGTTTTTTTCTATATAATTGTTAACGAAATTTCAGGGTCTATATAGGATTTAATTTTTATTTTTTTTTGTGCAAATAGGATTTAATTTTTTATTTTAATGTATGGGAACTTAAGAGGTCTAAAATCCCCCACCGGCCATTGTGTCAGGCCGGTGATAATGGAGAAAAAAGCTTCACAGGCCCGTCCATTATTGCCTTCTTGTACAATAATTAGTTTGATTTGACCATTGTGAATAATAATGTTTTGGTTTCTAAACAATAGTTGTCTAACGCTTTAAATTTTTGTTAAAAAACAATAAAAGTTTAGATGATAGAAAAAAACATAACGCTTACTGACGAATTATTTCTTTTTACTTTTTTTTTTATAAATTATAACGCTTGCTAACCTTTTTCTTTTATAGTTGTTTTTTTAATAACGCTTGCTGACGAGTTAATTATGTTATTAGTTATCAAAGAGTTGAACCAAGATGAACATTTTCTACTTCCTCTGTTTCTTTTTATTTTATGTGTAAAGTTTTTGTACACATATTAAAAAATTATTTAATTTAAATATCATTAATTTTAAAATAATTTAATTAATAAAAAAATAATATGCAGAATTCAAACAGTTAAAACTAATAAAATACAATTAATTTTGCATAGAAACTTGAAAATATCAATTAAAAAAAAAAAAAATTTAAAACATCAAATAAAATGAAACCAAAAAAGCATAAAAAATCATTTATTTTTAATTTTTAAAACATATACTCGATATAATCTACCCTGGCCAGTTAGGATTTTGTCAAACTATATTTCTTCAAACTAATATAAGAAAAGGGAGAGAAATTAAGAAAATAATAGAAAATCAAGTTGTATTTAGGAAAGTAATTTCGGTTTGTTGAAAAATTGTTATCTTAGTTCAAACCAGAAAATATATTTCTTCGAAGGTTGAATTATATTATCGTTCTGTTTACTCATCTATAAACAGTAATATTCGAATTTTAATAGATTTTGAAAATTAGTATGAGTTTTGATTTAGGACAATCCCGATTATATATTAAAAAAGTAATTTGAAAGAATTTCAGAATTTTTTTTATGAAAACGGATTAGAAGATTCAAGAGATGTGAAATAGACAAAAAAGAAAAACAGAGATAAAACATGGGAAAAAAAGGAAAGTAAGGTCATAAAAGTGGAAGGGCGTAAGTACAGGCTGGCACTTGTGATTGGTCAGTGACAGAGCCAGCCAGCTGTATCCCATTCACTAACCTTATCTCTCTATAAACCGACCGACACGTGATCAATGTGGACCCCACCATGTGTCTTCTCCTTCCATTAACTGTCCCTAATCCTCACGGTTCGATAACAAACCGGATTTTTTTGGTTTGGTTCGGTCGTATCACAATCTTGCAACCGATCGACCCAATTAGGCGATTAATGAATTTTTTTTGGAAAATTGCAAATACAAACTTTGGGCCAAAGTCTAACATAAAATTTTAATTTAACAAAACTGTTTTTTTTATCATAAAATAGAACCATGGTTATCTTTAATGATTAGGAAAAGACAATTGATTTAAAAAAGAAAAAAATCAATCTTTGTCATTTATTTCTTCATTCTATTTATTAATGTTATAAAAATATTGTACATTATGCGCAAGAGATATATCCAACTATTTTAGAAGAGACGAATCTAATTGGTAAGACATGTAACTATGATAGACAATTCAACGTGTAGTATTTTCCAAAAAAACTACATTTACCAAGTTGGGAATGGCTCGGTTCTTCCAAAGGAAGTTGAATTCAACTTACTATAAAAATTATGTATATACTGTCAAACCTTTTTTGGCTCACAAATTCTATAATTTAAAATCCATTTAATTTTTTAAAAATCAGAATATGTAGTATAATAACTTGTGCTAGTGTTTGTTGCCACAAATTCAACCCCGCATATTTATTAGCAAAAAAAAAATCCATATAATAATATATATATTTGTATTTTTTCACGTAAACAACACTTTAAAATGACAAACATAAATAAAACAAAGAGGTGATTATAAAAAAAATGACACCGGATTTGTAATCCAATAGTCTGTATTAATATCATCAATAAATTATAATTTATGTTGAAATCCGATAGTTTATGTTGAAACTCGATAGTATTTGTAGGTGGAAAATAAGATCAGATTTTTAAACTAATACTAGTTTGTATTATTGTTATTGTTGTATCATATTCTAAATTTAAATCTGATAGTATTCGTGTGTGAGTTGTAGACAACAAAAATAAATAAAAAATATTTTTTAATCTTTTTAAAAATGTTTTTATATGACAAAAAATGGGTTTTATCTAAATCTATAAACACACTTGGCTATATATATACCTAAACACACCAAAGAACATCAAACAATCACCCCACAAAAAACCCATCACTCTCTTTCCCTCAAAACGTTTTAAATCTCTCCGATCATGCCGACCAGAAACATCGCCATCGGTGGTGTCCAAGAAGAAGTTTATCACCCCGACGCACTTAGGGCGGCACTCGCTGAGTTTATCTCAACTTTGATCTTTGTCTTCGCCGGCTCAGGATCCGGCATAGCTTTCAACAAGCTCACTAACAATGGAGCCACCACTCCTTCCGGCCTCGTCGCCGCTGCCTTAGCTCATGCTTTCGGTCTCTTCGTTGCTGTTGCCGTCGGCGCAAACATCTCCGGTGGCCATGTTAACCCAGCCGTTACCTTCGGCGCATTCATCGGTGGTAACATCACTCTACTCCGTGGTATTCTCTATTGGATTGCTCAGCTTCTTGGCTCCGTCGTCGCTTGCTTCCTCCTTGAATTCGCTACCGGTGGCTTGGTAACTTCCCTTACTTATTAATGCCTTAGTAAATCGGTTTAATGTTTTAGTTTTGGTCGACCAAAGTATATAACATTATTTTCAAATAAACTATGGTTTTGGTTTATTATGTTTTTCTTTTAGTTGATTTTGGTCATATTAGTTTAGTTTTTAACAAAAACATATTGGATCAGAGTTTTTTTTGTTTTCGGTTTTAGAAGAATAGTAACTGACATTTTAAATTAAATCTACTACAAATCGGTTTCGTAGGGAATTATTTCTCTCTGACAAATGTTTGGTAGGGTTTTGGTTTTAGTTGATCATGTTTAATTTTTAGTAACATGTGTTTTAATCCTCCCAAAGAAAATTAAATTTTTGGTTTTGTTTTTCTGTCTTTTTTTCCTTGATAAAGTTTTTCTGTCTTTTTCGTGGATTTGTTTTACATAGAATAATAAAAAATACCAAAGTAAGTAAAACTTAATTATTGACCCAAAAAATTAAAACTTAATTTGGACCAAGAGTTTTGGGTTCGGTTTGGATCATAATTAATATTCCCTACTAAAATCACCCTTTTGACCTAACTTCTCCGGCAAGTAACTAAACCAAAATATTCTTGTTTTTTTCAGGCTGTGCCAGCGTTCGGTCTCTCTGACGGAGTTGGATCCTTAAACGCTTTCGTCTTCGAGATCGTTATGACCTTCGGGCTCGTCTACACCGTCTACGCAACCGCCATCGACCCGAAAAACGGTAGTCTCGGAACAATCGCACCAATCGCCATAGGTTTCATCGTTGGAGCTAACATCCTCGCCGGTGGAGCTTTCAGTGGAGCCTCCATGAACCCAGCCGTAGCTTTCGGACCAGCCGTGGTGAGCTGGTCGTGGAGCAACCACTGGGTTTACTGGGCTGGTCCTCTTGTCGGTGGTGGACTCGCCGGACTTATCTACGAGTTTGTCTTCATCAATGGTAGCCACGAGCAATTGCCCACCACCGATTACTGAAAACGTTGAATTAAATGTTGTGATTTGATTTGATTTTTATTTCGCATCGTAATTGGGTTTCTATGTGGTCGTTGGATCTTTGTAGTTGTTGATTTATGTGTATTTGGGTTTGTTGTTGTTGGAAGTTGTAATTTCCCTTGGAAGGTTTTTGTGCAATTGTATTGTACGGTATGATGACTATTAATGAGAAAACCAGGGAATTGTGAATTATGCTTCTAAGTTGTATTTTTTGTCTTCTTGTCAAAATGGCTTTTTAAGGTTTTATTTATGAGAAATATTCTAAAATACCATTGCTTTATAAAAAAAAGTTCTAAAATATCTTCTTCTTTTTTGTTTAGACAAGATTCTTAAAAGTTTAGTAAGATTTCCTAAAGCATTTAATAATTTGTGGTATTTTTTGAATTTTATGATATTTGAAAAAAGTATTTAGCAAAAAAAAAAGAACATATTCACACATAATTTACACAAAATACTTTTGAATTCATCTAATTTTATCATCATTCTTTTAGTATAATTTAAAAAATAGAAAATATGACTATTTTAGAGAAAATTACAAAAATGTGTTTAACTTATTATTTTGTATGAGGATAATTTCTACCATTTTCGTTAGATATGATATTTTTAATCAAAATTGGCCTCAAGTTATATGGAAAATATGTTTTTATCCGTAGAAATGTATTTTTATTTGACATTTACGAATACAAACTTTCCTGTTTTGTAATCGGATTTTATGGTTTTAAATCCTTTGAAACTCTTATAGTTGTCAAATGTGTTTGTCTATTAAGAATAGATTCATCTCTGACTAGAGGTGGAATTATTATCCGGGATCCGAGATTTGATCCGGTATCCGTTTCGATCCGTTCCGAAAATTAGGATATCTGGAGCGTCCGGATTCAGATAAGGATAGTAAAATTTCGGATCAGTAAAAAACAGATTAACTATATTAAAAGCATATTTTTTTTTATATATATTAAGTTATATATATATAAATTGATTTTAGTTCTTTTTTTAATATATCATATTTATTTTGAAAAATATTATTCAAAATTTTAAATTATAAAATTTTTTTAAAAAATATTTCGGATCCAGATCCAGGATACGGCGATTAAAAAAATCATTTGAGAAGAAACCACTTTTATTCGAATTATAGAGCAGAAATATGCTTTAAAACTTTCAAAATTTCTCAATTTGGAGTTTTCTTTTTAGCGACATGTTCGGTCTTTTTCCATGTCCAATCACACACTATTATTGTTTGTCTTCTTGCTTCTTCCCAAATTTCGGCGGGAGGAATATGTGAGGGTGTTTTCGTCATTTCAATCACGTTTTGTGTGCTTTTGAAACGTGAATAGAAATATGAATAGATTCGGCAAATCTTGTGGGGCGGGGGGGATAAATGGATAGGAAATACGTGAAACGAGTGGACACGAACCATCTACTACCTCTAGACCAACCACTCCATGACTAAAATAATTGTGTTAAAATAAAAAAAGTTACTGCTCATCGAAATGAAATGTATATAGAAGATGATTTGATTATTCAAAATTCCAACAAATAAAGCACATCTATAAACCTTTATATAGTAGTTTCGTACTATGCGATCGAGAACCAATATATTCTTTTTCTACAAACCATTTTATTTTATTTTTGCTGAAATTCTAAAACCATTTTAGATAGATAACACTTTAGTATATGCACAAACATCATCTCTATAAACAACGAACGCAAGTTCAAATGGATCCGAAAACATCAATTGTTTATCAATTTCTTTGTAAGATAATCGGATAAACAAGAAAAAAGCCCCGGTGAAAACCAAATATAACCGCACAGACAACTAAGCGTTTTAACTTCTAAGTCAAAATTTAGACTAGAGGCAACATATGTGCTTGTTGTCCGATTGTTGATATACATTAGAAGTTTTGGCTCCCAAAAATACGAAATGTATAGACGATTGTATAATCGTCCAAATTTCCAATAGAAATGCATCATTTTTTTCTTCTAATATGAATTTGCTCTGATTTTGATAGTCTGAACGCAAAAATTTGCCTGCGAAGATAGATTAGAACTAAATCTAGGCTTACCAAACCACGAACAAAGTATTAAAGACAATACATTATACACATGCAGATGCATTTCATTTATACAATAAGTAATATGCAAATTACCATGTGCAAAGTTGGACCATTCGTACACTGCACCATTGCTTAATTTCTCCTACCTTCCTTTTTTGTTCTTTCCATATAAATATAATCCATATGCCTTCCCATTGGTGGCAATTTCGAAAAAAAAAAAACGAAAAACCAAATATAACAGTTGTAAACCTAATATTTATCTCTTAGTTTTGTAATTTAGATTCTTAGATTTTGGTTTTATTGATGCTTAACATTGTTTTTACATGATAGAGCAGCAAAACTAATAAAAAATAAACATTTGGTTTCATTTAACGGGTGAAATTAGGTGCAATAATTGACTGAGAGCTATTATGGAACATGACTGATTTTTATTTGGGTGCATTCCAGCCAATTTTGTTTTGTCTTATTACTTCAAATTTGTTTCGGACAACAACAAAAAACTGTAAAGTAAAAATTCTTATATGTTGGATTGGACCTACAATTTTTTTTTTTTTTTTTGCTGTTAAACACAAAACTTCTCGACAAAATTCAAATGAATGTTGAAATCTGTCCCTGCTGTATAATTTTAGCAGTATGTAATGTATCGAACATCCTTTAAAGTTAAAGATTATCACACCAACACTTGGTTAGTGGTGAAAGGCTGGGATCCTCAAAGAAGGCGCTTCCTGTCCTTCTGAGTTCGAGTGTTGGTTGGATGGGATAGCGATTCATTGACGGATGATGGTTCAACTCTAGTTCGGGGTGGGAAAAATATATGAGTGTAAAGGAGTTGGAACTTCGACGTAATAGGTCCCAAAAGCTTAAAGAGATAAATTGTTTTTCATATTTCAAGTCTAATTCATTCTCTTGCCATTTAGGTCTTTAAATACAAAAGTGAAACACAAGCATATCGTTCAACAATCTTACAAAATAGGAAGCATAACTAGAAATGGAGATATGAAGATCTTACTCCTATAATTAAGGAGACACTAAGTCTTCACCAATAAAGAAACGTGTTCTTCTTTACTCCTTAACCGAGTTGCTCCGGTTTAATCTTTATAGTTGAGATACGATTTTCTTGATCCTAACCGGTTGATACCCATCACCACGCTATTCGAAAAAGCACTTATCAACTATCAAGTACGAAATAAACATCAATTTTGATATTGAATCTTCTCACGTGTGTGCCACATACATAATTACAAATATACACCTCTCCAATAATTGTTATATTGTCATTTTTCATTGCCAAAAATTAGATGTATCTCCCATTTTCCTCATTTTTTTACTGTATGATCATATTTTGAAAGGCCATATATAATTATATAGTAGTGCTTTTTCATTTAGTTTTTGAAAATTTAGAAGCTGGCATGGGTTGGTCGGTTTGGAGCAATTGAAAAGAGTGGATAATTCAAATTCATAGAGATCACATATTTAAGTTTGGTCGGTACCTTCACGTTCCCCCGTCATTCTCCGACCAACTACGTCCACGTCTCTTTGTCTCTTTTACCCAATACGCATAATCATTTTTCAGGATTTTCTACATTTAATTTCTTAGGAAGTTAGGCCCTACACCCATAACGTGACAATTTAGATTAGGGCCCCTTATTATATATATATAGTGTGTGTGTGTGAAGATATGAGGAGAATACATATGTAAACAGTATACTACTGTTGTTTTTAGTGTTTTTTTTTATAAAAAATTGAAAACATGACCATTTGCTTATGAATAGTGTTTATAGATTGACCTTTGAGTTTGTATGCAAATTTTTTTAAAAAGAAACTTCAAAACAAAACAGTTACATATTTTCCCATATTGCATATTTCTCTTCATTTCCACTACACAAAATAAAAGTATCATTATAAAAAACGTGAAATGTTTGTTCACAATTTTTTTAAAGTTTTAATTATAGAAAGTATAACAACTTCTTATTACTTTATGTAGTTTCTATTAAACAAGCAGAGCTGGCCCTAACAAAGAAGGAGGTTTAAATCATCCACTCTAGCACACAAGATATACACATACATGTATTTGACCAATTAAGTTAATGGATGTCTAACAATTTTTGGCCCAACAAATTGACGGCCAAAAATTGTTATGGTATGTGAGATTCCAATTTTAATTTCTAGTGCCTGGATTTAGGATCCGTTATGTAAACACACTATAATGGCCTCGATCGATGACATAAACAATAATGATGTGATACAGAGTTTTGAGATAGTACGAAAAATTACTAATTTGTTGCTTTTAAAGAAATTACTATTTTTATAGCTATTTTACTACTTTTACAAAGTTAAAATTAATTTTTCTATAAAATTAGTGTCGCGAGAATTTACCAAATAAATTAAATTATCAAAATTTATATTATTATGTATTTTTGCTATAAAAAACTAAAACTATATATATATATATATATATAATATTTGTATAAATATAAAATGACAAGATAATAATTACTACTTTCTGTCAAACGAAAAACATTTAACCTAGAATGTAGAAATATTTAACATTTTAGGCTAAAGTATAAATATAAAATGATTAGATTGCTCGTTTGGGCTAAAAAGTAGTTGAAAATTTTGTGAGCCCATTTATTTTGTTTTTGTTATATGACTTATGAGGATTCTCTGAAGAGCCGTTGTGATAGTTTCTCTTAAACGAGGCCTGACCTAGCTCATATGGGCAATGGGCCAGGAAATATAAAAGTGGGCTACTCCCTAACGAGGCTGTTTAATAAAAACATCCACAAAAAATAATATCATGTCTTAAGGTTTTATAGTCTGTGGGTTTAACTCTTCTATATGCATTTTCCAAAGTTTATGCACTTCAAGTCTGTAATATAGCTACGGTACTCTTGGTTTCGCAATCGCTGGCAACAACGACCAATGATTGTAATCATTAACATATTTTGTTGTTCGTTTCACAGTTACTAGTTCAACAACAAATTCTGATTGACTAGCGATTAATAATTTCAGTCGCGGAAAATTTTAGTATTTTAAATTTTCGAAAAAGTACCTATTCATTTACGCCATTAGTTTAGTTGTACCAAAATATGCGTCACTAATTTTATTGTACCTATTCATTTATTAAGAAAAATATTTATATTAATTAGTGATATTTTTTGTAGGGATGGGAGCATTTTTTCGTAACCTAAGCAGTAGATCATTGGATCAAATCCGCGTCCAACTTCTGAAGGAGAACATTGTCATGATTTTGTGTAATTTGGAAAAAATCTTCCCACCTTGTTTCTTTGATGTGATGGAGCACCTACCTATCCACCTACCATACGAAGCAGAGCTTGGTGGTCCTGTGCAATATAGGTGGATGTATCCGTTCGAATTTTTTTTTAAACATTTGAAAGGCAAAGCGAAGACCAAAAGATATCCAGCGGAATCAATTGTTTAAACGTACAGGAATGATGAGATATCTTATTTCTCAGAACCTACTTTGCGTCGCAAATTTCTACAGCTAGCAGAAGAAGGTAATAATTTACTTAATATGTATGTTAATATTGCTATCATGATTTGCTTCAAATAATTAAAGGTAAATTTTGCAGGGCAAGTCGGTAGGATGAAGGTGAAGTACCCGTATATACTGTACCGGTATCGGACATATTTACTTAAGCAGGTCATCCAAGTGGAAAATGCAGTGAATTTTGGTTAAGCGAGAAAGATGATAAGTGCGCACATTCATATGTTTTGCGGAATTGTGACTATTATTCGTCCGCTTGAAAGGTAACTCTGCTTTCTACATTAATTTAGGTTAATTTTATCTATTTTTTAGATACTTTAGTCATAATTATCTTATTGTTTGCAACACAGATTGTCGGACGCGCAAATTCGATTTGAATACCCGGAACTATCTGATTATGAGGTCACGGCGAAAAGAGATGAAGATTTTCATATATGGGTACATACCAAAAGGATTAAAACCGTCTGTACATATTCCAAGATAAACGTTTCGTGTTTCCTCTGCAAAACTCGGATGCATTTGATTGAAATTCTTCCACTCTGCCGCATCAGATGTATGACACATTACTCCGTCTTCTGACACATGCTCAGCATGCCATCTCATTGATGATGTAGTCTTCTCTGATTGGTACATCCTCTTCAATCTGTCAGTGATAGGTAAATACCGAATACGACTGAACGGTATTTTTGTTTGTCCCTCACTAGCCTTATATCTTAGTTTTCCACAAACCCTACAATACTCTAACTTCTCATCTTCTTTCCAGAAGAGAATACAATTATCTACACATACATCAAATGTATGGTACGGCAGTCCTAGCTTTCGCATCAATTTTTCTGTCTTGTAGTATGAACCGGTTGCCTAATTACCCTCTGGTAAATACTCCGTACAATTCGGACCATGAATCCATGCATTTTTCAGCCAAATTATGGTCTGCCTTAATGTTCATGAACCGAGAAGCTGGTGATAACTTCGAATGACCATCATGACAACCATCACAAAGTGGAGTATTTGTAGTATCTAACATGGCGTAGAAGCATTTTGCCTCATGGGTAGGTTCTTCATGAACATGATCATTTCCACTTTGATCATGTCCATAATTTATTGGTTGATTACCACTACTAAAATCAGCATTAGCATAATGACTACTCGTGCCTGCCCCAACGACATCATAATCTTCACCATGTTCAGACCATACATAATATCCTGGCATAAATTCTCTACTATGCAAATGCTTCGAAACTGTCCTTGCTAGCATTAAACTGGAATTTTGACATTTAACACAAGGGCAGTAAAACTTACCTCCACTGCTTAGAGCTATTGACTGGTTACTTGCGAAATTCATGAACTGCTCGACCCCTTCCAAAAATTCACTTGAGAGATTCTTTGTGCGTGGATCGATTATATTATACATCCACTCTTGGGAAGAATTCCACATATTTTTTTCTCTCCTTTTTTCTCTCTTTAGAGTGTTTTCAATCTGAAATTAAGAATTCATGAAATATGGTTTCAAGAAATTATTGTCCTCCTATGTAGAACTTACGATTCAACAATCTTTTTTTGTTTTTATCCACATTAAATAGTGGCAAGCGAACACTGCGGGAAAAAGAATGATGCGAATCAACTTTGTTAAGAATTTCTCTATAAGTAATGAGCTTGATGGTACTGTCAAATATTGATTTAGAATATTATAGACCCTTTAACATAATTAACAGACAAATTAAAATGAATGGAAATCATTAATCACTTGGGGAAAAACACCCTTAACTGCTGAATATAATGTTAATTTATTGATATATATATATATATATATATATATATATATACTTTTAACGCAGAAGCAACAACCTTGGCCAAGTGGAATACATATTTGTTGCGGGAAATTGATCGAAGGTGATGATTCGCAGGATATCGAAGGCGTTAAAGGTAGACCAAAGGACAAATATATAGTCGTAAAATAGTTTATTCTCGTTGGAAGCCGTAAAGTGAAAGATCGAACGACATTCGTTTAACTTGATAGAGAGATTGATTTTAAGGAAGATGAATCTCAATTTGTAGGAGAAAGTCAATGTGTGATATTTTTTTAACATGTGTATGTTTGTGATTGGATGATGAGATTTATTTCATTTTAGTTTTTGTACATGTCTCAGTTCGAGAATGAATAAAAATATTGATGTGTCAGCGCTAGAGAGACTTATAGTGTTATTATAATATTGATAATTTTATAGCAAAATAGTAGTAAAACGTTATAATTTGGGTCAGATTGCTACACAAGAAAAATCATAGTTAGTTCGTAGAAAATTTATAGTAAAAATTGGAACTTCAATTTTGTAGGGAGGTCTCAAAAGAAGACTACCAGAGAGAAGAGCATCGTTAGCGTTCAAGTGGAGTAAGAGATTTTAGTGAATTTCCTCGCTGCCATCCTCAAGGCTCATATCGATCCATCTCTCATGGTGGTGGAGATCCTTTGGCCGATAATCGAAAGGGTGACAGTGTGAGAGGAGTTTCGGCTGGAGAGAAATCAAAATCAAACCATACATAAGCTTCCCACACTCCTTCTCCCCGACCTCAGCGGGATCCAATGGACCAATCTTTCTCGCAAGCCTCAGGACAGTTAGGAAGCAACTCTCGAAAACAACGATCAGCACTTGACCGGATTTCTTTTCCTATGGTTAGAACTCCTATCAAAACAGTAAGCGTCCATAGTGCTTATTCGGGACACCTCCTAAAAATATAAGTACAATATGATGAGGAGGAGAACCAAGCAGAGTTTATCCGAAGCAATTATCGGTATGTATTACCTTCTGCGCAATCGACTGCTCAGCTTCTCAGAGAATTAGTCCAACGTCTTCTGAGATAAGGCAGGATGAAGACCTCCAAGAAACACGAATCCATGCTTCCCTCAGGTTAGGAAGAGCTGCGGCTACAAAAGCTAAGCAAGGAAAAAATAAGGCTGTCTCCAAGGCTAGACAAAGCAAAGTTCCGGCAAAGAGAAAGATCTCAAAGGCTCCAATCAGAAAGCATGGGGCCAGAAGCCCACTCCAAGGCCTTACTCTTAAGAAGATCAATGTTGCAAGATCCCACAACCCTCCTAAGAAGAGATTGGGAGTGGATCCTTTATCTTTCGTACCTTGCAATAAGGATATCCCAGGTTCTAGCACGGCAATGGCAAACCATACGGTGGTAATACCGAATTCTCGACAAAATATGGCAGATTTTCGGTCCCCACACCCTCCTCTTCCTTAGTCATTTTTAGTTGGAACTGTCAAGGATTGGGAAGCACCCTAACGATTCGACGTCTTAAGGACATACGTAAAAGTGTTGTTCCGGAAATTTTGTATCTCATGGAAACTAAAAATGAGAATGATTTTGTGTCAAAAAAGCTCAAGCCTCTTGACTATCCACATATGTTCACTGTCCCACCCATTGGTTTGAGTAGTGGCCTAGTATTGTTATGGAAAGAGGGTGTAGAAGTTGAGATTAAGGAATTCTCTCCAAACTTTATCGATTCAACCGTCACTTTCAAGAATGTTTCCTCAACTGTTAACTTTATTTATGGTGCACCGCAAGCCAAAAATTGGATTGCCTTTTGGAAAAAGATATCAAGTTTAGGAGAAGAAAGAGATTCGGCGTGGCTCCTTACCGGTGATTTTAATGACATCTTAGAGAACTCGAAAAAAGTAGGAGGACCTCCACGATGGAAAGGCTCCTTTACGGTCTTTCGGAGCTTTGTTGCACAAAATGTTCTTTGGGATGTTAAACACTCCGGGAACCCCTTGTCTTGGCGAGGTACTTGGTACACAGTTTATCAAATCAAGATTGGATCGTTCTCTTGCAAATTGTGCATGGCGAAAGCTTTTCCTCTTGGGAGTTGTAGATACCTCCGGTATGAAGGATTAGATCATAGACCTTTGATAACTTATTTCAACAAGGTCCATACAAAGAAGAAAGGCATGTTTCGATTTAATCGGTCCTTAACCGAAAAAGACGAGATCTGAGAGCTTGTGGATGATGCTTGGCACCACTCACCTCTTCATTCGGTCATTTCAAAACTAGGTTCATGCCGGAGAAGGATCATACAGTGGATAAAGGACCAAAATGCTACTAACTCTCGCAGGCTCAAGGAAGCTCAAGATGCCCTCGAAGTTGCTCGTACGATGGATATACCGTAACCTATCATCATCGAGAATATCACAACCACTTTGACTAGTTTGTACAAGGAGGAAGAACAATTTTGGCTCCAAAGAAGTCGGATTCAATGGCTTAATAGTGGAGATAGAAATACAGGTTTCTTTCACGCCATTACCAAAGGAAGAAGAATTACAAACCCGTTCTCGGTCATCGAAGACGAAGATGGTAATGAGGTTTTTTAAGAATAACAAATCAGCAATACCATTGCATCTTATTACCAGCGGATGTTCACCACAAATGAGGCTGTGGATTTCAGTCTTGTAGAAGAAGTCATCACCCCAAAGATAACGGGCGAGATGAATGATTCCCTTACTGCCATTCCCAATGATGCGGAAATCAAAAAGGCGATCTTCTCCATTCATGGAGATAAAGCACCAAGTCTGGATGGATTTTCCGCAAAATTCTACTATGCTTATTGGAACATTATTGGTGATGATGTATCCCATGATATCCGGTTGTTTTTTGAGACAAGTGTACTACACCAAAGACAAAATGAGACCCACATATGGCTCACCCCCAAGGGTTCGGCATCTCGAAAGGTTGCCGATTATAGACCCATTGCTCTTTGTAGCACACACTACAAGATCATGCCAAGATCCTTACCAAAAGACTCCAAGGCCTTCTATCTTTGCTTATCTCCGCCTCTCAATCGGCTTTTTTCCCGGGCCGCCAATAGCCGATAATGTCTTGATCACCCATGAGATCTTACATTTCCTCCGCACCTCGGAAGATAAGGAGTGGTGCTCAATGGCAGTAAAGACGAACATGAGAAAGGCTTACAATCGCATCAAATGGCTTCACAATGTTCTAAAATCGCTTGGTTTCCATGAGAAGTGGATCTCGTGGGTTATGGCGTGCGTAAGCTCGGTTACCTACTCCTTCCTTATTAATGGATCCCCACAAGGCTTTGTCTCACTCTCCGGGGAATTATATAAGGCGATCCCTTATCCCCATAACTCTTTATTTTGTGTACAGAGGTCCTTTCCCCCCTTTGCGAAAAATCTCAACAAGATGGTAAATTACTAGGTATTCGGGTTGCACGCGGAAGTCCACCAGTGAATCATCTTCTTTTCACGGACGATACAATGTTTTTTTTGCAAATCTAGCCTGGCGTGTGTCGCCTCCTTAAAGAGCATTCTTGGGAAGTATGAAAAGACTTCGGGCCAATGCATAAACTTGTTGAAATCAACAATCACTTTCTCCTCTAAAACTCTCATGGATGCAAAGAGACGAGTTAAGCTAGCACTTAATATTGAAAATGAAGGAGAAATATGGAAGTATTTGGGCTTCCCGAACATTTTGGAAGGAGAAAAAGAGATATTTTGTTTCTATTGTGGACAAGATCCGTCAAAAGGCACATAGTTGGTCCTCTCGCTCTCTCTCCGGAGCCGGAAAACAAGTCCTCCTCCAAGCTATTTCTCGCGGCAATGCCCTTATATGCTATGTCATGTTTCAAGCTTCTGGTTTCACTTTGTAAACAAATCCAATCCGTGTTAACTCGTTTTTGGTGGGATGATAAACTGGATAAAAAGAAAATGGCTTGGGTGGCGTGGAAAAGACTAATTCTCCCAAAATCGGCCGGAGGTTTAGGTTTTCGAGATTTAGAAGCCTTTAATGATGCATTATTGGGAAGAATCGGCTGGATAATTCTTCAACAGTCATCGTCCCTTCTCTCTCGAGTGCTCCTTGGCAAATACTGTCACTCTTGTTCTTTTATGGAGGCTCCTTCACCTTCCTCGAGCTCCCATGGTTGGCGATGTATTTTGGCAGGCTGAGAGATCCTAAAAAATGCATGGGATGGTTAGTTGGTAATGGGCAGAGGATCCGCTTATGGCATGACCTTTGGATCTCTCTCCAACACCCTCAGCTTCTAATTGGTCTCTCGCCTTTGAATAGCGAGAACCTCTTGGTTCACGATCTTCTATGCCCTTCTACTATGAATGGGATCTTGAGAAAATTCGACTTCACTTAGCTCAGTATGAGGGTTTAATTCGGCAACTAGTCACTAGTTTGGCTCCCCTTGATGACTCTCTTGTTTGGCTTTTGAAAAAAACAGGGGATTACTCCACTCGATCCGGGTACGCCCTAACAATGCTAGGAGACCCTAATCAACCTACCGATGTCGATGCCTTTAACTAGAAAAAGGGATTTGGAACACCAAAACCTCCCTAAAGGTAAAACACTTCCTTTGGAAGGCGACAAGTAGGGTTCTACCGGTTGGTGAAGTCATGTCTCGGCGTGGTCTTACCTATGCTGCCTGCAGATGCTGTGCAGAACATGAAGATGAACTCCATACAGTCAAACGGTGCTCCTTTGCTGCACGTGTATGTGAGCTTATGCCGGCACATTTAAAGCCAATATCAGAGGATTACTCCTCCATGAAGGACCTTCTTAACGCTTCGAAAAAGATGATCACCCTACCTCCAACAGGCCTTACCTCCACTCCTCTATACCCATGGATTATGTGGAACCTATGGATAACAAGGAATTGGCTCCTATTTGAAGATTGCTCCTTCTCAGAGGAAGAAAATGTGGCTAACTCGATCAAAGAGGCAAATGAGTGGCATGATGCTCAACTCTCGTTACCTCTTCCTACTCGAACGGTGCCATCTACAGTTGCTCCGCCTTTACCTACTGCACTTACTATTTGCCATGTCGATGCTGCGTGTAATCCTGTTTCATGGGTGTGTAAACTAGGAGGAGTCTTCTCGGGCTAGGGAAGCAATGGACTTCCGATCATATCGAATTCTCGGGCCTTTATGGCCTCAACACTAGTTGCAGAAGCTCTAGCAATTCGAAAAGCCGTCTCTTTAGCAGCTTCAACCGGAATCAAAGATCTCTCAGTTTTCTCTGATTCACAGGTAGTAATCTCCATGATTAGGACTTAGTCTCCATCCCCGGAGCTCAAATCAATCTTTCATGACATCCGATGTCTTGAGATTCACTTTGATTCTATCCTTTTTCATTATACTTCTCGACGGAGTAATGTTATTGCAGATTCTATTGCAAAAGCTGCACTTTTGGCAGTTAACTCTTCCTCCCTCGTTGGATTGTAATTCTCTACCTTTATAAAATTTCGTGTTTGATAAAAAAAAAGATTTGATGCAGGAAATTGATCGAAGGTGATGATTCGCAGGACATCGAGGGCGTTAAAGGTAGACCAAAGGAAAAATATATAGTCGTAAAAGAGTTTATCCTCATTGGAAGCCGTAAAGTGAAAGATCAAACGACATTCCTTTGACTTGATAGAGAGATTGAAGATTTTAAGGAAGATGAATCTCAATTTGTAGGAGAAAGTCAATGTGTGATATTCTTTAACATGTGTATGTTTATGATTGGATGATAGGATTTATTTCATTTTAGTTTTTGTACATGTGTCAGTTCGAGAATGAATAAAAATGTTGATGTGTCAGTGATAGAGAGACTTATAGTGTTATTATAATATGGAAAAATGATTGCCAGCTACACCAAGTATAGTCCAGCACATGACTACCCATTCATACTATATTAATGTATCAAAACCTTCACTAATAATTGAATTTGCATGGTGACATACACAAACAAACCTAGGTTATGTGACTAACACCATAACCATCATTTTTGGCACTGTTCTGGTATATCGCACGACGGAATTTGGTACCATCCGGTTAGACTCGGATTGCCCATAAAAAATATCCGACCCGGTTAGTATTTATAACCGACCCGACCCAAAGCTCAAGTGAATCGGCCCAGACCCGGCCCACCTATAACCGACTCTACCCGACATCAAAACCGACTGACCCGACATCAAACTAAAAAAAAATCTTTCGATCTGGACTTCTGAAAACAGAAGTGCGATGTCAATTTTGTGTTCTTCGTGACATTTTTGATGCCGTCACGAACTCTAACCTAATGAAACCCTTTCTTTTCTTACTCGAATCCTACTGGTCACGAAGAACACAAAATTGACATTGCTTCTTCTGTTTTTAGAAGTCCATATCGAAAGATTTGTTTTTAGTTTGATGTCGGTCGTTTTGATGTCGGGTCGGTTATAGGTGGGTTGGGTCTGGGCCGATTAACTTGAGTATTGGGTTAGTTACTAACCGGGTCGGATATTTTTATGGGTCAATCCGGGTCTAACCGGACGGTACTGGATTCCGTCGTGCGGTACACCGGAACAGTGCCAAAAATGATGGTTATAGTGTTAGTCACATAATTGTTTGTGTATGTCACCATGCAGATTCAATTCTTAGTGTAGTTTTTGATACATTAATTTAGTCTCGATGTGTAGTCATGTGATGGACTAAACTTGGTGTAGCTGTCAATCATTTTTTCTTATAATATTGATGATTTTATAGCAAAATAGTAGTAAAACGTTATAATTTGGGTTAGATTGCTACACAAGAAAAATTATGGTTAGTTCGTAGCAAATTTATATAGTAAAAAATTGGAACTTAAATTTTGTATTTAATTTATAAAAAAATAAATTAAATTTGATTTGGAACAGGTTGCTACGGAGATCTTATGGCAAATATTTGTATTTTCACATCAAAATTTTTATAGATTTATTTAAGACTAGATATTTACTCGTGCTATGCTGCGGAATTCTTTTGTATTATTTTTATTGGTTTGATATTATGTTTTATTTGATAAATGTGATTTTTATTGTTAATAACTTTTATATTAACATTTCATTGTCTGATATTTTCTTTCTATTGAATCATTTGAGTATACATAATTATCGTTGATTTTTAGAGAATACTGTGAATAAAAATGTTTTTAGAGAATACTGTGAATAAAAATGTCAGTAACTTTAGCAAATCGTGCACAAATGCCTAGGGTTGGAACGGATCCGGATATTATGGAATTTTAGGGTATCCGGATCCGGATCCGTCGGATGCTTGAAAAAACTATCCGGATCCGGATATGTGGCTTTTCGATATCCGGATTTCAGGTATCCGCCAAAAATCAAGATATCCGAATCTGGATCCAATAATAATATAAATAAATAAAAACTAAACAAAAAATATAAAATTAAAAATTTGAATAATATTTTTAAACAAAGCTAATATATTATAAAAAGAACTAAAATCAATATATATATATATATATATATATATATATATTTATTTATTTATATATAAATAATTTAATATATGTGAAAATATATATTTTTAATATATTTGATACATCCAGATCCAGATATTCGTATTTTGAAATTCTACTATCTAGATCCGAGATTTTACTATCCGGATCAGGATCCGGACGCCTCAAATATCCTAATTTTTGGAATGGATCAAAGTGGATCTCGGATCCACAAATAATTTAATATATGTGAAATGATGTTCTATCATTTCTTAGACATCATTATCGATTCATTACTTTTCAGTAACTTTAGCCCGTTACAAATTGCTTTCATATTTTGGTGGATTTTTTAAACCCAATTTGCTCTCGCTTCCAATGGTTTTCATCCGATAACTTAATCTTAAGTTAACAGGCTGCCAGCAAAAACATAATAATACCATAAAATTAAGAATATATGAGAAATATTTTTTTATGGATTTACAAATGTGGAATCATGAACAAATAATAAACAATAAAATTCTCATACATTCAAGCGAAAATTTTAATTTATTGTTTGTATACAAACAAAGACTGAGCAAAAATCAATACGATTAACACAATATAAATTTGTTCGATGGCTCAATTTGTCACCGCCTCATATTCTTACTTAAAATCTGTCTTCCCATATTTATGTACTTTATATCTCAAAACTTGCTATTGAAAACTAAAGAATTTTAACATAATTCAATATTATCATCTCCCCATGTCTTTGAATTCCTCTCATCTCATTTTCGCTCTTACTCATTGTTCATACTCCAAGACCACATTCACATTGTTCTTACTTAAAATCTTTCTTCTCATATTTATTTACTTTATATCTCAAAACTTGCTATTGAAAACTAAAGAGTTTTAACGTAATTCAATATTATCATCTCTTCATGTCTTTGAATTCGTTCATCTCACTGTCGCTCTTACTCATTGTTCATATTCCAAGACCCCATTCACAGCATGATGATAGCTAGAGAGAGCTTAATCGTTTACTTCTCTCACTACTCTTCTTGATCACATGCCTTTGTTTCTGACTCATGTCTTTACATGAGTAAATTCTCTTCAACATAATGGTTTCAAACGCTTTTGACCACCCAAACCACTAAGATTTATATGGGTTGGGTAAAATAATTACTTTTTAGAAAGTTATTGTGGTAAAATTGTTCATCACCGATATCTGCATAAATTTTGTGAAACAAGCTAGGCATTAAGATTCAAATGCCAAAACAAAGACCTACAAACAGGCATTACAATCATAAAGTAGAAAAAAGTATTACAAAATGCTAAGCAAGGTAGGACGGATGATTTGAAACCTGGAAACAATGGAAAAGGTTACCTTTTTCTCCATGTCTGTTTGTAGCTAAGACAAGAATAATGTCTCGGGATTGATCACCAGTTGGAAAGAGCAATGCGTTTAGAGTACTATGGAGCCTCGCTCATGTTAATGTTGTTATGTCTGCATAAAAAAAAAAGGAATCACCTTTTTTTGAACCCAGAGAAAAAGTTGCAATATTTTTGTCATCTTACTATTAGAAATCTAAACTTAAACTAACCACTAATCCTTGTCAAAATCCTAACATAATGCAGCTTGAACGACCAATTATATGTTAATTTGATTATAGTATCGACATGGACACGATTATTAAAAAGTTATAGAAAAGAAGAAAGGAAAATCTTACTCACATAGAAAAACATCGGCTTCATCTATGAAAATAAGTAAACCTTTGTTTGATTTCTTAGCGCTATCAAATATATGATGGATTTTAGTAACTGTTAAAAACCGGCTTGTGTCAAATGGGCTCAGAAGGGAGTTGGGCCTGTAGCTAGCTGATAAGGCCCAGCTGGAGAAGCTATGAAACTGTGTCGTTTCAAAGATCACAAGAAGCATATCATATTGATCTTATCCACTTGACGGTGACTGTTTCGGTGAGGTCGTTGAAGCTCCGATCAGTTGGTTTTCCGTTATAGAGTTGGTTAGGTGATATAAATAGCTAATGCTCTTGTTAACACTGAGTGAGGTGTTTAGTTATCTCTTGATCGATTTCTTCTTAGAGAGAGAAGTGAGAATCGATTGGTTGTGAGAGATACATTGTTCTTCTTCTCCGGTGAAGTAGTGGATTCCGGGAACTGGATCCCGGCGTGAGTAGGCTGCCGTTACACCGACGGTGGAGGCTGAACACGTTAAACCTCGTGTCTTCTTCATTTGCTTTCTTTACTTTGTGCTCAATCCGATTCCACAAATCAAACGAGTGAGAGAGAGAGAGATTCGATCAATCGGAGATAAATCAAGCTATCGATTACAACAGTAACATCTTATGATCCCAGAGGAGCAACATCTCCTCCTGTCATCGTAGCATAATCCAAACTCTGCAAAAAATAATTGTGTCTAAGAACTCATAAAGATAGCATTAACATAGCTAGTACCATAGTTTTCATAATATCCACTAACTTAATTAATTAAGAGATGCATGCCGAGTTATGTAGATCCCTTGAGTTAACAAAATGATCAAACACAATAATCAAGAGTGTAAATTGAACTGGTAATTAAGAAAAAAATACCTATAATCTCAGTTTTATAGAACATATGATGGATTCTACCGATGTATAACATTCTCGTTAAGATCACTGGAGGTTTGCAAGAAAATCTAATTATCTCAAAGCTTATCATGTGTTTAATTAAAACCCGAAAAATCTGAGGCGAATACAAAATGATGGAGGTATTCAATCAGAGCTATTCAACATCAATGTAAATGCGAGAAATTTTCACATCCTCCTCTTTTTTTGTTTGATCCATGCTTCATTTCTCTGTGTTCAGAAAAGCATATAAGAGTTTTATAGATCGATATCACTAAACCGAAATCACCTATTGACATAGCTCACAGGAGGTTCTCCACCGAAGATTCTCCTGCTCATTCGAAATCGAAAATTATCATTGATTCTGTTCATCAATTATTTTGGATGTTCTCTTTCGGTGTTACCCAATTCCAATTCTAACATAATTTAAACTAAATAAGATTATAAGAAAAAATATTGTTTCGATTAACCGTGTGAATTAAATACATACATAGTAAAATAAAGATTGATAAACGAAGATGGAACGCCGTCTCCAATTCATATAAAAATGAAGAAGCGGATGAATCTAAAAATAATTATATATATATATATATAATTAAAGCTGATGTGGATTAATTGAAATGTTTTAATTTTGTGAAGAAAATAGTTTTTTTATGATGTGGCAGCTCTAAAACAATTAAAAAAATATGAGGTGTCAACACATGAAAAGACACTTGTATTATTATAGTATTTATTTATTATTAAAAGAGTGATATTGCTATTGGGTTGTCACATATGGATTAGTTTCACATTTTCATATGTAAAATATAATCTATCCCGTATGAACATCAATAACTCCGAATTGGATTAGTTTCACATTAACACTTTTATTTGCGAATAATTTTGTTTGTGACAAATCTGTTATCAATTTACGATATAAATTCAGTAATAACTATTTTATTATTTTACTTAAAATATATTAATTTATAACCATTTATTATAACAAATTCATGGTAGTCTTGATTTTTTTGGAGGTATGTATACTCTAATCAATAATTCATTATTGATGAACCAGTTTACCAATTTATCTCAACCGCTAGCCCAGAAATTATCACATGTCCGACCGTCGCTGCCGCTCAGCATAGATTCAACCGCTAGGCGCTAACCTAAAATTTGGATCTTCGTTGTCGCCACCACCACTACCACTTTGTCACGCCACCATAATCATCGGACACGATTGAGTTGATAATGTGTAAAAAAAAAAATTGTACATTTAAGTTAAATAGATACAAATTTGTTACCGAAGAGTTGTCGTAAATTGATAGCAACTTTGAATTGTGGCTTATTATTTGCGATGAATACATAGTTTCAATTTGATTACTATTGCAAACAAAACGAACCACTTCTTTTTTAGTCTATGATGAAACACCTATTTTTTGTATGACAAAATATAATTATGTATATTTTTACTAAGAGATTCTGAAGATTTTTTTTCCGAACATATATCGAGGTAGTATTTTTGGATTTGTCTTCTAGATAAGATGTGTTGGGATTTTTCATTTGACAATGATTTAAATAGATAAATTACGGAAGTGGCTGGACTTTTACACTTATATAACATCCAAATTAAATTTCGTTAATATATCTTTACTATTAGAGGATTTTATTATATCATGATGTGTACGTTCATCTCCTTATTTTGTAATTCTTCATTTTAAATATTTTTCTAGGAGCCTCAACTACTACTTTATTAAATTATGATGTGCATGGAATAATTCTCCACTACTACGATATAAGTTTTGGTAAATGAAAAATTATATATATATATATATATAATTAAAAATTACAACTTTGATAGCATATGTATATAATGTAAATATATATTTATTATGAAAATATAGCTGAGAAGATATTAAAAAGACGATTCTACCACAGACAATTCAATCCAACTCTTATAGATCCATGACAGATGGTACTTCCTACTCAATGCTCATGATAGACACATTTTTATCTTTAATGCGTGAAAATACGTACGGCTCTACTTGCACAATGTTTGAGATCTCATATAAGCTTTACCTCTATTAATCAGCATAATTATCAATAAATTGTATTATTTGGGAATCGAACCCCAAACTTTCTGGTATAGAAGCATTAATTAACTCTTGGTCAACCACTGGATTAAGGGGTTTCCACTAAGTAAATCGTTTAGAAATTGATTCAAATTTCAACCATTTTTGATGTTTTTTTATTAACCATTTTCTTTGCTTTTTTGGTACATACATATGGATAGGATAAGTTTATATATGTAAGTAATTTTATAGACGTGAGTATTAATTATTGATTTAGATTGTATATGTATATAATCACAGGGATTATCAATTTAAACTAATTACAAAGGTTATCAATTTTATTATGCGGATAATATAATCACGGATTATCAATTTTAAAATATAAATATTTACATCAATAATTTATTTTATTTTGATAAACAGATCCTATTCTAATATTATATAATTCTTGTTACCAACTAAACTTTTTTTTTTCTTTTTGTGAACAATCAATTAAACTTATTAGGCAATTATAAATCATAAATTGTTCTCCGCTTTTTTTTTTTTTTCTAAATAGATAAAGCAACAATCAGTATGTGTGTATATGGCCGAATAGTAGTTATTTTGGGAAATTCTTTTTTTCTAAATTCGATTTTCACTAAGAACAATTTTATTATGAATGGATAAAACAAAATTATATTCTGATTGGCAGATTGATGTTGTTTATGTTAAATTACTTTATTCTATAATTTATCAGGGACTTGGAAATAACCTGGCCATAAGCTATCTACGGAATTTATGAAGGCGACATAAACCTGATTTTCGTTTTCTTTCAGAAACTAAGTAGGATTGTATTTTTCTGCAAAATTTGCAATTTTATTTCGGTTATAGTAAGATTGTAACGGAAGATCCGCCTGGTGCAAATGGAGGACTTGCTCTTTTTTTATAATAATGACTTCCAAGTTAATATTTTATTTTCAAATAATAGAATCATTGACGTCGAAGCGGTTATTGAAAGAAAACATGTATTTTTGTATTTTATCTATGGGGATCCGGTTCCAAAATTGAGAGAACAAGTATGGGAACAGTTATCTCGGATTGGTACAACTAGGCTACAACCTTGGTTTATAATCGGAGATCTTAACGAAATAACAGGTAACCATGAGAAAAAGAAGGAACACTTAGACATGCTTCAACTTTTATTTTGTTTAATCTTATGATTAGGAATTGCAGAATGTTGGAATTTCCATGTCTGGAAAACACTCTCTCTTGGAGGGGACGTTGAGTGTCAGGGATAATAAGATGGTTGGATAGAGCTATAGTGAATGAGAATTGGCATGAAATCTTCTCACATTCGTATGTAGAGTACTTGGCCATGATTGGATCGGACCATCGCTTAATCCTAGCAACGATTGAAAATAAAATACCCCGTCATAGGAAATAATTCCAATTTGATAAGATATGGGTGGGACATGACGGTCTGATGGAGAGCATCTCCAAGGGATGGAACGCAATTCCGGATGGTTCAAGATTTAATTTTGTTGGCAAAATAAATGAATGTCGGCAGAAAATATCTAAATGGCAGAAAATGAACTCCTACCAGATAGGGAACAAATTTTGGAACTTGCAAAAGCTTTGGAAAAAATACAGAATGATGTCACTCGGACACAGGACAAACTGGTAGAGATAACACGGAAATTAAAGAAAACCTACAAGGATGAGGAAACTTTTTGGAAATAGAAAAGCAGAATTGCATGGCTAAAAGAGGGGGATCATAACACAAAGTTTTCCATCCAAAAAAAAAACAACGAAGGATAAGAAATCGGATAATAGGTCTTCAAAATGAGTCCGGCGATTGGATTTTGGAAGACAAGAAAATTTTCAGGGTGACGTCAAATTAGTTTAAGGAGCTTTTCTCATCCTCCAATCCTGAAGGGGTGGATGATGTTTTGAGAGATATTCCATCAAAAATAACGACTCAAATAAATGAGGTTCTTACGGCTGAGGCTACGGAAGAAGAGGTTTGTATGGTCTTATTTATGATGCATTCCGAAAAAACACCGGGTCCAGATTGTATGACGGCGTTCTTTTTCCAAAGGTCTTGGAATATTGTAAAATCGGATGTACTTGAGTTAGTAAACAACATTATGCGTTTGGGAGTTTTTCATCAACGATTAAATTAGACAAATATTTGTCTGATTCTGAAGATAGAACGGCCCGTCTATATGACAGAGTTTAGACCAATAATTCTTTGTAATGTGGAAAATAAAGTCATTTCAAAATTCTTGTGTCAATGGTTAAAAGGGGTACTACCGAAGCTGATTTCGAAGAATCAGTCAGCATTTGTGCCAGGCCGTTTAATATCGGATAATATACTCATAGCCCTAGAAATATTTTATGGGCTGAGGACTAATGGTTCGTGTAAAGAAAAGTATATGGCAACAAAATTGATATGAGTAAAGTATGTGGAATGGCCTTTTATACAACAAATTCTGAAGAAACTAAGTTTTACAGAGGAATGGATTACATGGTTGATGTGGTGTATTACGTCGGTCCAAGACCAGGTACTATTTAATGGCCAACCACAAGGACAGATCATTCCGAATAGAGGATTACGCGAAGGTGACCCTATGTCTCCTTATATATTTATATTATGTTCGGAAGTTTTAATTACAAATATTCGGCGGGTAAAAACGGAAAACTCCCGAACAGGCTTACGAATTGCGAGAGCAAGCCCCTATCTCTCATCTCTTGTTTGCGGATGATAGCCTCTTTTTTTTCAAGGCGAAGAAAGAAAAGTGCCAAACCATTCTAAATATTCTACAACAATATGAACGGGTCTCGCGACAGAAGATTAATTTTATAAAATCATCTATACAGTTCGGGCATACGGTACCCGCTGCAACACGGGACGAGATACAGAATATTTTAGGAATGTCAAATGTTGGAGGGATGAGAACATATTTAGGACTCCCTGAAAGCTTAGGAGGGGCAAAGAGAAAAAATTTCGCTTTTGTCAGGGAACGACTTCAGGATATGATCAATGGATGGACATCCAAATTTTTTTCCCGAGGTGGTAAAGAAGTTCTTATAAAATCAGTGGCAGTGGCGATGCCCACATATGTCATGTCTTGTTTCAAACTCTCTGAGTTGATCACAAACAAACTAACTAGTGCTGTGGCACAGTTTTAGTGGAGTTTCAATGGTCAGACAAAGGGTATGCATTGACTTGCATGAAGATGTGCTATAGTTAATTGAATGGAGGAATGGATTTTTGGATGCTTGACGATTTTAATATAGCATTATTGACAAAAAAAAACTTTTGCGGTTAATAGAGGTGCCAGACTCACTTTTTGCCAAAGTGTTCAAAAGTCAGTATTATCGAAAATCTGACCCTTTGGAATCCATTAAGTCTCATTCACCCTCCTATGGGTGGAGGAGCATAAGTTCAGCGAGATCTTTGGTTAAAAAGGTTTAATCAAAAGAGTCGGTTTGAGACTTTCTATCTCTATATGGAATGACCCTTGGATACCAGATCTACACCCAAGGCCAGCAACGTGTAAGGAAAATAATTAATACCATTCCTTCATAGTCAATCAACTGATCGATCCCACGACAAATATATGGAATATGGATCTAATTAATGCTAAAATTGATCCCGTAGATATTCCTTTTATTCGGAGTATGCCTATAAACACTACTTTTAGACCATATTCGTTAGGATGACATTATACTAAAATGGGAAGATATACGGTAAAATTGGGTTATCATTTAGAGCATAATCGCAACCGCGATTGCCCTCTAAGCTATGGGCCTGGCAATCGGAGTCTCTAAGCCTATACTTGAAAGTTAAAGTGTCCTCCAAAGATACTACACTTTGTATGGCAAGTCTTATCAGGATGCATTTCGGTCACATCAAATCTGTGAAAAAAAAGAATAAACTGTGATAGACAGTGTGCACATTGTGGAGCAGAAGAAGAGACGATAAACCATATTTTTTTTATTGCCCTCCGGCATTGCAGACATGAGCACTTTCTCGGATCCCTACGACCCCGGGTGTTTTTCCTATGACTTCCCTTTTCTCGAATATGGTTTACCTTTTCTAGCATATCCCAAATGGGGTGGACTTCCAAATTTCCCTTAGGTAATTTGGTACCTCTGAAAATCACGGAATGATAAGGTATTTGAGAATTTGGACACAAACCCTTTAGAGGTTCTCAAAATAGCGGAAAATGAGGTAACTATGTGGAAAACGGCTCAGGTTAAAGAAATGATCAAAGCCTGGTCGAGGAAAGTCGTTACCTAACTTCATCTATACCAGATCATATATGGTTACGATGTTATATAGATGGATCTTGGAAGGGAGTGGGCCAATTTTCAGGTTTGGGGTGGTTCTGCGAACAAGATGATGGAGAAGGAGTTCTGATGGGTGCTAGAAACCTACGCATGAGCCTTTCCCCTCTACATTCTGAGTTAGGATTACTCATTTGGGCAATGCATTATTTGCTCGCCCAGCAGAAGACAATGATGGTTTCAAGACAGACTGTTCCGAGTTGGTGAAGATAGTGTCTGCACCGGCGGAGTTGCCAACTTTCTCCCTATTTCTCGAAGAATTTGTGAGGAGTAAAGAATTTTTTTCCTTTTTCCAAAATCGTACTGATCCCGCGTGTACAAAATCCAGAAGCGGAAAAATTCGCATAAAATACGCATACTTTATCGTCTGATATAATTTATGTAAATTATGTGCCGCCAATTTGGATATTTGAACTATTTTAATTAGTTTATTATGTTGTTGACCAATTTTTTTTTTTTTTCAAATTTATCTGTGTTACCGGTAGGGGTGAAATTATTATCCGGGATCCGGTATCCGTTCCTATCCGCTCCAGAAATATGGATATTCGGGACGTCCGAATCCAGATCCGGATAGTAAAATTTCAAGGTCCGGATAGTAAAATTTCAAGGTCCGGATATCCGGATCCAGATCCAGGCGTATTAAATATATTAAAAACATATAGTTTTACATATATTAAGTTATTTTATATAAAAATATATACATATATATTGATTTTAGTTTTTTTCTAATATATCATATTTGTTTTGAAAAAAATTATTCAAAAAATTAATTTATAATTTTTTAAAATTTTTAGTATTTTAATTTAATTATTTTATTATTATTTTTGGATCCGGATCTGGATATCTGCGGATATCTTAATTTTTTTCGGATATCCAAAGTTCGGATATCCGGAAGTGACGGATCCGGATATTTTTTCCACGTATCCGACGGATCCGGATCCGGATCCGGATATCATTTAAATTTCTGGATATTCGATCCGCCTCATCCCTAGTTACCGGTTAATTGTGTTGACTTGGTCTATACGATGCAAGTTAAATCTCCCATCTTCTAGTCTCGTGTCGGCCCCGATCAACGAAAGTTATAAGAAAAAACAACAACAATAATATTGTACGTTTATCAAAACTGATCCAAAGATTCCCACACACGACCATAGAACAAAAGAAGTAAGAATTATACATTTTACCAAAATAGTATGGACCAACAAAAAACTACCTAAATTGGAAATTGCTTTGGTGGATACACGTGTCGGCCGTGCCAGGCCAAATTGACACTTGCCTTGTATTGGCAAAGTCCATCCAACTTGCTCAATGCCACTCTCATTATCCTAGTCACCTTGTGGGTCCCACTGGGCCCACGTTACACATTTACAATCCATCAATGCTTGTATGACTAGGCATGATATGCTTAAAATTAAGATGTTTTGATAACGTATAGTTTTATATTCCAAACATATAATAACGTTTTGCGTTCTATGAATGACCCAAAAAAAAGAGTTGATTTGAGAGAACAGAAATCGCATATCGACAATGGCATATTTAATTTGACATAACAGAAAAATAACTGTCAATTACCCGAAAGAAAAAGTTTTTAAGTGTGAATAATGATATAATAAAACAATAAAAAAATTTTAACAAGTGATGATGGCCTAATGGTAATAGGGTTCAGAGGAAAGATAAACTCTTCTAATCTGAATTTGATTCCTCCTAAAAATATTTTTATTTTTATTTGTCCAATCGAAATAGTAAAAATCCGGATCACTCCTGATTATTAAAAAAAAAAATATATATCCTAAAAAGTGTAATGGTTTGAATTGTTGACAAATCTTGCATGTTTTCGTTGTGATGAAAAGTAAGTTTGTGGAGTAACAAGAACGGAAATAATATTATTTATAAAAAAATGAATATAGTAAAACCAAAAAAGGGAAAGAAAAAACGAAAATAGCTAACATGTTTATGTGTTGTTATCAAAGTCGATAAATTCGAACATATAATTTCATTTAACTTATACTATGTTGTACATATAATTGATAGACATCATATTCTATAAAATTCAGCGTGCTTAGCATCAATTGCACTGCTTGGGATAGATATTATACATTTATATATCAAGAATATATCCATAATACTTAAATATAATATTCAATTTATAATAATAATATAACAATATTATTTCCTAAAAGTTCCTGATTTTTAAATCATCCGAATCAGTGATGCCTTATAAATATTTTTTTATATATTATAAAATTGTCATTTAGAAACAACGTAAATCCTAATTCATTACCATTTTCATATTATACCTATATATAAGACACCAAACCTAAAGAAATAAAAAAATGCTAATTATAATTTTCTGACTATTAAAATTATTGATGGCTTATGTAGACAACTTAACAGAATTAGATCCAAACAAAATTGATTGCGAATTAGGATAAAAATATTCAGCAAGAGGAAGCAATATACATCACATCAAGATAGTACATTATACATGATGTTGGCCGATGAACATGTAGTGCTTTTTTTCTTTTTTCTTTTTTTTCAAACCAAATTTTATAGATTTCTCAATCTCCAACGGTGGAAGAAATGTTTAATACTAACAAAGAAGACATAGATAAAGACTCGGCTAAAACATTTGCCGGGCTAAGTACTCGAAAAATAGAGATAGAAGAAAAAGATCCTAAAAGACAAAATATGTCATGTAGAATGCTTTCTAGCTCATTGGCAACACCTCTAGACTTGAGAATCTTGACAAGAGAAAGAGAATCCGTGAACACATTGAGGTGTCGGATCTCTATAGTTGAAGCGGCTAAAATTGCAGCTTTGATTGCGGTCGTTTCCACTCCAAGCAGAAACGCCTTCGACGTAGAGCTCCCTATAACAATTCCACTAAACACAAGTGAAGAATTGTGAGGAAACTGGACTCCATCAAGGAGAAGGAAGGGCACTGAAAGCCCAAACGAACCAGATTCAATGGAGAGATACGCATAACATGAGGTTTCTTCCCAATCTGCCCCAAAAGAAAAGTAAACAAACTCCAAGCAGCTATCGTCATCGTGACATCGGATCGAAACCTGCATATTGCAGTAAGATTGCCGGCGACTGGCACAAAAGAAGCATCGCACATAGGCGATAAGATTGCCAATAGATGACACAATAGGAGAAACCTGCATACTGCAGTAAGGGAGAACAATTTGCATACGGCAGAATCGGATCGCACAGAGGCAACAAGGAAGCCAACAAAGGGCACAATAGGAGAACCAAAGACAATCAAAACAATTGGGACTAAACAAAACCAGTTCGGATCGATCATGACCAAATCTACCCATTCCACGAAACTCCAAACAAAATCCGAATCATAGGATAAGGAACATGAGCATATCATGATGACGTTGCCGGTGGCTAGCAACCGTGGAAGATCCGGTGGATCTGGCGGATCCGGTGGGTCTGGAGTTTGATTTACTTCGGCGGCTAGCTTCAGATCTGGCGGCTCGGGGAGAATCTGCAGCAGCTTCGTCATCGGCAATAGATCTAGCCATGGAGAGGGCAATGTCGTTAGACCGGAGAAACTGAGCGGCGGTGGAGAGACGGTGAGATGATGAATTTTGCGGAGAAAGATCTGCTCATGGAAGAGACATCGGCGGCGGAGATCGAGAGGCGGAGCTTCATTCTTGACGGCGGAGATCGAGAGGCAGAACTCCAACAGCGGTCTCGGGCCTCGTACCCGAGAGAGAAACTAGGGCAACGACTCTACTTTTGACTACTTTTTTAACATGTAGTGCTTATCTATATGTTTTTCTTTGTTGTTAAACTATGTATTTTTTTTTTTAAAGATCCACGGTGATTTATTATTACTCATTAATTTTTCATACTAAAAATTGTATATTCGTCTACCTTTTGTTTGAAAGGGTCAAAAGATACTTGCTTCAGTTAGAAAACAGTTCCTCAGTTGTTTTGAAAGTGAAATAGATAAAGGATCATGGATCGAAATAGAATTTTTTAATATCATTTCAACAGACGAAGATAATAACATCAGTTCACACAAACATATAATTCAATTTATTAATAAATCAATTTCTGTAACAAAACTTCAACACATAGCAACTGAGGAAAATGTTTAATCTTGTTTTTATATATTTACATGGGGCTGTTCCTATATTTGGTGTTGTCTCTATATCTTAGTACTTATCCTACTTTAAAAATCAAATTCTTTGATTTTTGAGTAAGTTTGTGTAGTAGGTACTTTTAAAAAATTTATATGGAAATAAAGCAATTTACTGTAGCAAATTGTAAAAATATGTACTTATTACTGTTACACTAATAAGGAAAAGTGGGTGAAAAGACAGAAAATGGCATTTGATGCTCAGACGGCCAGGTGTATATGGTGGCCGTGGACGTGCGGTGTACACTGAAGTTTAGGGTAACAACAGTAAAGTTCATCATGTCCACTGTCCGACCACTAGTACGTGTACACCATCACTATCCGGCCACCGGTACACCATCGTGTACACCGTCCAGCCAACGGTACACCACCGTGTACACCATCCGGATACTGTCATCGTGTACACTGTCCAGCCACCAGTACATCATCGTGTACACCATTCGACCACCAGTACACCACCGTGTACACCGTCCGACTATCGGTACACCATTATTTTTTATTTAACTTATGGAAAATCTATACTTCCACATTAAAACCACCATAAACCAAAACTCCACCACGCTAAAAACTAAAGAAGAATCCCATTCCCAACCGCTTACACCAGTTTCGCCGTCTAAATCCATTGATGAAACTCGGTTTCAATCATCGCCTCCATCGCAAGCATCACCACCGTCATTGTCAAAATCTGGTGAATCTTAGCCACCAGATCTTCCACCAATAACAACAAAAGCCAAAATTCCACGGTCTCCGCAACCACTTCTGCCGTCTAAAGCTACCAATGAAACTCTATTCCGATCACCTCCTTCACCACCGAGTTCGTCACCACCACCATTAAGATCTATTGGAAAATCTAAATCTACACAGTCATTGTCCGAATCTGGTGAAAAATTCTGATCTCAGATTCACTCATCACCACCACCACCGTTATCTCCGAAATTTAGTTAAAATCTCCAATCTCAATCACCGATCCGATCAATTCTCCCGCCACCATCCGCCAACATTAACGACACCGTCGTAGACTCTGAAATCCTCTCCTTCCTCTTCTCCCTTTTCATCCTTTTCATCCTCTTTGCTAAACTTTCGACGTGTCCGTACATCGAATAGTACATGACAAAGATCTTGAGCGGCGGAGGAATCGTTCTAGCCGTAATCGCCGGTGTTGTTGTTCATGCAGTATTCATCACCGGTAATGGTGGTCCGATCATCCTCAATCGGGATCAGAACATTGATAGTGTGTCTTCGTCGATTCTGCCAAAAAAATGATTTTTGTAAATAAAAGTTAATATTTAATTTATAATGGCATAAAGATAAATCATTTCAAGGGTAAGCGTATTTGTTATAAAAAATAATGGATACTTTGTGAAAGTGTCTATATTGACAATTATAAATAATAAATTACCTAGTTACCTAATATACTTTTCAAAAGTATATACGGAGCAAAAAATTTCTTGATTTTTTGCATTCATTTCTATTTCAATTTATCTTTTTTTTTTATATTTGGGTTGTTTTGTTTTTATACCAATAAAACACTTAAAGTAAATAAAATAACGATCCAAATTTTAATCAAGCCCATCAGAAATAATTTAAACATTAAATTAAAAAAATTTAAGTTCATAGCACTATAAACTACTATCAAATGTTTGAAAATCTGGAATTTCGAAAATTCAAAAAATTTCAAATATCCGTAAATATTTCATCTGCTTTGTTAAAAAAAAAGAAGAAGAATAGTTTCTTATCCAATACGTAAAATAACGGATGAAACAAAAGTTAAAAATTATATATTTTATTATTAACATTATATATGTTTTATATTAATATATAACTAATATAAAAAACACACATATATATATATATATTTATAATGTATATATATTTAATTTTTTCTAAATACATTAAAGGTATACAACATGCATAATTTTTATTATAAATGTATGATATAATATGTATATAAGTAACATACGGATCAGAACAAATATCAAAATTTTCTAAAATTAGCATTGTTATTTGCTTCGTTTTGAATATACTATATTTTACTATTTATTTTGCAATGAATTATTGCAGATATCCGATTTGTTTTGATCAAATCAAAGTAAATACAAAACTGAAATACATCTGGTCGATTTCCGCCTAATACTTATCTTAGAGAGGGAAAACAATTAACACACCAGCTTTATCTTAGATAAGTTTCAGATTCTGACAATCATTTAGCAAGTTTTTTCCATTCAAATTGGGAAGTGTTCGAGGCGGATATTGTAGATGAGGTACATCTAATATATTACCCAAAAATGTTAATGAGACGCACATTTGGTTAATAGCAAAGGTTCCATATGATTAGAAAAGTCGCGGATTCTAGATAGATTATTCTATACAACATATTACAAAATCATCTCCAAACTCTTCATTTTGACTCCAACCAATCCTTAGAAGCACTGTGTCGGAAAATCTATCAACTTTATCCTCAGACGCACTATCTCGAATAATATTCTCATCAGCCATGGAGTATTACATTTCTTACATACGTCGGGCGTCAAGAAAAGATGTTTAATGGTATTAAAATCATATATAAACAAGGTTTATGACTTTGTTGAATGGGTATTCATCCAAAAAGTCTTCGACTGCCTCGACTTCCATTCGATTTGGACATGGTGAAAAGTGCAATGTATAAGGACATTTTCCTACCCTTTTGTAATTAATATAACTCATCAAAGTTTGGTCACTGCTTCACATAGAATCTGTTAGGAAAGTCGGTTCATATTGGGCTTTATATGTATTGGGTCGTATATATTAGCTTGGGTGTCAAGTCTCTTTAGGGTTCTATGATCTTGTGTATAAATGCTTGTATCGCTGTTTATATAAAAATCACCAACATATTCTCTTACTTTACATGGTATCAGAGAGACAAAATTCTGTGACCTAAATACGTTTTCCTTAAGTTTCGTTTGTTCTTTGATTTCGAACTTTGAAATCGTTCTTCTTTCGTAAGTGTTCTGTTTTCTTGTATGAGAAACATAGATGGTTGATGGTGAAGAATCCGCCGTGAAGAGTACGATGTCTGATAACTGAAGTAATGAGGCTTCAACACCTTACACGTTGTTTGCCTATGATAATCCAGGTTCTTTAATTACGTCGGTGACGTTAACAGGAGAAAACTACAATGAATGGTGTTCCAAGATGACCAATGCTCTTCGTACAAAATGAAAGCTAGGTTTTGTCGAAGGGAAAATACCGAAGCCTATGGCTAGTGATCCTAATCATGAGCTTTGGCTTTCAGTAAACTCCATGATTGTAGGTTGGATCCTTTCATTTATTGAACCTAGGGTTAGGTCCACTGTTACTTTCATCTCCGACGCACACAAATTGTAGGAAAATTTTTGAAAACGATTCTCGGTTGGTAACAAGGTGCAAGTGCATCATCTTAAAGAGCAGATCGCGTCGTGTAGACAAGATGGTCAACTTTTGGTTGATTACTTTGGTCGATTTTCTAAGATGTGGGAGGAGCTGGACATGTACAAACCTCTACCTCCTTGTACATATTCTGCTTTCACAGATATCAAAAAGGATCGAGAAGAAGAGAAAATCCATCAATTTGTTATGGGTTTGGATGAAGCACGTTTTGGAGGGATGTATACGAGTATCATTGCTTCTGATACTCAGCTTGATCTAGGAGAAATCTATGCTAAAGTGATTCGAGAAGAACATTGTCTCAATTCAGCCAAAGAAAGAGAGTCACAACAAAATGCAGTACGTTTTGTTGCACGTCGTGACTCGGGTTTTGATCAACAATTGTTGAGGTCTGATGTTGGAGGTTCTGGACATCGACGTTGTCCTAACCAGTGCGCACATTGTGGTCATGTTGGGCACGAGAAAGCAAACTGCTGGCAATTGGTAGGCTTTCCCAATTGGTGGGAAGAACGAGCACCTAGCAAAGGAGAAAACAGAGGTGCGCAAGAGGAGGCAGAGGTCGTGGTGGTTTTGGTTCAAGTAACAGAAACGTTGGAGCTAGAGCAAACATAGCTCACGCAACCACCTCAAACTCATCCTCGTTCCCTGAATTCAGCGAAGAACAATGGTGCGCATTGTCACAAATGGTAATCGAGAGGATAAAATCCTCCTCTGATAAGTTGTCTGGTAAGCGTATTCACGGTGATCTTATTCTCTATACGGGAGCTTCTCATCATATGATAGGAGCTCTTTCGTTGCTCATCAATGTTTCGAGTATTACACCTTTTCCGGTTGGTTTTGCCGATGGAAACAAGACATTTGCAACTCATATGGGTGTTTTCAATTTGTCGGATCGAATAACACTTAACAATGTCTTTTTGTTCCCAATTTGAATTGTTCTTTGATCTTTGTATCAAAGTTGCTAAAACAAACAAATTGCTTTGGTCTTCTAACTGATACGTTATGTGTGTTATATAACCGTTTTACGAGGATCCTGATTGGAGCAGGTGAAGAGAGAGATGGGGTCTACTACTCAAGGATGTCATGGCTGCAAAGGGTTCATCGCGTTGTTGACACATCTGTTAGCTCGGCTGATCAATACCGATGGCACCAAAGGTTAGGCCGTCCGTCGTTTTCTGTTTTATCGGCTTTACATATGTTTTATGCTTGAATTAAAATTAATGTCCCTAGTCCTTGTGACACTTGTTTTCGGGCAAAGCAAACTAGAGAAGTGTTCTTTGGAAATTTAAATAAACTAAAAGAATGTTTTGGTCTTATTCATTGCGATGTTTGGGGTCCCTATCGTACTACAACTTCGTGTGGAGCAGTTTATTTTCTTGCAATAGTTGATGATTTTTCAAGAGCTGCTTGGACGTATTTACTTCTTGAAAAATCAGAAGTTCGTACCATTTTTCAGAAAATTTTGTCCAATGACAGAAAATCAATTTGGTAAACAAGTGAAGACCGTTAGAAGTGACAATGGAATGAAGTTTGTGTCTTTCTCGTTTCTTTCGCAAAAAAGGAATTTTTCATCAGACATCCTGCGTTGCAACTCCAAAACAGAATGGTCGTGTTGAAAGAAAACATAGACACATTCTTAACATGTATAGAGCCTTGTTATTTGAAGCAAGTCAAAGTTTTGGGGAGAAGCTGTTATGACAGCAGCGCATCTAATCAATCTTACTCCAACGGATGTGTTCCAAGAACGCTCTCCGTATGAGGTGTTGTACGGTGATAAACCGTCTTATGATCATCTTTGAGTGTTTGGCAGTTTGTGTTACACACATGTTTGTTCGCGAGATAAAGATAAGTTTGGTCCTCGTAGTCGTCGCTGTCTGTTTGTCGGCTATCCTTTTAGTCAAAAAGGATGGAAATTATTTGATCTTGATAAAGAAGAAAGTGTTATTTCCAGAGATGTGTTTCATGAGGATACGTTTCCGCTGGCATTCTCTTCCCATACTTCCCGAAATCATTCTGCTCTGATTATCGCTCCATCTTTTCATGATGATGATTGGCTTATTCAACTAGTTTCGGGGTCACAAGACAGGGGGAGTATGGCAGAGGCAGTTACGACTCAGGGGGAGTCACCCGCTGTTGAATCTGAGCCGATATTAACTACGCCGCACCTGGATACATCACTTGTACCAGCCGCTGAAGTAGTGCCTGAGGCAGAACGTGATGCAGTAAAGAAAACATCAGATCACGCCTCTACACACGACCATAATCCATTATTTTCAACATAACAACATGTGAATGAGACTGAAATTTTAGGCAAAGGACAAAGACCACGAGTGAAGCCTGCTAAGTTAAATGATTATGTTGTTTATAATGCTAAGTGTAAGGAAGACTCCCATCTCTCTTCACCCGTCTCTCTTTCATCGTCCTCTCCAACGGTTCCAAGTAAGTCCTCATATCCTTTAGATGAGTTTGTTTCTTATCTGAATTTCTCACCTTCGCGTCAAGCCTTTCTTGCAGTAGTGACAGGAGTTGAGCCTAAGCGATATTCAGAGCCTGTGAAAGAGAAGTTCTGGAGTCTTGCCATGAAAGATGAAGTTGAAGCTCATGAAGTCAGTGGAACATGTAATATTCAATCGCTTCCGCCTGGTAAAAAAACTATTGATTCGACGTGGGTTTATAAATTGAAGTATTATGTGGATGGCTCACTTGAACGTCACAAAACTCGACTTGTTGCAAAAAAAAATACTCAAGTTGAAGGTGAAGATTTCGATGAGACTTTTGCTTTAGTAGTTAAAATGAGCACAATGCGGAGCTTACTTGGTCTTGTCTCTGCAAAACAATGGGAAGTGTATCAGATGGATGTTCATAATGCCTTCCTTCATGGTGATCTTGAGGAAGAGGTGTATATGAAGCTTCCACCAGGTTTTACTCATTCTGATCCTTCTACAGTATGTCGTCTTCGTAAATCGTTGTATGGTCTTAAACAAGCTCCACGCTGCTGGTTCGCAAAGCTTTCTAAAGTGGCTTGATTTTGGGTTTGTTCAGTCCTACTCCGATAATTCGTTGTTTACATATACCAAAGGATACACAGAGGTTCGCGTTTTGGTGTATGTGGATGACTTGGTCATTAGTAGCAATCATTTGGATGCTTTAACAAAATTCAAAGCTTATTTGAGTAAGTGCTTTCGTATGAAGGATTTAGAAAAATTGAAATATTTCCTCGGCATTGAAATAGCTCAGTCAGAGGAAGGTATCTTTCTCTCTCAAAGAAAATATGTGCTTGATATTGTCACTGATACATGGCTTCTTGGTTCAAAATCCGTGTCCACACCAATTGAGCAGAATCACAAGTTAGCTTCTGATGACGGACAACTCTTCTCCGATCCTCGTCAGTACACTGGTTGGTCGATTAGTTTACCTATCCATCACACGATCGGAGTTTTGCTATGCTATTCATCTGTTGTCACAATTTATGAAGGAACCTCGACTTGCCCATTGGGAGGCTGCATTACGGGTAGTACGATTCCTCAAAGGCTGCCCTGGTCAGGGTATACTGTTGCATTCGGATAGTAATCTCCAACTAGCCTGTATTGTGATGTGGATTGGACATCTTGCCCTTTAGCTCGTCGCTCACTCAGCGCTTATGTCGTTCTTCTTGGAAGATCTACAGTCTCTTGGAAGACAAAGAAGCAGAATACAGTGTCCCACTCTTCCGCTGAAGCAGAATATAGAGCCATGGCTGCTGCTACACGTGAGATCAAATGGATTGTTCAATTAATGTTGGATCTCGGCATTCCTGTCACTAAACCGGTTCCATTCTTATATGATAGTCAAGCAACCATTAACATTGCAGCGAATCCGGTTTT
Source organism: Pseudoturritis turrita (assembly GCA_900406555.1). Taxonomy (NCBI): domain Eukaryota; kingdom Viridiplantae; phylum Streptophyta; class Magnoliopsida; order Brassicales; family Brassicaceae; genus Pseudoturritis; species Pseudoturritis turrita. The sequence goes on along the minus strand of OVBL01000373.1, from coordinate 451,862 downwards.
CCACGAACATACAAAACATATTGAAAGGAATTGTAATAGTGTTCGAGATGCTGTTCGCGATGGTCTTATATCCACTCAACACATTCGTACGAAAGACCAAATAGCTTACATACTTACCAAAACACTTGGTAAACCTCAGTTTGATGTCTTGTTGTCCAAATTGGATATTTGTGATCTCCACACTCCAACTTGAGGGGAAGTGCTAGGGAAGCCGGTTCATATTGGGCTATATATATATTGGACCGTATATATTAGCTTGGATGTCAAATCTCTTTAGGGTTCTATGATCTTGTATATATATGTTTGTATCATCGTTTATATAAAATACACCAACATATTCTCTCACTTTACATAAACCAAAAGTTAATAACTTATTATTTGTCGATTACATGATTTTTTCGCAAAATCGGATCCTTAATGTTCTCTAGAATACGAACTAACGCTGAGAAAACTTATAAACTACTAGAAATCAACTAATGCTTTTTCAAAAGAGACTTAAACAAAGTCGACGTATACCAAGAGGGAGAGATTGACAAGTATCTAGGATTGTTAAAATATGTTGGCCGCTAAAATAAAATGAATTTGTCAGAGAACTGTTTTGTTTATTGTCCTCGAATTTGACAGAGAGTTCTTGCTTGAATATCGAATATGATTCATTGACCATTATCAAATTCAAAGCTATCAAATTCGGAAAGCAAATTGTATAAATCTAAAGTATTTCTCTACTTTTTGAGTTTATTCACAAAAATTATTTTGTTATTGTCACCGAAATATCATTCTTGGATATTAAAAAAAAACAAGATAAAACTATTCCTATTAAAAAAAATTACACTTAATTCCAGAAGTTAAACCAAAAATAGAATATTTACACTTGTAAATAACTTTTTCTTACAAATACTATATCTTTACTGTTAGTTATGCAAAATTAAGGTTTTGATTGGAAACCAATTTGCGGTACGGTTTTTGAAGTGTTTTGTAGGTCCCACTTCATTGTCTCCAATCAATAATATTTAGCATTTGCGTGTATTTTTGTTTTTCATTAAAAAAAAAGAATATTGAAACTTTGCTTCACAAAGTGGTGATACGTCCCACAGTAGTAATACGCATGTAGTTTAGTGTGTAGATGTGTTTTAAGTGCATTTTTCTTATAATTTGTTTTTTTTTTAAAAAATAAAAATAATTAGGCATGCAAATTTTATTGAATCAAATGATTCAGTTTAAAAAAAAATATTTTGGTCATTTGAAATATTAGATAAAAGTATTCGAATATTAAATCCGCATTGTATTTGTTATGTTCACCAATCAATTTTTGTTTGGATGTTGATTAATAATTTTGTTTCATGTGTCACTCTAATATTTTTAGAAATTGGAAATAATTTATCTTATTTTTCTTTTTAATATTTTTGATTTACTATTTTCTTCTAATTTTTTAATAATGTCTTTTTTACAATTAGAAATAATTTATGCAAATAGTAATAAAATTATTCAATTCTATGTAGTAAAATTATTATTTAAAATATCTATGTCAAACCGTTTTTATTGTTTTTTACCAAACAATTGTCTTGTACCGCATATTATTTTTTCATCAATCAAACATTGTTCCGTCTCGCATTTTTCAGACAAATCGCACTTGTTCCGCAAATATATTTTCCCCGCATGATCCGTAGTTGTACCGTACCGCTCAGCATAATTTTTTTATCTGCACCGCTTAATTTGATGTTACCATTCGGATCCTAAATTTTTGACTAAAATAACATATAAAAATAATCTACTATTAAAAGCAAGACTATATTACGGCCTTGCTATAATTAAATTGATCCTAAGGAACTAAATCAATCAAGATTTATCTTTTATGTTTTATATCTAATATTTGTAATGTATTTAAAAAAATATATATATGGGAGATCAGCTGCTCAAGTAAATACGTCCAACATTTATGATGAGATGGGCTTATCCTCTTCAATGGGAGAAGCAATGGCATTTTGTGTGTCTGCCGCAAAAACAACAACTCGTCAATTTCTCTCTATTCATACCATACGTGTCGCTTTGTCCTTTTGTCAAATCCTCCCCGATTAATTGCCAGAAAATAAAATTTCGATTTTTTTGTACCTTTAAAAATGAATACGATAAGAGTCAATTAAGTAAAAAACAACGTTATAGTGTTGTGAATCTTTGTTCGATTGATTTGATTTTACTCCGATTGTGATTCTGATTTGTTCTTGTTTGTTGTAGAATTGAAATGACACCAAGACTTCTACGAGTTTCCAGCAACACGATGGTACATCTCGTGAGAGCCGGACTTCTCAAACTTCACTAGATCGAAAAAGTTACTTTGGGTTACAAGGAAGCTTAGAGGAAGAAAACAACACTCTTAAGAAGAAAAAAAGCTTAGAGAAGGGGCCGAAGAAGAAGAGCAAAAATTTGGGAGAAACTCTCTGATCTTCGATCACTCTCTCTCTCTAGGGTTTTAGCTTTCTCTCTCTTCTGGTCTTTTGTGGTGTGTATTAGCTTGAAGAAGATGATCTTCAGCTTATCTTAACTTCTTCTGTTACCTTATCCACAACTTAACAACCTCTAACGGTCAATTGGATAAGACTTCGTGGGCTTCATTGAATCACCTAGCCCAGCTTCCTTTAGTGTTTGTGCGCGTGGCCCATTTTGTTTCCGAGTCCCAGTCAAATGTCTTAAGTCAAAATCCAACAAAACTCCACCTTCTGATTTCAGACAATGATCGAACTTCGCCGCACTCGTAACCCTAGCTCTCTCTCTCTCTAGTGAAGCCGATGGCTCATTCCTCTCCACCGCCGTCTTCTCCGGTGATTCCGTCGCCTGGAATCAGATTGCCGACCACCGCAAGTACTCATCCTTCCTTGACTCTTCTCTGTTTCGAAGAACTCTTGAGTAGAACATTTCTTTGACCACAAAACTGATATATCCCTTCTTTACTTCTGCATGCTTCAGATGTTCCGACGACTGAAGCCTGACTCTTCCGGCGACTCTTCAAGCGAACGCAGGTAAACCCTTTCACTTTCTGACTCAGATCTGGACTTTGACCCTTCTGATTCTCTCTTCTGTTCATGAAGATACACTAACCAGTTTAATGTTTGTGTCAGATGAAGCCGAACCTCTTCAGATCATACCTCCAAGCTTCTTATTACTTAAGGTAATCTCTCTGACTCCTTGTAGCTTCTGATTTCAGATCTTACTTTCGCTTATGCTGAGATTTCTTCTAACATTTCTGTTGTTTACTCGCAGATTTCCCACCTGGAACAAGTGACCATTTCACGCAGTTCCTCCTCCAATCAGGTAACTCTATTTCCATTCTTCCTTTTGTTTGATAAGTATCTCTGTCTCTGTTTAACTTGAGATTTACCTGTAAAAAAAAAACTAATTCAGCTCTTAAATGTGATGCGAGGTCAAGAACACTTACCTGGAGTTACCGGAGCCGATGCCTTTCAGTGGACGTTGAGAAGCTCACAACATAGTTGGAACTTCTGTCCAGGTAAGGACTTTGTTAGGAAATCTGCAGGATTGACTGTAGTGTGTATCTTGTTTAGGACCACAGTACCGTCTTCCACTAAGTCCCTGAGATGAACTTAGTATCCACATATTTAGTCCTCTCATGATGAACTGGATTTTTAGCTAATACAATTGCACTTTGTGAGTCACAATTCATTATAAATTTGTCTTGTCTAAAACCCAATGCTGTGCAAATCCGTTTCAACCATACTGCTTCCTTAGCTGCTGTTGACAGAGCCATGTACTCTGCTTCAGTGATTGAGAGCGCAACAACACCTTGTAATCCTGATTTCCATGAAATTGTATTTCCCCCAACCTTAAATGTATAACCTGATATAGATCTTATTTTGTCTAAGTCTGCAGAATAATCTGAATCTGAAAAGCCTTCAATTCTGATTTCTGAACGTTTCTTGAATGTTAAACACTTCGGAAGTGTGCCCTTAACATACCTTAACACCCATTTAACTGCTTTCCAGTGTTCTCTACTGGGACATGACATAAACTTGCTAATTAACCCAATTGCGTAGGCTCAATCTGGTCTTTATCCAATTATAGCGTACATTAGGCTTCCCACAACACTGGCATTTGGAATCCTTTCCATATACCTTGCTTCTTCATCCTTTTCATCCTCATTTAGACTTCTCAGCATCATATGAGATGTAGTAGGTGTTACTACTGGATTAGCATCTATCATACCAAAAGATCTTGGAACTTTCTCTAGCTATTGTTCCTGTGATAGTATAAGAATTTATTTCTCTCTATCACGTATGATATCCATTCCTAGGATTCTAGATGCCTTTCCCAAATCCTTCATCTCAAACTCTTTGTTTAAGCTGTCCTTCAGACCTTTAATCACAGTCACATTGTCTGATGCAATCAACAAGTCATCTACATAGAGCAATGGGTAGATAGCTTTATCTGTTTTAACATCCCTCATGTAGACACACGGATCCAATTCACTTTTGTGAAATTTTTGAGTTTTCATGAACCCATCAAACCTTTGGTTCCACATTCTAGATGACTGTTTTAGACCATATAAGAATTTCTTAAGTAGACATACATTTTCTTCATCACCCTTCTTGATGTAGTCTTCTGGTTAATACATAAAGATCCTTTCCTCTAGGTTTCTTGTTACATCTATCTGCTCAAGCTCATAGTCATGGTTAATCACTAGTGACAACATGAGTCTTATAGAGACATGTTTCACAACTGAAGAAAAGACTTCGTTGTAGTATATTCCTTCAGTATGTGAAAACCTTTGGCCACCAACCTGGCCTTGTATTTCTGGTCCTTTACACCATGTATTCCTGGTTTAAGTCTGAAAACCCATTTGCAGTCTACAATCTTCTGATCCTTAGGTCTTTCCACTAAAACCCATGTTCTAGTTCTGCCTAGAGAATCCATTTCCTCATTACAAGCTCCACACCAGAACTTCTTCTTCTTACTTCTAAGTGCATCAGCATATGTCTTTGGTTTCTCATTCTCTATCTTACTAGCTAGTGATAGAGCATATGCTACCAAGTTAGAATCCTCATATTTGGAGGGAGGTCTTCTGGTGTTTCTTCTAACTCTGTCTCTAGCTAACATATAGTTATCTAGATTAGGTTCTTCACCAAAATCTTCTTTGTCCTTCTCGGAGCTAGAACTGCTAGAAACTTCTTCTACCTCAGTTTGTTTCCCAGAAGTAGATGAACTTTGATCCTCTGACTCATCTGATGATGATGAGTCTCCACCTTGAGCTGATGACTCTCCATCAGATAAACTGCTTGGAGTTGGTCCTCTTATCAGTTTGTTACTGAATGACACTTTCCTATTAGCCTTTTCCTTAGATTTCTCTCTAGGTTTTCCCACAGTGTCTTTGTACACTTCATTCTCATGGAATACCATGTTCCTACTGGTAGTACATTTACCTTCTTCAGGTAACCAGATTATGTATCCTTTTACTCCAAAAGGATAACCCACAAAGACTCCCTTAACACCTCTAGGGCTAGGGTTTCCTTTTCCTGATGAACATAAGCAGAACATCCAAATCTTTTTAGATGATTCAAATCCTGTTTCTGACCACACCATCTTTCCTCTGGTAATCTAAACCCAATAGCAGTGCAAGGTGACCTGTTGATGATTTATACCGCAGTAGAAGCTGCTTCAGCCCAAAAACTTTGATCCAAACCTGTCTCAGATAGCATACATCTTACCTTGTCCATAATAGTCATGTTCATCCTTTCTGAAATTCCATTCTGCTGAGGATTATAGGTACATGTTTTGTGCCTTTTAATATCAAACTCCTTACAGTAGTTGTCAAACTGATTATTGCAGAATTCAAGACCATTATCTATTCTCAAACACTTAATTTTCTTTCCTGTTTTGAGTCTCAACTGAAACTTTCCACTCCTTAAAAGTTTAAAACACTGCATCTTTTGTCTTTAGGAAGTAGATCTAAACCTTCCTTGAGTAATCATCTATAAAAGATACAAAGTACTTGCATTCTCCTTTGCTGTTGTGAGTTGATGGTGATCCCCAAAGATCAGAATGCACATAATCAAGCACATTTTTAGTTTTATGTTTAGCAACATTAAACTTCAGCTTATGTGACTTTCCAAGTACACAGTTTTCACAGAATCACAAGTCTGCTATGTATTTCTTAGGTAGATAGCCATCCTTGAATAACTGATTCAGTCCCTTTTGACTGATATGACCAAGTCTTGAATGCCAAAGACTGGTCTGATCCTTCTTGGAATCTATCACATTTGTTTCTCCTTTTAGAATACTTCCGTATAGATGGTACAGGCCATCAGTTTCCCTGAGAAGATTTTCTGATCTTTCTTGTAGAAAGTAACAACTCCATTTTCATCTTCATATCTGCAATCTAATATGTCCAGTAATCTGTAGGATATTAGGTTCCTTCCACCTTCAGGCATGTATCTCCCATCAGTAAGAATAACAGTGGTGCCATCTGCTGTTAATATCTTGACATTTCTTATGCCTTCAACCTCACTAATTGTGTTGTTTGCAATGTTCCCTTTCCACCTTTTATAGGTTTAAAATCACATAACACATCCTTATCATGAGTAATGTGAAATATAGCTCCAGAGTCTAGAACCCATTCATCTAAGGTGTCAACTGTACTTGCAGATACAACTACAGGCTGCTTAGGCTTCTCAGCTAGGTTAATAGACTCTGTTGTTCTCTTGGAGTTGTTCTCTGGACATTCCTTTTTCCAGTGGCCTTCCTTGCCTCAATTGAAATAAGTGCATTTGTTTGCCTTGTTAAACCTTGGCTTTGGCTTTGATCTACCTTTGCTCTTGAATCTGCCCCTGAACTTAGAATTTCCATTCTTCTCAAATCTATTTGTTGATATGCCTCTTTTCTCAACAACCAAATCCTCTGAATTACCTCTTCCTCTGCTCAACATACCCTTCTGTCTCAGTTCAGCTTCCTTAGCATAAGCTGAAGTAGTCACTTCACTCGGTGTGAGTGTCTCTTTACCTTTATCATATTTGAGAGTATGAACCAGTTGTTCATATGCTGGTGGAAGACCAGAGAGTACTTGAATGGCTTGATCTTCATCTAAGATGGTAATCTTTAAACTTTCTAAATCAGCAATCAACTTTAGAAAAGAGTCCAGTTTCGCTTCAATTGATTTATTTCCTTCCATCTTGTAGCTGGCGAATTGTTGCTTGAGATAGATCTTGTTGGGCAGAGACTTGGTTTGATAGTCTCTTTCCAGAGCCCTCCACATCTCAGTGGTCGTATTATACTTCATGACCTTTCTCAGAATAAGGTCACTCAGGCAAGTTCCCAAAAAATTCCTCACTCTTAAATCTTTTGCTGCCTTTTGAGGATCTAGTTTAACCATCTTTGTTTCTACCGGTTTAACTCCATCTTTCACCTCTGTTAGAGTTGAGGCTGACTCAGGAGCAACTGGAGCAATAGAAACTCCTGCTTTTGGTTCTTCTTGCAAGACTGAAGCAAGACCTTGAATCTCCAACTGATCAAGAAACATGTACTTCCATAATCCAAAATCTCTTTTTCCATCAAACTTATCAACTCAAATCTTCCTTGAGTAGGATATATCTTGTACTGATCTTGTGCTTGTTTCTATCCTGCAGGTAACATAAGCAACACACCAAAGCAGCAGCAAAGAAAAGATAACAACAAAAACCTCAAGTCAAAGATTAGAGACAAAGAAGATCTCACAGAGAGTAACTCGTCTGTTGCAAGAAAGTATGTCTTCTTAATCTGATGATTGTTGATCCTCTGACTTGATCGAAAAACTATTCTGATCTGATCCTAATCCTCTTGTCCTCTTTCACAGATGATTGGCCTCCGATTATCAAGCATGATAATAACTCCGATTGTGATTCTGATTTGTTGTGAATCTTTGTTCGATTGATTTGATTTTACTCCGATTATAACTCCGATTTGTTCTTGTTTGTTGTAAATCGAAATGACACCAAAACTTCTACGAGTTTCCAGCAACACGCTGGTACATCTCGTGAGAGCCGGACATCTCAAACTTCACTAGATGGAGAAAGAGTTACAAGAGTAGCTTTGGGTTACAAGGAAGTTTAGAGGAAGAAGACAACACTCTTAAGAAGAAAAAAGCTTAGAGAAAGAGCCGAAGAAGAAGAGCAAAAACTTGGAGAAACTCTCTGATCTTCAATCACTCTCTCTCTCTCTCTAAGTTTTAGCTTTCTTTCTCTTCTGGTTTTTTGTTGTGTGTATCAGCTTGAAGAAGATGATCTTCAGCTTCCCTTAACTTCCTCTGTTACTTTATCCACAACTTAACAACCTCTAACGGTCAAGTGGATAAGACTTCGTGGGCTTCATTGAATCACCTAGCCCAACTTCCTTTAGTGTTTGTGTGTGTGGCCCATTTTATTTTCGAGGCCCAGTCAGATGTCTTAAGTCAAAATCCAACATATAATCCTTACCATTATATATTTTTCTTTCCAATTTAACAAACTAAGGCTATATAGTCCTCTGGATGCAAGATTCAATGATGTTATATATAAAGCTGAAAAGAATTTCAAGACTAAAATTTTATTGAGAAAGCGCGAGAAAGTATATGATCGGTTCTGATTGGTAACCGCTTAATGGTGAAATAAGGGTTCTATTATTTCAATGGAGACCAATCATTGAAATGATAAAATATTAAAAATGGTAAAAAATAAGATCAAAGCAATGTTAACTTCAAAACGGTTTAAAATAAGAAAATCAAAGCGGTATTTATCCCATTTTATATTTTGTATTACTTTCACTTTCACTTATCACATTTTTTTATATATTTATACTATTATGTAACGGTTGACCGTTTTTTCTTATCGCTGAAAATTATTATTGTTTTAAATTATCAATCAAACTCGCTTTTATTGATTTTGCCAAACTATGAAGTACCAGTTACAAGAAAGTAAAAAGATGAACAACTCTCTAGCTTATGGTTCAATTAAAAAAAAAAGATTAGCCTTTCTTTGGTGACCTATCTCCTCCTCCTTTTATCTCCTCCTTTCCCCCTCTAATTTATCATTTATTGCCATATCATAACGTTTTTTTTAACGTTCAATTGATATGACAACACCATTTTCACGAAAACCAAAATTTGTAGCGGATTGCCACAGACAATTTGTGGCTGTTTGGGGCAAAATATAAATTATCAAACCATGATTTATTTTATTTTATTTTATTTTTCTGGTAAAAAAATTTGTCAATGGATTGTCATCACCAAATTAAATCCGTGGTAATTTACCACAAAGTGCCAATTATTTTATAGTAGCTAATTTGTGACTAAAATAATCGTAGTAATATGTAGATTTTTTAATATTGAATTGTATGGAAAATTTGCATATGAATTACAATATTTTTTTAAGAGTGTGACAATTTTTTGCAAATACATTGTAAAAAAATTAAACATAAATAAAAAAGAATCAAACTGTTTTTTTCCCCAAAACTTTTTTATTTATTTATTAAAAACTGTTACAAGAATACAATAGTTTATAGATTTACAAAAAAAAAATACAACAATTAAAAGAGGGTAGAAAGAGTCGAATGTTGAAATACACCGAACCAAGTGATGATATATGAGGTTGTTGATGTAGTGTTCCGTCGAATCCTTGATAGCGGGGTAAATCGGCACTATAGTAGGAGTTGTAATTCAGAGATCAATATCGAAGGATGTCTTGATATGTTCAAATGAAGCATGTTGTTCCTTTATTTCTAAATATCATAAATTAAGGTTTGATAAGCTAGCTTCAAGAAAAATGATATGGTCTATCTCTTGAATGATTTTTCATCCATCCCAAGCCATCTTCAAACCCGATAGGTGGAAATATATAGATTAGCTTTAAAATAGAAGAAAAACCATACCTCGGTGATTCATCATGAGTGTTGCAAAGAAGGCATGTCGAATGGACATTCAATTCCCAGTTCCTCAACCTATCTCAGGTGAGCAGCCTATTTCTAGCTGTGACCCAGTTAATGAAGCCATGCTTTGGAATCCGTCATTTAACCAAATCAAAGAGTACCAATCCACACCATATGACTTTCTGGATGAAGATAGTGCCATGTTGCTGAGGTGGAGAACTTATTAACCGGAACATTTTCTCCTATCTTCCAAAGGTATTGATCATCACTTTCCGACTGATGAATTGCATCCAGAGGTGGAAGACACTGCAGCAGTAACGTTATTATTGGATTACACCTTCTACTAGAGCTAATCCATCCATTTCCTCTTAATCCGTTTGCCACAACCACATTAATAGCGAGTCTCGAGCTTCTCAAACCGCTTTTCCCTGTAATATCAATCAAATGTCCCAGTGCAGTTCAATTATCAAACCAAAAACTAGCGGTGATTCCAGATCCCACCTCACAAACCACAAAAAATCTAGCCATAGATCTAAGCTTGGACGTGTTTTTTTCAAATCTAGTTTCCACCAAATTGAGAGTCGAATTCCCAAAAAATAACAGATTGTTTAGGATGGGAGAATAAAAATTACTAGACCAAACCCACGATTGCATTTCTAAAGCTTATGATCGAAGGGACCGGATCAAATTACTTCTTAAGATTCTGATTAATATATATAACCCCGTTGCATATCTTTTGGTGCTACTGCTAATCCTTATTTCATGATAAACACGATATCTTACAATAGTTATAATATTCATAGAAAACTAAAGATATTGGTATAGTTATAATTTCGTTGCAAAAAGTAGGACCATTCAGAATAATTGGACATGGAGATCGGGCGATGCTGATACACACGTATACACAAGATAATCATTCGTATTTCCATATTTTTCATATATATATATATATTACATAGATATTGTTGGAAAAAGCATATTTCCAAAAGAATATTCGATTTTTCATATTTTTCATATTTTGTTGATGCGTGTGTGTATACATGACATCATTGGATAATGTTGATGTAACCTTGAATTTGTTCTTCCACTTTTATGTTTATCTCTTTTCTTTTGTTATCCACCTTTATTATTATATTTTATATCTAGTTGAAGATTAGCATACAACATTATCAATATAAAAAAACTTTAAACACTGTTTCATTCTAAAATGGCTATAAGTAAGTTAGAAGTTTTAATTATGTTCCTAATTAAACTCATAAGTTTGAAAACAAAAATATTTATTGGTGTATATATGGCACTATTTCATAAATTACCGGCTATCACAAAAATGCGTGAATGGGTTTTTGCATCACGGCCATGCAAGTCCTATGGACCATCTCCATGTGTGGCCCACGTGATGTGGGTCCCAACAGGTCTCTTTATATTATTTCCATCTTTATCAAAATTGTTCACAACAGTTTGGGAACAATGTCCACTAGTTGACACTAGAAGTTGCATTTAATCGAACCAAACATAACTAAATTCGAATCAAACTAATTCGAAATGAAAAGATTTGGTTAAAGTTAAGCTAAGTTTTACCTAAAAGTCTGAAACCAAACTACTTAAACCGAAGTTAAATCGAATCTAAAATATCGCCCACCTTTAAACGTGGTTATGTGAATTCGCATATGTCATCATTAATATTATTATCTTCTTTTAAATAAATTTAACATTTAGTTTAGAGTTTTAATATTTCTTATAACACCACAATATATAGTTTTTAATGTGTTGATCATCAAGTTTCACTAAAATAAACATTTTTACGTTGCGCTCAAATTTAAACACTCATCTAAATAATCAATCGTAACTATTCATTATTTTCTTTGATCAAATTTAATACATGTATAAATCCATATTCCAATTGAACTGAACCAAACATAATGGCTTTAGTTAATGTGGGGGTGATTTTGCATTCTCTAATGGAGAGTCACCACGTAAAGTTAGGAAACGTGAATGCCCCATCTCGGACCAGACTAGACCTGTCACGACGCGTGCCTGGCATGCTATGTTGCATTAGCCTCACCTGTCACCCCCAAAAACAGTGCCAACCACTTTACGAAGAGAGTAAGCGACGTGACTCGATGGAGGATCTCAACCAATCTAGAGGTCAAAGTGAAAATACCTCTTCTATAAGAGCCAATGGACGAACCTCTAAGTAAGGGGCTTTTTGGGGGAGGTCTTTGGGTCGAAGTTCAAGATAGAAGAGTTCGGAGGAGACTTCGGTGGAGATCAGAAGTGATAACATACTCTAGAGAGGATATCCTGGGAGATCATCCAAGATATCCTACTTTTCGGGAGAGAGTTCCAATCTCACTCTTTCTAGGGGTCGTTTTTGTTCTTCTTCTTCTCCTCTTCTAGTCCAAACCCTAAATGACAGATGGTGTTCATAATCTTCGGACGTGACTTCAAACTAAACCAACACTTACTTCCCGATTAAACTTACTCTAGTGTGGATGGCTGACTTTAGCGTCATAGAGTCTTCGGGAGGAAAATCCCTTCTCGTCCTCTGGAATACCATCATACCGTGTTATTTTTGCAGATATTACGGTTTCGACCAAACCCTCCCGGAGACATAACCAACGAAAGATGCATCTTTCACATCCTCCAAAAGACGAAAACTCTTACCGGTTCTCTCAAAACTATTCCTTAAAAGCATATGTGGTTTAATGCACGACATCAACAATCTCCATACAGAGAATTCAAAATCCGGCCCGAACAATTACAAATTATCTACCATTTTACTAAAACCGAGCTATGAAATAAACCCCAAAAAATAGCCAAAAGTTCAGATTTTTTTGTTTGATAAAAAAGTTCATATCCTAGTTGCGCAACATTTTTTTTATATTAGATTATTGTGATATACATTAGTGTAATTTGAAATATGGTTTTATGTGAATTTAAAATTCAAGCTGCTATTTTTATAACCTCTTTGAGTCCTTAGGAAGTTATTCCATGTTTTCCTGAATTTTAGAACGTTGTATGATACTTTAGGACAAACAAAGTTTTGATCAATTGAATACCATCAACTAAGAAGAGAAATTGGGAATGACTATTCTTGTTGAGTTTTTTTGCAAAATTTGAATCTTAATTTGGTTTACGTCTGCTTTATCGATATTAGATTTTTTCTGATAATCGATCTACAAATTTATTTTTCCTTGGTTTTCAAATCTTTCTAATCAATCTAAAATCTCTTACGAGACGTTACATTGCATTAAACCTAGTCTCAAGTCCTCAAACCCGATTTTCAATCACGACTCTTGTCTCTAAAAATTGTCTTACAATTTAATTATAAATTTTAGTATCCAAATTCAATTTTTATGTCATTGGTCTTTGAAATTTTTTGAAAATTGCCATCGTTCTAATTTTTTTTCAAAATATCACTAAAATTATATCATTTATTCAAAGTATTATTTATATTTGGATTAATTATTTTATGTTAGAGTTTAGTTTTTAGAGTTTATGATTTGTTAGGGGTCAAAACCCTTTTAAAAATTTTGGATTTTAAGGTTTTGAATTTAAAAAATACTTAATGAATGGTTTCTTTTAAAAAAATGGATAACTCACATTGGGCATTCATTTTTTTAAATTGTCACACCAAAAATGAAAATTTTGAAATTCCGTTGTTACAACATTTGACACCCACATTAAGCATTCATTTTTTTTTTAAAACATAAATTGAATACTTGAAATATAGCAATCTAGTTAAAAATAATATAATTACATTATATTTTAAATCACTACTAATATTATCAAAAATCATTTAAAAGTATTGTTTTTGTAATTTATTAACAATCATTTGAAAAAAAAATATTAATAAAAAATTTAAGTAATTCGCAAGCATCTTTTGATTGATATTTCATATAATGAGTTTTGACTAAAAAATAAATAAAAATCAATATTATATTAAAATAGTTAGTAAATTTTATTAAAAAAAAATTAATGTTTTTCTCCAACTGATTTATTTACTTTCTATGTATCATTATAAACTGATCCCATTAAAAATTATGCCCCAAACACATTAGATTTTCTAGCTAAATAAAATAATACTATACTTTTATGTGAATATAAGTTGGAACTAAATTTTTTTTTTCCACCGAAATATAATATGGTTGAGAACTATTCATAGAATACAGCACTCAATACAAAAAGTTAAAAACCCTATCATAAATCTTGTTATCTTAATTTCTTTTGGCTCAGTCTTCATTTAAAAAAAAAAAATCATGTTATCTTTTTCGGTTTTTCCTACTTTTTTCTGTTTTTTCACTAAAAGAAAACTATGGCTTACGTAACTAATGGGTCCACTAAATTACGATCCTACCCTTCTCTCTCCATTGTTTTGTTCCGCTATAAATACGCTCTTAACGTTACTCTTCACTTGGCTTGCACAGACAAACCTACTAGAAGCTTCCTTTACTCTTCTTCTTCTTCTTCAAAATCCTCTCTCTCTCTCCTCTCTTCTCTTTCTCTCTCTAGTTATGGTTATTTCTCCGACGAACTCCACTATCAAATTTCTCTGTAGCTATGGCGGTAAGATTCTACCTCGTTATCCCGACGGCAAACTCCGTTACAACGGCGGTCACACTCGCGTCCTCGCCGTACCTCGCTCCGTCGGGTTTTCCGGTTAGTTCTCGCTTGTTTTTGGTATTTTTATTTCGCGAGTTTTTGAAATTTCGATTGGGTAGAGAAAATTAAGGCGGCGCGTGTGGTGCGTGTGTAACAGAGCTAGCGTCGAAGATGGCGGAGATGTGTGGATCCACCACCGTAACGATCCGGTGTCAGCTTCCGAACGAAGATCTCGACGCACTCGTTTCGATTACTTCCGATGAAGATCTGAGGAATCTAATCGAAGAATACGACATCGTTTCTTCCTCTTCTTCGTCGCCGACGAAGATCAGAGTCTTCTTAAATCCGCCGCAATCTAAAAAACCAACGATCTCGCCTCCTCCGTTGGCGTTACCGACTTCCACATCATCATCTTCCACCACTTCTTCTTCTTCTTCTTCGTCGAGTCCTAGATCTCCGTCGTTGTCAAAACCACCGCTACCTCCGTCGCCGCCGAGATCAGCGACGACGGCGAAGAATCAGAATCAGTGTTACGGTTGCTATGTACACCGTAATACGAGAAATATCTACCTCGTCCACAACGGAAATCACTGGCAATAACCTCAAGCCCCCAAAATCAGAAGAAACAAAAAATGTGAAGAATCGAAATATACATAAAAAAGAAGTATGTTTGGTTTTAAAAATCGAATGATGTAAAAGGAGAGAGAGAGATATAAAGATGGAAAGGTGTTAACGTGATCTTCTCTATTTACGATGATGACCGTCGCCATTAATGAAATCCTCCTAAAGCTTTTTCTTTTGTGTTTGGTGAATTGGGTGAGTTTTTTTTTTTTCCTTTTTCTTTTTTCTTTTTTAAATTTCTTTTCCGTTATCGTCTACCGCCGTTGCATTTTTTTCCGTGAACGTTAACCGGTCCCGGTGGTATCTTTGAGCCGTAACGGTTCCGCCACGTGTCACCCTTGCCTCATCTACTCTTCCGTTACGTTACTCTGTTATGTTGCGTCGTCGTCACCGTTTAGCATAACGTCATTATATGTGCCGTGTGTTTCCGTTAATCACTTTTTTTGTTTTCTGGTTTTTAACGAGCACTTTTTATTTTTTATTTTTTTTATAATTGGAACACTTTCTTTTGTGTGTGGTATATATTCAATTTCTGTTGAGCTAACATTCGTTTGTCATCTGCAGGTAATTTTCTCAATCCTTTCAAAATTCGAGCCAAGGCGTAATCAATTTTCTCGTTTATGGTATGTGTTCCAGTTCTTTTTTTTTTTCTTTTTTTCATTGGGTTAACATTTACATTTTTCTGATTCATTATTTTTTGGGTGGAAGATAAATTCGAAATGGGATAAGCTTGAAGAAGTCGAGGAGAAAGACAAAATAAAAAGAAAAAATGATTTAAGAATGTTGGGGATAAAAGAAGAAGAGGTGTGATGGTGATGGTGACGTGATGGTGATAACGGTGATGATAAGATTCGATTTTAATTAAAATGGGTCCCGAAATACAGCTGGAGAAGTATAATAAGACTAGGTTTTTAAGTAACGGAAAATGATAGTAATGAATTTAGTTGGGTGGGTGAGGAGAAGACACCAAACTATGATTTATATATCTGAAAACCAAAAATTGAGGTGTGGACTGTGGAATAATATCACCTAAATAGGGATTTGAAGTTTTAGATATTTTAAGCTAATGAGGAGGTGGACGTATTATTAGGGATTAGGGACTATTAGGAGATGAATTAGGCATTTTTAGGCTATCAGACTCTGGGAGGAAAACAAGGTTGGAATCATGAGATTAAAATTTATAATTTTGAGGATTCAAACACAATATAAATCTTAGTTTAATGGCACAGCACAAGGAAGAATCCAACCAAATAGTGGCATTAGGCAAGGAGATCCATTTCTTCCGTATTTTTTTTATACTATGCAGAGAGGTATTTAGTCACTTATTTACAAGGACAGAATCCACTAAATCGCTAAGGTATGAAGATAAGTGCGGAGACTAACAATCAATCATCTACTTTTTGCGGATGATGCATTGTTTTTTTGTCATGCTCACAAACAGTCTTGTACAACTATCATGAAGACATTACGTGAGTATGAAAAGGTATCGGGACAAGCTGTGAATCTAAAGAAATCTGCAATCACATTTAGGTCTAAAGTGAGTGATGATACGAAAACACGATTACGACACATCCTCAACATTCACAATGATGGAGGGAATGGATGTTACTTGGGACGTTCGAAAAATGGTGGCAGAAAGAAAAAGGAGATATTTCGATTCATCATTGAGAAAGTGCAACAACGGACGCACGGTTGGTCTCATCGATTTTTATCGGGAGCGAAAAAAGAAATACTACATAAGACGGTTGCATGGCGCTTCCTGTATACAAAATGAATTGTTTCAAACTCCCGAAGGGTACTTGTGATGAAATTAATCGCATTTTAGCATATTATTGGTGGAGTAAGGAAACTGGAAAACGATCCATGCATTGGCTCTCATGGAAACGATTGGGTTTACCGAAGAAGGAGGGAGATTTAAGTTTTCGTGATATCGAAAGTTTCAACATCGCCATGTTAGAAAAAAAAGTATGGAGGATTTTGCAAAACCCAAATAGTTTTGTGGCGAGATTACTCAAAGGTCGATATTTTGAATACTCCACTATTTTGGATGTGAAAATGGGTAAAAAACACTCTTTTGTATGAGTTCTCTTATTGAAGGACGAGATTTGGTAAAAGAGGTCTACAGATATTACTTGGTAATGGGAGTGTAACAAATTTATGGAATGATCCTTGGTTATCGACACATCCACCAAGATCACCACGACCTATCGGTGGAGCTCAACCTCTTTTTAGTGTAGTATCAGATCTGATGAATGACCAAAACAACTTGTGGGATGCTGATAAAATCGCTGCTGCTGTACATCCAGATGATCGTACGCATATACACCAGCTACGTTTGAGCTCCTTGTCTGCAAGGGTTATTATACACATACATGATATGTAAATTTTAGAAAAATTATCAGAAAAGAAAATAAGGAAGAGCTAGAAAGTGTATCTTTGCAAAAGAAAAACCATTCCAAAGAGAAAATAGCAAAATAAATAAATATAGGATAACGGTAAAAAAAAAAAAAAACGGTGATTCTAAAAAATATCACACTTTTAAGTTTTAATTAAAAAAATATTATTAATAGTTTTGAATATTCAAAAATAACACAAATTCAGTATCAAAACGACTCAAAATTCTTTTTTAACTACGTGTATACGAAATTTGGAACAAAATTTATTTTTGTACAAGTATTTCTCAAATAAAAACATATCGACAATAAATTAATATAAATTTTTCATTTTGTATTTAAAAGCTACCGAAATAGTAAAACCTATATGCTAAGTGACACTACAAAAAACACAGCATTTAACGTCGTTTATAATTCACTTTAATGTCAGTAACAAACAGACTTAAAACCAAATAGCATCGGTTTTCAAACCGTCGTATTAACGTCCGACGCAAATAAAATTTGGGTCAATTGAAACAAATTTTAACGACAGTTGTTATGTGTCTTAAAAGTCAAACTCTTTTTTTACGTCAATTTATGCAACCGACGTGTTCTTTTTTAATTATTTTTATGTTATATATATAAATAAATATATATATATAAATAAATAAATAAAAAATATATATATATATACATTCCGATTAACTAAATTTTATAATGATAATCCAAATAAAAATTTAACTAACCAAATGAATATGTTTTTACATAGTATATAAAATGGAGATCCCAATATAAATGTTACTCCAACTATAATATGATAGATTCAATTTTATAATATTGTCCAACTCTTTATACTTCTCTTCATGGACTTATATTTGTCTACTCCTCTTCTTTCAAAGTGCTGCTTTTGTAACACTACTTGCCTGAAATTAGATGCAATTCCAAAATTGTACAATTTATACATAATATCACCAGAGGTCACAAGAACAACAATCAAAAAGAAAATTGACAATACCATGTGTGGCTCTGTTGCTGCAGTATCTTTGAAGCTATGACTGGTCTGGGCAGCATAAAACATGTTTTGGTTTTTTTTTTGGTTCTGCGCTAAAGCATTAGAGATTCGGAAGCAGGTTCACGATCTAGATATGAACATATTGTGAAAATATTGTTACCTGATTATTTGATATCCTAGATATTGCTTGTTGAAGAATGTTAACCATCATGTTTCCATCGGCTTCATTCACCTGTAGAAAAATAAACACATAGTGTAACCTGTAGAACACGATACATTGTTTATCTTGAATAAAAATATTCAATTACTTGGAATTGGTTGCATGTAGATCCAATAAAAGCTTGAAGAACACTAGCAACAATATCAACTTTATCTCCGATACTTTTCAGTTCAGGCTTAATCTCAACGATCTCCACATTGCATAATGTAGAGTCCAAATTTGAGAAGTATTTAGATGGTGTCGGACCACGCCCTATACATCGAACTTGTCCTGGATGCTCAAGACCAAAAACTTGTGCAAAGACATCATTACTTGATGTTTGGCCTGGAAGTTTCTGATTCATTACTTCTTCAAGTTTTTCCTATAAAATTTAATCATTTCCATGTGAATAGCTAACACAACAAAATCATGAAAATGTCTTTGATTCTCCAAAGACGAAATGAAATTAACAGTAAAATATGTTCATATAAACATGAAAAACCAATAGTGTTTGAAAATGTATCCAAAATCGTGACATGATAGTATTTACAGAAATAAAGAACTAACCGCACATAGTCTTGCTTCCTCGCAAATCATGCTTCCATCTGTTCTCATGCGTGATGCAATAAAAATTTCACCTCGACTTGGTTCAACCCCTGTCTCTTCTTGCTGAAACAAGTGTAAAGAGTCCAACTTAGTTTTTAAGTTTGATATTTTCTACCTTTTCACAACAGTGTAAGTGTGCAACTATGATCATTAATACTAGCAAAAAAGCCACACTGAAAAATGGAAATGAGAATTTACCATCTCATAAGCTTTCCTTGCCAAACTCTTTTTTCCAAGTGCATGTAGTATCTTTAATTTGCTTCGATTTTTTGTATTACGCTCTCTTACTTTCTATAGTCATGGTAATATAAAAACGTGTTATGAAATATTTTACATGTTATACATACATAAACAAGACTTAGAATTTTACCTTAGCTTTATCTGTGAACTGAAAATGAACAAAATCTCTCCACTGATCTTCTGGAATCAATGCCGGCCGAGCTTCAAGTGATTCTTTTGGAGTATTTTTTCTATGATATTTCCATAAGCGTTGCTTCAAATCTCTAAATCTAGTTCCTAAAGTAGATATCACATATTTTCTCCTCTTAGTTGGGTTATCAAACCAGAATTTTTTCTGTATTCAAATAAAAATTGTTAGTACAATTAAAAGTAGCTTAATTCTATAAGTAAAAAAGTAAATGCAAATTCGAATACCTGAATCACTTTCCATGCCATCTCCTTTCTATAGTCAGGAACTTTTCTCCAATCGATATAATTAATAGGCAAAACCAGTAGCTTAATTGGTATTTTTCTATGATAATGTGAAGACCAAATTATCAAATACATTCTTCTCTATATGCATGACATCGAGATTATGTCGTAAGAGAAGATGTTTCCAGTAAGGCAATTCAAAAAAAAAACTCTTTTTTTTTCCACTGATGTACTTCACTCTTTCCAGCAACTAGTAGACCTCTCTTTCTTCCACAGTGATCTGCTATCTTTCCCAAAGTAACATTAATATTTTCAGTTTGTTGCAAAATAGTGGAGCCTGATGGTGTGATTGGAGGAGGTCTTGATTCTATAGTACCATTGAAATGTTGTTTGTTTTTCCTAAACTTATGATTATGAGGAAGAAAACGACGATGTCCCATAAAACAATTTTTCTTACCATGACGTAGACGAAGCTCTGTTGCATCATAATTACAAGAAGGACATGCTAAACATGTATGTATGTTCCAACCAGATAAATTTCCAAGTACTGGAAAATCACTAATAGTCCATAGCAAGGCTGCCCGCATACAAAATGTGTCTTTTTGCGAAGCATCAAAGGTAGACACGCCTTCATACCACAAATCTTTCAGTTCTTTAATAAGAGGTTGAAGATATATATCAATATCATTACCTGGCATCTGTTTTCCAGGAATAATCATCGAAAGGATCATCGAAGTTTCCTTCATCGACATCCACGGAGGGAGGATGTAAGGAACTAAAATCACAGGACATATACTATAGCTTGTACTCATTGTGCCAAACGAGTTAAAACCATCAGTTGCTAATCCTAGCCTAACATTTCTTGGTTCTAATGCAAACTCAGGAAACTGTTGGTTGAATGTCTTCCATGCCATTCCATCTCGAGGATGTCTTAGTTTACCATCTTTGTTCTCAAAATCAGCATGCCACCTCATATGTTCAGCAGTTTTTGATGACATAAATAATCGCTGCAAACGTGGCTTAAGAGGAAAATACCTAAGGATTTTAGCAGCTTGTTGCTTTTTTCTCTTTTTCTTATTTTCAATGCATCATCAACGATTTTTGATGTTTTCCACCTTGACTTTTCACAAACTTTACATGTCTCTCTAGATGCGTCTTCCCTCCAATACAACATGCAATCATTAGGACACACGTGAATTGTCTCATATGTCAATCCTAACTTGCGAATTGTTGTCTTCATATCACTAAATGAATCTGGAAGTTTTGCATGCTCAAAAGCTTCTTTCAAAAGATCGATTATCATAGACATACCCTTATCACTTATCCTAGAAATACACTTGATGTGATACAACTTGAGCATAAACGATAACTTGCTGAATGATTGACAACCTTCATATAGAGCTTTATTACAATCTGATAGCAACTCATCAAATGCCCTTTTTTGCTTCAAAGTATCGCTATGCATATAAGCAAATTCATCAGACTTCGTATCATGTCTATGTCTGGAGTACCCGCATTTATACTTGGAAAAACATCAGCAAGTAAATTCAAGGTTGAATTATCAATCTGGTCTATATTTGGTTGTTGATCTGAACTAACAGCTTGCTTAGGGTCATCTAATTCTTCACCGTGTAGATACCAATTCGTATAAGTGCATAGAAAACCATGACATATCAAATCACCTTCGATGTCAACTCTGCACTTGTATTTGACAAGGCAACAACGTTGACATGGACATTTCAGCATGTCTGCCTTGATTTTACCAAAGGAAAAATTCAAAAAAACCTTGACTCCGATTATGTAATCTTGAGACAAACGAGGTTTTGTTATCCATGACTTATCCATATCCACCTAAATACTCAAATTAAACACATAATCTTATAACGTGCTAGATAAAAACGAGAATCACCCATGAAAATTCATAACAAGTTTAGAGATCCAAGTATCTTACTATTTTCACAAGCCAAATAATAAACACAGAATCATATAGAAGAATGAATCAGAATCTAGATAACATATAAACTAAATGCAAAATCAACATTGGCCACATCAATGCATAAAAAATCAGCATAATACTTTTTCAAAACAAATATAGAAAAATTCCGAAGAAATTCTTCAATACAGAAAATAAATATTTGATAAATCATAGCCAATTTAAAGAAAGATTCTATATCACACCAGAAACAACCAAGCTGAGAAGTTTTGTAACACTTTCAGAAACTAAGAAGCACAAACAAAATTTTCAAATTCCAAACCAAAATCAAATTAGTAGAGAGATACAATACCAGGTGATGAAGCCTTCGATTCTCTCCCAACCAGAACAAATTTTCTTGAACCTTCAATGCCGAGAAAAAACGCAGTAAATTTCTCCAAATATTGGTGGAAGATGCTTTACGAACCTTCGATATCGAGTTATGGAGGAAAAAAGCTTCAGATAATTGATGAGATCTGTGTAAATCCATGTTAGATTTCTTTGTATGCTTCTGAGATTGATTTCAAACAATAACGACGATAAGCTTTAGATCAAAAGCTGTAAAAGTTTCGAAGATTGAAAAACTTGAAAAACAAATCCAAATTTCAGATAAATTTAATTAGTTTATGGGCTTTTGTTTAATAGGTTTTTCATTAACAATTAATATTCTACGATAAAAACAAAACATACATTACCACTAAAAGTTACGTCGGTTTATTAATAGATGCTAAATTCCGTCCTTTAAACAAATTTTAAGTGTTGTATCTTATTTTTTGTGGTGTGATCGGGCGAGAGGAGAGAGGAGAAGAGAGGAAGAAGAGGTCGCGGAGGTAACCGAAACCCTAGAACTGATTTATAGCACTCCATTGTTTTCGTGATGTGATATATGATGATGATCTTATGATGTGTGATGATTATGATTTACGATCAGAAGAAGAGGAAGATCTCGTCCTCACCACTCCATGGCCCTCCTCAATCTACGCCATAAACAGATTGGTAATTTCTCTCTTCAAATCATATTTGTGTTTTTGCTGGATCTGTTAATCATGGGGAATCTGAAAACGAAAAACGACGTGTTGGGTTTTGAATCTTCCCTTAAATTTGCAGAATGTGTAATCAGGATGCTGCAGCCTTTGGATCCAAGCGTCTACAAGGTCTTGATCTTCGATGATTTCTGCTTCAAGATTATCGCTCGCTTGATGCAGGTCAAGGATCTTCGTGCACAAGGCGTTACACTTGAGTTGCCCATCAATAAAACGGATAGAGGGCATGTTCCTGATGCAGCTGCTATCTACTTTGTTCAACCCACTGAAACCAACATCATGAGAATCATAGCTGATGCTTCTAAGTCTCTCTACCATACCTTTCATCTCAATTTCTCGTCTTCTATCCCTCGCCCGCTCCTCGAAGATCTCGCTTCAGGGGCTCTTGATTCTGGTTCCATTGAAAGGGTTGCAAAGGTGCATGATCAGTATCTTGAGTTTTTGACTTTGGAAGATGATTTGTTTTCCTTGGGACAAGACTCTGTCTATGTTCAGTTGAATGATCCATCAGCAACGGATAGAGAGATTGAGGAGATCATCGAAAAGATTGCTAACGGGCTCTTCTATGTATTGGCAACGCTTAATGTGGTGCCTTTTATCCGATGTCCTCGCGGTGGACCAGCAGAGATGGTGGCATCTTCATTGGATCAGAAACTGAGGGATCATCTCTTGTCCAAGAACAATCTGTTTACCGAACAAGGTGGTTTCATGAGTTCTTCGTTTCAGCGGCCTTTGTTGTGCATTTTCGATAGAAACTTTGAACTCTCGGTCGGGATTCAACACGACTTCAGATACCGGCCTCTTGTTCACGATGTTCTTGGTCTAAAGCTCAACAGTTTTGAATTGCCAGGTGAAAAGGAAAAAACATTTGTTGACAGTTCAGACCCGTTTTGGTCGGCAAACGGTTCTCTAGAGTTTCCCCAAGTCGCTCTGGAGATCGAAACTCAGTTGAACAAGTACAAGAAAGACGTGGAGGAGGTTAACATGAGAACGGGGGGTAGTGCAGAATTTGATGGTACTGATCTGATTGGGAACACCAAACATCTGATGGATGCTGTGAACTCACTTCCAGAGTTGACAGAGAGGAAACAAGTAATTGACAAGCACACAAACATAGCGACCGTGATCCTAGGAGAGATCAAGGAGCGATCTCTGGATGCGTACACCGAGAAAGAGAATGACATGATGATGAGAGGTAGCATAGACACGAGCGATCTTCTATCTGTTTTGAAAGGGAAAGGTACGAAGATGGACAAGCTACGGTTTGCAATCATGTACCTAATATCTTTGGAAACCATAAACCAGGCCGAAGTTGAAGCCGTGGAAGCGGCATTGCGTGAAGCTGAGGCCGACACAAGCGCGTTTCAGTACGTGAAAAAGATCAAGTCGCTGAACGTTTCTTTGGCAGCCTCGACAAACTCAGCAAGCAGAAGCAACATTGTTGACTGGGCAGAGAAGCTTTATGGTCAGTCAATAAACGCGGTCACTGCAGGAGTCAAGAATCTCTTATCCAGTGATCAGCAACTGGCGGTGGCGCGGACTGTTGAAGCCTTAACCGAGGGAAAACCGAACCAAGAAACGGATTCATACCTGATGCTGGATCCCAGAGCTTCAAAGTCAGGGTCTAGTGGTGGTAGTAGCCATGTGAAGGGGCCGTTCAGAGAAGCGATAGTTTTCATGGTTGGTGGGGGTAACTACATCGAATATAACAGTTTGCAGGAGCTCTCGCAGCGACAGGAGACGGTAAAGAACATAATATATGGAGCCACAGAGATCCTTAATGGAACTGAGCTCGTCGAGCAGCTCGGGCTCTTGGGACAGAAGATGGGACTGAGATAGACAAAAGTTAAGGAGAGGAGTCATGTCATGTCGGCTTCTGTTGTTGCAAGTGTAATTTTGGTTCATGGTATCTTAATTTCCCCTTGTGCGATTACATTAACGTTAGCAACTGAATAAGATATGTAGGTTTAATCTTAGTAAGGTGGACCGTGGATTGGTTGGTGATGTTAGGTTGCAGTTCCAATTTTTTGCTTATCTTCTCTCTGCTCTCTTTGCCATGAAATTGGCATTGCTCCTCAATGTAGGTATGGTTAAAACAATGACCAGCTGCAACTATCAACAAAGCTGCTTCTAAAACTCCCACAGTTGGTTAAAATAATGTGATTATTTTTCAATTATCAAATACACTTCTCTACTTGGACCTTTAATAGGCTGAATCTTATATATAGATTCTAACACCAACAGTTATTGTTTTTTCTTTTCACATATTACGAATAGCAAAAGCATCCACGATGATTTTATCATCAATTCTGGTTGGTTTCATTGAATTTCTGCGTTGGATCTTCGACAGGAGCTAACGGATCGAGAATCTGGTCTTTTCCTATACTTGTTCTTCTTTGAGCTTACACCCGAAAGTCCCATTCTAAAATCTAAAGAACAATCAACAAAAGAGGAACCAAAAGATTCACCAGACACGTGACTTGTGATGCACGGTAGTTTATTTGATAGCAGAGGCCATCAGTTTGTCGTTATGGTTCTCTTCCTCTTATGTCGTTGCTTATATTGAAGCACTAACCCTTTCCCTTTGTCAAGATCTGATGTCACCACAAGAAAAGGTTCCAGTCTCAATAAATTTTTCTAGGTCAAAAGCCAGTTCAATGATTTGTCCTAGCTAGAGTTTCCGCGATTTCTTTAATCGTATAGTAGTTGACAGGTATATTTCTTAGTCGGATCCATACTGGTAATATCAATATCATGAGATAGTCGTCATGCGGTTCTTCTACCCACTTTTCCATAACAATACTCCAAAATTAAGATGACCACCTTCATAATTGCATTAAGATCCTCTTCATATTTGAATATAAATTGTAACCGATCTTGAGATAAAGCTACTCTTCTGACTCTATCATACATACGCCATAGACGAGGCATCTCCTATACCAAATTCCACATCTGATTTTCATGAATCAAAGTCTCTCACGAGACTCATAACATTTTTCTCACTTGAGCAATACTTCTAATGACTTGATAACACTAACGGTTTGTCCTCGATCGTCATTTAAAAAAAAAAAACATTCTTTGGATTTGAACTGTACTACTAGAGCTAATTGACTTTTTAATTAAAATATTGGCCTCTAAAATTAATAACTATTTTGAAAATTAGAAGCAAGTGCTTGACTTGTTTGTATCGAAGGCCGTCGTCTCTAAAGCCGGCTCTAATAACAATTGCTACGACTAGACCTAATTAACTTTTTAATTAAAAAAAAATTGGTCCTAAACTTAATATCTACTTTGACAATTAAAACAAATGCTTTGTTGTGGAAGTTCCTTAGTCTAGTAGTTTAAATAAGGGTTTATTAATACTTTTACACGAGAATGAGATTTATGTAAATTAATAGAGGCAAAATTTACATTAAATTTCCAACGTAGAGCAAGTAGAACCGTTCATCGTGATCCCACATGTCAAATTTAAAATTGTCCGTTGTAAAATCGTTCATGTAATTGTTCTCATAATTGGTAAAAATTATATTCCAGCGTTAAAAAAATGCTTGTCTTGCTTGTATGAGAGCGAAAAACAAAATTGAGGTATGGTCCAAAATAAAGATCTTACTTTTGAGTTTTAGATATTTTAAGTTAATGATTTTTTAAATTAGATCCTACATATAAAAACCAATATATTTAAAATGTTTAAACTGAAAAGAGCAAAAACAGTTAAATATTTAAGTACTAAGTTTTTCATTTTAAGGGATTCCACTTAAACACCTTGAACTCCATCTGATATAAGCTTCGACATCCACCTTAACCTATTGATCACAAGATGATCAATAGTTTAGAGCTTGCAGAAGAGATGAATGAAGGTAGAGACGGAAGCACATTCGGATTGTGATGGATCTGAATATTGACGTATGTCGGGTTTTATTTTAGGACATAATGATCTACCTGCAAGTGCACAACGGTCAATTGCGGTACTTAAGGGTCGAATCCAACGAAACAAGAGTGCACAATAGTAATCTTTAACTAAAAATTAAGCTAAGTAAGCAATAAAGAGGATTCAACTGAAACAAAATAGTAAAAAGCAGTAAATGAAGAACGTTGTAAAGCAATATATTAAAATGTTGGACATTTATGACATTCATATGGATTCATGGGCCGAATTATTCATGGTTATTTCTAGAAGCAATTGACATCGTTTTTTCTTCGTTCTAAAACTCAAATCACGGTAATATGACTAACCCACTCTCGTGGTGATTATCACATATGTCTAAACTATCCTATTAATCAACTCTTGCAATCAATAATACATATAGACAAGCATTCATGGACAAGTTCAATTGTTCACATAATTCAGTAACTCAACTCTCGCATGTTAAAGCGCTAGGCTCATTTAACACCTAATCGAGTGATATGCTAGCAGAAGTTATTCTAATATCAAGTTCTAAATGATTAGTAGAGAAACATGCATTAATGAATAAATCGAGATGAAGAACTACTTTAACTTATCAATAGCGCCACTATATTCCTAACCCATATTTATCGAACCCTGAAAACCCTCTGAATTTACCCCTAGTCTCAACAAGAGAACTACTCACTCATGATCAAGAAAATCAAAGCAAAAGCAATATATAAACTCATAATCATTAAGAACAGTAGAGATATGGTTTAAAAAAACTTCTCTGTAGAGGTACAAGAGGCGAGATCTTCTCCCTTATCGAACATAAGGTAGAAAAACAAAGGAAATCTAAAAGAAAATAAATAGACTTTTGGTGTTGACGAATGGTGAAAAGCTTAATGGTTTTGTGGCTGTTGTGGTGCTTTTATAGTTGTAGATGTCGACCTTAGTGTATATTCCCAAAAGATTTAGGAAGATTTTGATAAAATTAAAATTTCCTTTTTTCTCTTATCAGGGGATCGATCGGTTGCTTCCAAATTTTAGGTCATATTCTTTTGGATGATGAGTGATCGATCGATCACCAGGGGATGGATCGATCGATTTCTCCTCTATTCCTCTGCTTGCTTCATCTCCAATCTTCAGTAAATTAGGCATATCTTGATATCCATTCAATGGATTTGCTTCAAAACACTTGGAGATGAAAGTTAACACTCCCATCTATCTTGTGACAACAATTGAGCATGATCCAATGGTGGCAAGATCTCCATTTGATGCGAAACTTCTGATGTTTGAAAGTTGTCTAATATCCAAAGTGTCCGTTTTGCATTCTTTTTGTGTAAATTGCTCCAAAATCCTGTAAAGACTATTAAAACTATAAAAATACAAGAGTTCTATTTTCTGTTTTAACAATGGAATATTTTTTTATTTGTTGTCTATAAGAACCTCACAGACATAATGCGTTTGGTTTTAATGGAGGGCGATTAAATTTGAGTTACGTTTATATTAAAATTTATTGACCATGCCCATGCTTGGCGAGTTAACATCATATTGGAATAACACAAGCAATCCTAAAGAGATTAGGATTATGAGACATATTTAGGAGTAATCTAAATATGTTAAAAGAGATAAGAAAAGGAAATTATCCTTTATGAGAATAAGGAAGTTTTGTGTAATCTTTTATATATAAGGAGATGTCAAAATTGTGGCATAACTAAGAAATTTGAGAAAGAGAGATTGAGAGCTTTAGTTTTGAGTAATTTTCTAAAGCTAGTAATAAAGAGAGTTATTCTTTGTTAATCTTTGAGTTCTTAAAATTTGTGTGATTCTATATTTGGTATCAGAGCAGTTCGTGAAAGTTCTAAACACAAACCATGACAACGGACGGCGTTGTTGTGATTTCGAAGCCTAAAGAAGGAGGAGGTTCTTCTTCCATCGTGTGTCCTATGCTAAACACAACTAACTATACGGTATGGGCGATAAGAATGAAGGTTGCGCTTAAGGTTCATAAATTTTGGGAAGTTGTTGAGAAGACAGAACCAGACGCGATCGATGCTAAAAAAACCAACATGGCTATAACATTATTGTTTCAATCAATACCAAAAACGCTTATTTTGCAAGTCGGAGAACTTGACACAGCAAGTAAGGTTTGGGAAGCAATTTGAACTCGGCATGTGGGAGCAGAGAGAGTTAAAGAAGCGCGATTGCAAACCTTAAAGACCGAGTTCGATCGGTTGAAGATGAAGGATTCTGAGACGATTGATGATTTTGTCGGAAAATTAGCTGAAATCTCATCAAAGTCGGCTGCTTTAGGAACAATTATAGAGGAATCAAAATTAGTTAAGAAGTTCCTTAAAAGCCTTCCTCGGAGAAAATATATACACATAGTTGCATCGTTGGAACAAGTGTTAAATCTTAACACTACGAATTTTGAAGACATTGTAGGACGACTAAAAGCTTATGAAGAACATGTGTTTGACGAGGAAGAAGCACAAGAGGATCAGAGTAAGCTAATGTATGCAAATACAGAAGCTCCAACGAATGATTCAAACCGAGACTTTGGTAGAGATTTCAGAGGTCGAGGTCGTGGAGAAAGATTCTCCTATAGGGGACGAGGACATGGTCGCTACGGTGGACGAGATATATCACAAATCACGTGTTTTCGATGTGATAAAACAGGTCACTTTGCATCGCACTGTCCTGATCGTTTGCTCAAATTGCAAGAAGCACAAGAAATTGAAAAACAAGATACACAGGATGCGGATGAACTCATGATGCATGAAGTGGTTTATCTCAATGAAAAACATTGTGTGCCTAGCAAGTTCGAAACAAACACAGACGGAGAGAATGTTTGGTATCTTGATAACGGAGCTAGCAATCATATGACAGGAGATCGAAGATACTTTGATAAACTTGATGCTTTTATCACCGGAAAAGTGCATTTTGGAGATGACTCACGGATTGACATTAAAGGAAAGGGCACAATTGCGTTCATCGACTTGAATGGAAAACCAAGAGTAATGACTGATGTCTACTTCATACCTGATCTAAAGAGAAATATCATAAGCTTAGGACAAGCTACGGAGTCTGGTTGTGATATAAGATTGAGGGGCGAGTACTTGACAATGCATGATCGAGAAGGAAAACTACTTGTCAGAGCAGAACGATCCAAGAATCGTTTGTATAAGGTTCGAATGGGATTGCAAAATGATGCATGTCTCTACATATCGACAATGAGTGAGTCAAGCAAGTGGCACGCTAGAATGGGTCATGTGAACCTTGCAACTTTGAATTCAATGATAGATAAAGAGCTTGTTCAAGGTGCTCCGAATACTGTTCTTGAGAAAGAGATTTGCAGCTCGTGCTTACTCGGGAAACAAACCAGACACATGTTTCCGCAAGCGACCACCTTCCGAGCAACAAAGAAACTCGAACTCATACACGGAGATCTCTGCGGCCCTATAACACCAACTACAAGTGTCGAAAATAGGTATATCTTTGTCCTCATTGATGATTGTTCTCGTTATATGTGGACTATTTTGCTAAAAGAAAAGGGAGATACGTTTCACAAGTTTCAAAGGTTTAAAACCATGGTGGAAAAGGAATTTGAAGTAGGAATACAAACTCTCAGAATGGACAGAGGAGGAGAATTTGTATCTCTTGAGTTTAATTCTTTTTGTGAAGAGTCAGGCATTAAACGACACCTTACTGCTCCATACACTCCACAACAGAATGGAGTAGTAGAAAGACGCAACAGGACCTTAATGGAATGGCGAGGAGTATCTTGAAGCACATGGATATGCCAAATTACTTGTGGGGAGAAGCCATAAGACATTCAACGTATCTTTTGAATAGAGTCACGACCCGAGATCTTAAGGATAAAACTCCATACGAATGTCTAAGAAACAAGAGACCAACCGTTGAGCACATTCGGATCTTCGGTTGTATAGCATATGAAAAGATAGACAAACCTCACTTGAAGAAGTTAGATGACAGATCGCGGGTACTGGTTCATCTAGGGACCGAACCAGGATCAAAGGCATATCGTCTACTTGATCCACAATCAAAGAAGATTATAGTAAGTCGAGACGTCGTGTTTGATGAATCAAAAGGTTGGAACTGGAAAGGCGGTAACTCAACGGAAGATGGAGGCGGAAGCTTCACAATTACGAGTGGTGTTTTTGGGAATCATGGTCTTCAAGAAGAGGAGGAGAATTACGAAAATTCTGAAAACATGGGAGAAGGAGACCTATCAAATGAAAACGTAGAGGACGATCACTCTGAGGAGATACACGAACAGGAGCATGAGATTATAGTACTCCTAGTTTGAGAAGGACAGAGAGACATATTAATAAGCCAAAGTATCTTGAGGATTATATCTTACTTGCGGAAGAAGAAGGTGAGATGTTACTTCTATGCTTGAACAACGAACCAAGAAGCTTTCATGAGGCAAAGGAGTATAAAGAATGGATGCACGCCTGTGAAGAAGAAATTAGTTCCATCGAAAGGCTTAGAACTTGGGATCTTGTGGATCTGCCTATTGGAGTGAAACCAATTGGTTTAAAATGGGTGTTCAAGCTTGAAAGAAACTCGGATGGAAGTATCAACAAGTACAAGGCTAGAATTGTTGCTAAAGGATATATGCAACAATACGGTGTAGATTTCGAAGAAGTTTTTGCTCCAGTGGCAAGGATTGAAACAATAAGACTTCTTATTGATCTTGCGGCATCACACGGATGGGAGATACATCATCTCGACGTCAAGACAGCTTTTCTTCACGGTGAACTAAAAGAGACGGTCTATGTTTCACAACCAGAAGGCTTTGAGAAAAAAGGATGTGAAGATAAAGTTTATAAATTCAACAAAGCTTTGTATGGCTTAAGACAAGCACCAAGAGCTTGGAATAATAAGCTTAATCACATTCTTATGGAATTTCAGTTCAAGAAGTGTTCGAAGGAGCCTTCTATCTATCGAAAGGAAGTTAGAGAACAGCTTCTGGTCATAGGCGTATACGTTGATGATTTGTTTGTCACAGGAACCTGTTTGAAAGTCATCAACAACTTTAAGAAAGAGATGGCTTCTAAGTTTGAAATGAGTGACCTCGGAAAGTTGACTTACTATCTCGGAATCGAAGTGTTACAACATCAAAGTAGGATAACGTTGAATCAAACTCGTTATGCTCATAAGATCTTAGAGGAAGCTGGAATGAAAGATTGCAATCCGGTTCACACTCCTATGGAAACCGGATTGAAATTGTCAAAAGCAGAGAATGAAACAGAGATTGATGCAACGATCTTCAGAAAGAATGTAGGATGTCTACGGTATTTGATCCATCCAAGACCAGACCTGTCCTATTGTGTGGGAGCGTTGAGCCGTTATATGCAAAGCCCGAGAGAATCACACGGAGTGGCGATGAAACAATGTTTGAGATATCTAAAGGGAACCACCACTCTCGGTTTGTCATATGGGAGATCGAAGTTGCCAAGGCTAGTGGGTTACAGCGATAGTAGCCACATTGTAGATGCAGATGACGGTAAAAGCACAATGGGACATGTTTTCTACCTTGGAGAGAGTCCAATTAGCTGGTGCTCTCAGAAACAAGATGTTGTAGCTTTGTCCTCATGTGAAGCAGAGTTTATGGCATGTACTGAAGCTGCGAAACAAGCGATTTGGCTGCAAGAATTACTATGTGAGATCACTGGATCATTAACAGAAAAGGTCACTATTCGCATTGATAACCAATCGGCGATTGCTCTCACAAAGAATCCAGTCTTCCATGGCAGAAGTAAACACATACATCGGCGTTATCATTTTATAAGGGAGTGTGTCGAAAATGGGCAAATAGAAGTAGAGCATGTTCCGGGAGTTGAACAGAAAGCGGACATCCTTACAAAAGCCTTAGGAAGAATCAAGTTTAGAGAAATAAGGGAGCTTATTGGTGTTCAAGACTTGGAGAAAATCGAGTTCAAGCTTAAAGGGGAGAATGTTGGAATAAGTTTGAAACACAAGCAATCCTAAAGAGATTAGGATTAGGAGACATATTTAGGAGTTATCTAAATATGTTAAAAGAGTTAAGAAAAGGAAATTATCCTTTATGAGAATAAGAAAGTTTTGTGTAATCTTTTATATATAAGGAGATGTCAAAGTTGTGGCATAACTAAGAAGTTTGAGAAAGAGAGATTGAGAGTTTTAGTTTTGAGTAATTTTCTAAAGCTAATAATAAAGAGAGTTATTCTTTGTTAATCTTTGAGTTCTTAAACTTTGTGTGATTCTATACATCACACCATGACTAAAAATAATTCTTCTTATGATCTCTATTAGATCTTCTGTTCGTAACGGATCTGCAACATATATATATATATATATATATATATATATATATATATATATATCTGTGAACATCGTTATGGCGGATTGAGAAGAGAATCATTGGGCATGTTGGACAAAAACGTGAAAATTCTTAGAAATTTGTGCTTGAAAAAAAAGGAGAGATGAATATATAAAGTAATCGGCATAGAAAATTTTATGCGTCGATAAAATTGTTTTTAATGTCGAGTTTGTGCTAGGTTTTACAAATTTTTGCTAATTAAAACTGTTGGAATAATACCACGTCAAAGTGGACATCATTCTTATCTACTATCAGAATTGAAATACATCATCGATCATCCACAACTTTTTGTTTTGTTTTTTCTGAATGAAAATTTGATATATAATTTATTTCTACATTATTCACAAATAATCCTATTTACCATATCCTTATAAAAAAGTTAATGATTTATAAATCTAATAGACTTGAATCTTATGCACTTTCATCATCACATTCTCATCTTTCTTTATTTTTTTTAGGGTTTTAAGTTTGGCGGCCAAATAAGATAAAAGTATTATGTTATGATTCGACTATTATATATAATTTAGAGGATGTTATTTAATGATGGATTTTAATAGAGTTTAAATCTAAGCAGAATCCACTGTTATTCAATAAATGATTCTAAATCCTACTTTAAAATCTGCTGTTATTGGATATGGTATTTGCAAATCATGTCTTAAAGATTTTAAAATCTGGTGTTATTTAATAAAAGATTTTAAATCCATCATTAGAATCCAGTGTTATTCAACATTAAAAGATTCTGAAAATCTTTGTTTTTTAATGGATTTGAAATGACTTGTAGATGGAGTTTAATGAACAAATGATTAGAAACAAAATCCAAGGTATACTGCAGAGATTTTAGAATCCACACATATAGACTCCATCAAAAATTAAAATTTTTAAAGATTTTAAAACTGATGGATTCAATAACACCTAATATTTATATAGATGACTACATAGTATTAGATTTATAAATTTTTGGAGGTCAATTTTTTTTATGGAAATTGATTTTTGTTTATGATTGATTTTCTTTTTTATCTAATGTAAATCATTTTTTAATAAGCCAATTTTTAAAAAAGCCAATTTAAAAAATATATATAAATCAAAAATTTTAATGGTCAAGACTTTTTTTTTCCTGAAAAATGTAAAGAATCGATGATTAAATATTGGAAAAGGAAAATCTAATTTTTTTTGTTTATTTTTCGGTCTTAAAAGAAAAATATGATTTTTTTTGGGTTTATTTTTGGGTGATTTTGCTAACTAGCCATATTGGACTAACAATTAAAGAAAATAGCCATCATAATGGGTTATTTAAGCAACTAACCAAATGTCATTTTGGGCTTACGGTTTTGCCCTGCGACGATGTTCCCGCCAAAACGCAGATGACGTCAGCGCAACTTGCGAGACACCAAAGGCAACCACGATAGTTGCAGCCTTCACATCTCTAACCTAGCTAATATCTTATAATATAAGTTGAATTGTTTATTCCCCTTCATGAATTAGTGGCGTTACTGTCTACATTTTCAGGTTGTCCAACAGGCTGTCCACAATTAAGACCGGTCACAATAGCAAAATCTCCAATTGCGTAGCGAATTGGTTTACCGACAAACACCCACCATAATTCATATTCTTTTTTCGTGACCAACTGCCTGGCTAATAGGTAATGTACAAATTTTACAGAGAATGTATGGTTTCCCATTTGCATTAGTTGTCCAAACTGTGACTCGGCCAACTTCTCCAGGTGCTCGTCATCAGTGCTGGCTTTATACTCTCTATCCATCGCAGGTTGAAGTAGTTGTTTATTCGCCTTCTCCCTTGAGGTTCAAATCCAACCTCAAACATCCTTTCTGGCAATCCTAGCTCCTCCATCTTACTAAACCCCTGCATATAACAACCAAAACTATTTAAGCCAGTCATTCAATTTCCACCAACCAAGGACATGTCTGCACATAGATAGTCCTTACTGTTCATATATGCAACCTCAAACACAAGAACCTACGGCTACGTCACCCAAGTGACAACCAATTACTGCTTAATATTAGTTACGATGCACGCCCAATTGTGCACTTGTATTTTACCCCAGCCGGTTCCGATTCGCATATTACAACTACAATGGCCAATAAAGAGATGCCGATTCCGATTTGCGTATAACAACTACAATGGCCAATAAAGAGACATGCCCTTACCTTCTCTGCTTCACCAAATCCTTCCTGATGCCTCCTTACCCCTGTAAATATCCGATTTCGGTTACTTAAACGCCACCGAACAATATAGGCAAGTCTCCGTTTCTATTTAGATCTACACGAAAGCATATCATATTAACCACATCGCCTTACCTTCACCGCCTTCAGCAGTCGCCAACAATCGCAAGAAAGTCTTCGCCGTAACAACAACACCGATGACTCCGACTTCAAACTTTCTATTTCTTCTCACAATTTCTCTCACCTTCTCGCCGCGACTATTTTGTTTTTGAAATCCTGTAAAATCTTTCTTGTGTCTTTTACTTTTCCTCAATTACTCTGCAATTTCCCCCTCCATTTACTCCTACACGCAACCGCTGCTTCGCCGAATCACGTCATCCATTTCTCTCTCCACGCGTCTCAATACATTACACACTTTTATACATTACACACTTCGTATCCTGACCATTACTCCAATGTGGTTATACAATTAATTATTAAATGTTTTATAGTCATTTTAGCCAATTTCTCTTTATTTTTCTCTATTGTTTTTTTTCTTTCTAAAAATAAATTTGAACATATTTTTAAATTGTATAAATTCGAAAATATAAAATTTGAAAATGAAAAATATTATTTTTTATTATTATTATTTTTGTTTACCTTTTATTATTAATTCGTTATTTGATTTTTATATTATTGTATTAGAGATATATTTAAAATTATTTATAATTTTATAAAATTATAAATTATAAATTTGAAAAAGGGAAAATATATTTTTTTAAATAAAAAGATTTCTATCAATTAAATTCTAGGAAATTATACCAAATATACTCTCATAATTTACTATTTAGCCCTATAGACCCCAATAAAATTATTAAGTGAATAGTCCGAAAAATGACCATAATACCTTTTTCTTTTTCTGAAAGCTTTGAAAAAATAGTTATATACATCCTCTCTCTCCCTATTTTCCGTGAGCTATTTTCAGATAAGATATGCCATAAAATATTATTCAGATGATTCATGTTATTATATTTATAGACAAAATATAACATACCATAATTTAAAATGACATTATCATTCAAAGATGTTGATGATCATATTTTTGTTTGGATTGTATAATTTAGAGTATAATTTTAAATAATAGAAATATTTTTAAGTGTACTGTATGTTATCGATATTTATAACTGAGTTAGACTAATGTTTTAAATCTCAAAGTTATAATTGAGATTTATAGGTAAGATTGAACATATACTACTATATTTGTAAGTAACTTTTGTTTTTGGTTAACTTGTTCGTAAATAGTAGTTTAGCCTAAATTACCCTAAATTCTATTGCATTCTTTAAAAAAATTAGAAACATGTAACCATTACTTAAAAATAATAAATAATAATATTAAAAAGCCACTTGAAAATCTAAGCTTAGGTCAACGTGGAACATTTTTCAACAAACTAGACATGGCAACGTCAACTTCAACATTCATGACTTGTTCAACCATAGACTTTTTTTTTTTTTTTTTAATCATCTTACTACTTAAATAAACCTCTCTAATCTTCTTCAATTAACTCTAAACCAAAATCACAAAAAAGCCATGGATCACGATCTCGACAAATTCCCTTTACTCTCTTACGTCCTTCACCAATTCGACTCCAATCTCTACGCGCCACCGTCTATGGCGGTGCAACAAACTCTCGCTCCTTCTTTTCCTCTTCTCTCCGATCAGCAAATCATGTCTCCTTTGACTAAAACCATCCCCACCACCATCACGCAGACGCTTTCCGTCTTGACCTCTCTCGGATCTCGACCCGACCCGTCGGCGGTTTCCTCTGCTCGTTCTAAGATCGCTCAGATTATGGATTCGATGTCGCCGGAGGAAGCGGCGAAGGAGGCGGAGATGTACGCCGGAGTTGTGAGGTTGGAGGAAGTGCACGATAGCTACGAGAAACCGTTGAGGGATTTGGAGGTTGAGCTTTCTAGGGTTTATGCCACGGCGGTGGAATCGCTGTTGAGAAGTCGCGACGAAGTCAACGAGGAGGTTGTTGCGGTGCTCAAGGCGGCGGAATCCGGCGAAATCGTTGAAAAGATCGATCTCTCCGGCCAAGAGCTTAAGCTTCTCCCTGAAGCTTTTGGGAAAATCGTTGGTTTAGTTTCCTTGAATCTCTCTTGCAACGACTTGAAGGTAATATATACCAAAAATCCCCAAAATTTGAGTCATCTCATAATCTCATGGATTATGCGATTAGGTTTTGGGAAGAACAAGATCTTGGTCAGTTCTTGTGTATCTGATTGGTCCTGCGATGTCTGAAACTGTTTTTTTGTAAAACGTTTTTACAGTTTATACCTGATGCAATCTCGAAACTCAAGAAGCTAGAAGAGCTCGATGTATCTTCGAATTCGCTTGAATCTCTTCCTGACTCTATAGGAATGTTGCTTAACCTTAAGATCCTTAACGTGAGCGCCAACAATCTAACCGCGCTTCCTGAAAGCATCGCGCATTGCAGGTTTTGCTTCTTGTTCTATACTTGTTAGTGTTTTGAATATTGTTTCTACCTTTTTTTCACCTTGAGGTTTCAAAGATTTTGTTTGCTGATTGACTCTCTAGGTCATTGGTTGAGTTAGATGCTAGTTACAACAACTTGAGTTCGTTACCTACCAACATCGGATATGGATTGCAGAACCTCGAGAGATTATCGATCCACCTAAACAAACTCCGTTACTTTCCAGGTTCGATAAGCGAAATGCGTTCTCTAAAGTATCTTGATGCGCACATGAACGAGATCCACGGCATTCCAAATTCCATCGGGAGATTAACGAAACTCGAGGTTTTAAACCTGAGCAGCAATTTCAACGACTTGATCGGTGTCCCGGACACAATAACCGATCTAACTAACTTGAGAGAGCTTGATCTAAGCAACAACCAAATCCAAGCGATACCCGACTCGTTTTACAGGCTGAAGAAGCTGGAGAAACTGAACTTGGATCAGAACCCGCTCGAGATCCCGTCTCAAGAAGTGGCTAACCAAGGAGCTGAAGCGGTTAGAGAGTTTATGAGTAAAAGATGGGCTGAGATTATGGCGGAGGAGCAACAGAGGATCGGTGTTGAGGCTGAGCGATATGGAGATGAAACCGGGTGGGTCTCATGGGGAACCTCCATGGTTACTAATCTTGTTTCTGGAGTGACTCAGACCATTGGAATTGGAGGTGGATCTGGTGATGCTGGAGATAAGAAACCTGGAGAATCACATTTTTATCACCAAATCTGACTTCTGCTCGAGTCTTGTTTTGGTTTTTATTTTATATTTTTATATATTAATCAAAAATAAATTATATATTTTTTCTTTATTGTTGGGTTATACATGTGACAAATAATTTTTTTTTCAGAACCAAATTTAATAAGCTTCGCAGTTCCTTCACGAACTTGACTTGAGCAACAAGAAACCAGTAGAACAAATCTCCCAATAGCAATTCTTCTTAATTCCTTTGGCTTAAACTCCTACTGATCGACAACAACTTACATAGCATCCTCTTAGGTTGTCTCGGGATCGCACAAAATGCCATAAACCTCGAAGG
Source organism: Pseudoturritis turrita (assembly GCA_900406555.1). Taxonomy (NCBI): domain Eukaryota; kingdom Viridiplantae; phylum Streptophyta; class Magnoliopsida; order Brassicales; family Brassicaceae; genus Pseudoturritis; species Pseudoturritis turrita. The sequence goes on along the minus strand of OVBL01000373.1, from coordinate 412,905 downwards.
AGTGCTCTGAAACCGCGCGTTTGGTTTGCATTCATCTGCTTCTTCTGCTGCTGCTTCTTCTCTTCTCGTTGTAAAGCTTCTTCTCAAAACCGCTGTTTCGTTGGTGGTGATATTGTTTGCTGTTGTAGCTATCGCAGCTCGTGCTTGCTCGACGAAGAGTATTTGCACGATCACTCTCAATGGAAGTAGCTCGTTCTGTGCAGCGTTCTTGCTTGCCTCTACTGATAGTTTCTTGCAGTCCAAGATTCTGCATAACCTCTTTCTCTCACACTTTTCAATCTTCTGATGAACCTGCAGCAATACAGAGAGAGTGTGTGTGAGATAATCAGTGTATGTTAATAGATAATAGATTCTTGTTTGCTTTTTTTTTCTTCTTTTTATTATTACCTGGAGATAGATATCAATTGCTTTGTATAAATCGTCGTGACTAATCCTTGAAGAATTCGGTATCGATTCAGCCAATTCAACAAACTTAGAAACTGTTAAGTTCGCATCTCTAGCAATCTCTTGAAGATATGAATCAACAAGCTTTGCAACCTTAGCCAACAATGGAGGAGAAGAAGAAAGAGATCTTCTGATCTCTTGTATCTCTTCTACATTGATGTCATCTTCAGAACGAGACCTTCTATGTTCAGTTCTTGTTCTTGTTGGCCTTATCTCAGGACTGATCTGAGACAGAAACTGTTTCACCATCATCGTCACAACATCCACATCGTATAACATACCTGACTTATCTGATACGGGTATCAACAGCTCGCTCACGGTTGCTTTATCCAGTTGGTTCCCGGCTTTTATAGCGAGGTCCATCTTCGAAGAAGCCGAAACGTTCATAGCATTGGTCATTTTCAGTAGCTGAAGCAAGAAACTGCAAGGAACAGCGGATTTTTGGGTTGGTAGAAGGGAGATAACCGATTCCAAAACAAGATTTGAATCCGGAGAGCTTTCTTGGATGCTCGATAGCCATTTAGATGCATAGATCCTAAGAGCATTTCCGATTAATCTCGGAGATATATTCCGGTTTGATGATTTTATCGCCACCATTGTTCTCCGGTAAAGATCTAAACCCAAATCAGCTAAATCTTCACCCCACCACCGCGGATTCTCTGCCTTACTTCCTCCACCATTACACAAGATTTCATCTCTTCTTCTCCTTGACCGGTTTCTCAACAAACCCGTCTCCAATTGGGACGAAAAATCCTCACCGGGGGACACAGTTACACCGTTGGCAATCGCCTCGATGCATCGGTTTGTGATCCCAAGATCTTCAGACCATAAAGGCAAGACCTTTGTGGTCTGAAGAGTAACAAAAGAGTCTCTCCAACTCTTGAAAACACAAGAAGTCAAGAACAGTTCGAGTCTTTGGACAAGATTCTCGGTCTCGCCGGGCTCGACTTCTTCCGTCATCCCGAGATACTCCGCTGCACATCGTACCGCGACTACATTGTGAGCACAGAGAGTGATTGTGATGCCGTAACAGAACTTAGCACAGAGCTCAAAAGCTTCGGTTTCGCCGGGAAAATCAACAAGTTGAATCACTTTCTGTTCTTCTGATTCGGTTTCGGTTTCTAGGGATTGTGAAGAGACTAAGTTCTTTAATCGCAAGCATTTGGACAACATCGGAAACTGTAATGTAATTGCAAAAATCAGAAATCAAAACTGGAAATATTATGAGAAAAAGGGATATCTTTTTTACCTTGTGAAGAAGGTATTTGGTGGATTTGACTTGGATTATAAGATCATTCAATAAATCAGAAGACACAGACCTGGAAATTTTGAACATAACAGATTTGATTGGAAAAAAATCAACAGAGAAATCGAAAATTTGAGAGAGAGAGAGAGACGATTGATGTTCTTCTTTTACCTTACTGCTTCCACAGTGTAGAATGTGTCAGGTCGAAACCCTAATTCCATGAACTTCATTTTCCGGTAGAAAAGAAAGTAGCCGGATAATTCGGATCCGGTTCGCCGGAAAAATTAGGTTGTGGTTTTTGTCGAAATCGGGAAATGATGTTTGTCGGAAAAGAATCGGTCGTTAGTTTCGATCTGATTGATAATCTTATAATCAGAGATATTCAAGATGGTCTCCGGCGGAATTGTGGCCGGAGACTGGTAAAGTTCGCCGGAAATTAAAACAGAAAAGACCAGTGGAGCGCCGGCGAAAGTAGAGTGAGCTCAGCGGCGAGAAGGGGAAATAAAAAATCTCCGATTTCAACACCAAAAACAGTTTTTTTTTTTTCTCTGGAAATCGAATGTGTAAGATGAGAGTGTAGAAACAAGAATCTGTTGGACACAAATTATATATGAATGGTTTTGTAATAAAATAATTTAATTTCTTTGTCAGATGTAATTTTTTAAGGTTAGCGATTACCTTGAGAAATCATTAGCTTTTGTCACACCACCTGAGAACTTTCGTATGATCAATTTTAGCAGAAAGCACAAAAGTATGCTTCACTAGATATAATAATTATTTATTAAAAAATTACAACTCAAAGAAAAGCTAAAGTAATAGTCGATAATTGATATGAGTTCGATTAGTGACACTAAACGGAAACGATAAGAGATAATGGTAAACGATTGCAATATTGATTAGAAATGATAAGAAAGAGTGGTACGATCGGTTTTGGTGTCATTACCTTTTTTTTTTTTCATTGGCAATCATACTAGTGATACACTCTTTACCGATGGTAAAATTGTAATAACATTTTTTAAAAATATGGCTGATATAAAATATCTAAGTTGTAATAACATATTTAAGTTGTATGTTATTTAAACCAATTTTCTCAAAAACATTGTTTATTGTTTTTAAACAATAAAAAATTACAAAGAATTTTTAAATTTTCAAAAATGTTTTCTAAACTAGTTGTAATTGGGGAAAGATATCTAAAAGTTAGTGGTATTTTTGGAAATCAATTTTTGGGGGGGGGTAATATGAAGGAGATATCTTAAAATTTAGAACCATTTTCTAAGAGAATCATTCATAAGTTCATAACCCATTTTTACAGTATGTTTACTAATTTTTTAAAATTATGGTACTTTTAGAAAATAAATCTATACATATATGTTTTTTGAAAGTGACACATTCTTTCATTATTTAATCATTTTACTATCTATATTCTTTTTGCCAACCATTCCTTTACTGTCTATATAACTTAGCATTTAGCATGATTGCCTTGAACTTTTTCCTTTTAATATCATTGAAATCTTTCTTTCTTTTTTTATGTTCGACTAATATTATGGATCTAATGGGTTATGTATTTCTCTCTTTTACGATCTAATAGGTTTATCGGAGACCCCATATAATAAAACCAATTTTCTTTTTTATTTATTTATTATTGTTACTCTCTTTTTCGTAGTCATAGGCATTATCTGTACGAACTCGGAATATTAATAATTTTGAAGATGATGATTGTATCTCATATGATGAAAACATTGAAAAGTATGATATATTATTTAATCGAAATAAAATGCCTTTATTCGATGGCAAACATGACATGTGGTGTGTAGGTAGATAAATTTTACATATTCATAATTTTTTTTTCATAAAAGTAATCCATGTCAAAATTCGGGTAATTCTCCGAATAAGTATAGCCGTCGATAATTCATTCACTTGGTTTATTAATAAATCTAAAGTGTGACACTAATTTTGATTAGCCAAATGAAAAACGAAAAAAATCGAACATGAAGAAAAAATAAATTGACATCATGCTTCCGGCTCTTTTACCACCAAATTGCTACAACTTATTTTATTTATAGAATTTCACATTTCTAAAAAATCTTTATTGATGTAAGAATATATTGTATATTATTTTCACCGATAATGTTACCGTATTATTCAATTTTAAGTGCAAGTTTTTTTTTATAACTAATTTAAGTGCAAGTTGAGTCGTCATAATAAAATAATAAAATTTAAGTGCGATTATTTCAACGAATTAGATAGATGGGTTATCAAAATCAAGCTACATTCGAAAAAATTGATCTTTTTGTGTGTCAAATATCCATCTTGGATTTTCGATCTAAAAAACAATTGAGATTATACTAATAATTGGAAAAATCTAATTAGATTGTAATTTCGTGACTACAAAAGGCAAGGAGCCATGTGATTGTCCATCGTCTTCCGATCATTGCAAATTCGACGCCGCTTGTTTTAATTCATTTTATTAATTTATCTCATTTTCTTACTTTAAAAAAAAAAAAGATTCAAACACTTTTTCAAGTGTTTTTGTACTTTATATATAATCATTATTTTCTTTAAGTATTAGTTTATATGAACAAGTTGAGAAATGAGAGATGATATTGCTTTAATAAAACAAGATTGGAATGATGAAGAATATACAAAAGTGGTATAAGCGGAAATTAGTAAACCCAAAGTTAATATTATATTGTCTACATGTGTTTTTTTTTTTTTTTAACAAAGGTAATCCGTGCTGAAATTCGACTAATTTTTTGGATCAACATAGTTGGTAGCCCGTTCAACGGATTTGCTAATAGACCTAAAGCATAATATCATTTTGACTAGTCAAACGGAAATGAAAGAATTTCGGATGAAAATGAAAGATAGGAAGAAAACGAATTGATATATGTTTACATATCTTTTACCATAAGACTACTACCGTACATATTAATATAAAAAAATCATACACACAGAGAAGCAAGCAGAGATTAAAAACAATTTAACTATATAATAGTTGATTAAATAGTCAGGTATAAGTCACCCTCAAATAGGTTTACTTTTGGTTTAGAAAGCTTTTGAAAAATGAGCTAATTGGTTTCCCTTTCATGCTCCCCACAGTTGTAATCACCTTAGGATTCTATTTTTATCATTTCATTATAATTAATTGTCTTATCTTTAAGAGTCAAGAGTCAAGACTATAATGGTAACCAATTTTCTCCAAAGGTTTTGCAACATCTGCATGTCAAATTCATAAATAAACGTGATTGTTAGCTCATAACAAGTTTTTTTTTTTCTAGCATTAATTATCATGACTTCATAAATTGGATTATCATTCGTTACAAATCCTACATATAAAGTAAGGTGAGAAGTTGCAAAGCAATTAGATGAAAGATAAAATGATATATAATGGACATATGTCAATTCACAAATTGCCAACCGGTAGATTTACAATTTGAAATGATACATGTATACTTGTTATTTCAATGAACAGCAAAATTTTATTGAATTGCTCTCGGTTAATATCTGTTGGTTCATAGAACGCATTTAATTTTACTTTTTATGACTTCTCATGTAATATATAGGACATTTGGTTGGATCTTATGTCAACAATTGTGGGGTTTCTTATGTTATCAAATCATCTATCTTTGAATAGATCTCCTTTACGTATGCAACTAAATACAATATATAGTTGAAAAATGGCGTTCACTGTCTCCACAATTAGGGTTTTGATTACAATTTGGCAAACCCATGAAAAGAAATTGCGGGACAAAGAAGAAACAAAATTTGTATTTGGTCTTATTGATAAATGAAGATAAATTACCATAATGGTTTTTGTCTAAGGTTTGTCTACAAGAGAGGAATCATCATCCCACTGGGACCGTACCATCACCACCACAAAACACACTTTGTCTTTGCTTCAATTAATTTTGTCCCCAATTTTCTCCTTTTTTCACATATTATCCCATTTCATTTTCCATCATTTGATTTTGTCGGGTTTGATATATACTTTAAAGAAAAAATCAAAATATCTTCATATATGATAATAAATAAAAAAAAGGCGAAAAGAAACATATTTTCCAAAATTATGTATGATTCATATCAAAATTATGTATGTTATTCTATTCCACCATGTTAGACGTATACATTATTATATGTTTTTCATTTGTGTGAATAAAAAATCTGATTAAAAAAAAAAATTTCAATAATATCATGTGATTTAAAAGAAATTAATTTAAATCATAAAATTAAGGTAAATATTTGGAATAAATTTATTCTCTTATTTTACATGAATTTCTTAGCGCCACGTATAATTAGCTTAGGCGAATTTCTTAGTGGAACAGTTTAAACTATCGAGATCCCGGATTCAACACTCTAGTCTCGAAAGCCTCTGCCACCATGACACCGGAGATACGAATCATGGTCAAATCGGATAATACATGAAGCGCATTGATTAAAACCCCAAAATCGAACATTGAATTGACCTGCGAGAGACCTGGCGGGAACCGACCGGCCGGTAAGACCCAAAAATGGTGGTAAAGCCTGTCGGAGGAAAACCCGGGCATACTCTAGTATCGGGATAAATAACAAGAGGAGAGAAAGCGGAGGAGATGTTGAGTTCGGCGGCGGTCAAAGCTTCGTTGGTGGAAGACGAAGAGGACGACAACAATGATGAGGAAGGCATTCCCGAGAATAAAGAAGGGAATGCGAAGTTATGAAGAAGTTTCATAGAGTATAAAAAGAAAAAGAACAGTACTCGGATAAATAGTGGAGAAGAAGAAACAAACCGGTTTTTGTCAAGAGATGCGTAGATGCGACGTGTGGGAACCGTTTTGCCACGCGTCACTCGAAGGATGGTGGAACACGAGAATCAAAGAAGCAGTAATGATGAAACGTCCACCTTGCGCAGCGGAAAGCGGAGAGGTCCTGTTAGTCATCACCCAAGCAGTTAACCAAATAACCTACTATCCCACGCGGCCCAAATCACAAGTGGGCCGGTATGTATAAAAAATAGTAAAAGATAAATCTTTCTCCAGATCCAAAACGGAGTAAATTAAATTCTAAAAAGAGGCACAAAGCCCAAAATGGTTACAAAAAGATCCGAGAGTGGTCCTAAACCCCGTAGCATTGCGCTCATGGTAACGCTCTGGAACGTAGAAATTTCCGGGTTCAGGTTTTTAACTCCCTGATACCTCCCTCCAGAATGTCGGATTCCAGTATAGTAGTCTCTGCGGGGAAAGTCTCAGAACTCAGGCCTTTAGCCTTCGTGAAGGTCTCATGCATTTTCATGTCTTTTGACTCAGACCATCGCTGTAACACCCCTGAACCAAACTATACCCAGATGGTCCGGAGATGCCACAATTTGATATCCGTAGACGATCCAACCTAAGTTCCAGAATGAATCTAGAATCTAAGTCAATCCATCCATGGTACCATTCCCCTTGACCATAGCCTAAGAATTTTCAACCCGTACTATGATCTTGAGTTGTGTTAGTCCGGACAAGACTAATATCATTGAACACTCGCCATTTTAAGAAAAATATTTCTTACAATAATATTAACCTAGAAAACATTACAAGACATATATGTTCGGACGAGACCTAACGCCAAAGGAGTAGTACATTCTATATACACCAAAACAAGATTTTACAAAAAGACCACAAAACTACTCTGATGGTCCTAACGTTCCGATCTCCCCTAAGGTTTTTCCTCTACTAGTTACCTGCAAGGAAGAGGGGGTGAGTATTCTAGCAATACTCAATGAGTTAGACCCACTAAACATGCAATAATTTCCCAATCCAAACCCAAAATAACAATCAACAAGATGTAAATCAAGCAAACAATCAAAGTATGCACATGAGGAAGCTATAACCTAAACATGAATGTGACACCACGACACAACTAACACATCCTAGGGCCCCAAATTTTGTATCGGATACTTCCTTCCAACAAAAGAGAACACTTGCACTTGGTAGTCACAAAGACACACAAGCCGCAAAATATCTCTTACCGAGTCCGTACGAGACGGAACATCGGGCCACACCGTTGTGCAGCACTTGGCCATTGGGGATCAATCAACGTACCAAGTCTTACCTTCATGTAAGAGATTTGGAAGCACCGAAAATGCCCATACTACACACGTGGACCACATGGCCATGGGGTTTTAACCAATCACGCTGATCACCACACACTACCCACTACATGCATGCCAATCACCGCAACTCAACTCTATATGCACGCCAATCACCACAACTCAACACTATATGCAAAAATACTATAACATGCAATGAAAATATCTAGCAATATTAAACATGCATGCAACAATCACAACATGCAAAATACTTAATCAAAATAAATAAAAATCCGATAAACCTCAAACAAATATTCATACAACAAACAATCAGTACGATTATACGCAAGCGTATAACCGCCTCATGCAATAAACATCCCAACTCACCGATTTTACTTAGAGGTTTCTAGATGGAAGTTGCACCACGAACCGATCCTACTTCTTGCTGATACAGTCATCTTGAAAGTAAGGATAAAACTAGATTTTAACAATTATTTGGTAAGGATCCAGGAAGAAAATGACTGAATCTACCACTTACCGACTGGAAATTCTACCTTGGGTCACGTTTATGCACCCACCGGACTGGAAACTCGACCTACGGTACAACCTGGACTGATTTTGGTAGCGGTTTGGACTGGTTTTGCATGAGAAAAAGCTAAGGGTCAGGTCTGGGTCGATTTTGGCAGAGGTTTAGTAAGGTTTTCAGCTCTGGTTTTCTAAAGGGGGTGGGTTTGGTTTTATAGGCAAAGATTCAGATTTGCATGTATTGACAAGTGTTAACACGGATTAACAAGTGTTAATACTGATTAACAAATGTCACTGAATGCTTCTCGGCTAGACATGTGTCCCACTACAGCCGCTGACCAATCGCAGAAAGACACATCACCCGATCCATGCGAAAACTGCTCCTTACCGCAGATATGATAAACTTCGACCAATGGAGCGTACTGCTTCGACCCACGGGTCACAAAACTTTGACCAACTGATAGCTTTTCAATCGATGGGTCATACTTTTCCAACCCACAGGTCATAGAACTTGACGATAACGTAATTTCCTCGACCCAACTTAATTTTACTCGACCCAAAATATATTTCCTCGACCTAAACTTCTTTCTAAGTCTTCTTAAGCCTTTCCAACTAGCATCGCCTTGATTTGGATCGTGGTTCTCCCGTACCATTCCTTTGGTACTTTGCATTGTTCCATTTTCTTATTCCCTCAATCCATTTGAGTTGTGTTGTGACTGAACATTTTCTTTTGACTTCATTGAGTTTTACTAACTCAATTCTTCTTGATTCCAACATCTTGATTTACGGCCTATTCTAGTTTTGATATTGGGTATTACATTCTTCCCCCCTTATAAGAATTTGTCCCGAATTCTTAAGTCTTCGACTGCTCTTCCTGTCTTGTTCGTCCCTGGTCTTCTGCTAGTCTCCTTTTGGTTCGTTAATTTTGCTCTTCGTTGCTTCACGTCACCTTTGCCTTAACCGTCTCCACATGCTACCAAAGGTTTTTGGGTAACTGGCCAAGAGGGCTTGCTTCTGGGTTCAAGGTTTCTTAATACTCATACTCCACTACTAAGGTTTTGGGTCTCCGATTAGATTCAACTACTCTATCCTAGCACTCTAGGCTACTTTTCACTTACGGTTTCATTTCTACTGCTAAACACTATAGCTTTTGGGACAATTAACAAAATTACTAATATCATGCAATTATAAACGTATATGCAATTCATACTCATCAAAGCAAGCAAGCAATCAATCATTCAATCATACCATCATTTCATCAAGAGAGTTAGCACCAAACGTACTTTAAAAGGAACTTTTTGGAGGTTTAGAGGTTTAGATAAAGTTAACCCTAGGTTATAAACTCTTCCCACTGATGCTTGCTGCTTCAACGATTCCTCTTCTTGCGGGGCCAGTGGGGGTTGATTTGCCAATAGTGTCCTTTCTCGCCACAATTGAAATAAGTGATGTAGGCTGGCACCGATGGCTTGTATGAACTGTTGCTTAGAAAATTCCGAGAGATGTGTCCTACTTTTCCACACAAGTAACATATTATTCCTAAGTCCTTCGATGGTGTACTTAGATTTTCCTGAAAAGTTTGATCTCTTCCCCGTTTATTTGATTTTCGCTGCCCAACTGGCTGTGTTGCTTTCTTACCTTGCTGAGAACTTCCCTTCCCACGATTATCACTTTGACCTCGAGATGCAGCCTTCTTTTCCACGATTAAACTTTCTTCCACTTCTAAAACTCGCTCGACCAGTGCATACAGATTGGTGTGTACCACTGCTTGGAGTATGCTACTGATATGTGGTCGCAGTCCCCTCAGAAACTTTCGAATCAGAGAATACTCTTCTCCCTGGCCATAAGAAATGTTTTTCCTAAGTCTGGTGAACTCGACTTCATATTCTCTTACACTTCCATTCCCTTGTACCAGATCTAAGAACTCTTTCCATCCGATCCCGAGCCTCCGGCGAAAAGTACTTTCTTTCAGACTCTTGTCTGAACTCCACCCATATTGATATTTGATTCCCATACATCCTTTTTATGCCATCCCACCATCCTAGTGCTTCTTCCTCCAGGTAGTACATAGAAACGTCCTTTTTGAATCCTTCTGGACACCGGGTTACCGCAAAATTCTTTTCGAGGTTCTGTAACCATGCATCTGCCTTGATGATGTCGGCACCTCCCTTGAAGTAGTATGTATCTAATGTATTCATCATCATTACGATCTTGAGAAAATCGGTGGTGGATTGTCATTCTGATTAGCATTGTTCAACGTTTGTTGTTTTTGATGTAGCATTTTGTGTAAACATATCTCTAAGTAGTGCGAAGTTTGGATCAATCCTAGAACTTACTGCTTGACCCAAATGATTTGTTGTAGCCGATCCTTGATACACATTGAGCCGACGGGTTCCCAAGTAGCAGATGTGGGTTCACTTGGAGCTGGGGGGAAGAATCCATCATACGTTCCTGACCAAGATGGTTCACCATACTCTGCTCCGCCCCCTAACTGTAACCAATTCTCATTCTGTCCTGACCCATTATCTTCTGATGAAGACCCCACCGTCCATTTCCACCTGATCCTTGATTATACATCTGCATCGAACAATTCAGGTAGTTCCTAACCCCAACACCCAAATGCACTAAACGTATCGGATTAACCTAAGTGTCTCCCTATTTTGACTCGATAAAACATTTGAAAATGCAAGTCCCGTGAACATGACCAAAACCATGCTCTGATACCACCTTTTGTAATACCCATGAACCAATCTATACCCAGATGGCTCAGAGATACCACAATTTGATATTCGTAGATGATCCAACCTAAGTTCCAGAACGAATCTAGAACCTAAGTCAATCCATCATGGTACCATTCCTCTTGACCACAGCCTAAGGCTTTTCAACCCGTACTATGATATTGAGTTGTGTTAGTCCGTACAAGGCTAATATCACTGAACACTCGCCATTTTAAGAAAAATATTTCTTACAATAGTATTAACCGAGAAAATATTACAAGACATATATGTCCGAACGAGGCCTAACGCCAAAGGAGTAGTACATTCTATATACACCAAAACAAGATTTTACAAAAAGATAACAAAACTACTCCGATGGTCCTAACGTTTCGATCCTCTAAGGTTTTCCCTCTACTGGTTACCTACAAGGAAAAAGGGGGGGGGTGAGTATTCTAGCAATACTCGATGAGTTAGGCCCCAAATTGCGTATCGGATACTTACTTCCAACACAAGAGAACACTTGCACTTGGTAGTCACAAAGACAGCCGAGCCGCAAAACATCTTTGTCCGAGTCCGTACGAGACGGAACATCGGGCCACACCATCGTGCAACACTTGGCCATTGGGGATCAACCAACGTACCAAGTCTTCTTACCTTCATGTAAGGGATCCTGGATGCACCGAAAACTTCTATACTACACATGTGGACCACATGGACGTGGGATTTTAACCAACCACGCCAATCACCACACACTACCCACTACATGCACGCCAATCACCACAACTCAACATTATATGCACAAATACTATAACATGCAATGAAAATATCTAGCAATATTAAACATGCATGCAACAATCACAACATGCAAAGTACTTAATCAAAATAAATAAACAATCAGATAAACCTCAAACAAATATTTATACAACAAACAATCAGTGCGATTATACGCAAGAGTATAACCTCCTTATGCAACAAACATCCCAACTCACCAATTTTACTTAGAGGTTTCTGGATGGAAGCTCCACCACGAACTGATCCTACTTCTTGCTGACACGGTTAACCTGAAGCTAAGGATAAAACTAGATTTTAACAACTATTCGGTAAGGATCCAGGAAGAAAATGACTGAATCTACCACTTACCGACTGGAAATTCTACCGTGGTCACGTTTATGCACCCACCGGACTGGAAACTCGACCTACGGTACGACCTAGACTGATTTTGGTAGCGGTTTGGAATGGTTTTGGATGGGAAAAAGCTAAGGGTCAGGTCTGGGTCGATTTTGGCAGAGGTTTAGTAAGGTTTCAGCTCTGATTTTCTAAAGGGGGTGGGTTTGGTTTTATAGGCAAAGATTCAGATTTGCATGTATTGACAAGTGTTAGCACGGACTAACAAGTGTTAATACTGATAAACAAATGTCACTGAATGCTTCTCGGCTGGACATGTGTCCCACTGCAGCCGCTGACCAATCGCAGAAGGACACATCACCCGATCCATGCGAAAACTGCTCCTTACCGCATATATGATAAACTTCGACCACTGGGGCGTATTGCTTCGACCCACGTGTCATAAAACTTTGACCAACTTATAGCTTTTCAATCGCTGGGTCATACTTTTCCAACCCACGGGTCATAGAACTCGACGATAACGTAATTTCTTCGACCCAACTGAATTTTACTCGACCCAAAATATATTTTCCTCGACCTAAACTTCTTTCTAAGTCTTTTTAAGCTTTTCCAAATAGCATGGCCTTGATTTGGATCGTGGTTCTCCCGTACCATTTCTTTGGTACTTTGCCTTGTTCCATTTTCTGATTCCTTCAATCCATTTGAGTTTTGTTGTGACTGAACATCTTCTTTTGACTTCATTGAGCTTTCCTAACTCAATTTTTCTTGATTCCAACATCTTTATTTACGGCCTATTTCTAGTTTTGATAATGGGTATTAGAATCGTGGTCTTCGAGAAGGTTCTCATGCTTTCCCAGGTCCACGGACTCAGGCATTTGGCTTACAGGGGGTTCTCATGCCTCTTAAGTCTCCGAACTCAGGTTTTTGATCTTCAAGGTTCTCATGCCCCAGGTCTCCGGACTCAGGCTTTGGCCTTTAAGGGGTTTTAATAACTCACAGGTCTCTGGAATCGGTTCATTTGGCCATACTTGATGTTTCAGGACGCAAGGTCAGGAGATCATGTTCGCGATTCAAACTCCATTTAAATTTATGTCCTCAAGAGGTCGAATATTATCCCTCGAGAGGACACTCTTCCATTGCACGAGCCTGTTACGAAAACTCCTACAGTAGGGGGGATGTTGTTTCAGATAAATTTATTCTCTTAGCTTAGGCGAATCTCTTAGTGCCATTTGTGCAGTGGGTCTATTAGGCCGGCCTTAGAGGTATTTGGGTCTGATCTACAATGGTCTAAGTAACACAGCGGGATAGGCCACATGTCTTCACCCCCTCGTCCCTAACGGTGTGGCCACGCCGCTAGGGACGAATCGAACAAGAGACTGAGTGGTCAGACATACATGTAGCATATACACAGGGAGCTGGATGCATAGCCCGGGTTTTCGTATCAGAAACCCAAGCAAGGTATGTTCTTCTATTATTAATAGCGCAAATCCAAATATTCAAACATCTTATTCAATATATTCAAATTCGTATTCGGTCAAACAGTTAATATTATTTATTTTGCGAATGTGATAGGTAAAACATCTATCCTCTGCTCCACAAAACGATTAAAGTATACAAAAGTGATTCCGAGGTACCTTCCGACGACTGACCCGCTGCATTATAGATGCTCCGCGTATGACAATGACATCACCCTGAGCCTCGGGACTAATTTTTCGGACAGTTGGCACGTAAAGACAAGAGTGGTAGTTGAAAAACACTCAAGTGTTTCGTACATGTCCAAACCGATGGATCCGAACCCGATCCGGCGTAGGACGCGTGATCCGGTATTCTAGCTCGGACAGGTAAAACACTATAAATATTCTTCTCTCCAATGAGAGAAGGGGAGATCTTTTTTACTTCTTACATATTCCTACTTCTTTCAATGTCTCAAAACTATGCGGTCTTTATGTTCTCTTGTTCTCTTTTCTGGCTTAAATGTCGGAGAGCCGCCGAAAATCACCCCACCATCATATTTTTCTGATCTCAACGCATTTGTTGTTTGTGCAAGAGACTTACCCCTTAATGATTGGATCCACAGACAAAAAAAATTCTCTAAACAATAAACATGATATAACATATGTATATGTAATAATATATCTATCGTAGTATGAAATACTAATAATTAATTTTGGAAACACATTTATCATATTTTTAGAATTTGTCAATAACCTCAGTAGTTTAATGTCTTCAGATTATAAATTTCAATAATTAATTTAGCTTGAATTCATAAAACCGAAAAAAATACTTTAAAAATAATAATTACAGTTAAATATTACATATATATATATATATATTATTGACAACAAAATTAATATAATTTTATATGTGGCTATATGACATACATAAAAATTAAACAATAGAGTGAGTATACAACTCTGTCTCAATCGGATCAGTCGTTCTCGAAGGCTTTTGATGGGTATCTCGATTGCCCCATTTAAGGGCCTTTTATTATTAGCTCCTCATACATTCATATATTACATATTTTGGCTCCCTTTTATTTATTTTTATTTTCTTAACGTCTAAATAACCTTCATTCTTTGATAGCAAAAAGAGAATATAAAATTATTATAAAACTTCGAAAGAAAATTATTACATTTCTATAGTATTAAAAGAGAAGTTTGGTACTTTAACCAGTAGTTATGTGGTATATTACGAAAAATGCCATTAGAGAGAAAATATTTAAAGAACAAACAAAAAAATTCATTAAAGATAACAATGTCTAAAACAGAACCCATAACAAATATTCCGACCCGTATTGTCAAAGAATTCTCTCTCAATTTCCGTGGATCACTAAAAAAAACAAAGCCCACGGAATTTCATCAAAATTAATTAATGGCCCAAGTCATTAATTTTTTTTTTTTTAAGAAGCTTATTTGCTGTAACGTGTAATTAATTTTGACAAAGTTTCTCTCTCCAAATAATTGTAAAGATTTCCAAATCTTCTTCTTGCAAAATAAAATAAAAATAATATCAGCTAATTAAGGTAACAAACTTAATTTTGTAACTAAAAGATTTGATACAATATTTTTTAAAAATTTTGCAACTTTTTTTTAGATAGACATGAAGAAACTTCATAGGTGCTCTTCATTTATCTATATAAAAAAAAAAATTCTGATCATCGATACACACAACACAACGGTTATCATTTTCGTAAAAATATAAATATATGGCTTCTTATAATCAAAGTTCCATCTTATTATGTTTCACCTTTCGTGTTTAGTCTTTATAATTAATTGTTATTTAATTTTTCATGTTAGCAGATCGCGGTGTCACGATCTTTGGAAAACCATGAAATCATCAATTTCGTATTCAAAATACTAAAAATCTCAGGTATGCAACGTCCACCATATTATTTTTCTAAATCATCTTACTTATGCAATTTTTTATAATATATAAAAATAATTATGAAAACTTTTATCATCTTAAAGTCCAAAAACTCACTTTTTCAAAGAAATTGTTGATTCCGGTATGACATATCACACTCGGTTGTTAGAGCTGAACCGAATTTGGTTTAGTTATATTGGTGCAGGAGCTGATTGGAGATAACCGGTGTGGTTATTAGATCTGGTCAACTCAGGGTGTACCAGCTTCTGATATATATATGAGGAAGAGGAGAGTTTGTCATGTTAACCTAATCAATTAGAGGAGAACAAGAGAAACGTGAGAGACGTTTTCGACGAGACCTAGGGTTTTAGGTATGAGAGAGAGAAAGAGAGAAGAGAGATCTAGAGAGAGTTCTTAATGCGTTGTTGAGTTCTCTTGAACTAGATCTTGGTGTATTCTTTCTATTCTAGTGGATTATTTGCTTGTGCCATCAAACCCCAAACGTAGCAATCTCACATCGAGGCGTGAACTGGGTTAACAAGTTCTCTGTATGCAAATCTCTATCTCTATCTTTGCATGTTCAATCGATCGTTAGATTTATAGGGTTCGTGAAGCAATCAATCAATTACTTAAGGCTAGATTCACAAGTTAAAGGACAACAAAGTGGTATCAGAGCCTCGGGTTGAGTGAATCTATGGCGAACATTCGAATCGAGGTGGAGCGATTCGATGGAGAAGGCGATTTTTCTCTGTGGAAGAACCGCATGCTCGCACATCTATCTGTTTTGGGACTAAAAGATGTTCTGGTTGAAGCAGTTCCACAAGCTATAGTAGTTAAGAAAGATGAGGATCCTGCTGCAGCAAAGCTTCGGGTTGAGAAGGAAGAAGCAGATCGGCTCGAAAGATCTGAGAAGGCGATGAATCTGATTTTCTTGAATGTTGGAAATCGAGTACTGTGCAAACTCGATGAATGCACAACTGCTGCATCTACATGGTCAACATTGGAAAGACTGTATCTCTCTAAGTCACTTCCTAATCGTATTTACTTACAACATAAGTTTTATACGTTTAAGATGAATGATCAGAAAGCTATTGATGAAAATACTATGATTTCTTGAAGGTTGTATCGGAGTTGGCGAGTGTGAAGGTCTCTGTATTAGAGGAGGTGTAAGCTATCTTGCTGTTGAACTCACTGCCACAGTAGTACAACTCTCTCAAGGAGACTCTGAAGTATGGTAGGAAGACTCTTACTTTCGAAGAAGTCATATCAGATGCAAGATCAAAGGAGAGAGAGATAAAAGAAAATCCAAGCTCACAAAGAAGTGGGGAAGCCTTCATAGTTCGAGGAAGACCTGAAAAGACAGAACTGTACAACAAGAAGTACAAAAATAACTCTAGGTCAAGATATGGTTCAGACTCAAGAATCACTTGCTGGTACATCAAGAAGGAGGGTCACCTGAAAAAGGACTGTTTCTCCAGGAAGAAAAGAATGGAGAGTGAAGAACGTGGTGAAGTAGCTGTGGTGATAGACAAGCTACAGGAAATTGATGCACTGTTTATATCAGACATAAATCATAATGATCGGTGGATCATTGATTTTGGATGTTCATACCATATGACATATAGAAGAGACTGGTTTGATGAGTTCACAGAAGTTACAGGAGGCCAAATGTTATTGGCCGATGATAGATCAGTAGTAGTACAGGAAATTGGTTCAGTCAGGATAAGTGCTACAGGAGGATCAGTCACCAAGCTCACCAATGTCAGATATATTCCTAAGCTTGCTCATAATCTAATATATGTTGGTACTCTTGATGCGCAAGGGTTCTTATAGGAAGGTGGGAATGGTAAGACAAGATTCTACAAGATCAATAAGTTAGCTCTACAAGGAACATTGACTGGTACAAGGGGTATGTATCTTCTGGATGGTGAGACTGTGGTAGCTCAGTCTAATCAGGTTATGTCAAAGGATGATACAGCCCTGTGGCACAGTAGAATGGGTCATACAAGTATGAGGAATCTGAAGGTTTTGCTTGAAAAAGGTATTTTAAACAAGAAGCAGATTAGTGATCTGAATTTCTGTGAAATCTCTATAATGGGCAAGAACAAGAGGTTAAGTTTCAGTGTTGGGAAGCACAACAGTGAAGAGGTCCTGGAGTATGTTCATGCTGATCTCTGGGGATCATCTAATGTTACATTTTCCATTTCAAAGAAGCAGTACTTCATGTTTATAATAGATGACTGCTCAAGAAAAGTGTGGGTTCAGTTTCTGGCAACAAAGAATGAAGCCTTTGGTAAGTTTTCAGAGTGGAAGATTCTGGTGGAGAATCAGTGAATAAGAAGGTGAAGTGCCTCAGGACATATAATGGTTTTGAGTTCTGCAATCAAGAGTTTGATGAGTTCTACAGGAAGTACGATATTGAGAGGCACAAAACATTTGCTTACACACCTCAGCAGAATGGTGTGGCTGAGAGAATGAACATGACCATCATGGAGAAGGTCATATGTTTGCTGAATGAGTCAGGATTTGAAGAGAAGTTTTGGGCAGAGGCTGTGGCTACAGTTGTATACATCATCAACAGGACACCATCATCAGCAAATGACTTCAACATTCCTGAAGAAATTTGGTTGAAGAAGACACCAGGGTATGCACACATGAGGAGGTTTGGCTCAGTGGTTTATGTTTATGTAGACCAAGGGAAATTGAAGCCAAGAGCACTCAAAGCAGTGTTCATCGGATATCCTCAAGGAGTCAAAGGTTACAAGATCTGGCTGATCGAAGACAAGAAGGTTGTAATCAGCAGAAACACAGTATTTCAAGAAGACACTGTCTACAAGGATCTGCTACAGGATAAGGAATATGGAAAAGGTTCAGATGGTGTGAAGAGTAAAGGAAATAGTACAATGTTGATGGAAGCTTCAGGTTCTGAAAAGAATAAGGACATCAGGGTGCTGAGTGATTCAGAGGATAAAGCTGAAGAGACTTCATATGAAGGTGGAGCTGCTGCAGCAGTTCCTGATAGCGAAAATGAGTCAGACAAGGAAGAGGGAAATCTTGACAATTTTTAGTTCGCCAGAGACAGGGCTAGGAGAGAAATAAGGAAACATAAAAGGTACACTGACAATGAAGAAGAAGAGGTAGTTGTGTTTGCACTGAGTGTAGGCGAAATATTGGATTCTGAGAAACCAAAATACTACACGAAATCTTTACAAAGTAAAGACTAGAAGAAGTGGAACTCCGGTATGGATGAAGAGATGAACTCTCTCATGAAGAATGGTACTTGGATTTTGGTGGATTTAGCAAAAGGACATAAGACCATTGGTTGCAAATGGGTTTTCAGATTGAAACCTGGTATTGTAGGAGTTGAGCAGCCTAGACACAAAGCTAGGCTGGTAGCAAAAAGGTATGCTCAAAGAGAGGGCATTGATTATCAAAAGGTGTTTTCACCAGTTGTGAAACACGTATCAATCAGGTTAATGATGTCTGCTACAGTGAACTTAAACTTAGAGCTGGAGCAGCTTGACATAAAGATAGCCTTTCTTCATGGAAATATTGATGAAGACATCTACATGGATCAACCAGAAAGGTATGTAGTAAAGGGCAAAGAGGACAAGGTCTGTTATCTGAAGGAGTCTCTATACGAACTAAAGCAAGCGCCTAGACAGTGGAACAAGTATTTTGATCAGGTCATGATCAAACATGAGTTCATCAGGAATGGATACGATCACTGTGTCTACTTCAAGGAGTACAAAAAGGAGGTATTCATCTACTTACTCTTATATGTGGATGATATGTTGATTGCTTGCAAGAGTATGTCAGAGATAGACAAGGCCAAGAAGCTGTTGAGTAGTGAATTTGAGATGAAAGACTTAGGAGCAACTAAGAAAATCCTGGAAATGGATATTGAAAGAGATAGAGTTGCTGGTATGCTTACTCTGTCTCAGTCTAGCTACATCGGGAAGATTCTACATGTATTTAGAATGGATGAAGCTAAGTCTGTTGCTATGCCTCTAGGTAGTCAATTCAAGTTGGTATCTTCTACTGAAGAAGATGAAACAGCTGGTACAAGTGAATTTCCGTATTCAAATGCTGTTGGGAGTCTCATGTATGCTATGATTGGCATCAGGCCTGATTTAGCATATGCAGTGGAGATGGTCAGCAGGTTTATGAGTAATCCAGGTCAGATGCACGGATAGCAAGTTTATGAGTAATCCAGGTCAGATGCACTGGTCAGCAGTTCAGTGGATTCTCAGGTATTTGAAAGGCACTCAAAATAGAGGGCTGGTATTCAGAAAGAATAAAGATTTCAGAGTTGAAGGATACTCTGATTCAGACTATGCAGCAGATTTGGACAGGAGAAGATCAATCTCTGGGTATGTGTTTACTGCAGGAGGTAATACAGTGAGTTGGAAGTCAAGTGTAAGGGTATTGTGGCTTTATCTACAACAGAGGCTGAGTACATTGCCTTATCAGAGGCTGCAAAGGAAGGAGTTTGGCTGAAAGGATTAGCTGAAGAACTGGGAATCAAGCAAGGAGTGATAAGCTTGCATTGTGATTCACAGAGTGTGATTTGTCTCACAAAGAACAACATGTTTCATGGAAGGACAAAGCATATGGCTGTGAAGTTCAACTTCATCAGGGACTTGGTTGAAGATGGAGAGGTTGCAGTGAAGAAGATTCATACTTCGAAGAATCCTACAGACATGCTTACAAAAGCAATTCCAGTTCAGAAGTTTGAGCAGGCTTTGGCTATACTCAGAGTAGCTAAGTGCTAAGGCACTAGCTATGCTTGACGGCGACAAGGGACAAACTCAGAGTGTGAATGTCAAGGTGGAGATTTATTGATTCCGGTATGACATATCACACTCGGTTGTTAGAGCTGAACCGGGTTTGGTTTAGTTCTATTGGTGCAGGAGCTGATTGGAGATAACCGGTGTGGTTATTAGATCTGGTCAACTCAGGGTGTACTGGCTTCTGATATATATATGAGGAAGAGGAGAGTTTGTCATGTTAACCTAATCGATTAGAGGAAAACAATAGAAACGTGAGAGAGACGCTTTCGACGAGACCTAGGTTTTAGATCAGAGAGAGAGAAAGAGAGAAGAGAGATCTAGAGAGAGTTCTTAATGCGTTGTTGAGTTCTCTTGAACTAGATCCTGGTGTATTCTTTATATTCTAGTGGATTCTTTGCTTGTGCCGTCAAACCCCAGACGTACCGACCTCACATCGAGGCGTGAACTGGGTTAACAAGTTCTCTGTGTGCAAATCTCTATCTCTATCTTTGCATGTTCAATCGATCATTAGATTTCTAGGGTTCGTGAAGTAATCAATCAATTGCTTAAAGCTAGATTTACAAGTTAATTAAAGGACAACACAAATCCATATTGTTGCTCCTTACGTTAAAGAGGTGAAGCCATTTAAAATTGACTGGCAGATTCGAGTGAAGATTCTTCATAGATGACAAAATCTGGCGAAATCATGGAAATGATTGTATCAAATGAAACGGTAATTTTTTTTTGTCTTTACAAGTAATACTATCGTACAATATTTTCGAAATCTATAATATTTTCGAAATCCATAACAATTAATAACAAAACACATGTGATTATTTAACCTATTATTAACCCCAAACGTGTATTGATATTTGCATTCTTATATAAATCTAAGTTATGTGTTTTCGTATCTGCCATTTAACTAATTAGCATTTCCATCATCATCTGTTACACATTACTTTTCTCATCATTCTTTGTTTATTTTACAACAGATTTAGGATTCAGAAGTAATGTCTAATGTTCTTAATAACTTAGTTGGAAAGACTTTGCAATTTCTTCTCTGAGAAAGGTAAACTTTCTGGAGGACATGACCTTTTTGTTTGTTTAAGATGTCTGGAACGGTGTTCATGGTTATCATGTTCACCTTTTAACAATGTTTTCATAATTTGTTTTCTGAATTTTTTTTTGTCTTTCTTTTAGTTTTTATAATTTAATAACTATGACCTGTTTCTTTTATTTTAAATCTAACTTTCTACTCATTTTTTTGTTCGTTTGATTACAGTTTAGAAGATATTTTAAAAACGAATTAAAGTGCATTGGAAAACTTACTTGAGAATTTTGGAACTTTGAATAACAAACTTTTTTGTGTTGGAAATCTCCAACATGATGCTCGAGCTTCTGACTGGATGACTCTTTCAGAAGAAAAGAAAAGAAAATTTTTTTTTTTTTAGCAATCAAGTAAAAAATAAATTATTCTAATTTCTTCTGCACCCATCTTAAAAAGGTATCTTTTGTTGCAAAAATGTCAAAAATATAAGACAACGAAAACGTCAAATAAGGAGGCATATATATATTTCAAACATTGTGGGTAAAATAACATTTTGTGTGGAGCCCACGTCACTATACGTGCACAGTAACTTCATCTTTTTAATTCTATAAATACGAACGTCCTTCGTTCGATTGTAATCATCAATCTCATATCATAATAAAAAGAATTTCTCTCTGTCTCTCATTCTCATACACTATCCCACCGGATATAAAATTTTCGTCTTTTATTAGATTTATCTTTATGATAAAATCTCAAACACTTTTTATAACACGTTATCAGCACGATCACTCTAAAAATCCAACTTTTATATGTATACTTATAATACCCTATAGTGCATGGGTTATCGCCTCTATAATAATATACTACTTTATAATGGTTGCTTCATGCACCATAATTATTTATTTTCTGTTTATGGTCGGTTTGCCGCCTGATAATTTATTTACTGTTTTAATTATTTATTTTTGTTCATGGACGGCTGAGCCGCCACATATTTACTGCTCAAATGTGGATAACTCCATTACCATAATATTGTTGGGGAAAATAAATTCACTACCTGGCTAATCTTGATATGTCTCGATTAAGAAGTAAGACTTGGCGATACATCGTCCACGTCAAGTAAAACGAGGTAATAACCTGCTATTACCTGACAATACGTCGTCTCAGGTAAAATTTGGTAATAACTTGTCATTACCTGACAATACATCGTCTACGTAAGGTAAAACGAGGTAATAACCTTCTATTACATGAAAATATGTCGTTTACATCATGTAAGAGATGGAAATGACTTGTCATTACCAAGTAAGACATTGTTATGATTTGTCATTACCAAGTAAGACATTGTTATGACGTCATTACCATGTCGTTATAACCGTTATGACGTCAATTCCAGGTTAGTTGTTGATTTGACATTAATTCATAGACATGGCTATCAAGATAACATCGTTGAGACATCGCGATCCGAGATATTATGAGGTTTGTTATTATCTAGACTTCACAATCTGAAGAGATAAAAGATTCAAGTATATCAAGAATCCCGATTACTAAGGAGATAAGCTGGCGGATTGATACGTCAATTCCCATCCTAATCCAAAAAGGATTTTATCAAGTCCTATAAATAGAGATATCTCAGAGAGAGGAAAATCATCACAACAAACGATCACACAAACACTCAGAAAACTTGAGAGCTACATCTTCGCAACATCCTAGAGATAGCAATGGAAGATCTAGTCCTTGTTTCCGACGTCCAACGAAATTCTTTATAACGCTTTAGATACCTAGACGTTGTAAGACCATTCGGTTACAAGCTGACTTCGTTGATTAATAAAGATATACTTCTCTTCCTCATTCCGTATATCTGTTTACTTGCGAACCTGGTTAAAATTTGCCCAAACAGTTTGGCGCTAGAAGGAGGGGCAGTTTTAACTACGTGAGATATGACGGACGAAGATAATCGCGAGGTTCCTTCAGAATGTGATAACCCTCAAGATCCCGCTGCTCAACTGGTGGCACTCACCACCCTGATGAAGGAGAACGAAGAACGACTAGGCGTTACTGGAGGCGGAGAACGCTTCCTTAAGAGCTGAGAACGCATCTCTGACCTCCAAAGATAGAGACGACGCGACAAATCTGTCACCAAACGACACATACCTTGTTTTCAAACGTGTATAAGCAATGGAAGCGATGATTAAGCGACTTCCTGGAGTAGCTCCACCGATAAGAAATAGCGCTCTTAGCTGCTATGCGGATACTCTGTTCACGGATGAGATCGCGCTTGTGGAGATGCCCAAGAAGTTCACGTTCCCATTGATGAAGATGTACAACGGGACGACAGATCCTGACAACAACATCGCACAATAGAAGCAGCGGATGTTCACAATCGCAATTGAAAGAAAGTATAGGAAAGATAGCATGTGCAAGGGATTTGGTTCAAGTCTCACAGGACCAGCCCTCCAATGGTTTACGAACCTGTCAAATGCATCGATCGACTCATTTGCGTCACTAACCGATCATTTTGTTGAACAATTTGCGAGTAGCAGGAACCTGGAGAAGACATCTGACGACCTCTATGACGTGGTACAGGAGAAAGGAGAGTCGCTACGCAATTATGTAGGACGTTTCAACAAGGAAAAAATATCGATACCAAGTTGCATCACGTCTACTGCCATCTCGACGGTTAAACGAGGTCTACTTCCAGATGGTGACCTATATAAAGAAGTAACAAAGTATCAGTACAAGACTATGGAGGATGTACTCTCTAGAGCATGGGCACAAATCAAGTGGGAAGAAGATCCAGCTCATCGTTACCAACAATCTATGTGGTCAGAATCACAAATAGAGCGACATGACATACTATAAATAACTAAGGTACGTGAGTCATGAACTTAAAGGTTGCATGATAGGAAAGGCAAGAACCTACTTAGCAGCTAGAATGCCTTGCACCTAAAGACCTACTTTTTTTAGAGGTTTTTAATTTTTCAAGTTTTGGTTTTTATTGGTTTTTCCTATGTTCTTCGGTGATCCACGAGATGTCGCTGCATTTTCATTTTTTATTTATTTGAGTGGTTTGCCACACGTCTACGGACAAGCATATGATAAAAGAGCTTAAACATATGAATCTTACGAGATCCTAAGCATAAGTATTCGAGTAATAGTCATGTCAAAATTGTTTAGGAGCAAGACCTCTTTAGACAAGGCGTCGACCATATCCATTTATAAAAAAGAAAAAGGCAATGCCTTAATCTACAATGACTATGGTCAACGTCAAATCGAATGGGGGGCAACACTTCCCAAAAGCATGACAAGCAGCAACCACGGGTTATGCCGTTGACAAACTTGACTGCGATAACTGTCATCAGTAATTTAAAGACATGACCTCAATGGGTATTAAGAACAGCCAATACCCGACAAAGCTAGAGGTACATACTCGACAGGTTATGGCGATAGCCAATACCTGATAAACCAAGAGGTACATCCTCGGCAGGTCGTGGCGATAGTCAACACCTGACAAACGAAGAGGTACACCCTCGACAGGTTATGGCAACAGCCTATATCTAATAAAATAAGAGGTACATCCTCGGCAGGTTATGGCGATAGCCAATACTTGACAAACCAATAGGTACTCCTCAGAAGGTTATGACAAAAATTAATACCTAATAAAATAAAAAGTACATCCTCGGCATGTTATGGCGATAGCCAATACCTAACAAACCAAGAGATACTCTTTAGAAGGTTATGACAAAAGTCAATATCTGAAAAACCAAGAGGTACGTCCTCATGAGGTTGTGACAGACGTCAATACCTTATAAACGAAGAAGTACGTCTTCATGAGGTTGTGACAACAGTCATTACCTAATAAACCATGAGGTACATCCTTAAAGTAATTTGTAACGAGAGTCACTACCTGGTAAATTTAAAGGTACATCCTCTGGGAGGTTGTGACTAAAGTCATTACCGACAAGTCAAGAGACACTACCTCAACAGGTTGTGTCAGTAATAACAACTTGACAATTCAAGAGGTAAAATCTCCCAAATGAAAAGTAACAATTGTCATTACCTGACAAGATAGGAAAGGGCTATCCCCAACTGATTGTGATAACCACAACGACTTGATAAATTAAGAGGTAAAACCTCCCCAAAAAGTGATCAGAATAATCACTACATATGAATCACGAGGTACGACCTCAAAAGCTGTTGACTACAGTCATAACCAAGTAAATAAAGAGACATAGTCTCAATATGTTACGACAATGGTCGTTACGAGATAAACTAGAGGTAATACCTCCAAACAATACGACATTACAAAGTAATGGGCAATAACCTTGATGACTACTAAACCAATAGCGATGTCAAAGCAAAAGTGTGCCAAACGTAGTCGATTATAAACTTGAGCGACATATGATGTCCAAATAAATAAAAACACAAGAGGTCCTCTCCAAAGAGTTTATCATGACTAAGCCATGAGTGACCACCAATGTCGCTTTTAATGTCTCAAGATCGTTTATCACGATCCAAAGATCATTTGTTTTGACTATCTAGGTCGCTTTTGAGGTCCAGGGATCGTTATAGCGATCCAGAGATCATCATCATGATTATCTAGGTTGCTTTAACGATAATGCAATCATGGGACGTCCCTGGATTAAGTGATCTATGTAATCATCAACGTCCTTGATCGTTAACATGAGTAATGGATGACTTATAAAGATGATAAGTGCTAAATAAAGAAGGTCCTACTCATCGAGTTTTGAAACATGCTACGTGCAAAAAATAAACATGCCAGCTGTAACCAGGAAGAACCTACGAGGTCAATCCTTAAAATGGAAACATCACCACAAGAGTTCTAAAGATAAGTCCAAAGGATATAACAAACTCACAAAACAAAACCGAACAACTACAACTACTACTTGGTAGAGGTAGAGGAAGCAGAAATTCCCTCTTAAAAGTCTGGGACAACTCTGGGAAAATATATGGAACTTCACCGTTGAGCTTGGTCTACGTAATCTCTACTTCCCTGAACCTCACTGATGATAATCAGGAACTTCATCAATGCATTAGAAAAAATAACAAAAGAAAGAAAGTGAGAACATCCATGGGATGACCTTGCGACTTGTCAAGTATATCGGCATGTCCTAGATTGTTGAAAGCTTCCCGGTCGCGAGGAAATGTCTGTTTACTAAGATAAACGTGCCACTACCTGAAGAAACAAAAACCTTCCTCTTCGTATACCTGGCAGGTCGGAGACTACGCATCTCTTCCAACAAGACATGTCATAGTGTGTACATGACTATGGACATCTCCAAATCGAGAACTACGAAAATATATTTTCATATGTGTATAGATATATACACAAGAAAAATTGAAATGTATACGTACATGCAAAAATGCAATCCGACAGGTTTTGGCATTGAGATACATCGCTGGACGAAGACCGCCATAGCAAGCTCTAATTAACTACTCTTCAATTTCTAAATAAGAAATCGAAGAGTGGGGGGAAAACTGTTGGGAAAAATAAATTCACTACCTGGCTAATCTTGATATGTCTCGATTAAGAAGTAAGACTTGGCGATACATCGTCCACGTCATGTAAAACGAGGTAATAACCTGCTATTACCTGACAATACGTCGTCTCAGGTAAAATTTGGTAATAACTTGTCATTACCTGACAATACATCGTCTACGTAAGGTAAAACGAGGTAATAACCTTCTATTACATGAAAATATGTCGTTTACATCATGTAAGAGATGGAAATGACTTGTCATTACCAAGTAAGACATTGTTATGATTTGTCATTACCAAGTAAGACATTGTTATGACGTCATTACCATGTCGTTATAACCGTTATGACGTCAATTCCAGGTTAGTTTTTGGTTTGACATTAATTCATAGACATGGCTATCAAGATAACATCGTTGAGACATCGCGATCCGAGATATTATGAGGTTTGTTATTATCTAGACTTCACAATCTGAAGAGATAAAAGATTCAAGTATATCAAGAATCCCGATTACTAAGGAGATAAGCTGGCGGATTGATACGTCAATTCCCATCCTAATCCAAAAAAGATTTTATCAAGTCCTATAAATAGAGACATCTCAGAGAGAGGAAAATCATCACAACAAACAATCACACAAACACTCAGAAAACTTGAGAGCTACATCTTCGCAACATCCTAGAGATAGCAATGGAAGATCTAGTCCTTGTTTCCGACGTCCAACGAAATTCTTTATAACGCTTTAGATACCTAGACGTTGTAAGACCATTCGGTTATAAGCCGACTTTGTTGATTAATAAAGATATACTTCTCTTCGTCATTCCGTAGATCTGTTTACTTGCGAACCTGATTAAAATTTGCCCAAACAAATATTTATTTATACTATGATTATTATACAAGGATGTTTAATCACCTATATATAAATATTTTATCTGATTTCGTAAATTTTATCTGATTGATTATTAAATATTTTCAGATTAATTTTTTTTTTATACCGTTATTCACAACGGTCACAAAGAATTTTTTTCAATTTTTTATACTTTTCCAACGGCTATGAACTGTATTTTCAATCTATAAATACACTCATATTTCACACTTTCAAATCACTCAAACATTTAATCTTCTCCCAAATATTTTTTTTAGTTTTCATCTTGTAAGAAAAAATGTTTCACTTGTTTTTAACATTTATTATCGGTGTAATTTTTACTTGTATTTATGGTCTCTTCATTTGAGAATTTACTCCCGAAGAATTCATCATAAATATTGGTTTACTTTTTTATGCATTAATATTTACTGTAATCGCTGTTATCATTTATGTAAACGGTTCATTCTAAAATAATATCATGTTATGTTTCTAATAATATTTTTGTGATTTTATTTTTAGAAATAAAATGGCAAATATTGAGAAGCTTAAATTCCCGGCTCTCAAAATAACTGGAGCAAATTATATTTCATGGACCACCGATGTTGAGCTCTATCTAGAGATGCAAGAAATATCCGACAAGATAAAAGTCGGAAATGAATCGCTTGCCAAGGATAAGGCTAAAGCGATAATTTTCCTGAAGAAACATCTCGATGAAAATGTGACGCATGACTATGCACACATAAAAGATCCAGCAGAGATTTGGAAAGCTATGAAAGAAAGGTTTGACAACCAAAGGGAGATAACGCTCCCTCATGCTCTAGAAGAGTGGAGAAACTTGAGGTTTCAGGATTTAAAAAAAGTGAATGAGTATAACTCCGCTATTTTGAGAATAGTGTCACAACTCAAATATTGTGGCAAGCCAGTCACTGAAGCAGAAATGCTTGAAAAGACGTACATGACTTTTCATAAAGAGCATCATCTCCTGCAAGAACTTTACAGGAGTCGAGGATACAAAAAGTTCTCTGAGTTGATAGTGACACTCATACTGGCGGAGAAGAATAGTGAACTTCTCATTCAAAATCATAATTCCCGTCCCACGGGAACCCAAGCATTCCCAGAAGTGAATGCAACAGATGTGAGAAATTCTGAAAGGGAGAGTCAAACCTATCATGGCCGTGGCCGTGGCCGTGACGGTCGATTTAATCGTGGACGTGGAAGAACTTACAATCCACGAGGGAGAGGGAAGTTCAAATGGGTTCGTTCTGAGCAAAATTCCAAAGGGAAAGAACACCAAGAGCATTCCACCCAGAAGCGTGAGAATGTGTGTTACAGATGTGGATCTAAAGGACATTGGGCTGTACATGTCGAACCCCTCCACATCTTTGTAAGTTATACATGGATTCCACCAAAGGCAAAGGGAAAGAAGTGAATCTCACGGAACACTTTGAGGGTACATCGTACCTCGATTCTCCCGATTTTGCAAACGATTTCGACGAGACCACTTTTGCGAATGATTAAAATATTTGTAGCGAGACTGCTGAATAGTCTCCAGTTATGCCATGTGTAATATTATGCTTTTCCGTTGTTTGAAGAATAATTTTATTTTGATAACAATATAATTATTGAATATTTTACTATGAATGAAATTTACCTTTATTGATGTTTATATTAATTACATATATGGATCACGATACGAACGGAACAATACCCAAAGAAAATGTTAGAGAAATTTGCATACCAGATAGTGGAACAATGCACACTATTCTGAGACAAAAGAGTTATTTCTCTAATCTAAAACTGGCAAACGTTATTGTTAATACAATATCAGGTCCTGCAGACGTGATAAAATAAACCGGTAAAGCCAACTTTATGTTGCCTAATGGAACAAGATTTTCCATAAATAATGCCTTGTATTCTCCAAATTCTAAAAGGAATTTGTTGAGTTTCAAAGACATATACCTTCAAGGATATGAAACTCAGTTGGCAACTGAGGATGGTTAAAAGTATATGTATATTACTTCCGATAAATCCGGAAAAAGGCTTATATTGGAAAAATTTCCAAAACTCCCTTCAAGATTGCATTATACTCATATAAGTGCAATCGAGTCGCATCTAATGATTAAAAGAAATCCAGAAGATTTCTCATTATGGCATGATCGCCTCGGTTATCCAGTCACCACAATGATGCGAAAAATCATTGAGAACTCACATGGTCATTCACTGAAAATCCAGGGGATATATCAGGAGAATAAAATGACATGTGCTGCATGTTCTCTTGGAAAATTGATCATAAGGCCATCACCAACCAAAATTGATACAGAATCACCAAAGTTCCTTGAACGGATCCAAGGAGATATTTGTGGACCAATACATCCACCATGTGGACCATTCCACTATTTTATGGTATTAATTGACGCATCCAGCAGATGGTCAAATGTTTGTCTATTATCATCTCGAAATATGGCATTTGCGAGATTTCTAACTCAGATAATCAAACTGAGGGCTCAGTTTTCTGATTATCCCATTAAGAGAGTTAGACTAGACAACGCTGGTGAATTCACGTCCCATGCTTTCAATGATTACTGTATGGTAACCGGGATTGAAGTTGAACATTCTGTAGCTCATGTTCATACACAAAATGGTTTGGCTGAATCATTAATTAAACGTCTGCAATTAATTGCTAGACCATTGATCATGAGATCAAAACTTCCAACCTCTGTATGGGGACATGTCATTTTGCATGCAGAAGCACTCATTCGGATAAGACCAAGTGCATATCATAAGTATTTCCCATACAATTAGCTTTTGGTCGAGAACCAAATATTTCTAATCTAAGGATTTTCGGTTGTGCGGTATATGTGCCTGTAGCACCACCACAACGAACAAAGATGGGACCACAAAGAAGGTTGGAAATATATATTGGTTGTGATTCCACATCAATTATACGATACCTAGAACCACAGACTGGTGACATATTTACGGCACGATTTGCCGATTGTCATTTCAATGAGAAGGTATTCCCGGTTCTAGGGGGAGAAAATAAACAAGTAGGAAAGGGTATAGAATGGAGTGTACCATCGCTATTACACCTTGATCCTCCTACAAAACAGTCGGAACTGGAAGTTCGACGAATTATGTATTTGCAAAGTATAGCAAATTAGTTACCTGATGCTTTTGCCGATACCAAACGGTAACAAAATCACATATTCCAACTGCAAATGTTCCTACTCGGATTGAAATTCCACAAGAACATGGAAGAGCAGATGATACACATGAGTCTAGAACACGTTTGAAGCGTGGTAGACCTGTTGGTTATAAGGATAAAAATCCTAGAAAACGAAAGGAAGCTGAAAAGCTCAATACTCCCAAAATAACAGAAAATAGTTTGGAGGAAAAGAATCATGAGGATAATGATGATGTAGAACATCATGAACCTGAAGAAAATCATGAGATTTCTATAAACTACATTCATAGTGGAAAGATATGGAATCGAAGTGAAATGAATGTAGTCGATGACCTTTTCTCATACCTTGTATCGAAAGAAATAAGTGAAGAAAACGAAGATCCAGAACCTCAATATGTATATGAATGTCAAAAGAGACATGACTGGATAAAATGGAAAGACGCCATCCAAGCTGAACTTGATTCACTGAACAAACGAAATGTATTCGGACCTATTGTGCTTACACCTGAAGATGTAAGACTGGTTGGACACAAATGGGTTTTTGTTCGAAAACGAAATGAGAAAAATGAGATTATGAGATGTAAAGCTCGTCTTGTGGCTCAAGGATTTTCTCAAAGACCAGGGATTGATTATGAGGAAACATATTCCCCCGTCATAGATGCAATCACGTTTAGATTCCTAATGAGTCTAGCAGCTGATGAAAATTTAGAAATGCGTCTCATGGATGTTGTTACAGCATATCTATATGGATCATTAGATACTGATATCTATATGAGAATTCCAGATGGGTTTAAGATGCCAGAAGCATTAAGTTCCAAACCCAAAGAGTTATATGCAATAAAATTGCAAAGATCATTATATGGGTTGAAACAATCTGGATGTATGTGGTACAATCGTCTCAGTGAGCATTTAACAGAAGAAGGATATGTAAACGATCCTATATGCCCATGTGTTTTCATCAAGAAAACAACACCTGGATTTGTGATTATCGCGGTGTATGTTGATGATCTAAATATAATAGGAACTCAAGGGAAAATACAAAAGGCCTCCGATTATTTAAAAGGAGAATTTGAGATGAAAGATCTCGGACAGACAAAGTATTATCTTGGCCTACAAATTGAGCATTCTCAAAAGGGTATATTTGTGCACCAATCCACATATACCAAAAGAGTGTTAAAATGATTCAACATGGAAAAGGCAACTCCTCTTAGTACTCCTATGGTCGTTAGATCACTTAATGTTGAAAGTGATCCATTTCGACCGCATGAGGAAAATGAAGAGATACTTGGTCCCGAAGTACCATATCTAAGTGCCATTGGAGCCCTTATGTACCTTGCGAATTGTACAAGACCTGATATATCATTTACCGTTAATCTTTTGGCAAGATTCAGTTAATCCCCTAAGCGAAGGCATTGGAATGGGATTAAACATGTCTTCCGCTATCTTCAAGGGACTACTGATTTAGGTTTATTTTATCCTAAGAATTCAAACGGTCAAATAATTGGTTTTGCAGATGCAGGATATTTGTCAGATCCACATAAAGCCCTATCACAAACTGGATACATTTTTACGATCGGAGGCACTGCTATAACTTGGCGTTCTCAGAAGCAGACGCTCGTGGCAACTTCTTCAAATCATGCTGAAATCATTGCCCTCCATGAAGCAAGTAGAGAATGTGTATGGTTGAGGTCAATAAACCAACACATCCAATCGAGCAGTGGGATCCACGTAAATACGGAGCCAACTATTTTATATGAAGACAATGCTGCATGTGTCGCTCAAACTAAGGAAGGATATATCAAAAGTGATAGAACCAAACATATCCCTCCGAAATTCTTCTCATACACCCAAGAACTTGAGAAGAATAAAGATATTGAAGTGAGATATATCCGATCATGTGACAATGCCGCATATCTTTTCACGAAGTCATTACCTACCACTATGTTCAGGAAACATGTCCATAACATTGGAATTCGTCATCAACGAGATTTACAAGATGACACATAATCATTCGAGGGGGAGCTTGCGTGGTTGTACTCTTTTTACCTTACTATGGTTTTTCCCACTGGGTTTTCCTGGAAAAGTTTTTAACGAGGCAACAAAGACGTAATGCAATAGTGACACTGGTCTCCAAAGGGGAGTGTTGCAAAAATGTCAAAAATATAAGGCAACGAGAACGTCAAATAAGGAGGCATATATATTTCAAACATTGTGGGTAAAATAACATTTTGTGTGGAGCCCATGTCACTATGTGTACACAGTAACTTTTTCTTTTTAACTATAAATACGAACATTTTTCGTTCGATTGTAATCATCAATCTCATATCATAATAAACGGAATTTCTCTCTGTCTCTCATTCTCATACACTATTCCCACCAGATATAAAATTTTCGTCTTTTATTAGATTTATCTTTATAATAAAATCTCAAATATTTTTTATAACATCTTTTTCTTTTTTTGTTATCAAATATTTGCTTTTTTATTCGGAAGAAAACTTCCACCCAACAATTACTCTTTGAGTTTTTCTTTTTTACTGTGGGCCCATAAGAAAAAACAAATCTTCTTTTCTACAACTGTAACAGAGGCAAATATCATGTTGAACCTCATGAAAAATATATGTATTCAAACATAGGAAAATCTGGTAGTTTTAACTTTATTATATAAAAAGAGATTAATTTAGACTTTAATACTATTGAAACAAGATATTTTAAAAATAGTTCTTACGATTTTTATATAAAAATAGATCCATGTTGCTTCTTTCTCTACCAATTTCAGAATCACCTCAGGAGCATCTTCTTTTCGAAGATGTTGCCACTGTAACATATGCAAGATCATGTTGAGTGAAAAAAATTATCCCTAACTAAAAAATTAATATTAAGAACATAAATTGATATATAAAACACTAATATATGTAGTTTATTCAAAATTCATCAATTTTTAATAAAGATTTTTTAAAGATACGGATTTTGCTTGGAAATGTGGTATATTTATTACATAGTAAATAGAAAAACATAAAATTTACGAAATTATCAAAATAATATATTTATAGTGATAAATACGAGTACTATAAGTACCATAATTATTTATATCAACGAAACTATTTACTAAACAAATAACCCAATTAGACAAATAAATCCAATTAATTTAGATAGAATAAAAATGAAACTATTTATTAAACGAAATGAAAAATAGAAAACATTTAAACAAAAACAAAAACTTATTTGAAACTACTCGATACTCGATTTTTGTCTGCACATTTTAATACAACATAATCAACTATTTATACTTCCACTAAGGACTATTCAATATAAAATACAATATTTTAATAGCTAAATATATAATGTACTAAATAGTTGATAGAATAAGTATTAGGAACAATTAAGTATAAAATAAATAATATTCTCGTACAGTGTGTATGCGAAAATCTAATAAACAGAAATATGCGTCATAACTGAAAATAATAAATAAAAAGGAAATTACTATAAAAAACCTTTAATTTTTTATATTTTTTCAACTAAAACTTTCAACTATTTGAGTTTCCAATTCAAATCTTGAAGTTATTTATTTTTCTAAATCAAACTTCCAAACAAACTAAAATGTGTCCAATTTTGGGTTGACTGGCGGTCAACTATAATTCTATTTAACAAATATTAATTATATAATAATATTTTAATTTTTATTTATTATTGATAAAAAATGTAAAATATAATATAATATAATTAAAAAAATCTCTAATCCCCATTTTTCTATGAAGAACAATCTCATTGATTCAAACACGTATGTTCCAAAAGAGTCAAAATCTCTTGATTCAAATCATAGAAATACCCAAAAATTGACAGGTTTTGCAGCAATAACCATAACTTACTGGACTAAACGCAGTTATCGACGATGCCCACAAAAGCTACGCCGCATAGATCAATGGGAGTCAAAAAGTTTTTAATGATGATGATCTGCTCCGCCGCAGAGATGATAATATCGTTGTAGTAGCCGTGGAATCCGACGAGATTTCTCGTGGATTCCGTCTCGTCTTAACCCAGATCAAAAATCCATAAAGATGTGTATATATATACGAAGAAAAAAAATCTATTTTCACCTACACGTTTGAAGATTTGGAGGAAGATGACTGGAGATTTTTATTATTATATTACTTTAAAAAAATCAATACTAAAAAAAATTAAAAAAATTAAATAAAGTTGGAGATTTTTTAAATATATTACTTCTTCATTTTTTATCAATAATAAATAATCAAAATATTACTATATAATTAACGTTTGTTAAACAAAATCAGAGTTGACCGTTAGTCAATCCAAAATTGAGCACATTTCAGTTCATTTGGAAGTTTGATTTATAAAAATAAATAACTTCAAAATTTGAATTGGAAACTCAAATAGTTGAAAGTTTTAGTTGGAAAAATATAAAAAAAATTGGATATTTTTAATGGTAATTTTCCTAAATAAAAAGTCAATTTCACGATATTTTCTCTTTACCCGTTGATGACCCGCTATTTTCCTTATCTGATATCGATCTTTTGATACGAAAAGTGTGTTTGACATACCGCATTACAACACCCATTGTTATCGGTGATAAATATATTTCCGGACTTTTGTTACAAAACTATCGGTGATAAATATTTGGCAAAATCCGTAATTAGACACAACTGTAAGGACAAACAAAAAAGTTAAGTGAATTAGTTGGTTGACGGATAAAAATTTTTGGAACATAAAAAATTTGAAAGCAACAATTCATATTTAAAAAATCTGATTTTTTTTCTTTCCATATTATAATTCATTCAACCTACGATTACAAAAGTCCCAGTTTGTCTCCCAATTTTATTTATCTCATGATGGTTGTATATACTATGCCTGGGCTTTCGGTTTTTTTCAATTTTTTCGATTTTCGGTTTTTGAAAAATATCACCGAATTGAACCGAACAATATTCGGTTTTTGATTCGGTTTGGAAATCGGATTATTCGGTTTGGTTTTGGCTATTATTTTGTGTTCCGAGATGAACCGAAATCAATAACATATCTCGATTTATTCAATTAGTTTGGTGAAAATACATGAATTAGATGGATATATTCGATGCATTCAGTTAATTTTATAAAATTCGGTTTATTCGGTTTCCGGTTTATCTCAAATGGGTGGGTTTTGACAAATGTGATGGGCCAAGCCCATTTTTTAATTCTTAAACCTGGCAATAAAAGTATCCATAACATCATAAAATTAAACCAAATTGTCAATGCAAATCATAAACAAAGTCCATATTGTGCTCGATACAATTTGAAAACAATGAAAATTGAACATTCAAAACTAAATTGAAGAAGTTGAAATTAAAACCTAAACAGAACTACAGAAGTACCACCTTCACTTTCACAAACAAATTACCTTCTCCTTCGTACCACATTCTCTTTCATACCACCTTCACAAACAAATCAAGATTTAAATCAATAAGAACCAGAAACATATTCAACTCATAAATCAAAACTAAAAATATAAATTTTAATAAAAAATGAGAAGAACTAGAAACATAATATTAGCGATAAGATCATATATTAGTTGTGATAATGATAAAAATTGTATAAGATAGAACTTATCTCCTGAATTATAGGATCGATACATACTTTTAGTCTTGTATATAAGGATGTAATCTCTTCATGAATAACACAACAGAGAATTCTCATATTATTATGGTGGCAGAGCAAACCCTTGACTCTTGATTCACATTTTTTTTTCTCTCTATTTTTGTACTTTCGTTCAAAGTCTTAAGTTTTTGTTGCTTGATTTTTCTCATAAAAAATCATGAGCGCAACTGACAATCAAATACCAGTGATTGCACCTGTAGTACCAAAAAAATTGATGTCTCCGTACTATCTACATCCATCAGATAACACGGGGCAACTGCAGACTCCGATTTTACTCAATGGAGAAAATTACGAAAGATGGTCGAAGCTGATGATTAATTCTCTTCGTACCAAGAGAAAATTAGGCTTCATTGATGGAAGTCTTAAGAGGCCGTCCGATGATTCTGAAGATGTAGAAAAGCGGGACATGGTCAACTCTATGATCATTGGGTGGATCTGTGTGGAACCGAAACTGCGACCATCAATCTCTCTTGTTGATAGCGCAAAAGTTCTGTGGGCGAGTCTTCAGAGACGTTTCTCTGTCAATGATGACACTCGCATTCATCAACTTCTCGCTGATATAACAGCCTGCAAACAAGACGGCGATACTGTCGAAATATTTTTTGGAAGACTCAAAGTGATGTGGGATGATTTAGCAGATTTGGAAAAAGGATTCACTTGTTGTAAAACGCATATTGCGAATCTATGGTGAAATATGAAAAGAATCAAGAGGAGATAAGAGTTTATTAGTTCCTCGTGGGACTTGATAACTCTCGATTTGGGACGGCACGCTCAAATCTTTTGAGTCGACAAGCAGTGATGACACTTGACACAGTTTACTCTCAAATCATCCAAGAAGAGCGACATTTGAATGTGATGTGTGGCACTGAAGAAAGAATACCAGCAGTTGGATTTTCTGCAACTACTCCGACTTCGTCATCTCTGCAATAGCCTCTTTTTCGATCTACAGAACAAACATCAGCCACACGATTTACACAACCTTCTACAGCATGTACCTACTGTGGAAGAACTGGCCATGATTCGGCTAATTGTTTCCAAGTTATAGGGTTTCCAGAGTGGTGGATAGATAAAACCAAGACTAATGGGGGCAGAGGAGCTAAAAGATAGGCTTGTGGTAGAGGTTCTGACATGGGCAGAGGACGCGGTGGACGTGGCTATGGATTTCGGACTCATAACACAGTGGTATGTGATACATCTTCACAGCAAGAGTTGCAGACCTGGGGTATTCCAAATTTCACACCTGATCAGTGGATGGCAAATTTCATAAATAGCCAAAAACATAGTCCATCCGAAAAGCTTTCGGGTAAGAGGAACAAGCTTTATTTGTTTGGCAAAGATAGCAAACATGATATCATTATTAACTCAGGAGCATCACATCATATGAAGGGTGATATTAATTTACCTACCAATGTCTCCACCATTGAGCCGTGTCCAATTACGTTACCGGATGGACAGCCCACATGGGCAACGAGACATGGTAGTTTGTAGCTAGGCAGACGTCTTTTGCTTACTAATGTATTTTATGCACCTCACCTCTCCATTACTCTTATATATGTCTCACTTATTGCGTGACATTGATGGCTTCGTTTTTTTTACGAAAAAGTTTTGTGTGATACAAGACCTAGCTTCGAAAACTTTGATTGGAGCGGGTGAAGAGCGTGATGGATCTACCATTACACTGGTATAGTTGAAGTTCAAGCTGATCATGCTGGCAGATTCCACACAAGAGATTTATGGCATCGTCGTTTAGGACATCCGTCTTCTGCAATTTTTTTCTATTTTATCGAATATTGGAGGTTTTTCTAGTAATGTAGGGGAGTTTGAGAAATCTTGTGACCTTTGTGTTCGGGCTAAACAAACCCGTGGTGTTTTTTCGAGAAGTTTTAATAGAGTGGATGGTTGTTTTTCAATGATTCATTGTGAGCTTTGGGAACCATATCGGACTCCCTCATCTTGTGGCGCACACTATTTCTTAACGATTGTGGATGATTATTCTAGAGCAGTTTGGACAATTCTTCTTCTCGAAAAGAAAGACATACCAACAGCACTAAAAACATTCTTTGCTTTTGTTGATTGACAATTCAACAGAAAAGTCAACATAGTTCGAAGTGACAATGGAACTGAATTCACTTGCCTTCGATCCTTCTTCGCTGATCATGGAGTTATTCATCAAACTTCATGCGTAGAAACACCTCAACAAAATGGCCGGGTGGAGAGAAAACACCAGCATATTTTAAACATAGCAAAAGCATTGATATTTCAAGCAAGTCTTTCTATTCGTTTTTGGGGAGAAAGCGTGTGTTAACAGCCACCTATCTTATCAATTAGACTCCAAACACCTTGCTATAAAACAAGACACCATACGAACACATTCATGGCAGTGCTCCCTCGTATAGCAACCTCCGCACCTTTGGTACCTTATGCTTTGCTAGACGCATCTCTCGGAATAAAGACAAATTCACAGAGCAGAGCTTTCGTTGTTTGTTTCTCGGATATCAAATGGTCAAGAAAGGATGGTTAGTGTTTGACTTCGAAACAGAGAAGACGTTTGTGTCTCGAGACGTTATTTTCATGAAAATCCGTTTCCATTTCAGCTTGCTGTCGAAAATTCAGTTCATGTCGACAACACAGTGGAAAACATAACTTCTACAAATACAGTAAAACCTCTATAAATTAATAATGTTGGGACTTAAAATTTTTTATTAATTTAGAGAATTATTAATTAATCGATAAATTAATATTTATTAATTTATAGAAATTGTTTTTGCCCATGATTTTGTGTAAAAAGAAATATTTAAAATAAGGAGTTTACCTTAAAAGTCAAAAAAAAAATCACCTAAACTTTTCTTTGTTTAAAATATCTTATACTTTATTATTTAAAAATTCAATTTATTCCACATTATTATGATAATTAATAATCTTGATTATCGTAATAGAATGGATGTCAATAGCCGACTTGACTATCCAGGTGAAAATGGGACATACTCAAAAGTTCAGAGTTTATAAGAAATTACAGTTAGAATTTTAATATTGATAATGAAGTTGAAAACAAGATAATAATACCTAAAGTAGTTACGCATAAATAAAGAATTATCTCGTCTAGCATTCTTCACAGTTTTTGGATGCAGATCGAAATGACAACACAATGAATTTTTGACACGGTAAAAAAATTAGAGATTAGTTCCAACAAGATTCCAACTTTAAAAAGAAACATTC
The DNA here is from genome assembly GCA_900406555.1 of Pseudoturritis turrita. Taxonomy (NCBI): domain Eukaryota; kingdom Viridiplantae; phylum Streptophyta; class Magnoliopsida; order Brassicales; family Brassicaceae; genus Pseudoturritis; species Pseudoturritis turrita. The sequence continues at coordinate 373,222 of OVBL01000373.1, read as the reverse complement.
AACACTAGAATCATATTTTACTAGAATATATATATATATATATATATGCGCATAAAATTTACAATTATTAATTTATGCTATTATTGGGACCATATTTTACATAGAAGTTTCAAAAAAATTATTATCTTATCGAATTTCATTAATTTTTACATTGGTCCAATTCGGGAACGGAAAAATTTATTAATTTATAGTGATTATTAATTTATCGAATATAAAGAGGTTCTATTGTATGCATCCTGCAGTTTTTGACGCGATGTTAATATCCAATCTCCACATGCAATCGTATCATCTCAAGGGGGAGCTGCTACACCTTCTGTTTTACAAAATGAAGAAGAGCAAAATCCTAGGGGCTGATTGGCATTTAGGCCGTAGAGACTTTACTAGGTTATACAACCCTTACAATTAAATATTAGCCAATCAAATTTTTACTGCTTTTATTTTTTTTAAAGTCACTAGAGTCACTTTTTTATTTTTTCTTCTTCCTTTGCTGTTTTTTTCTAAAGTTTACGAAAACTAACTTTATTTCTCCCTCCTCATATAATAGAATATAAAACTTTTTATGAAACAATACTAAATTTACCAAAAAAAAATTTGACTAATTAATTATTATTATTTTTTTTCTATTCTTTTGACATCCATTTTTCTTATATTATATTAACTAAAAAAATTATTAATTAAACTAAGTATAAGCATTTCGGGTTAAATTATATACTCTATTCATACCTAATTTAAATTATTGGAAATTTTTCAAAATTACCAATATTTCATAAAATTATCCCAACATTTTTAAGTTATCAAATTTTGAAAAATATTTACCAAAATATGTAGCATTGATGTTTTGTTCGGAAGTCTACAACCACAATCAGTCTACAGTTCTTACCAATCAGTCTTTTAGTGTTGCATCACCTCCAGAGCCGGGTCGTGGGAAAATGACAAAGACTAAATAAACTCGCCTTGAACCGTACGTTACGTATGCTGCACACAAAGCATAATCACAATTACAAAGCACAATACTTTTGTCCTGTTTTAATTACGAAGTCCAAAAAACTCAATTACAAAGTGAAAAGAGTTTGTAGAAGAAGATTGGTGGAAAAGAGACCATGAATCGACTTGATTTTACTCTAAAAATACCATAATTGACTTAATTAGACTCAAACAACACCACAATCGACTAGATTAAACTCAAATAATTCAACCATCGATACTCAAATAAATTGGATTTGAGAAAGAAATTACCTAAGATAAAGTTGATTGAGAGGCTTGAACCTTGATGGATCTAGAATTAGGGAAATTAAAGTGCGAATTAATCACTAGCTCACAAACTGAATTTATAAATTATAAAAAAATTCTGAGGAAAAGAGAACAAAAGTTGATATGAGAAGAAGAAAACAACGTGACGGCTTAGGAATGAAGTTCAAGTTTAGTAAATTAGGGTAGTTTTCGGTTTAGGTAAAAACCGATTGATTTCTATTTGTCGAACTGAACCGAATCGGAAATCGATTGAATTTTCAAAGCTCGCCGATCGGTTTACTACTCATAACCGATTTGAAACCGAAAATTGAAAATCTCGGTTCGGTTTGCTTCGGTTGCAACCGTAAGCCCAAGCCTAGTATATATATAGTGGACGAACAATTAATTATTACATTTATATTGTTTTCAATGAGCCATATGGCAATGTTTATTATGTTTTTTTTTTGGATGGGTTATTATTTTTTATTTTTTTGGGTATATATGTCCTGCATGGTTAGCAATCATGGAGCATTTTTGTGCCATAAGAACAACTTCCTGTGCCAACATCAATGTCATTCTCGAATCTCAGCAGCCCGGGAATCATCAACTTAGCACCATAACAGATTGCATTCACAGCGGAATCCTTCACAACGAGTCTCTTGTAGCTCGTCAATATCACCTCAAGAGGCATAATCACCCTCCTAAGATAAGTCTCATCCTTGTAATTGTCATACATCCATTGAGCATCCATCACATCATGCATTGTAACCATGTTATCATTCTCACCCAAAATCCCAGACCTAACCCTCCTAAGCTCCTGCATATACCCACCAACCCCAAGAAGCAAACCCAAATGAACACACATAGTCCTAATGTAAGTACCTGCTTCACAAGAAACCCAGAAGACAACCAAATGCCTGTCTGCATCATACTCAAGCAGCTTGCTTTGATAGATTGTCCTAATCCTAAGCTGTCTTTTCACAGCAGAGATCAGAGGAGGCCTCTGAAACACATCTCCGGTGAGCGATTCGAGGGCTCTAGCAACTTTAGCAACATCGGGAACAGCAGAGTGAAGGCGAGCTACACAGACGTACTCCTTACCCGCACCTTGCTGCGATTTCACTGGCTCGGTCGATGCAGACAATGAGATTACCCGTGACTTTAGGGTCAAGGGTTCCACTGTGACCAGTCTTCTCGACACGGAGGATACGCTTGATCCAAGCAACGACCTCGTGAGAAGAAGGGTTCGCGGGTTCTCCGTCTTCGAGTCCGTTATGGCTCCGGCTGGATTAGGGTTTTGAGAAATGGAGGAGGAGGAGGCGGAGAGTATTTACAGAGGATTGGTAAGTGTGAATTTACAAAGGACTATGGTTTTTGGTGACAAGAGAGAGATGACATTGGAAAGCTTGAAGGTACCTCTATTTGGGCTTCAATTGGGTTTTCTTTTATTTTAATTGGGCTTTACTATAGACGTTTGAAATACGTTTAAAGCCCAAATAAGCAAGGTGGTTTAAAATGTTGTTTTTTTTATTCAGGGGTTTAACGATATTACGAGTCACGAGGAAAGGTATATAATATGATCGTTCATCTTAAAACAAGTCTATTATTGCGGTATCATTCTAATATAAACAAAACCATTTTTATAATCAGAAATATTTATTGCTCGCAATCCTAATGAGGCATGACACGCTTTTAAATACTAAGAGAGTTAAATATTTCAATTTAAAAAATAAACTTTTTTTAGTAATAAAAAGACAAATCCCTATATTATAAAAAAAACCACGACTTTGCGTGAGTTTTGACCCTAGAAAATTTAGGTATGGAAGAGTAGAGTGTATATCTTTATTATAGAAAAAAAAATGTGAACCGAAAAAAATTTACTGACCAAAAAAAATAAATATGGAAGAATATAGTGACAACCTATTATTCTACTTGCAAAGATGCAACTAACGATGAGATTAGAAATTTGTTCGAAATTAAAAATGATGATATACACATTTGTAAGGACTAAAACGATGAGATTACTCCTAGTTTTTGAGAATCAATCATAATCAATTGGGGACAAAGACCTACACTTTAAATATGTGGAGGAGACATGATTGACAGACAGATAGAATTAACTGTCAACTGAATTAAGCAACAAGGATCACACTGCCTACGTAGTTGAAACGCTAGAAGATCAATTGGCGAATTTACCATTTTCCGCGGATGATATGATGGAATTATGGCATAAGATCCAATACTCTCTCAATGGAATGTGCATCCATGGCCTTGGAGGAGGGAGATCAAGCCCCAGTTTTGATGGCATTCTAAATAAACGACAGAAGGTAAATGAAACAAAAAGAGAGGGATAGAAGGACGGATTAAAATTTGTGATCAAGATCATTTAAATTCACCTATTCCCACTGAGGACTCCGCGAGCTGATGAAATCAGAGAAGAAGCTGATATTCCTGAAAATATTGTTGTATAGTGAGGTAAAAGAATCTGTCCTGCAATATGTTCATATAATGTCAGCAAAGGTTACACACAAACACAATCATAACATAGCATCCAGATTAACTCGTCATTGACTTAAAAACAGCCAGAAGTTTACCCATGCTTAAAAAATTGCTGCGAAGATTGGAAACCATTAGAGATGATTTCTTCTCAGGAATATCATATTCTTCTAGTAGACTTTTGGATACTGTACTGCTTCTGGTTTCACAACCATCATTCGAGGAATTGAGGATATTCTCTCCATTGTGTTCAATTTCAAACCAAACACCAGAAGGGAATCTTTTACGCCTGACAAGCCAAATCATAATCTCTGCATATGGTGTTGCATGGATGACAGAGATGGCGAATTCAATCAACATACATATGGAATTGATTGTCGTGCTTGTAATGGTAAAAAAGATGTAGAAAACTGAAGTTGTTGGCAAGAGAAGCAGCAGAGGAGTGAACAGAAGAGATCCCACTACATGTTGCTTCACAGTGTAACCATAGCTGTCCAATCTTTGACGTAGAGGATTCAATTTTCGCCCTCTGGAAGAACAAAGAAGAATTCAAGGTAAGATTTAAGAAAGTGAGATGAAAAAAGTGGTTCACCAAATAAGAAGACAGAACAATGCTTAGTAGTTTCCTCGTATTCAAGAACTTTAAAAGGAAAAACGGAAAAATTATTGCATGTCTCCTGCTTTTACATTTAAGCACCCAAGATACCAATTCACCAGAGTACTAATTATGAACTCAGCTAATTGAATACTAAATTTACCTGAAAAGCCTCCACAAAGCTGCTAAAGCTTGAATTTGGTGAGAGTACACAAGTGTGATTGCCCAATGAAGAGCCGTTATATGAAGTGTTGCAAAAGTAATGGCATCAATGACAAATGCAGCAGACACTGTTGCACCAAAAGTAATTCCCAAGATGGCAATTGCTCTTATCAAATAAAAGATGAAAGAAGCCATGAAGAACCAGAGAGTAGACCATATCTGGATTACATTAAGAGATACCATGCCTAGAACTCCAGCCAATTCTGTGTTTAACTTAAAACCTGCTGGGACTCCCATCAACCACACACAACCGGATCGCAAAATATCATTAGTAAACTCCTTTGCAAAATTGAATATCCACGAGCAGACAGAGTCGGTATTAAACAATAGACCTAGACCAATCAAGTTCCCCAAAACAAGATCAACAGCCATGGCCGACCACGTAGAATGTCTTTGCAGTGCAGCTTTCTCTGCATGTTTCACACAGGATATGGACCTTGTGAAACCCAGAAGAATTGTCATAAATCGATAAGCACATACACAAAATCATGACCAAATCAGAACACGTAAAATGCAATGATCTATGTTAAGACATGTGCAGAAAAACTCAACAAATTTTAGTTATACAATTGTGTGAAACTGCTTGATAAAATGAGAAATGCATTGCATGAAGGTATTTGGAAATTAAACCTTTTATTTCCAGAGAAAAGTAAGTATGCAGTCGTGGTTAAGAAAAAAAAGTATACAGATGCAATTCTGAGCCAAGGGCAAACACAAAAAGTTTATAACTCTAAAGAAGCAAATTTGGGTATCTGGTTGAACTTACGTCATGTCATTCTCTTGAATGAAGATTGGCCAATATAAGATCTGACAACTGCGTACTTTGAAGTTGATCCATGTATTCTTGAGCACCCTCCTTGATGCTATATGCACCCATGAGAAAACCGGAAAACTTAAGAGTACATAGAAGTGCTGGATAAGGCTATAATATAGACTTGACAAAGAGCCTAAAATTGTGGCGAGTAACCACCACGTCAAAGAAGATATCCTAAAAAGAAAGATGCAAGCAGTTAGGACAACTAACAACAAAGATAAAGGAAGAACCAAACAAGAAAAATAAAATCTCACGAGAGCTTACAAGTAATTAATGGAGAACTTCCGGGAAGACTTCTCCAGCTGCATGGATATCTTCTTATAGGCAATCTTTGCAGCTGAGGCGCAATTTATGGAAAGAATCACAGTTTCCTGCTTACATTAGAATAAGAGGATATTAGCAACAAGTCGAGAAAGTAACAGCAAAACAAAGAGAGGCCTTTTGGAAAATACTCAACCATTTCATTCAGAGGTTGCCTCTTGTGAAGATCATCAACCCATTTGGGTTTCTTAAGAGGAGATTTTGTCTGAGGAGAAAAATTCCAAAAGCTCAACGAGAAATGGTGAGAACCAAACACCGGAGTGTCATAGACTATAACCTGACATGTCCATACTTATAGGAGTCAAATACGGCGGTGTATAGATTCCAAAAAAAGAACAATACAGGAGAAAGACATCATGATTTACATACGTGTACATCACACTGAGACACAATCTCCCCATTCCGATGTATATGATGCAATCTAGAACTCGAATCGAATTCCATAATTCTACGCTCCGAAGAATCGTGAACCATATGAATCCAGTGACTGCTCACAGAATCAGTCCTGAAATCGTCTAATAACCCATCAATCCTATGACAACCACAGCTTAAGCTACCATAAGCTCCGGCCTCACTGCAATTATCTTTGTCTGTAATCTTAGATGAGTTTCCATTAGCATTAAGGCATATATCATAACGACCAAGAAGCGTAAATGTTGCCTTATCCCGCAAAGTTGAAGGCATCTTCTCATTTGTTTCATGGAGTAAGTCCTGTAAGAAACCACAAAGGAAAAATGTCTCATACACTGTTTATCAAAATGGTGGAAACAGAAAAGGGTAGGTACAAATTCGTGAAACAAGAGAGGAAAAAGTAAAATAAAGTGGAATCATTACTTTGAGCATAGATCCGCTATTGGAGAAGGAGCTTTCGTCGGAGATGAAGGCCACAACAACGTCAAGACAAGAAGAGGATCGGCAAACGAACCATCCAAACAATAGATAGTGAGTCAAATCATCAGTCGATGCAAGCTGCTCGGGAAACCAAATCCTACACTTTCTCTCCATTTCATCTCTCTGCTCACAATTCCCAAAACCCTACAAAAACAGAGATCAGAGGAGGCCTCTGAAACACATCTCCGGTGAGCGATTCGAGGGCTCTAGCAACTTTAGCAACATCGGGAACAGCAGAGTGAAGGCGAGCTACACAGACGTACTCCTTACCCGCACCTTGCTGCGATTTCACTGGCTCGGTCGATGCAGACAATGAGATTACCCGTGACTTTAGGGTCAAGGGTTCCACTGTGACCAGTCTTCTCGACACGGAGGATACGCTTGATCCAAGCAACGACCTCGTGAGAAGAAGGGTTCGCGGGTTCTCCGTCTTCGAGTCCGTTATGGCTCCGGCTGGATTAGGGTTTTGAGAAATGGAGGAGGAGGAGGCGGAGAGTATTTACAGAGGATTGGTAAGTGTGAATTTACAAAGGACTATGGTTTTTGGTGACAAGAGAGAGATGACATTGGAAAGCTTGAAGGTACCTCTATTTGGGCTTCAATTGGGTTTTCTTTTATTTTAATTGGACTTTACTATAGACGTTTGAAATACGTTTAAAGCCCAAATAAGCAAGGTGGTTTAAAATGTTGTTTTTTATTCAGGGGTTTAACGATATTACGACTCACAAAGAAAATTTAGATATGGAAGAGTAGAGTATATATCTTTATTACTAGGTGGGTCCCGCGCTTTGCACGGAAAAATAAATACATTAGTATGTTAATAAAATTAAAACATAAATTTTTTGATTATCTATTTATTTTTCAAAAATACATATTTAAATTAAAAAAATCGAACACGACATTTCGTATATCGAATACTACGGAGAAAGATTTGAGAATCATAAAAATCAACTTAACCGACCTTATCTCGTATAATGATATATAACATATAACTTCTTCCATATTTATATGTAGTTGTAAATAATATGGATCTAATTGACTAAAAAAAGAGATTGGAAATATAGATATATAACTTTTGCGTAAACACCATATTTTAGAATAAAAATACTAAAATATAATTAAAAAATAAAATAGAAATGGATAATTTATAAATAGAACTAACGAAAATTTCAATTCCATAAAATAACTAAAAACTCAAAATCTTAGAGACTTTAAGATATTTTCTTATAAACCACATTCATTTTCTTCCATTCAAAACCACTCGTTGAAACAATACAATCCTATGTATATTAATTAAGGAGACATTCACAAAAAAAATCATAGCTGTCGTTCAAAGAGTATTTTAGGAGACATGTCATTTAATTTAACCAATCAGAACATTTCAATTAAAACTATATGCCATGGTGGAAATCTCTACATATTCTCATTAATTTTATAACATAAGCCCATTAATACATGTTTTACAAATTTAAACCCAACTAAATGTAATATTTTAGACTTACCATATCATATATTTTTAATTTTTTCTGATATATTAACAAACTTTTTATTCTTATATTTATGACAATATTATATATTGTGTATATATTGTGTATATATGTATTTAGATTAATATACTATACAAATATTTTTATTATGATGTAGTCTATTATACATATTTAATCACACTTGCATATATTTATACAATTCATTATTGGAATATATATATTTTTCATTTGTTATATCCCACAAATTCATATAAATCTAAAATTTATCTGATTTATCGCATGCTCTATAATTTACACGAATAATGAAGATTAATTTTACACTTGAAAGATATTGAAATAAATAACATTTGCATATGTTTTGATCAATTTTACACATAAAATATTAAAAATAATGACATTAACAGATTCTTGATCAAAAGTATTCAACTTTATTACATTTATGCACAATACATATCATTTTTGTACGTTTATAAATGTTAGAATTTATATGTTTGGTCATACACGTTTAAATATTAAAAATTTATATATATTAAAATGATTAGTCAACCTATTTAATCACTTAAGTACGAATCGTGTTAAATTTTGTATGGACGGATTTAAAGAATCGTTAGGACGTTTATAAAAAAAATCTAAAGTGTATTATTTTAAAATGTATATCTTTTGTTGTAAAAAAAATTCACAATTAAATTAATGTTTTATGTTCGCATCGACGAATGTCTGTGTTGTACCAAAATGATTCACACCAACTTATAGAGTTCAAAAATAATTTATTAACAATTTATTAAAAATAATCATTCACACCAAAATGATTCCTATGAAAATGATACCACTTATACCATTTTGAATTTATTATTCAATTTTTAATTTTTAGATCTAATTTTTAAAATCAGTATTATAATTTTATAAGTAATTGTTATTTTTATATATAAGATTAAAAAAAAATTGAAGATAACCAATTTCATTATTTTTGATATTTTAAGTTTTTTTTTTCTTATCATTGTTATCCTTTTTTTCCAGTGTCCACATTTATTATCTTTACTCAACGCAAATGTTTGTATTTATTTATATTTTTTATTAATATTTTTTTGAAGAGAACATTATAAAATTATTCATTAACATTGTAACATCAATTTTTTTTTTTTTTAAATAAGGGGTACTAAACTCTAACATGGAAGTCTAAACCCTTATAAATGCACGTAAACATTGAAAATAATTCATAGATCCTAAATCCTAAATTCTAGCATCAAATCTTAAATCCAAATACAAACACGTATAAATTGATTTTTTATAGTAATCATATGCTATCAAATTTTTTGATCAGGGATGTTAAACCCAAACATGAACGGCTAAACCCTAACAATGCACACAATCATTGGAAATTATACATAGACTCATTTGATGGTTTACAGAAAATACATAGGCTAGGATTCAATTCCTCGATTCATCGTGATCCTCTATCAGCAATAAAATCTCCACATTATATCATTTCATAGAACAATTCGATCGATGAGTTTTAATTTGATTTTTTTTTGTTCTTGTTTTTACATAAAGTATTTGAAACACATGAGTTTACTGTTCGGATTTAGGTAATAAGAATTTTTAAATATATATATATATATATATGTTTTGTCTTTTCTTTCGGTGGAGCGTTTGGTGTTCCCTCTTTAACGCTAATTGTTTGGATCAGATTTTGGGTCCTCCGTACGGAGTCGTAGATTTCTTGCATACAACCTTAGAGTGTCCTATGGGAATAGTCAGAGAGCTCCTGGTACGTTGGACTTCGTCCTCTTGGGGGATGAGAGGTGCGTCCGCCTAAGTTGCTGTCTCTAGTGAGATATTCACGATGATTCTCTGGAGATACGTTGGACCATACATAAGTAATATCGTCAGGAAGATCTTCAGAATGATGAGAAGGGGTTTCCCTCTTAAAGACTCTCTGACGCCCAAGTCAAGCTACCACTGGAGAGTAAATTGATTCAAGAGGTGAGTGTGTTAATGAAATACATTAGTATGTTAATGAAATTAAAACATAAATTTTTTGATTATCTATTCATTTTTAAAAAATACATATTTAAATAAAATAAATCAAACACGACATTATCGTGTATCGAATACTACAAAAAAAAAATTAGAATCATAAAAATCAACTTAACTGGACACCTTATCTTGTATAATGATATATAACATATAACATTTTCATATTTATACGTAGTTGCAAATAATATGGATCTAATTGACTAATAAAAGAGATTGGAAATATAGATATATAACTTTTACGTAAACACCATATTTTAAAATAAAAATACTAAAATATAACTAACAAAATCAAAATAGAAATGGATAATTTATAATTTATAAACAGAACTAACGAAAATCTCAATTCCATAAAATAACTAAAAACTCAAAATTTTAGAGATTTAAATATTTTGATATAAACCACATTCAGTTTCTTCATTCAAAACCACTCGTTTAAAAAATAAAATTGTAGCATTTTAAAATGTTAAATTTGGTATGGACGGATTTAAAAAATCGTTGGGACGTTTATTAAAAAAAAATATAAAGTATATTATTTTAAAATGTATATTTTTTGTTGTAAAAAATTCACAATTAAATGAATGTTTTATGTTCGCATCGATGAATGTTATGTGTTGTCCCAAAATGATTCACACCAACTTATAGAGTTCAAAAACAATTTATTAAAAATAACCATACACACCAAAATGATTCTTAGGAAAATGATGCCACTTATACCATTTTGAATTTATTATTCATTTTTTTAATTTTTAGATCTAATTTAACAAATCAACACTCTAATTTTATAAGTAATTTTTATTTTGTATATAAGATTAAAAAAAATCATTTTGAAGATAACCAATTTCATTATTTTGATATTTTAAATTTTTTTCTTTTATCATTGTTATCTTTTTTTCAGTGCACATATTTATTATCTTTAGTCACCGCAAATGTTTGTATTTATTTATATTTTTTACTAATATATTTTTAAGAGAATATTAGAAAATTATTCATTAACATTATACCATCAATTTGTTTTTCAAAAAATAAGAGGTGCCAAACCCTATTTCGGGAACCTAAATCCTTACAAATGCACGTAAACATTGAAAATAATACATAGATCCTAAATCCTAAACCCTAGCATCAAATCTTAAATCCAAATACAAACACGTATAAATTGATTTTTTTTAGTAATCGTATGCCATCAAAAATTTTGATTAGAGATGTTAAACCCCACCATGAACGTCTAAACTCTAACCATGCACACAATCATTGAAAATTATACATAAACTCATTTGATAGTTTACAGAAAATGCATAGGCTAGATGTAAATGATTCAAGTCCTCGATTCATCGTGACCCACTATTAGTAATAAAATCTCCACATTATATCATTTCATAGAACAATCTGATCGATGGGTTTTAATTTGATTTTTGTTCTTTTTTCTACATAAAGTATTTGAAACACATGAGCTTACTGTTCAAATTTAAACAATAAGAATTTTTTTGTTTTAAATAATATGTTTTGTCTTTTCTTTCGAAGAATAATTCATAGTTCCGTTTGTTTGGGTTTTAGTGTTTATTTTATCGGAACTATGAATTATTCTTCAAAACAGACATAATCCGAACAAACCTCTTCATCGAATAAAAAACTCAAAAACAGAGGAAACTTTGTTAAACACGAAAAAAAGAGTATAGGTTCATGTAACAAATTTCTTTCAAAATAAAGGGTAAAAATATTATAAGGAAATATCTTGTTGAAGAGGCAAAACCTAAAAGAAGAAGTAGGATTAGATAACAAACTCCTTGCAACGAAAAACGAAAATATGTAGAGATAATATTATTAGAAAATTACCTTATAGAAAAGGTCAAATTCTCGAAAAAAGAAAAAGAAATAAGAATCATTACAATAGCAAGAAGAAGAAAATGAATAGATCAAATAACTAACAAAAAAATACAATTACTAAAAATGTATGTCATTACAGATTCGAGACATGTAAACAAATTAATATTATTTTAAAATAAATATTAGAACAAAAATACATACCAAATTTAATAATAATAAATAAGATTTATAATAAACAATTTTTTGTTAGAAATAAATAACTGATTACTGTTAGAAATAATATAATATATAAAATACAGACTATACTTACTTTAAAATTAACAAAAATGTTACAACCTATAAAACGAATACAACGATAATAATTAAAACAATAAGAAGACGAATATAAGATAAAAAGAATACAAGCTGTATAATAGAGAACAAAACACATAAATTTAAGAATAAATAAGAACAAATTATACCCCACAGAAGAGTTTAAAACCTATAAAAAGAATAAAACGATAATCATGAGTAAAAAATAAATAACAATTTCACGATATAATAAATAACATGAACAGTATAATAGATAATAAAACACATATACATAAACAACAAATATAAGAACGAATTATACCTCTAAGAAGAGGTTATAACCTATAAAACGAATAGAACGATAATTAGTAGAAAAATAAAAAGAAATAAACGAATAAACAACAAAACTAATTACATGCGCAGTGTATTATTCGTATAAATTATAGAACATATTATATTATTTATATTCAAAGTTGGCTACCATCATAAACGATAACTATAATATAACAACAGTTGTTTTAGTAAGAAGAAGTTATGATATATAGATTAAATAAAGAAGCATTAAAATAACAATTAGAAACACATAATGAAAATTTAAAGATTTAAAGATTAATAATAACCCAAGGATGAAGATAATATTTGAATTACGATCAAATTGATGAGACTTATAAATCAGAAAGCATATAAATATAAATTACGATCAAATTGATGAGACTTATAAATCAGAAAGCATATATTAATACCAATATCAACAACGATAATTAGGCCAGAAGTCAATAACTTACAGAATAACACTATATAGGGTTTCAATTTTCAACACAAACCTTTGCTTAGAAAACGAAACATCTAATAGCATTATATTTATAAGAAGATATAGAGACAACCTAGGGTTTTTTTTAAGTCCACACATATATGGGTGAAGATAACAAAAAAAATCGAAAGCCAAAATCCCAATATAAAGCTTTAGTTACGAAAAATCTAGAAAACATTAAAATATTAACGTACAAATGAAAATAATAGGGCAAATTCTATATGGTGCAAAACTCTGATGATATTTTAATAATCATTGTAATATAATTAAAAAAAATATTAACGTACGAATGAAAAATAATAGGGCAAATTATATATAGTGCAAAACTCCGATGATATTTTAATAATCATTGTAATATAATGAAAAAATAAATCAATAAAATATAATGAAAAAATAAATCAATAAAACAAGCATCAAAATACGTCAACTATGAAACAAAAAGATAGAAATCCATTATTACGTAGGTTTCCTAACTTTGAATATCAATAATAATGAGTATTGTACATATCACGAGTTAATTATATGGGCCAAGATTAAAAGAAAAATCGAAATCCAGAAGCCCAATTTAGACGATGGCAGCATATGTAATTAAAACGATTCATTAATGGCATAAAGGTAAAAACAGGTCTGAAAACGATTTTGGAGCCGACACGTAGGATTTCGCACTTGCTAAATAATAGTATTTTAATAATCATTGTAATATAATGAAAAAATAAATCAATAAAATATAATGAAGAAATAAATCAATAAAACAAGCATCAAAATACGTCAACTATGAAACAAAAAGATAGAAATCCATTATTACGTAGGTTTCCTAACTTTGAATATCAATAATAATGAGTATTGTACATATCACGAGTTAATTATATGGGCCAAGATTAAAAGAAAAATCGAAATCCAGAAGCCCAATTTAGACGATGGCAGCATATGTAATTAAAACGATTCATTAATGGCATAAGGGTAAAAACAAGTCTGAAAATGATTCTGGAGCCGACACGTAGGATTTCGCACTTGCTAAATAATAGTATGATAGAAAAAAAATGTGAACAGAAAAAAATTTACTGACCAGAACAAATAAATATGGAAGAATATAGTCTATATCTTTATTATAGAAAGAAAAAAAGTGTGACGAGAAGATAAAATATTATACCAATCACGATTTGTATATTAGTTAGTTTGTGTTAATATTGTTGTTGTGTCACTACCTAAATTTAAACTCGTTTGAAAATAATTATATAAATATTTAAATAGTATACAATATTATGTTTTTCCACATATAATATACAAAAAAATAACGTGGCCGTCCAAACACATGAAACATTATCACATTATACAATTCTTTATTGTAATGTTTTGAGTGAAGTGTTGAAATTCGACGAAAATTCTTTTAACAAATCAAGCACCGCCCAATATTTTCTAAAATATTCGAATATCCTGATTTATTTATGCTACTAACTGATTCGCATACCGAACAAAAAGAAGTAGAACCCCAATTTTTCAAGAATATAAACCCCAAACATTCAAAACTTTTATATTTTAAACCCATAAGTTTTCGCATTAGGTAAAAAATCAGCTCTCTCTATTCTTTGCCAATAAATAGTCTCATAACAAGAAACAATTTTCTTCGAACCTAAAACTCACAAAACAGAAAACACTTTACTAAAGTAAGAAATGGCCGGACTTCAATACAGTTTCTTCCCGACCGACTTCTTCTACCCACGAGCTTCTCCTCCTCCGGTAACAAGCCTTGTCGTTGGTAATCCAAAGTTGGAGATATTAACCCAAAAGAGAGATGGTTTCGTAGTGATTGATGAAACTCGTGCTTCTTTGTCTCTGCTTATTCGTGAAAAGCCGAGTAATCAATCAATTTTCGATACACAAACATTGAAGAAGAAGCCACTTTGGATCGAAGATGACATGTGATGTTTTTGATTGATATATCTGGTTTTTGTTAGAGCAAAATACAATATGCAATTCTCCTTTTGCCTTTTGTTGACTATACATATAAAGGTCATTATCTATGTTTCTTCTTTTTGTTAAATATAGGTTTTGAGTGTCGTGTAATAGAGGTTAAGCTTTCAAGGAGGGTATCAGAGTTGGCTGTTATTTTAGAGCTGCCCTTAGCCTAAAATTAAGTGCTTAATAGATTTTTCAAAATTTATGTGTTTGTGTGGATTATGGTAAACTTATATGTTTACAATGGATTATGGTAACTTTATATGTTTACAATGATGGATTTTAATAGAGTTTAAATCTAAACAGAATCCACTGTTATTCAATCAATAATTCTATATCCTACTTTAAAATCTGGTGTTATTGGATATGATATTTGTAAATCATATCCTAAATTTTTTAAAATATGGTGTTATTCAATAAAAGATTTTAAATCCATCATTAATGGATTTGAAATGACTTGTATATGGAATTTAATGAACAAATGATTTTGTTTTATGGCTATTGAAGATGAAAAGCGTGTACGTATTAGGTTTATATTTTTTATATACCAAATTTTCTAACGAACTTATCCTATAAAATATAGACACGTCCAAATATATATACTCACTTTATAAAAGTATTACCAAATGATTTTGGAAGGATTTTTTTTTTAATTTTTGGAAAGAAAATCCAAAATCAATTGCCTCATAAAATTTTGAAAAATCCTTCCTAAAAGTTTTTTTTTCGTGGTGTTTTCCGATTTTTTTTTTTTTTCAATTTCCACAACTTTTTTAAAAATAAATAATTTATTTTTGTGGATTAATGGAATACTACTAATTTTTCTTTGACAACTTAACAAAAGTTAAATTAGGATGAGTATAAGAAAAATGAAAAAAAAAAAGAATTTTATTGTTATATTTAGAAAAGAAAAATTAAATTAATTATAATATCTTTAAAAGCAAAGACTAAATTCGAATTTTATTTATTTATTATGAAAAAATATTATAGGGAGATAAATTTAACCTTTAATAGTTAAATATAAGGGTGTAACAAAATCTTATTGGTTAGGAATTAGGACAAATCTCTTTCCTAATACAATAAATCCTTACAATTTTAAACTATCAATGGAAAAGAATTCATCAAATTTTCTAATTTGCTTAATATTGAATTAATTAATTTAGATTTTTTGACATGCAACCAAAATTTATTAGCAACATACTTTTATAATATACTAGATAAAGGACCCGCATATATGCGGGTTTGTAATCTAATATTTTATAACATATAAAAAAAATTAATAAATTAAAAGTAAAAATCAAAATTAAATCACCCGTAAAAATAAATAAAATAAAATTGAAAATGCTGATGCAAAACCACTAATTCAAAAGTCTAACATTTATTTATTTACTTTGATTATTTGATTTTTAATTAAATTTTATCACATACATTCAAATTATTAGTTTTTCTATTCTATTTGAATTAATATTACTTTTTAATCCATTTTTAAAATCTTGATGAATTTATTCTCATATTTTAGTTGAATTATTTTGACTCCTTTAATATTTTATAAACCATACAAAAATGGAAAACAAAATCATATCATCCGTAAAAATAAATAAAATAAGATTGAAAACGTCCATGTGAAATCACTCGTAGAAAAACCTACAAATTATTTATTGATTTTGATTTTTCTACCTTTTTTTATATTAACTGAATTTTCAATTATTTTTTTCACATATTTCTAAATTATTAGTTTTTCATATTCCTATTTAAATTATGTTTACTTTTTATTATGTAACTACTCATATATCTTTTTTTTAACTCTTGACAAATCGATTTACGTATTTTTATTTGAATTAAACTTACTCACATTTTTTAATCATATTTGAATTTTTCTTTTTCACTTATGAATCAAGTATTATCTTTCTTCCAATGAAAAACGAATTATGTGTTTCATCCATTGGTTTCTTACTTTTTATAATTTTCACAATATGAGAAACTTTCAAAATAATTTTCTTCTCATACATCAAATTTACAATATTTAGGATGTCTACGTAGTGGTAACTACAAAATTGTTTAAATAAAAGTGAAATATTATAATTTTTAAAGATTTGGGTATGTAAACCTAATTCTATTCAAAAAAAATTTACCCGTGTATTTAATATTCTAATGAGAAAATGTGTTTAATTTTTTTGTCATAACTATTTCTATTTAAAATCAAAATATATGTAAGCGTGTTTATATGTAGCTTATTTACTCCTTTTTATGAATTACTAAAATAAGTTAATTGGAAAATGTTGAGATATGTTTTTTTTATCGAATAAGAGAGTAATCGATGGTTATTTATAATAAAAAGCTGAAATAAAATTTGTGGAAGAGATTATTGAATTTTGAAATTTTTTTGGTGAGAAGATTGAGAGAGCACAAAAACTTGTTATATAAAGGCAAAATATTATAATCTTTGAAGGTTTGGGTATGTAAACCTAAATCTATTTGAACTCAAAAAAAATTTACACATGTATTAATTAATATTCTACTGAGAAAATTTTGAGACCTAATTCATCTTAATAAACGTAAACGAAAAGAGAGAAAAAAAGAATGGTTGTACGAAAAAAATAAAATCGAGACATATAATAAAGTCAATATTTATATGAATAGACCATGCTTATCAACTAATTATTTTAATGAATTATTTATTAGAAACTAATTAAACATTTTTTGATATATCTTTATTTTTATAATCTATTTGATAAATACAAATATATAAGTTTAAAAAGAAATAAGATTTGTATGACACATGTCAAAATCTAATTGAAAAAAAATTATATATGTCAAAATCCGATCGACCGGCTAACACGTGTCATGATCGTGTTAATTACGAAGTTTGATGCATCAAACTTTATATAATAAAATTTTTCCTCTTTCACTATTCATACAAAAAGATTATTTTTAGATGCACAGTATAATAACCAACCAAAGAATTACATAGTTAAACCAGAAATAAAGCTGATAAACCAAATTTTTTTACCAGACTGATTAACAAATCAAGGAAAAATGCCCAACATTTATAGAGAAGGACTCCATGTTTTCCAATGTTAACGATTCACACCCCCTAATTTTCTTAAATTCGTCAAAAATCTCTACCAAAGGTCAATGAGACCATCTTTCTCCTTTGAAGCCAATAAATACTGATTCAAATCCCAAAAAACAATAATAATTTACCAAAACGAAAATAAACATTAGTAATGGACCATTTTGAAAAGCTGACCACTTTTAAAACTGTCAACAATCAAACATCAGTCGAGCTGCTCTGTCTAAAAAGCTTTGCCACTGCTAATCAGAATCTCCATCAATGTCCTATTTCTTCTTTCTACCACACCGTTATGTTGTGGTGTATGGGGCGCCGTTAGATGTCTTTTGATACCGCTTGTATCACAAAAGTCATTAAACTCCTTTGATGTGAATTCTCCTCCTCTATCGGTTCTTAGAGTCATAATCTCCTTCCCGAGATCCTTCTCCACAACACTCTTAAACGCCTTGAATCTACCAAAAGCTTCACTCTTCTCCTTTAACAAGATTGACCACATGTATCTTGAGAAATCATCAATAATAACATATATGTATTTGTTATGTGCGATGGTAGATGGAGTTATGGGACCACATAGGTCAGCGTGAAGGAGCTCTAGTGGTTTGGATGCTCGAAACATAGTCGTCTTCGGGAAAGCTTGACGAGTCTGTTTCCCTACCAAACACGATTCACACAACTTCTTCTCTTCTCTTACTTCGGATAACCCGTGAACCATTCCTTGCTGGAACATCGCTTTGACTGTTTTGAAGCTAACATGTCCCAACCTTGCGTGCCACTTCCAAGTGTCGTCTTGTATTCTTGTGTGTAAGCATATTGGTTTCCCAATCTTCAAGTTAATCTTGTAAAGTCGATTTGGTGACCTAATGACTTTCACCAAGAGTCTTTCACTCGGATCATGGATCGTTAAGTAATCTTGCCTCATCCGAACATCACACACGACCTCCGTAGCTTGTCCTAAGCTTAGAATGTTGCTCTTAAGATCCAGAATGTAGTAAATATCGGTGACAAGTATTTGTTCGTCCGTTTTACTTTGAAATAGAATCGACCCATTCCCTTCTATTTCTACACACGAGCCATCTCCAAACTTCACCTTACCTTTGATATTCTCGTTGAGCTCGGAGAAGTAAGTCTTGTTCCCCGTCATGTGATTACTTGCTCCATTATCAAGATACCACATACCATCTTCACCATTGTAGTTCTTTGGTATGAGTTTATCTTCGTTTAAGAATACGATCCCATGCATATAAAGGGGTTGATCAGCTACTTCCGTCTCCACTTTATTTGCTTCTTGTATCTTTTGTATTCTTTCAGGGCATGTGGAAGCAAAGTGACCAGATTTGTCGCATCGATAACAAATTACCTTTTGATATATCCTTCTTTTTTTTTGCTTGATTTTGATCATGGTAATTTGTTGTCCGTTCTTGCGAGTTGAATCTTCCTCTACCTCGTCCTCTAAATCCTCTGCCTCCTCTTCTACGACCTCTCCCTCGTGAGGTTGTAAAACCCGATTGTTCTGAGCTAGTGAACAACAACTTACCTTGTGTATCTCCTTGTTTCTCATCATCAAGAATCCGCTCCTCATAGGCCTTGAGTCTTCCTACGATATCTTCAAAACTTGTTGTCTTTAGGTCTAGAACTTGCTCGAGAGAGGCTATGATGTGGATATATTTGCTCCTTCGTTGCTATCTCGGATAACTTGCCCGCGAAGTTATCGATTGTGTCCGAATCCGTCATCTTAATCCTCTCAAATTCGGACATTAGGGTTTGTAGTCGTGCCTCCTTAACACGATCAGCCCCTAGGTTACGAGTCTTGATCGCTCCCCAAATATCTTTTGGTGAACTTTGATCCCCTACCTGTAAGATGAGTGCCTCCAGGATGGATTGAAAGAGCATCGCTATTGCGATGTCGTTCTTGTTGGCGTCATCCGTTCCGGGTTTGATGGACTCCCAAACCTTATGAATCCATAACAATACCCGCATCCTCATAGCCCATACCGTATAATTTGTAGCCGTAAGCATGGGGCAGTGGATAGGTATTGCTTTGTCCAACTCCTTTGGACGTGTTTGCACAATCTCCGCCATCGTGCGGTTCTTGCGTCTTGCGAATAGGGTTTCGAGACGAATCCTTAACTTGATCGATTCTAACCTAACGCTCTGATACCAAATATAGTTTGACAAGCTTTGATTAAAGAATAATTCTCTTTATTAAGTTTAGAAAATCTCTCAAAACTAAACTCCAAAAAACTCATACCTTTGATAACAACTCAATCAAGGTATTTATAGTCATTGCTATTTCTATTCCTATTCCTATTAGTAATAAAAAACTACTCTTTTCATATTACTACTTGAAATAGATAATTTTCTTTTAGCTTATCGACTTGCTAAAAACTTCTTGAGCCGCAAGTTATTCGAAGCTTATCCAACAAAGCTAGCTTGCCCTCATGTGAAATTGATTACATGATTGTAGTACCCACCACTGGTACATGATTAGCTTTATAGATCTAAAACTACATTTTATTATAGGTATCAATGTTCAAGAAGAATTATGACCATCTTCCGAGAGATGTTTACTTTGGAAATTATAAAGATGCCATAAAGATGCCACTCGTGGAAACCCGAACTATTTCCTAACCTATGGAAATGGGAAAGCGGCTGCCCGAGTTCAGAACCATCTTCGTCCCAATGGTGCTCATCGATGGCACAATTATAGGAAGAGTCCAAAGTATGCTCTTTTCTCTATGGCTGTAGACAATTTGTCTATCATTTGACTCTTTGTATAATGGCATCGGTTTCCCCTGCATCTAAAATAGAAGCTTCTTTTGCATGCTTTTGGCTTTGTAATGGGACATGTATAGCTTGAGCCTGTCGGTTTCAATAGTTCGAGGTGCTCTCTTTCGTGCCATATTTTGAATTGTGTAACTGACTCTAGAATCTTTTTGACAGTGAGGTCAAACTAGACGAAGCTGCAGTGCTGCACTACACTTACCCCAGATTTTCAGATCTTACTTCAAGACGTGATCGTTGTGGTTGCAAGCCCACTAAGGTTGATGTTAAGAGATGTTTCATGTTGGAGTTTGACAGAGCTGTGAGTTGGAATTGATTTTTTTTTTTCCTTTCTATTTCCTGCTTACTCTTCTGAAATATACAAGTCACAGCTCTTGGCCATCATTTTTGTGCAGGCATTTATCATTGCTTCAACCTCGAATACAGAGGAAATGCTTCAATGGTATCAATGTCGACTCAAATATAATCACTACTCTTTGTCTCCTTTTTCCCTGCTGCAATCTAACAAGCTTCACTAATACAGGTACAGAGAACATGTTGTGTGGACGGACGAACAATTGAAGTTGAAACTCCTTAGGAAGGGAATTCTGACCCGCATTTATGCCCCCATGGTTAGTCATCACAAATCCAAACCTCGTTCCCCATTTGACATGATCGACCAATGCTTGGTTTTACATAAGATATCATCTTGTACAGGTTATAATCCAAGAGATAAAAGAGGCAGGTGTTTTCAGCTCAGTGGTAACCTCGGCTCACATGTCTCTCTCGGACAACTCTTCAACTGCTGGTTCGACATTAAGCCTTATCCGAGAATCATCTCAGGCAACTGGTGGGAGGAGGGTGTTGGAATTCCATATTTATCTTGACGGCGAATCTCAAGCATCAACGGTACCTCCACAATCGCCTCCAGGGTTGGAAGCCAACCCGGATGGAACCATAATCTGAAATGTGTTTACAAAGAGTTGGAATTTTTTAGAAAAATTTATGAACAGTTTTTGAGCCTGAGCACTGGTGTACATTTGGGAAAGTTTTCGTTTAGGTTATACACATATGATTCTAAAGATGAAAATGAAAATCATATAGCAAGCTTCTGTTACATGTACCATGTAGAAAACTTGATGATGTTGACTCCATTACTTCAAATACAAATTCATCGCCTTCCTGATATTACATTCTTTGATTTCTCAAGCTTAGATCTTTGTTTGATCACCAAGTTTCACTATCTGCAATTTTTTTTTTTTTTTTTGTGATAAAGTTTCTTCTCAGGTTTTGCTTCTACTCAAAGTTGTCAATAGCTTCAAGAATCAAAGATAATGCTGGACAAATCACCCTGTAACTCTGTTATGAATATGTACAAACATACATATATATTTTTTCCAGATTTTATCTTGATGTCACAAGAGAGATAATGATGTTTCAGAGTTTATTGAAATATCATAATCATTTTTACTAGATTATACATGTTGATTCTGGCCAATTTATATGTATGATTAACCCCTTTTTTGTGGGGTCCAAAACGTATGATTTACTCTTTCTGACAGTTTTATTGCTTTTCTTGTACTTATACGGTGTCGTAGTGTTGCAAAGTGGCGAGTCCTAATTGAATGCTACAGACTTGAAGCTTCAGCGAAAAGTCGAAGAAGCAAAATCCAGAGGCGGGGAACAGAAATAGCCAACGGATCCGCCATGACAGCTCGTAAGAGAACTTCTTCAGTTACTAATTCGACGAAACCAGCTTCACCGGAATCTGTATCGGCATCGTCGGAGCAGAAGACCACTGCTTCTTCCGGAGAGGATTTCCGTCTCGCGCCGTCGAAATTGGGCGTTCGCTTCTGTGTTCGCTTTATATCTACCTTCTCTGTTTCCATAACAATGTTGACGAAGAGCTCAAGCGTCCGATTCTCATTAACGCTGGGCTTAGTTTCGTGGGTTTCTTTGTTACACTCAAATTGATTCCTGTGGCTGCTAGATATGTTCTGAGGCGTACATGTTTGGTTTTGGTATCAACAAAAGAGGCACGCCTCTCAAGGTGAAGTTAAAGTGTAAGTTTTTCCCTCTTCGATTTGTCTCGTTTCTTTCTTTAGGTTTCAAGTTAGTGTTAGTGTTCATAGTTTGGCTTGAAATGGAGGTCTTATAAGGTGTCTCATTGTCTGATTGATGTTCTGTACTAAATTGGGTTTGATTTGATCTATGTAGCATCTGACTTCTGCTTGTGTGGTCGGCTTGAAGAGGTTTGGGGTGCTGATTTTCACCATTTCTCACTTTTTTCATCTTTGTTCAATTGTAGGCCTGAGTCATTGGGAATTGTTGTCGGTATTGTCTTCTTGATTGTGGCGATAATATTCCAGTTATTTAATTTCACAGTAGATTCGTTGGTAAGTGTGTTGATCTCAAGAGCTACAAGCTTAATCATTCATTTCTTTGGCTGAATGGGTCACTGTTTATGCAAACCTCATGTGTTAAACATTGCTCTTGTTATGTCAAATGTAATATTTTGTCGCTAGACGGATGTAAACTATGAACTTGGTAGCTCTTGGCTCATTTATTTGCTTTGAACGTATTTCATCAATCTGGTTAATGACTCCGTGCAGTGGCTTGTGGAGTACAATGCAGCACTGGCATCTACATTTGCTTGGATTTGTAGATGACGTCCTTGATGTGCCTTGGAGAGTGTAGGTGGAGTTCTTATTTTGTTTTATTAAGTTCATGCGTGATTTTCGTTCACATATTAATTATTGTCAATTTGGAGGAAACTTCTCCTGCCCATCTTTTGCAACCCTTCCGCTGTTGATGGCTTATGCTGAACATACAACTATCGTTATACTTTGTGATCTGCACAAAAAGCTTCAAATTTTCGGCGGCAACGAGCGTTCGGACGGTTCTTCCAAACGATGTTCCATTGCTATCGTGGAAGGTTGCAGTGACGTTGATCTGGCCGTTCTTCTTCGAATAGCCGTCGATGAAGTTGATTGCAAAGCTTCCGGTTATGCTATGGAAGGCTCCGACCATAACCTCAAAACGGTTAGTTGAACCCGACCCCAACATGGAGAAATAAACATTGGCGCCTAAGTTGATGGCATCATCACCACGACGTTTTCACCATTTCTCACGATCATAATATCATGTACAAACGAAGTGGTTGGTGTTAGAAATAGGAAACAGAGATGAGAAAGAATAAAAAATAGAAGACAAAAAGGGATGAACAGATCATTACAGTGAGTTTGAATGCTTCTTCAATGATTTGGCTGAAAAGCGATTGAAGAAGCATTTAAACTCACCGTAATGGTTTGTTCATCCCTTTTCTGTCTTCTCTCTTTCATTATTTCTCGTCTTTGTTTCCTATTTCTAACACCAACCTTTTCGTTTGTGCAGGACACCGTGACCGTGAGAAATGGTGAAGACGTCGTGGCGATGATGAAAGCTTATGAAATCAACTTAGGTGCCAATGTTTATTTTTCCATGTTGGGGTTGGGTTTAACTAACCGTTTTGAGGTTATGGTCGGAGCTTTCCATAGCATAACCGGAAGTTTTGCAATCAACTTCATCGACGGCTACTCCAGAAAGAATGGACAGATCAACGTCACCGCAATCTTCCACAACTGCAATAGAGCATAGGAATGTCCCTTGAATATTTCTTCGGCGTTCTCTGTTTTTCCTAGATGCAATGAAACACTATGCGATGCCCTAACAATGTACACACCACTCAGCTTAGGCGCTCCTCCAGCCTTGGCGCACCCATCGATCTAACCGAGCTGGTGAAATTTGTGTCGGGACTAAGTATACTTTTGTTGCAACAAGCACAAGTTTTGGGAAGTTTTTTCTAACCTTAGGATCATTTTCAGCTTTCTGAAGCGCCTTGAACAAAGACTTGGCAGCTCGATTGGGAAACGAACCATCAAAGTCGACACAGCCAACAACCATGACTACAACCGTAGTACTGGAATTATTACTCATTGGTTTTATCAGTCTAGTTGAGATCATCCTATCGAAATCAAAATCGGGAAAGAGGTTTTCAGCAGCCTGATTCTTCACCTAGGTTGCACTTAAAGCTAGTTCTAGATTGATCACCTAGAATCTCGATCTTAGGTTGCTAAATTGGCACGGCAGTGTGATTATAATCTGATTAAAACCTAGAGTGAGCAAATTAGATAATTGCAAAGGAATTTGGATTAGATAATTTGTGAACAAATCGAACCTGCGCTTAATGCTTGTTTAGAATTTAGGATTCGCAAAGGAATTTGGTTTCTTAAGTTTTAAACATAGTTAATTCTCGCAACGAAAGTTGGTTTATTTTACATTAGTGATTTGAGTTCTGGAACTTGTTCGTAATTCGATTTTAACCAATTAATTGATCTTCATTACTTGATTTCCTGAGAAATTTCCTGGACCTGATGCTTTCCCCATTTGATAAACAAACCGTTTTAATTATTATTTGCATTGTTATTAATTTATTTCATACTCGCTTAACTGAATTCGAAACGAAAATGTCTATCGTGAGGTTCTTGAGACCTTGTGGATTCGACCCCTAAGTATTGCATCGATCTCTTAATTTGAGAGAGTAGCTCTAGGGATTTAATTTGAGCTATATCAAATTTTGGCGCCGTTGCCGGGGACTCTTTTGAGTTTTTGATAGATTTAAGTGTAGAATTTATACTGAGTTTTTATTTTAAGTTTTACTCACATCGTTCTATCTTTTTATCTTGTATTTCAGGTGTATGCCTAGTCGTGTTACCAGGAGCAACAAGGACAATCAGCTTTTGTTTCTTCCGAATCAGGAGCTTGCGAGGTTATAACGAACGAATAGAAAAGCAAAGAAGCCAGTGGAGATGTTTAATCCTGTGATTTTACGTCAGGACGAAGCTGGTGTTATCAGGGACCAAGAGGGTCATGTTTGCAACGATCAAGGCCATAGATTGGATGGAGATGGAAACCCCATCGTGCTAGTTGCTATTGGAAACGCGCAGGTACATGCGCAAGTTAGGAGAGTAAGGACGCTTGGAGATTACAACAGACCTGATGAGTTTTATGCGAATATGTCTGCTATCAGACTTCCTACCTTTGATAGGAACGATTTTGAGTTGAAACCGTCCTACTACTCGCTGGTTGGTCAGCTTCCTTTCCATGGATTGGCTCATGAACATCCTATGGAGAGAGGTTCGAGGATTTGGTGACTAGCATGAAGCATAATGGAGTCAGTTATGATTATCTCTTTTGTAAGCTTTTCCCACACTCTCTTAGTGGTGAAGCAGCTTATTGGTTGAAGCAGTTACCAATAGGATCTCTCACTAATTGGGAAGATACCAAGAAAGCGTTTTTGCGTAACTTCTATGATGATGCGAGATCAGATGATCTAAGGAATAACATCTCCCAGTTCACGCAGAGACCGATTGAAGCATTCAAGGCTGCATGGGTGCGATTCGGAGCTTACCAACGAGATTTTCCGCATCACGGTTTCAATGAGGTTCAGTTGCTGAGTATTTTCTTCAGAGGCGTGGATTGGAGATATCAGATGGCTCTTGACTCTGCGAGTAATGGGAACTTCAACACGAGGTCCCCCGAAGAAGCTTATGTGTTGATTGAGAACTTGGCGTCTAGCAATAGCACCAAGAATGCTGATTTCGAGAGACAAAAGCAAGCTGGAAACATTGATGGAAAACAGATTGTTGAGTTGAAGAACAAGTTGGATTCAGTTCACAACATTTTGGTAAACAAGAAGTCGGTTCAGTTTGCTGCAGAGGTGGAGACTTTCGAGCCCGAAGAAGAAATTGAAGAGGATGTCAACTACATAGGTGGGACTGGTTTTCAGAGTCAGAGATTTGAAAATCAACAAAGCCGAGGTGGTTACAATGGCTACTGTCAGAGGAGTAACTTTACGGGTAATCAGAACTCGTCTGGGTATGACTCTAAGCCTCAATATCAGAAACCTTTCCTCTCAACAATTTTAGCAGGACTTATGGATCTTCATCTTACCAAATGCCTCCTGCACCAACTGAGCAAAGTGAGATGAAATCTATGCTTGAGCAGATACTAGAGGGACAGCAGAAGATCATAGTTGACTTTAATGGGAAGATCGAT
Source organism: Pseudoturritis turrita (assembly GCA_900406555.1). Taxonomy (NCBI): domain Eukaryota; kingdom Viridiplantae; phylum Streptophyta; class Magnoliopsida; order Brassicales; family Brassicaceae; genus Pseudoturritis; species Pseudoturritis turrita. The sequence continues at coordinate 346,324 of OVBL01000373.1, read as the reverse complement.
GTCATGTACACTGATTTGAATGGTAAGTTCGAAGCTTTGAACGCTCATGTCAAGAAGCTAGATACTCAGGTTGCGCAGACTGCTAGATCTGCGAGAAGACAAGATGGAGTCCTACCTGGAAGGACATACACTAATCCGAAGTATCAATGCAATGATATCATGTTGAGAAGCGGTAAGGAGCTTAATCCAATGCAAAAAATGGTCTAAGTGTTGATAAACTCGTGGAGTCAGAAGAAATTGAAGAAGATTTCGTTTTGCTTGAAGAAGGTTTTGCAGAAAAGTCGCATGTGTCGGTCGACACGAATGGAGTGTGTCGGTCGACACACCCTAAAGACATGCAAAAATCGAGCCCAGACAAACCAAAATCGAGCTCGGACTACACCAAAAGGGAGTGTCGGTCGACACACCCTGAAGACATGCAAAAATCGACCCGTGTTGATCGACACACCAATGGTGTCGGTCGACACAAGCACCCACAGAAAATTGATGCATTTGAAATTTCTGCTAAGGACGAAAGCAAGGTGTCTGTGTTGGTCGACATAACCCCTGGTGTCGGTCGATACAAGGAGCCAGCTGCGACTCCAATTTCTGAAAAGCCGATAATTGCAATGGAACGAGTTTACAAGCCTAGGGTTCCATTTCCAAGGAATCCTAGGAAGTCAAAACAGGAGCTGTATGAAGCTAAGTGCAAGACCATGATGGACAAACTCACCATTGAGATTCCGTTGATTGATGCTATCAAGACTACTCCGGTGGTTAAGAGGTATTTGAAGAAGATGCTTACGCAGGATATGAGAGAAGAGGAAGGTGTGATGATGATCTCTGAGGTTTGTAGTACCGTTATTCAGAACAGGATACCGGAGAAACTTAAAGATCCGGGAAGCTTCGTTTTGGATTGCTCTATTTTCAAGGATAGGTTCAAGAGTTTGCTGTGTGATCTGGGGTCGAGTGTTAGTTTGATGCCTTACTCGGTTGCTGTGGGACTTGGGATGACTGATTTCACACCCACTAGAATTTTTCTAATTCTAGCTGATCGGAGTGTGAGGATTCCCGAGGGTCTTTTAGAAGATGTGCCGGTATGAATTGGCGATTGCATGATCCCCACAGATTTCATAGTTCTGCGGTACAGTGTTGAGCCTAAGGATCCTCTTATCCTGGGCAGACCCTTCTTGGCTACAGCTGGTGCTCTCATTGACATAAAGGGGGGGGGGGCAAGATAGCTTTGAATGTGGGAGATCTAGTGATGAGTTTTGACATGGACAAGCTGGTAAAGCGACCCACCATTGATGGACAGACTTACTACGTGGATACTCTTAGCAATCTCGCAGAGGAAATCTTTCATGAGATGCATCCTACAGACCCTTTAGAGAGAGTTTTGATCAGTTCTACGCTAGAGATGGAGCATCTAGACGACATTGATGCTGGGTATGTCAAGATGTTGGATGCTAGTGAGCGCGTGATGCAGTTAGTCACTCACGAGGAGCTCATCGATACCTCACCAAAAGCCGCGGTATTGAGTGATTGGAGCGAAGACAAAGCTCCCAAAATCGAGCTCAAACAACTTCCTACGGGGCTAAAGTATGCGTTTCTTGGACCGAACTCCACTTATCCTATTATTGTTAATGCTTTCTTGAACAATGCAGAGCTCACGTTACTGCTAAGTAAGCTGCGCAAGTATCGCAAGGCCCTTGGCTATTCTCTTGATGATATTTCAGGAATCTCTCCGGACTTGTGCATGCATAGGATCCATCTCGAGGATGAGACGAAGTCGTCAATTGAGCATCAGAGGCGGCTGAATCTGAATCTGAAGGAGGTAGTTAAGAAGGAGATTCTGTGATTGGGTTAGTCCGGTACATGTGGTTCCTAAGAAGGGTGGAGTCACAGTGATTAAGAATGAGAAGAACAAGTTGATTCCTATGCGGACTGTGACTGGACATAGGATGTGTATTGATTATAGGAAGCTGAATACTGCGACAAGGAAAGATCACATCCCATTGCTGTTCATTGATCAGATGCTTGAGAGGTTGGCTAACCACCCCTACTACTGCTTCCTAGATGGATACTCGGGTTTCTTTCAAATTCCAATCCATCCCGAGGATCAGGAGAAGACCACGTTTACGTGTCCCTATGGTACATTTGCATATCGCAGAATGCCATTCGGACTTTGTAATGCTCCTGCGACATTCCAGAGATGTATGATGTCTATATTCACAGATATGATTGAGGATTATATGGAGGTGTTCATGGATGACTTCTCAGTCTATGGACCATCTTATCATGAATGTTTGGAAAATCTGTGCAAGGTGCTCGCTAGATGTGAAGAGAAGCACTTGGTTCTGAATTGGGAGAAGTGCCACTTTATGGTCAGATGGCATTGTTCTTGGGCACAGAGTTTCGCAGAATGGGATTGAGGTTGATCGAGCAAAGATTGAGGTTATGATGAATTTGCAGGCACCAGATTCAGTTAAGGCTGTAAGGAGTTTTCTGGGGCACACTGGTTTTTATAGGAGGTTCATCAAGGACTCCAGCAAGCTAGCTAAACCATTGACTGCTTTATTGTGTAAGGATGTGAAATTTGCGTTCACTACTGAATGCCAATCAGCTTTTGAACAGCTCAAGCAAACATTAGTGAACGCTCCAATTGTAAGCTCACCAGACTGGGATTTGCCTTTCGAGGTGATGTGTGATGCCAGCGACTTCGCGGTTGGAGCTGTTCTGGGGAAGAAGAAGGACAAGAAACTTCATGTTATTTACTACGCTAGCAGAACACTAGATGATGCGCAGAGGAATTATGCAACTACCGAGAAAGAGTTGTTGGCTGTGGTGTTTGCGTTTGAGAAGTTTCGTCAGTATTTGGTTGGTTCTAAGGTGATAGTACACACGGATCACTCAGCTCTGAAGTACTTGATGCAGAAAAAGATGCAAAACCAAGGTTGTTGAGATGGATTCTACTCCTCCAAGAGTTTGATATTGAAGTTCGAGATAAGAAAGGAGTTAAGAATGGAGTTGCTGATCATCTTTCTAGGATCAGAGTTGAAGATGATGTCCCAATCAATGATTTTCTGCCTGAGGAGAATGTATACAAGGTTGAAATTGGTCAAATTTCGGATTTAGAGGAAAAACAGCAAAATTGTCGAATTGAGGTATCTGTGTCGACCAACACAACCATGTGTGTCGGTCAACACAGGTCGAACACGAACCCAGAATTTTCAACGGTTCAAATTGGTGACTACAACATGGATTTATGAGCTGTAACTCTTCCCGATCGACCATGGTATGCTGATATTGCCAATTACCTTGCTGCTGATGATGAGCCGGAAAATTTCACGGGATATGCCAAGAAGAAATTTTTTAGAGAGATTAGAAGGTTCTACTGGGGTGAACCTTACTTGTACAAGTACTGTGCGGATGGCATGTACAGAAGATGCATTGCTGAGACAGAGGTTCCAGATGTACTGTTTCATTGTCATGGTTCTGAGTATGTTGGGCACTTCGCGACTTTTAAGACAGTGTCTAAGGTTCTCCAAGCCGGTTTTTGGTGGCCTACAATTTTCAGAGATGCTAATGCATTCATAGCTCAGTGTGATGCTTGCCAGCAAAGGGGAAAGATTAGCAAGAGGCATGAGATGCCACATAACTTCATCCTGGAGGTTGAGGTATTTGATTGCTGGGGTATTGATTTTATGGGACCATTTCCTTCATCTTACGGGAATCGGTATATTTTGGTTTCTGTGGACTATGTGTCTAAGTCGGTAGAAGCTATTGCTAGTCCGACCAATGATGCCTATGTGGTTCTTAAGCTGTTTAAGAACATAATCTTCCCTTGATTTGGAGTACCTCGGATTGTGATAAGTGATGGTGGTTCTCACTTTATCAACAAGGTTTTCGAGAAATTGCTGAAGAAGCATGGTGTGCATCATCGTGTTGCTACTCCTTATCATCCGCAGATAAGTGGACAAGTTGAGGTTTCAAACAGACAGATCAAGGAGATTTTGGAGAAGACCGTGGGCAAGACTAGGAAGGATTGGTCTACTAAACTGGATGATGCTCTATGGGCCTACAGGACTGCATTCAAAACGTCACTTGGGACCACACCATTCCATCTTCTCTACGGGAAAGCTTGCCACCTCCCAGTTGAGTTGGAGCACAAAGCAGCATGGGCAGTTAAGATGATGAATTTCGACATCAAGTCTACTGCAGAGAGGCGATTGATTCAGCTGAACGAACTGGATGAAATCAGATGTCATGCCTATGAGAACTCTAAGTTATACAAGGAGCGAACAAAGGCATATCATGATAAGAAGATCATCTCCAGGAATTTCAAACCGAATGATCAGGTACTTATGTATAACTCTCGTTTACAATTGTTTCCTGGAAAATTGCATTCTCGTTAGTCAGGTCCTTTCACTATCAAAGAGGTCCGACCATATGGTGCTGTCATCCTGACAAATGCTGAAGGCAATGAGTTCACAGTGAATGGACAAAGGGTGAAACACTACTGGGTGGAAGCCGAAACTCCATCAGGACACATTGTGTCTCTAACTGATGTACCCGCTGCCTAACCGCATTACAGTCGAGCTAATGACGTTAAACAAGCGCTTGGTGGGAGGCAACCCATCAGTAAGTCTGTAAATATGAATTTCATAGTCTTGTTTTCTTTTTATTTTGGATTTTGGTATTTTTGTGTCATGTACAGAAAAATTCGAAAATCTGTTGTCCATTAGTCTCAGTGTCGACCAACACACTTGCCTGTATCGGTCAACACGCTCAAGCCGATACTGCTGAAAATTTCGGGTGTGCCGGTCGACACACATGCACGTGTCGGTCAACACGGACGGCCACATGTAAGATTCCTGTCTTTTTTTATTTTCTCAATTTCTTATCATTTTTAACCGAGCCTATACTTCAATAACACTGGGGACAGTGTTGTTCAAGTCTGGGGAGGTGATTACCGACAACATATTTTATTTTCTTAGAGTCAGTTTGTCATTTTATTTAGTCAAAAATTTGTTGGAAACTATGATCTTTCTCTTGGTTTGTTGTGTTGATTATTTCATCTAAGTGACCATTGTTGCAGAATCAGTTCTGATCTGACTAATGAAAAAATCAAAAGCTGACCAGTTGACTTGAGACTCCCATATTTCCAACAGAAACCCACTAAAGCCTGAGCTAATTTCTGATTGTTCCTTTTACCTCATCGATGTGATTGATGTCCATAGGGCTTGACTCCTCGTTCATACTTGACAAAAGACAACCTGTGTAAAAATAAATGGTACTCCTCTCCCTTGTTCTAAGTAATAAATATATAAAGATGAGATGATTTTCTTTTGAGTAAAGGGGTAGGAAAATTTTCCCATGACCCCATTATTTTACTTTGAAAGAGATGATCACGCAAAGGTTGGAAGCGAGGTTAGGAAAATTTTCCGTGATGCCATTATTCGCCTACACCTTTGAATTACCTTATTCAAAAAAAAAAAAGGTGAATGAAAAAATAATAAGCCTGGGGGGAGAGAAAGAGTACCAAGTGTTGTATGGTTGCTTTGTCATAGTATTGTACGAGAATTAGTCTAGAAAGTTCTTGGCATTGAGATAAGAGATGAGACCCAGTGATGAAGGGCTTATGGACTATGTTGCGAAATTGTGGGTTGAATCGAGAAAGCTGCGAATGTCTACAGTGAAGTACATGGTGGTTCGATTTGGACTGGTTTTTGTTGCATGTTGATTACATGGTGATTGGTCAATGTGATGCTCTGAAAGAAGGTGAGTTTTCGTGTTTTCAAACTTCTTCCTTTTACTCAGTTCTCTGTTTGCTTGAGGGCAAGCAAAATCTAATTCTGGGGGAGTTGATATATCATGGTTTTTATGGGTTTTAAAGCCATGATATATGTATATAATCGAGTTTTTTACGTGTCTTTCGAGTCTTTTTCGAGTCTTTTACAGGTTTACACACATTTGGGATCATTTGGAATTTATGGAGCAATTATGGAGTATTGTAGCTGAGAAATCGAAGTTGGTGCTTTTCAAGTTCAACTGTGTCGACCAACACAGCCCGATTTTTATACCTCCACGTGAAGACCAAAACTTTTTGGAGATTTGCAACTTTGCCCTGAAGTTTCATGTATTTACAAAAGAACTCAGCTCGTGTTGAGACTATATTTTAGGGTTTTTAAGTTTTGAGAGGCACGATTACTCAGACTTGGAACTTTTCACTTTTCTCTGATTTTACTCTTGGCTTTAGAGAAGACTTGGAGATTTTTAGAGTTTGGGGCTGATCTGATACTTTGTATTACTTTGAGAGAAGATTTCAAACCCCTGTTTCTATTTCTCTTTTCTGATTTATATGATATCTATCTTATTCATGTCTTTGATTTCAATTGATATGTGTGAGTAGATCCCTTGTTGGGTTTAGGGATTCTTATTAGGGATTTCATGGAATGATATATTGATTTATTGATTAGGATTCAAACTCAATATTTCTTCACCTAGGTTGCATTTAAAGCTAGTTCTAGATTGATCACCTAGAATCTCGATCTTAAGTTGCTAAATTGGTACGACAGTGTAATTTATAATCTGATTAAAATCTAGAGTGAGCAAATTAGATAATTGAGGGAGGGAGGGATAACTTAATCGTAACTGTCTATGCACAAATTTTTTTGTAAATTCTTTTGGGCAAAAACCAGATGATATAATGTTTAATTGAGAAGTTATATATGGAAACTCGTAATTTTTTTTGTATCGAAACATTAATAACTCTTTCTAGTGAATGTTTGGTAAATTGGATAAGACATTTATTCGGCATTGTCATTATGGTTAGTTGAAATAAATTTTTAAATATTTTGTTTAAGTTGGATTTTAAACTAAAAATTCTCTTTTACATCAATTTATCTAGATAATTTTGTTTTAGTCATGTCGTTTATTTCTGACCCAACAAAAAAAAATCAACATATGGTACCGGCTGAATGGTTGAATCTGGATAAATTGTATAATCAGACTGAATTTTTTGTGATTTTTTGCAAAATCTGACGGAATAACTTAGAATTCAAATGGTAACACCTGAATCTGGCGGAATCAGACTGAATTTTCAAGAATAAATAAATAAATTAAATGTATAAAAATATTAATTAAACAATGTTGTTTGTCAACAAAATTAATTAAATATACTAATAAAATATTAAATTTTAAATTTGATATATTTAATAATTTTCTTAAACATAAGATAACAACATAATTTGGCGAAAAATCTTGCAACTCGTAAGAAAATAAATGTGAATTTTGACGGAATTTAAAGTTAACTTATTTAATAATTTTATTAAATATGATTATCATATAAAATTATAAGTTATCAAAATTAATTATTTTTTTTAATTTATGTAGTTTACAAGTTTTTATATTAAAAATTCTAATATTGAAAATAGATATTGTTTAGTTTATCAAGTATGAGAAAAGATACCCAAAATATATGTTCGGATAGTTTTGTAAATATAATTTTTTTACATAAAAGTTATTTGTAGTTACATTAATTACCGTAACACGAATCTTATCTTTACCGTTTCGGTGGTGATTTTATATATCTTAAATTACCTATATCATACTTATATTATCCAACTAAAATTTTAAAATATATTGCTGAAGTAATTTTTTATATCTTAAATATTTTTATTGGGTTTTCATATCTACTATTATTTGATTTTTTATCTAAAATAAATATATTTATGTACCATTTGGTGTTAGAAGAATTGTTGAATATAGTTAAATTCAGTTTAATCTGACAGATTATTTTTTGTTGAATTGCTGAATCTGACTGAATGTTTTAGATTGCAAATAGTACTGCTGAATTGCGGAATCTGAATGAATGTTTTATACTGTGTTACCATTTAGACCCATGGTTGATAAACATAATCGTTTTTCTCTTCTCCTTCAAATCTATAACTGGACCAAAATTGTAGAATAATAATTCCAAATGAACTCTTTTACATGATAAAATCAAACCTTCGAAAATTTCAAAATTATAGTTGGATACTTAAAAACGTTTTTTAACTACATCAAATCATCCAAATAATTTTATTTAGACACACATATATATAAAATTTATTGACATAAATGCATATAGTTGATAAAAAAAAGTCAACACTTTTGTTTGAAAGATTTGATAATTCAAATAATTGGACTATTCTTGAATCTTGATAGCACAGTTGTTAAATCATTTGAGGACATGGTTGTGCTTTGGCACGACTCTACTTGAATCGATCATAGCCATAAATGCGAGGATGACATTTTCTTAGTGTACTATCCGAAAATTTTAAGCCGCCCTTCACTGTTCAATACTAGAAATTAACTTGCCGGTTCTGAAATTGAAAACTTTGTGTCGACAAATTTTTTTTTTTTTTTTAAATCTTTGTTTCTTCGTTGACAAAGAAAAAAGGATACAAAATCTTTCAAATTCTTAAGCTTCACTACAGCCACAAATTTTTTTTTTTTTCACTGAAAGATTTATATTATTAAATATCTAAAGATACACAGTAAAATACAATTTCGGTTAAATCATAAATAAAGCCCGAGAGTTTTACGGGAAACCAAAATCCGAAAGTTTATCGGAAAAACGTAGCCCGAAAATTTACCGGGAAACATAGTCCGAAAGATTACCGAGAAACAGACCTTAAACATTACGGTTATTGTTGGGGTCAGTTTTCACCCATCGAGATCAACTGCCAGAAATGCTAAGTGTAGATGTGGGACTAGCCAAATGGGAAGCCTAGCCAAAGAAGCACATGTTTCTGGTTAGGTGACAAGCCATAACCTTGGCTCGGCAGCAGGAGGTAGAAGCGACGAGCTGTAACCCTTGGTTCGGCATCATTGAACGGAGACGAGCCAACATGTTGGCGAACCAATAAACGGTGACGAGCCAACATGTCGGCAAACCAGCAAACGACGACGAATCAACTCCTTGGCTCGGCATTGGGAGAAGCAGACGACGAGCCAACACTTGGCTAGACATTGGGAGAAGCAGGCGATGAGCCAACACTTGGCTAGGCATCAGATAGAAGCAGGCGACGAGCCAACACTTGGCTAGGCATCAGATAGAAGCAGGCGACGAGCCAACATTTGGCTAGGCATCATGAAGAAGTAAGCGACGAGCCAACGTTTGGCTAGGCATCAGGAAGAAGTAAACGACGAGCCAATGTTTGGCTAGGCATCCGGAAGAAGTAAGGGACGAGCCAACGTTTGGCTAGGCATCAGGAAGGTGTGGCGAGCCAACGTTTGGCTAGGCATGAAGAAGTGAGAGACGAGCCAACGTTTGGCTAGGCATGAAGAAGTGAGAGACGAGCCAACATTTGGCTAGGCGACGAGCCAACGTTTGGCTAGGCATGAAGAAGTGAGTGACGAGCCAACGTTTGGCTAGGCATGAAGCAGTGAGTGACGAGCCACGTTTGGCTAGGCATGAAGCAGTGAGTGACGAGCCAACGTTTGGCTAGGCGATGAGCCAACGTTTGGCTAGGCGACGAGCCAACGATTGGCTAGGCATGAAGAAGTGAGTGACGAGCCAACGTTTGGCTAGACATGAAGCAGTGAGTGACGAGCCAACGTTTGGCTAGGCGACGAGCCAACGTTTGGCTAGGCATAAGGAAGTGAGTGACGAGCCAACATTTGGCTAGGCATAAAGAAGTGAGTGACGAGCCAATGCTTGGCTAGGCATTAGGAAGGAGTAGTGACGAGCCAACACTTGGCTCGGCAGCAAGGAGAAGCGATGACGAGCCAACATGTTGGCAAACCAACAAATAGTGATGAGCCAATATGTTGGCGAACCAACATACGATGACGAGATAACATGCTGGCAAACCAATGACGAGCCGACATGTTGGCAAACCAACTTTCTGGCTCGGCATTGGGAGAAGCAGACGACAAGTCAACTCCCTGGCTCGGCAATGGGAGAAGCAGGTGAGACAAGCGACGAGCCAGCTCACCGTAAAGCAACCAGCCCAATATATTGGTGGGCCGAGGCAACGAGGCAAAGAAAGGAAATCCTGAAGAATAAGGAAGTTTTCCTTATTCCTTTAGGAAAAGGCCTAGCCGACTTATTTGCGTATAAATAGACAATGTACCTCTTGAAAAAGGGGATCCAAAAATTGACCTAGCTAAACACTTGTTATTCTCTGCAACAGCTTTCAAAACAGCTTAGATAATAAAAACCATCTTTGAATCTCTGTTCTTGGTTTCTTTTCATAGAAGTTTGTCGAATCCATAATTTCCCTTACCAAATTTAGTTGTGCGAGCTTCGACTCCCACAGTTATCTAGAATTCATATCTAACACATGACTCAGGAACATGAAAGAAAACCTCGCATAGCAAACGGGGAGCGCAGAAAGAACAGTAGACACAGAACTACAAAACTCACAAGCAGATGCCGGGGTAAGGAGAAACCGTGAACCAAAAATCCAAATACGACGAAAAAACAGAATAAATAACCACGGTCGAGAATCTTAACTCCTACCCTCCTAATCTTCACCCAAAAGAGTCTAAATCTAGAACTTTGCATCCCCACAGGAGGCTAGCCTTACAAGAACTGACTACGGAAGACTACATGTGAAAACTGATTATTGACTAAGCTAAAAAGACGGTGGAAGGAGTCCAGATAAGATTCAACAACATAACGAAAGGCTAATCGAAGATTATCCACCCTAGACAAACAACTACGTGCACACCCACACCGAAAGTTAGCAAGATCAACCCAAACTCCTAAATATCGGAAAGCTACGAATACTAGATAACCAACAAAGTACAAAACTAGCCAAACAATCCAACCAAAGAGGCTGAAACCGGATACTCTCAATCCTTAACGGAGAGATCCCACTTATTAAAAACTAAACTTGTAGCAACAAACCAAACTGATGGATTAATAAAAACATAGACGAGACCAAGGAGATGAGAGGAAGTGGATCGATCGATCACACGCTAACACCCCGAACCAAACAAAACAAGAACACAAACAAGCTTTGTCTTTCAAGAGGACCAAGACGAATCCAGCTCTATTTCTAGCCCCGAAGACCAAGCTCCGACCACCACAAACAAGAAGGAGTTTCAGATTCCTCTGCACGAAATCAAGACGAAACTGAAAACTGCCATCTTCGCCACACCAAAGCCTCTTCAAACCTAAGCCAAGACCGAGCTCTTAATGAAGCCACCGCAAGGAGCCGAGAAACTTCACCACTGCAAAAAAGAGGACGAAGAGACAATGGATCCGGCGTCGGCGCTATGGAAGCCGCCGAACGCCGGATCGAAATCAACAAACTCAAAAACTACTGTAGTGTCGGCCGAATTGCAGAGAGAACCCACCGACACTAAATTATTATTTTTTGTCCAGCCACAAAAATCATAGTACGTTTTTTTATGGGATTTATCCTACTTTCTTTTTACATATATAGATTTCGAATCACTTTTAGATATTACCTTAGGGTTGTAGTTTTTAATTGAACTGTTTGGTGTTAAAACATTATGAATCATCAACGGTTAAAAAAATATATTGAAACTAATAGTTGAGTGCCCCGGGTTGGTTCAATGGGGTGGTAGTCTAGTGGTAACACAAGAGGTTGTTTTTGTGCCTCATATTCAATCCTCCATTGGAACAGAGGATTATGCTTCAAATCGAATATCTATAGTCTGACTCCGGATATCGTGAGATATTTTGGATCAAAGAGCCGGAACTCCTACGCTTTAACCGCAAAACAAAAAATTAATAGCTGAGCGAAGAGCAAAACCGACCCAACATAAAAGTAACACTAAAGATTTGATTTTGAGGCATTTTCAGGAATGTGCTGTTTGTATGAAATACTTTTTAGAAATGGTTTGGAGTCTTTGGACCATGCACATATGTCCTATCTATTTGGACAAAGTCAAGTGAAATAAATTAAATGTTTGACGGTTTGACAGTTTTCTCCAAATTTGAGAAAGTATTCATACAAACAGCATATAGAATCAACGTTAATAATAATATGAATATTTTTTCCCACAATAATCTTATGGATAACATCTTTTTACATGTCTCTTATCATCTCTTTTTTCGTTTTTTGCTAAAAGGTTATCTTGTCGTCTCTCTTACACTTGAATTGTTTTTTTTTGTGTGGCCGATGTTTATCAGCCCACTATTGTTTACCCACCAAACAAATTTTCCAATCACCGGTACAAGATAAAATACTTTGAAAAGACAATGTGAAAATTCGAATGTTTAAAATCTTTAGCAATCTCCAGGTATGATTTGAGGAAGGAAACATCGGTGGGCTCTCTGAACTTCCAATCACATAACAAAGATCTTTCCTTGGCAAATACAGTCAACATAGTTTTCATATTGTCTCTAAGGGGACCAGTTGCTTCAACGTCAGAGAATTTTATAGTTGAACCTTTCTTAAACAACACCAAAACATAATCTCTGGAAAACACTAGGGGGCTGTCTAGTTTTAATAGCCTAGTTTTGGGAGTCCATAAACCTTGAACTAACCAGGCATATTGTTGGAGGACCCTTAAGAAATCCTCGTCTGAAAACTCTGGGGCATAATGCTTAAGAACATTGTATCAAAATAACGGTGATCCCTGATGTGATTGAACAAGTTAGCTAGACGGCTTATACTTGTATTTAATTCATAACTTTGGAGCATGATCAATATAAACTTCATCTAGAAAAACACAAAAGAACAGAAATTGATAAGAACATGAACACTTTATTAATGGAAACCAAGGAATTACAATGTATCAAACCCTAACAATGGAGATTTATTCAAGAGATCTCCTAACTCTCCTCTAACAAACTCAACACGTTTGTTATCCACACTCCACAATAGAAGCATAACCCCCTCACTTACAATCCTTCTCTATTTATACTATACCATTTCTCTACAAGTCTAACCGCATCTTCTTCTGGCTTTTTAGGTTGAGTCTTCACTTCCAGCTCAGCGTTCTTTGCTGCCACATAAGCCTTCCACATCCTATCAATATCCCCTTCGCTAAGACAGCTTGCCCTCAAGCTGCAATGAGAAAGCTTCTGCCACTTACTGAGCTCAAGTACAAACACGACTCCGGTTGTTGTATCAGTCTTCCTCCTCGTATATTCTGGAACTGGAAGCAACTGTTTCTCTCCCTGAAAGCAGATCACGATCTGTCACCAAGGCTGGTGCCAATACCACACTTATCTTCCCGTAAACGAGCAATTGTTGTGTGTTGAAAACGACTGTATGCTGCACTTATTCTTGCTTTTCCAACTGTGTTTGTACATGTACTCGCAGAAACTGACAAGCCTCTTCACAAGATGGAAACATGGCAAGGACATATATGTAAGGACCCAAACTCACGGGGACCACTTCTCTAGTATAGCTCCAATACTTCAACTTGCCAAAAGCACACGTGATGACGGTCTTGTATCGCCATTGGTGCCATATAGACGAGGAATCTTTGCCAAAGTCATACCAAGTGGCTAAGTTCAACAATGGCGCTCTCCTTCCTATCACTTTACACTTGAACCTCCAAAATTTAGAAAACTTTCTTAGCTTCTGTTGTTGAACCAAACGTTGTATCAGATTTCCTTTGAGATGCATTAATAAAATGGCTCCTTCGTTAAACAAGAGATAATGCAAAAGTGTGAAAATTCCGTTGTGAGGCAGCAACGTCCTTCTTTCCCTTTGAGAACAGTTTGAATATGAAGGTTCATGTTGAAACCAGGCTTGCAACAATGTCAATGCTTCTATTTTGTCTCTCTGTACCCATGACACTCGTTCTTGTAAAAATGCAGCCAACTCTAAAACTTTGGTGAAGAGAATGACACCATTTAGAATATCTATTCCAATACCTTCCCATTGGTACAAGTTGTGTAGAACACACTGGTTATGCCTTGTCATTAGCCATATATCTGCAAGAACCAAAATATCCCATTCTTGCATCAAGTCTCGTTCGTTTGGCACGGTTCTCAGCTCAATTCCCATAGTGGACCTGATTTCAAAATCAATGAAGTAGGAGAATTTTTGCCACATATCATGGGAAATGAAGTGTGGTACCTCTGATAATTCCCTACTAAATTCCATTTTGCATTAAAAGTTATGGTTCTCTTGACCCCTTATGACCACAATGGTTTGATCTCCATTCCCACAATCAAGAAATCTGATTTGATGTTATTTCCTATCTGCCTTGTGCCTCAATTGACACTTTGTATCACAATGTAGAAGATCTTTCAAGTTGCAGAAATTTTGTATCATTCTCAATGTGCATAACAAACTTGACATAAGAGGTTGCTTCATCCTTACCAAATGAGTAAATATGCTCCTTTTCCACATTGAACCAATCGTAGTACGGGAAGAAGAATTGATGTAGCTGTCGTTCTCTTTGGTAATGAGTTTATGTAGACTTTTTGGTGACATGATTCGCTGCAAATATCTGTTTTTGAACTTATATTTCCAAGCCTTAGGATACATACTTCGTTTCTTCTTTCTTGTTACTCCGAGAGACATTTGATCAAACAGTTGGTGTGCAATGTGTTTGTCAGTGACACATGTTGATTGCTGATGCAACACATCCACTACCGAAACAATGACATAAGCTTCTACTGTCTTTTGCACTAAATTCTCCGTAGATTCCATCAATTGAGACTGTACCCAATTGTTTCTCACAAATCCAAATGGCACACATGCCAAACTCTGGTGCATAATGCTTAAGAACATTGTATCGAAATAACGGTGATCCCTGATGTGATTGAACAAGTTAGTTAGACGGCTTATACTTGTATTTAATTCATAACTTTGGAGCATGATCAATATAAATTTCATCTAGAAAAACACAAAAGAACATAAATTGATAAGAACACGAACACTTTATTGATGGAAACCAAGGAATTACAATGTATCAAACCCTAACAATGGAGATTTGTTCAAGAGATCTCCTAACTCTCCTCTAACAAACTCAACACGTTTGTTATCCATACTCCACAATAGAAGCATAATCCCCCTCACTTACAATCCTTCTCTATTTATACTATACCCATTTCTCTACAAGTCTAACCGCATCTTCTTCTGGCTTTTTAGGTTGAGTCTTCACTTCCAGCTCAGCGTTCTTTGCTGCCACGTAAGCCTTCCACATCCTATCAGAAACTAATGCAAGCACTCGTTAAAACAATAGCTACCAACCTGGAAGAGAAGCTTTTGCACACGTTCTTCAAGCGGTAGGGAGGTCAAGATCCTGAAAGCAGAAGACTATATCTTTAAGGAAGACGTTAAGAAAGGATGCACATGTTGAGTGGATGACACACGATACCAGGCATTTGGTAAAACAAGAAGTCTGAATATACCAAAACGGTGAAGAAGAAAAAAGAAAAGAAGTGGAATAATAAATATCGGAAAAAGAAGAGAAAATGAAAAGGAAGACGAAAGACAACCCCAAACGAAGAAGACGAAGAAGAAGTCAAAGAAAAACGAATAAACAAAGAAAAAAATAGTTATTTCGACCGTAAGTTACAATCCTTAAAGAAACAAAAGAATAAGAAGAACGATGAGGAAACTAAAGAGGAGTTCGAAGACGAGGAAGAGAACTAAGTCAAAGACACAGACTAAGAAAAACTAGAAGGAGTGGGATAAGACAAAGACAACGAAAACGGATAAGGAAAAGAAAAGAAAGAAGAAGGAAGAGAGACGAAGATGAAGAAGGGAGAGAAACGAAGTCGGAGTAAAAAACAATCTAGCGACTCCGGCGACGCACCCACCGTGTCCTTCCAGCCGACTCCAACACCATACAGCACCTCCGTCGCCGATGGACCAGGCGATGGACCAGCTGTGGCTGATGCACCAACGAGCGGTGCCGTGACCACCGTCAAACTCTCTGTTGCCGCCATATTGGCCGCCGTTGGATTCTTCTTCTTTTCTTTCTAAGTTAAATCAGTCGACGTTTTGCTTTGGATGGATGAGAAAGATGATGCCGTAATTTATTTATTTATTGCTATTATTGAAAGAGTTTAGATGTTTTAATTTTATTGGTTTTTACAAAAACAAATTATGACATGTCTTCAAACAATAGTAACATATTTTTCAAAAAAAGATGACATGGCATAAAAAATTTAACACACAATATCATAAGTAAATAAAAAAAATCTTTCACACTATCTTATCTTCCTTAAATCTTTTCTATTAAATAAATAAAAATCTTGGCAACTAATAATTTATTTACGACTAATTTTTAAAAATAATTCATTTTCAAATTTTGGGTTTTAAGAAACTCCGAAAATCCAATTAAAAATGTAAATAATTATTTTATGTTTGATATTATTAAAAATGGATAAAAAGCTAAGTTATATAATAAACCACTTAAATAAATAATATCATGATATATAAAAAAATAGTTTTTTGTTCAACCAGTTATTTAGTTATCAACATATATGATTGTTTCAATTTTATACGACTTTGGAATAAAATATTATTATAAAACATCCAACAATAATAATATTATTAACTACGTTGAGAGAGAACAACAATCTTTTAATCCCTATTGAAATAAATAATACATCATACCATAAAAATAATTAATAATAAACACGAGATTTGAATATATTAAGTTTCTTCTTTTTTTAAACTGAAACAAAAATATAAATTATTATTGAGTATAATAAGATTTTAATTGAAAATCAGAAATTTAAGACCACATAATCGACTAATATCCAAATATATATATATATATATATATATAAAGCATTAAATTCATAGAAAATACATTACTCTTTTTGCTTATAAATTTTGCTTTCAAAAATTTAAATAAATCCGCAATATTTATCAAAACATTGGTTTCTACAATGCAAAAACTTCACAATTTAAAATTAAAATTTTAAATTGAATTTTTGATATTTTATTCATTCTTGCTATCTATGCAAAAAACAACTATATATGATAATATTTTTTTTATAGATCCAAAGAGTCGGATATTCATAGTCTTATTTGGAAAAGATTCGAAGGCTTTTTCTGTGAAAAAGTTATAATCGCAAAGTAGTAATTAACTTTGTTATAGGAGACTACTAATTGCTATACTTTCTAACACATTCAAAGTAAAAAAAAAACTCATTATGCACTTTTAAATTACAATGATCCCTAAAATTCTTCACTTCTTTTTAAACTCTTATATAAATATTAGAGCAATATCCTTAGTTTAAAACTATATCTTGAGAGAAAAAAAAGAAAAATAGCCGGAGAAGCAGACGAAAAAAGTGATGAAGAAGAAAGACCTGGAGATGAAGAAGAGAATACGAAAACAAAGACAAAGAAATACCATAAGAAAAGAAAAATTCAAATAAAATAAAGATAATGAAGAAAAAAAAAGGAAATAGGAGAAAGAAGAAAAACTGGAAGAAGAAGGTAAAGAAAAATTGGAAAAAGAAGACGAAGAAAAGTTAGAAGAAAAGCTGGAAGAAGTCAAAATTGACGAGGACAGAGAAGAAGAAGTCTGAATATATCAAAACGGTGAAGAAGAAAACAGAAAAGAATGGGAATAATAAATATTAGAAAAAGAAGAGGAAAGACAACCCCAAACGAAGAAGACGAAGAATAAATCGAAGAAAAATGAATAAACAAAGAAAAAAATAGCAATTTCGACCGCAAGTAGCAACCATTGAAGAAACAAAAAAAAATAAAAAGAACGATGAGGAAACTAAAGAGGAGTTCGAAGACGAGGAAGAGAACTAAGTCAATCATACGAACTAAAAAAAAACTAGAAGAAGGAGTGGGATAAGACAAAGACGATGAAGAAGAATAAGGAAAAAAAGTGGAAGAATACAAATTGGAAGAAGAAGGCAGAGAGACGAAGACGAAAAATGAAGACGAAGTCGGAGTAAGGAAAAGAGAAGACAAAGACAACGAAAAAAAATAAGGAAAAGAAGAGGAAGAATAAAAATTGGAAGAAGAAGGAAGAGAGACGAAGATGAAAAATGAAAACGAAGTCGGAGTAAACAAAAATCTAGCGACTTTGGCCGCAAGCAACAATCCTTCAAGAAAGAAGAGAATAAGTAGAAGAGCAAGAAGAAAGAAGAAGAAACCGAAGAGGAGCACGAAGACAAAGAAAAAACGGAAGAAGAAGAAGAAGAAAAATAAAAAATTGGATAAGACAAAGAAGACGATGAAAAGAAGAGGAAATATCCGAAGAAGAAAAAAAAAGAAACAAAGACCGGAAAGAATAAATAAAACAAATGTTGATAATTAGTATAACTAACAAACTTTATACAAATGTCAAAAAAATATATATATGAACGAATGATTGCACTACCATTGACGGAGTTTACAAATTTTTTATGCATGCGTATGACGCGGGTGAATCACCTAGAAATAATAATAAAGAATATATTTTGCTTGGTTTTGTGTTTCCTTGAAAATTGCAGTTGTGTGTCTCTTCTATTTTTCACCATATCTAATTTTTCCAATGTCTTAAAATATTCTTTCATTAATTATGAAATTTTACATATCTTTATCTATCGTTTGTATTTTATTTCAAAACAAATACAAAATTTACAAAACGGAAAAGCCATAATTTTCAAGATGACACCCAAAATATTTATAAAAGTTACAAAACGGAAAATCCTTAATTTTCAAGATAATACTCAAAATATTAAAAATATTATTCCACACATTAATTTTCTACATGCATAAAAAATTAAAAACAAGTATATTTATCTTTTTATAAATGGTAAAATCGCATTATTAAATAATATAATGAACTTATTTTCATAAAAAAATTCATGTCCGCACTCGGTGTGGGTCAACCACCTAGTAATATGCATATAAACGAGATTAAATGGAGTTTAGTATAAACTTAAAAATGTCATTATGAAATTTTGTTAGAACAATTATTTCATCAAGTAACTTAATACATTCGGCAATGTTTTTCTGTTTCCTGAGTTAACATTAATTGTGAAACCTTTGGATTGAATAGTTCAAGTCTTTCGTCAAATTTCATCAACTTTATTATTGAGTTAAGTTCTGGATGATAAAGTAGAAAAAATAGGTGAACCGAAGCTAATTTTGCTAGCCAAGTAAAAAAGTTACAAAATGAATCTCTCGGATCTATCAAGACTTTGAAATCATTAAACCCTTTTCTCTAATCATCGAGCTTTCCGTAAAATCCATCCTGAAGAGTTGGTTTCACAGAGGTCCTGCATCACCTGCGCAATACCGAGAGAGTCGGATTAAAACCACAACTTTGCGAGAGAGTCGGATTAAAAAACCACAACTTTGGGCAAAACATAGAAAAGTGAAAGAGAGCTGAAAGAGAAGCCTTTAGGTATTCATTGTTGGTGATTTCACGACCAAGTCGGGTCCTGCCTGCTTCAAATACATGAGCCTTCATAAGCTTCTTTCCATGTCCAACTCCATGTAAGAGCTCGATCACCACTTCCCTGATGGTAAAATAAGAGAGACATTACAGCCTCAACGGAAAAAACATAAAGAACCAATGTGATTATTATTTTTCTAACAACAAAAAACCTGAGACGATCAAATCCTGGATGGTGTGGGGACGACTTGGAGACAAAAGAGCCGTGAACTTCTACAGCCACTTCACTTATAACTTCTTTCAGCTCTTCTTTGTGAGCATCCACAGCTAACGCCACGTCTTTGGCAGATCGTCTGGTAGCTGAATCAGCTTTTGGATTATTCGATGTTGAAACTGCAAGATCCCTAAGTCTTTGGCAGATCGTCTCGTAGCTGCACACATAGAGGAACCATATGAAATCCAAATTTTCTGAAAATTTCACAAGTTCAGATAATTGCAAAAGTATAGTTCCCAAGAATCTCACCTGCAAACTTGGTGAGCTTCAAACATTTGAACTTCCTCCTTTGTCATAGAGACTTGTTGGGGCCTCTGGTTTAGCTGCAGCTGAAGGATTTTTCCCTACAACATTCCTCTTGTTATCAGCTCTACTTTTTCGTCTTTCGGTTATCTTTGACGTAAGCTTGTCGTCCATAGTTTGCCAAAAACTTGCTTGCTCCTTAGCAATCTCCGGGTACGATTTGAGGAAGGAAACATCGGTGGGCTCTCTGAACTTCCAATCACATAACAAAGGTCTTTCCTTGGCAAATACAGTCAACATAGTTTTCATATTGTCTCTAAGGGGACCAGTTGCTTCAACGTCAGAGAACTTTATAGTTGAACCCTTGTTGAACAACACCAAAACATAATCCCTGGAAAACACTAGGGGGCTGTCTAGTTTTAATAGCCTAGTTTTGGGAGTCCATAAACCTTGAACTAACCAGGCATATTGTTGGAGGACCCTTAAGAAATCCTCGTCTGAAAACTCTGGGGCATAATGCTTAAGAACATTGTAACGAAATAACGGTGATCCCTGATGTGATTGAACAAATTAGCTAGACGGCTTATACTTGTATTTAATTCATAACTTTGGAGAATGATCAATATAAACTTCATCTAGAAAAACACAAAAGAACAGAAATTAACGCAAGCACTCGTTGAAACAATAGCTACCAACCCGGCAGAGCAGCTTTTGCACACGTTCTTCAAGTGGTAGGGAGGTCAAGATCCTGAAAGCAGAAGACTATATCTTTCAGGAACACGTTAAGAAAGGGTGCACATGTTTACTGGATGACACACGATACCAGGCATTTGATAAAACAAGAAAAGGGAAACTGATATATTGAAAATATGATTAAAGAATTTTGGCACCTTTTCGATGAATCTTTCGTTTCAGAATTTCTGCTGCTTTCCCCACGGCACAGCGAGTTGATATAGTCCTCACTTCAACAAAATACAAGGAGATATTAAGGGAAACAACACAAATTGTCTTAAGCGAACTCAGAGAAAAGAAAAACATCATACGGGCTCATGTTGAAGTCTATTGAAGAGTTCCAATTCACCATCATTCCTTTAAGATATCTGGAGCTTAAGTCGGATTGAAGTCCATGATACTCGAGTGAAACCCAATTCTGAAGGAAGAAGAAAGATAGCAGCATAAGTTTACGAAGCATGTCTAACAACAACTCCAAGAGAAGAAAGGATCACACAAAAAACTGAATAAAACCAATTCTTCTCATACTTCTTCAGGAATTGGTTTCTGATCTGTTGACGCCTGCACTCCCTTGTTCTGCCACCAAACTCAAAATTAGAATCATGTAAACGGTGGCATAAGTAGCCAAACTACTCGGGCCAATCTTCGACAAAACAGAAACCAGCAATGAAATCAAATTAAGAACGATAAACTCTACAGAAGGAATCATGCTAAATCTGCAGTGCTTTAAAAATTGAACCAAAATCATTTTACCTCGATTCTTTTCTGTTTTTTCGACGTTCCAACAGATTCTTCCGTAGCTTCGGCTTGTTTCTTTTCAGATGAAAGATACTGCATAGACGGTCGGAGCTGAGCAACAGCATGAACAGGATTCAAGTGTAACTGCAAGACAACAACAAGTCCAATCTTATAAGATATCATCCATACTAGACAAGAATGTTATAAAGCTTGGAAAAGAGGGAAGAAAATACCTTATCACCTGAAAGAACACCAACAGCATAATCCATCGTAGGAGGCTGCTTCCATGTTGTTGTCAAGGTCTACCAAATACAAGAAGAAAAATGAATGTTGCATCAAAAGATCAGAAAAAAAATTGAATCTACGCTTGGAGGAACTAAAATCTGACCTGCTTAGTCATATTTAATTTTCTTGCAAAGTCGGAATCAAAGTTACTCAACTGGTCATCCAAAGACAAATCAATTTCCACCTGGGAGGTAGAAGGATTCACTCTAACCTTAAAGACACATAAATAAACAAAAAGATTAGATTACAAAACAGGAAAATGCAGAGAGTAATAGAAACAAAACAATGTTGGGCGAATACTCACTTCTTCGCATTGTTCATCCATGTTGTATGGACGCCAAGACGGTCTTAGAGGATATTGTAGAACATAAAGCTGACATCATTGAGAAATCAAAGCTCTTAAACGATTAGCCAAAAACAAATATTCCAAAGAATCTAATCTAATAGGTGAAGAAGGTAATCCCTAGCTAACCTTAGTGTTGTAATCAATAGATGGATTGAAGAAAACGTCAATTTCACGAACAACAACGTCGTCGTCTTCTTCTTCTTCTTCTTCCTGGTCCTCCTGCAGCGGAATCTTATCTATCTCCATCAACTCAGTTTCCATTGTCTCAGGCTCCTTATTCACTTTTTTTGAATCAATCTCCATTTTAACGGAGCCATTATACAACTCAGGTTCAACTTTGGGACAGCGAATTTCGCATCAACGTCGTGCTCACTCTTGCTCACAGACTCCGAGAGAGCATCACTTTGTAACGGCGGCTCCACTTTCTCTGCAGTCGGTTCGGGTTTAGGTTTGGGTTTGGATTTTCCGGCACGACAAGGTGCAAATCTGCGGGGTTTGGAAACCTCTTTTGGTTTGTCTTCTTCATCAAAGTCCATTGTTTTCTTCCTGTCAGAAATATGATTCGATTAAGGGATTTTCATTCTCAATTCAAAACACTGAATTCACAGAGATTTCGACCAAATCCAAAACTTGGTGATAAAAATTCCATAATCGAAGATTAAAACCCAATATTCATAAATCCTAATCGAGCATCGAATTCTCAATGTCCAAATTTTTGCTCAACTTTCGGATTTTTCTATTCCCCATAAAAAATTTCACCCAAAAATCCAAATTTCAAGTTGAATCTTTCAACAAATCAAGCAAATCCTACAGACCCGTTACTAAACAAGTGTTTCAAGGAGATTTAACCAAGAAATCGAGTCATTCTTGCAATTTTCGGATTCACTAAACATGTGAAGAAAAATCATCTCAAAACTTAAATTCCATGTGAAATCAAGCCATAAATCCACCAAATCCTAGTTACCCATAAGGAAACAAGTCTTTCAAAGTAATCTAACCAAATAATAAACCTCTTGGCCTCAAGAAACATGCTAAAAATTGAAAGTTACCTCACTTTTTGCTCAAGAACATGGAAGATAGGGGTTTAGAAAAATCATACCTTAGGTGAGGGGATGAAAAATCGGGTCTCTGTGTGGATTTCGGCAATTATTCGTGTGTCAAAAGAAACGCACAAAAAAAATCGAATCCTAGGGTTTTTTTTTAATCTAATAAAGGGCACTCGCCGCGCCAGATCAGCCTACTTGTTTTTAGAAAAATATATACAATATCCTTTTTATTATAAACTAGATTAGGATCCGCGTAATACGCGGGGTTTTAATTATAACTTATTTATAAATGATAAAAAATAAAGTAAAACATGTCGGTAATCGATTAAATTTAATAAAGATAAAATTTATGAAAATGTAAGAAATATATGTTAAATATTGTTGATGTAAATATTTAGATTTTGATTGTTACTCGCACACTTATTTTAGATGTTGATTAGTAACTTTGTTTCAACTCCACGTATTTCATCTCGCAATACAACTCATGTATTTCATCCATAATATTAAAACCATATTTTTACTCCATGCATTCCTTGTCAATCAATAATACTCAAAATGTTCATATCAAAATAATATATGCATAATACATTCTATCAAATTTATGTCTATATATGTCATTAGTGTTAAACAAATAGTAAGAAAATTAACAAAATATATTAGTAAATAAATTTAAAAGTATTAACAAAACATGTCGTAATCTCATGAATATCAATTTTTTATATGCCGCACTAATACTTTTAGAAATTGGAAATAATTTGTCTTATTTTCCTTTTTTACCTTTTTTATTTAGTATTCCCTTTTAATTTTTTAATAATATATCTTATTTTCTTTTTTTGACTATTATTTCATTTTAGTTACACTACAATTATAAATAATTTATCTTATTTTTCTTTTTTAGTCTTTTTGATTTACTATTTCTTTTTAATTTTTTTTAATAACATGTCTTATTTTTTTTAGACTATTATTTCCTTTTAGTTACACTACACTTTGATTTAAGAAATAAATAATATAGAGAAATTTTTTTATATTTTTATATTAATATATTGACACATGTCACAATCTCAATTAAAATTAACACATGTCACGATCTGGTGAGTTACGATTTTGCCTACGTGTCACACTCACGTTGGGCAAAATTTAAAGTAAAATAGCTTTGATCGATTTGTGGAACTCTCGAATTCATGATTTGCTTGAATGATGTATTTTTTTCTTTTCTTTCTCGATTAGTTATGACATTTTTTTTTTTAAACGTATTGACATGAAACAATTTTTTTTTTTTAATGATATTTTTTTTTTACAAATTTTCTTTTTTAACTTTTTTTAATAACATTTTTACAAATTTTTCCATTTACCTTTATTTAATGACATTTTTTTTTACAAATTTTTCCAATGATATATTTTTTTTCCTTTCTTTCTCGATTAGTTATGGCATTTTTCCTTTTTTGTTTTTAAACTTATTGACATGGAACAAATTTTTCCTCTTTTTAATGATATTTTTTACAAATTTTCTCTTTTACCTTTTTAATGACATTTTTTACAAATTTTCCTTTTACCTTTTTAGTGACATTTTGTTTACAAATTTTCTCTTTTTTTAATGACAATTGTTTTTACAGAAGGATATTGACTTTTTTTGTTACGTTAGGACATTTTTTTTTTTTGCGATGATGTATTATATTTTTATATTAATATATTGACACGTGTCACAATCTCAATTAAAATTAACACATGTCACGATCTGGTGAGTTACGATTTTTGCCTACGTGTCACACTCACGTTGGGCAAAATTTAAAGTAAAATAGCTTTGATCGATTTGTGGAACTCTCGAATTCATGATTTGCTTGAATGATGTATTTTTTTTTCTTTTCTTTCTCGATTAGTTATGACATTTTTCTTTTTTTTTGTTTTTAAACGTATTGACATGAAACAAATTTTTCTTTTTAATGATATATTTTTTTTACAAATTTTCTCTTTTACTTTTATTTTAATAACATTTTTTACAAATTTTCCCATTTACCTTTATTTAATGACATTTTAAAAAAAAAAAATTCCAATGATGTATTTTTTTTTCCCTTTCTTTCTCGATTAGTTATGACATTTTTTGTTTTTTTTTTAAAAACGTATTGACATGAAACAAAATTTTCCTCTTTTTTAATAATATTTTTTACAAATTTTCTCTTTTACCTTTTTTTAATGACATTTTTTACAAATTTTCCTTTGACCTTTTTAGTGACATTTTCTTTACCAATTTTTCCTTTTTTAATGAAAATTTTTTAGAGAAAGACATTGACTTTTTTTTTGTTACGTTAGGATATTTTTTTTTTTTTGCGATGATGTATTTTTCTTTTAACTTTTAGATAAAAAGGAAATATTATTTAAATGAAAATTAACTTTATACGTTAGTTTATTAACACGTGTCATCATCTCAATTAAAATGACATATGTCACGATCTATTGAGTTATAATTTTGAGTGCATTCTCCTTTATATAATAAGATTCTTTTCTTTCTCGATTAGTTATGGTATTTTTTTTTTTTTTTAAACGTATTGACTTGAACCAAAATTTTTCTCTGTTTTAATGATATTTTTTACAAATTTTCTCTTTTACCTTTTCTTAATGACATTTTTTACAAATTTTCCTTTTACCTTTTTAGTGACATTTTGTTTACAAAATTTTCCTTTTTTTAATGACAATTTTTTTTACAGAAGGACATTGACTTTTTTTTGTTACGTTAGGACTTTTTTTTTTTGCGATGATGTATTGTTCTTTTAACTTTTAGATAAAAATAAAATATTATTTAAATTAAAATTAACTTTATATATTAGTATATTAACACGTGTCATCATCTCAATTAAAATGACACATGTCACGATCTAATGAGTTATAATTTTGAGTTTTCAAGACGAAACATTGCTTTTGATCTTCAATTTTTCTCTTGTGAAGAGGTGGATTTAAAAAAATTTATTGAATAACACGAGATTTTATAATCTTTAAAACATGATTTACAGATACCATATCCAATAAGACCAGATTTTGAAGCATGATTTAGAATCATTGATTGAATAACAGTGAATTCTACTTAGATTTAAACTCTATTAAAATTAATCATTGAATAACACCTGTAGAATACTTTAAAATTAATTGTTTTTCAATTCTTTCGGAGAAAAATTCTTTCAGATTCTCTAGTTCAATAACTCCCCCTTAAACGCCGTTGGTTTGAAACTTTCTTTAATACGGCGCCGTTTTGAGACAGCTACTTCATGGTGAGCTCGCCAGCTACTTCATGGTGAGCTCGCAAACTTCTTCGAGGGGAACTCGCCAACTTCTTCGAGGTGAACTCGCCAACTTCTTCGTGGTCAGCTCGCCAACTTCTTCGTGGTCAGCTCGCCAACCACTTCGTGGTGAACTCGCCAACCACTCCGTGGTGAACTCGTCAATCACTTCGGTGAACTTACCATTTTTGATCAATGATCTCTGAGGTGAAAACCGACCCCAACAGTTAGCCCCCAGCTCGGTAGTATCAGTTGTGGTAATGTCGAGATGAAAGTAATTAAAGCAGAGATCAATGTTCCAAACTGAGTCGAACTAATATTCGACTGAGCTTGATTCGTCAATGTTTCTCCGAGCTTACGTAATCGTACTGACCAAGCTGATTTGATTTTGCCAATGCCTATCTCGGTCTCTTTCATTCTTCAGATCTCAACTCGGCGAATTTCGATATTTAGTTTTCTCGGGAAGTGTAATCGTTTTGCTGATTCCCGAGACGAGTGACGTCACGCTTTACCTTCGACTTCTATTTATACCCGAGTTTCATAAGATTTTCCACATAACTTAAACTCTCCAAAAGGTATACTCTTTTTCTCTCTTCTCTCTCCTCTTTGTTTTTAGATTTTCTCTTTCTTTTTTTTTTTCGCCGCGCCGCAAAACTCTCTTGAGTTTTCCGATCTTCCTTCAAGCATTCTACGGTGGTCTTCAAAATTTCCAGAAGATTTTGATTATCCTTTGAAGATCCTAATTTATTTCTGAGCTAGATCTTCTTTTTCGAAAAACTCGCAAGATCTGATTTGTTTCTGGGATTTTTCGCGAGTCCGATATGTTTCTGGAAGTTTGCCGAGTTGAAATCTGTTCGTGGAATCAGAGATCCATTTTTGAGTTCGCGTCTAGCTCAACATCAAGTTTTTGCCGAATTCAGCACTTAGCGAGATATCACGGGGTTACGATTGGTTAGCCTGCTCGAAAGCTGCCGAGTTCAAATGGCTTCTCAGAGTTCTTCGCCAGCTGCCGATCTGATTTTTGATGTTGTATCAAACTCGTGGCTTCATTCTCGAACCTAGATGGATTCTGTATGGGATTCTGGGAGTTTAGATGATTCAGAGAAGTCGTCGAGCGGCCCTTCGCTTTTTGGGAGAAAGGTTTTTCATTCGCCTGAAACAGATAATGGAGATGCAACTAAGTCAACCAATTTCGACGTTCCTTCTCTGATTGATGAGCCCTTTGACGAGGAGGAGAATCCTTTGGCAGTGAAAACCGAGCTCAATGAATTCGATTACGCTGAGATGCGATAAGGATATGATCGCTTGTTTACTTTTAAAAGCTGATCTCCGAGAAAACGTACACCAAAATAGAGAGTCCCTGATCCGCCAGGTTCAACGCTCTCAACTTTGGAATCTCTTAACCTGCTTAGACAGAGATTTCATATTTCTGAAGGAGTTGAACTCGTGCTTCCGTCTTCATCTGGACGAGCTGGCGATCCGCCATCAGGCCATTTCACCATATACTAGAGTTTCTTCAACCTATGTTACCTTTGGTTCCCGATTCCACATGTCATCCTTGCCTTCTTAGGAAAATATCGACTATCTTTGGGTCAAATCACTCCTCGAGGTTTCGTCATATAATTGTGATCTTGGTGAGAAGCTACGAATGCGATGAAGAGATTGGAGTCTACCACCTGATGAACCTTTTGACTTTCAAACGAACTGGGCCTAAGGACAAGTTTGTTTACTATGCCACCAACAAGAGACTATGTCGTATCATCGGGGGTTTTCCGAGCAAAGATGATCAATCGATAGACTTCTTCTTTTAGGTGCCGATATCCGAGGAATCCGTTGGTGCTGAAGGCATTAAGTTGGTTAGGGTGAGTTGGCAGAAAATGGATTGCCAGCCCCATTTCTTGCAACGAGATCGGTTTTCGTTTTTGTCTTGTGAAGCTTTGTTCTGATTGATTTCTTTTTTTTGCAGTGCCTAATCCGCTGCCGAAGTGCCCTGAGGACATATCCGAACTTTGCCATACACTTGCTGCTCGAAAGTGCAACTGGGAGAGGAGCTTCTCTTTCCAAAGGGTAGAGAAAGCCCGAGCTCACCTTGCTGGTTTCTCTTTTGCGAGCTCATCTTTGTCTAACCCTTCCGAAGATATTCTTGACATGGGGAGGCCGACTTGGCGTGATAAGCCGGCTGCTAAAGCTAAAGCGGCCGCAGAGGGAATGACCCGAGCTGAGACAGAAGCTCAAAGTATAGAAGTACCTGTTGAACCACCGTTGGCTTTGAACCCTCGTGAGTCAAATTCTGCTATCCCGAGCTCACGGGAAATTGTCTTGTCTTGACGACCTGTCGAGTCCTCCCTTATTCGTTATAAGGGAAAGGGTAAAAAAGGTGTTGAGCAAACCCGAAAGCGCACCAAGGATGGAACCCTGCAAAGAGATCGAAGAAACATGTGGCTGCTCGGATAGCTACCGAGTCGACGCCCTCTAATGCCCCGGTATCAGAGAATTTTTACAATGATGGCTCATCCTCTGCTTTTCTCTTTTCCAAAGTTACTCGTCCTGGAGTTAACTTTCCCCCTCCAGACACTCTAATTCATGACAGAGCCTACACCGAGATGGCCATGCGTGGTGTCAAGGTACGCGATCGACTGAATCTTTGTTTTTATTCTTGGTTATGCGATTGCCGTTTTGTTGTTTTAAAGCATGATTTGTTTTTACTCATAGTTCCTCGCGCATATCAACCAGCTGGCTCTTGACTACGACTGAGAAGCTCATCTGGACAGGGTCCGTGTTGAAGATGCCAGAAAGAAAGCTTTGGATCTCCAAGCCGAACTTGAAAGGACCACCAAGCTGGTGAATGATCTTCGATCTGAGAAATGAGTGGTGGAGGCCAGTCGTGCTGAAGCAGAAAAGAGAGTCAAGATTTTGGAGAACAGCAAAGTTCATCGTGACTCCAAGATAGCCGAGCTCACGAGGCAACTAGAAACAGCCACGAGTTTTAGAAGCGAAGATTCAGCAGGCTGTGGTGAAGGTTCGGCATGAGATGGCGAAGAAATTTCAAGGAAAAGTTTCTAGAGCTAAGGTAAAGATCGTGAAGATCAAACAGGTGAAGCAGGACATGCTGGATCTAGCTCAAGTTGAAGGCAATCTTCATCTCGTTATACTTCTCAAGGGTGAAAACCCTCCGAATCTTGATTCCGAGATGGAAAGTCTCGCTGCGATGTGCACCGAGATGGAGCTTATGAGGAGTTTGCCAGGATTGTTACCGATCTAGAACAGGACCTGCGGGTGCCGCCTATCCGTTCCGATATATTGGTCGAGCTTAATGATACCGAGCCACTGGAGATGGCTGCTAGAAGTGTTAAAATTTGGAACTTCTCCAGTTCGAACAGGGGAACTCCAGGGATTGCCGAGATGAATTCGAAGGAGAGCTTGCTAGACCCGACATCATCAGATTCGAGTGATGGTGAGTCGTTTATGAAGAACAATCATGATCCTTCTTCCAATGAGAACCTCGAGCAGACTGGAGGGACTTCTTTAGAGAGGGCTACCGAAGAGGACGTCGGAGGAAACACGATTGCAGGAGAGGAGAATGAGCGTTCTATCGATCCGAGGTTGGCTGAAATCTATGACCCCATTTCCTTTGTTTAGCTTTGTTTTGGTGCCTGGATGGCTTTATCTTTTTGAACTTATCTTGAACCTTTTTTTCTTCGATTATTTTTAGGTTTAGCTCGTAGTAAGCCTTATCCAAAGCGCAAGCGTTCTGAAAGCTCTGGTTTCCTGAAATGATTTCGGATTTCTCATGCTTAGATGATATCTGTCTAGTGTTTTGTTTTTAAGAGTTGTTGCAACCAAGGATTCGTTTGTTGGGCTTTTGATGTTCATCTCGGTTTACGGATATGTTTCTGTAAATATATACGCTCCGAAAACGAACATATACGTTTCGACCAACGATTTGTTTGTTGGGTTTGAGATGATCATTTTGGTTTATGGATACGTTACCATAACATATCCTCTCCAATAATGAACATAGGTGTTTCGACCAACAATTTGTTTGTTGGGTTTAAGAGGATCAGTTTGGTTTACGGATATATTACCGTAAACATATCCACTCAATGAACATAGATTTATATAGCGCGTTTTTAATCCTCTTAGGATGTAATGGTTAGATCTAACATGGATGTAAGAATTCATTACTATGGCCAGCAGCAATGAGGATGAAAAGAGATAATGATCCGCGAAGGATGTAACGTGATGTCTGTTTTGTTAAGACCAGCAACCCGCAAAAGATGTACCGTAAAAATTTGCTTTGATAGCTCGTAGAATTTGTTACAAAGGTGGAAGTATACGAGTATACGTACCCAACTCCTCCCCCCCCCTTTTTAAGGAGGGGGCAGCTGAACCCATCCGAAGATGAGCTGCCTACGTACCCTTTCCAGGGATCAAGTCGTCCCGTAGTTCATGTAAAGTCAATCAGTGATAGTACTTTTTTAAGTACCTTGCATTCCATGATCGTGGTATTGGAATGCCTGCCATGTTGGCGAGTTCGTAGACTCCAGGCCGAACTACCTTAGTGATCTTGTAATGTCCTTCCCAGTTGGCTCCGATTTTGCCAGCATTTCGCTCTGCCGTATTTTGGAAAACTTATCGCAATACCGAGTCCCCTTCATAGAACCTCCGACTTCTGACATTGGAGTTATAGTATCTTGCTGCAGCGTTCTGGTAGTTAGTGACCCGGATTAATGCTTGGTCGCGCCTTTCATTAACTAGATCGAGTTCATGGAGCATTAAGAGATGGTTAAGTCCCTCTTGTTTCGGGAGAAGTCTGCGCCAGACTCAGGAAAATGTATTTCTGATGGAATTACACATTCCGTTCCATAGATGAGAGCGAATGGAGTTTCTCTGGTTGCTCGTCGTGGTGTTGTTCGATGAGACCACAACACGCCTTCCAGTTCGTCAGCCCATTGTCCCTTCTTTTCGTCAAGATATTTTTTGAGACCATAAAGGAGTGTCTTGTTTATTGCTTCTGCATGGCCTTTTCCTTGCGGATATCTGGGGGTGGATTTGCTAAGTCGAATTTTCCATTTCTCGCATAAAGCTTCAAATCTTATAGAGATGAACTGCGAACCATTATCAGTGACGATCTCGTATGGAACTCCATGTCGGCATAAAGTATTTTTCCATACGAAATTCTCAACTTGTGCATCCTTTATACTTGCGTAAGACTCTGCCTCGACCTACTTGGAAAAGTAATCCATCAAGACGAGTAAGAACCATTTCTGTTTCGAAGGATGCAAAGGTCCAACGATGTCCATGGACCACCACATGAACGGATAAGGTGACGAGATGGAGGAAAACATTTGGGTTGGCTGATGAATCATTGGCACATGACGCTGGCATTTCTCGCATCTAGCAGAGAACTTCTTGCAGTCTTTTATCATAGTCGACCAATAATAACCATGTCATTTTATCTTTATCGCCAAGGTTTATCCTCCAGAATGACTACCGCAGGAACCACTATGGACCTCCTGCATGACCTGTCTTGCCTCCTTGTCTTCAACGCAAGTAAGTAATGGTCCTGAGAATCTCCATTTGAAAACGTTCCCATTGAGCATGATATAATGAGCTGTTTGCCCCCGAAACTTACGAGCTTCCCACTTATCAGCAGGCAGGGCACCATCATAGATGTATCCTCGGATGTCACCTAGCCACTTTTTATCATAGCCGTATTCTACTTCCCGTGGATCCTCTTCTATTTCAAATGTTCTAGTTTTGGGAGGAGGGTTGACGTCAGCTGAGAGTGGTATGGAATTCTCTTCCATTGTCGTTGCTTCTTCTTCAATTGGGGGAAAACTTGCGAGATCTTCATCCTCACTGACTGTGTCCGTTTGTGTTTGGGAATGGAATCCTTCGTCTCCTGCGTCTGCCTCGTCTCGAACTGTTAAGTCATTGTGTTCAGCTTCTTGCATTTCAACGTCATTCTCACCGATGTCTGTGGCATTGATTCTCTCTTTTGCTTTTCTGGTGGCTTGAGATCGAGTAATTATGCTCACTGCTTCTAGAAGAGTGATACTTGGGTGTTCGATAAATTCCACCGGGATAATCCACTTCAGGTCTGGATCAGAGGTGGATGCGAGAGCTGCCAGTGCATCAGCCAAGGTGTTTTCTCCTCGTGGAATACGCATTAGCGTGAACTTCCTAATCTGCATAACTAAATCTTTGACGATCTTTAGATATGCTTCCATACGATCGCCTTTAGCTGCGTACTCCCTGCTGAATTGGGTTGCGACCAGCTGTGAATCGAAAAACGTGTGAATGCAATCGATCTTAAGTCCTTGTACAAGCTTCATTCCAGCGATGAGGGCTTCGTATTCTCCTTCGTTGTTGGAGGCGCGAAAGCCTAGGCGGAATGATTGTTCGAGTACTTCACCTGTTGGCGATGTCAAACATATCCCAACTCCTGAGCCACTTTTGGATGACGAGCCGTCGACGTGGAGTTGCCAAATTGAACTCGGATTCTCTTTAGTGATGCTTTCATCCGGAAGTTCGATCAAAAAATCAGCTAGGACTTGTGACTTTGCGCAAGTTCGCCCACGATATTCAATGTCGTATTCGCTCAATTCCATAGCCCATTTGGCCAGTCTCCCAGATTGACTTGGGCTGTGTAGAACGTATCGGAGGGGAAAAGTGCTTAGTACCACGATAGAGTGTGATTAAAAGTATGGTCTTAGTTTCCTGGCTGATAACGCCAGTTTTTCCATTTGTGGGTATCTTTTCTACGCATCGGTTAGAGTCTTGCTGACATAAAAAATTGCCTTATGCTCTCCCCATTCATCTCGAATGAGCACTCTGCTTACTGATGTGGTCGAAATTGCGGTATACAAGAAGAGCGGCTCTCCCTCAATCGATTTTGTGAGCACCGGCGGACTTGCAAGGTACTTCTCCAACTGTTGGAAAGTTTCTTCGCACTTATCTGTCCATTCGAACTTCTTATTTCCTCGTAGAGTGTCGTAGAAAGATGGACACTTATCGGTAGACCGTGAAATAAAATGGTTGAGCACGGCTACCCTCCCAGTCAGTCTTTGGACTTCACATTTTGTCTTTGGTGAAACCTTCTAGACAAGCGTGTCAATCTGCTTGGGGTTTGCTTCGATACCTCGATGAGTAACTAAATAACCAAGAAACTCTCCCGATGTGACTGCGAATCTACACTTTGTCGGGTTCAGCTTCTTGTGGTATAAGTTTAGCCGATCAAAACACTCCTCTAAGTGTGTTACGTGATCTTTTTCTTCAAGTGATTTCACCAGCATATCATCTATGTAGACTTCCATCGTCTTTCCGAGTTGATTAGCAAACATTTTGTTCACTAAACGCTGATATGTGGCTCCAGCGTTCTTGAAACCGAAAGGCATCACCTTGTAGCAATATATTCCACGATCCGTAATGAAGGCTATCTTTTCTCGATCACCAGGATTCATCAAGATTTGATTGTATCCGGAGAAAGCATCCATGAATGACAAGAGTTTGTTTCCTGCTGTCGCCTCGACCAGTCGGTCTATATGTAGAATTGGGAAGCTGTCTTTTGGGCATGCTTTGTTGATATCGGTGAAATCTACACACATTTGCCACGTCACGTTCTTCTTCTTCACGACTACTGGATTGGCCAGCCAATCTGGGTACTTCACTTCTTTGATTGATCCAACTTGCAAGAGCCTTTCGACCTCGTCGTTGACTGCTTTTGCTCTTTCTCGCCCAAGTTTCCGTCTTTTCTGCTTTACTGGTTTGAAGGTTGGATCAACGTTCAGCTCGACTGGCTATACTGATATCAATTTCGGGTATATCCTTTGCTGCTCACGCGAAAGTGTCTATGTTCTTTTTTTAAGAAAGAAACAAGCTCGTCCTTGATTTTTCTCATCGAGTTTTGCTCCAATTTTCACGCACCATTTTGGATGATTATCGTCTATACACACCAAAACAGCAGGATCACAGGTTGGTTCTACCGCTTCTTCTTCGCGATCCTCCGCGATCTGTAATTGCTATAAGATTTTGGAGAGCTCTTTCACCGGCTCTCTTTTTATTTTCATCTTCTTGCGCTCTGACTTGGCTACAGGATCAGTGACAGGGTTCCTAAGTTTGTGTGCAGCTAGGAAGCACACGCGGGATTCCTTCTGACTCCCCAAGATCATTTTACTCTGCTTGGCTTTGGGAATTTTATGCAGAGATGGTAGGTTGAGGCTACGGCGCGCATTAAATTTAACTAAGGTGTTCCGACAATGACGATATAGATCGCCGGGTGATCGGCCACGGAAAAACTCGACGATCTTGATTATCCCTCTAGCCTGAACAGGTAGCTTGATCTTTCCAATTGTCATTGTCATTTCTCCTAAAAATCCAGTCAATGATTTTGGGGTTGCCATTACGTCGGACAAATCGATGTTCATTCTTCTGAGATTTTCTTTGAAGATTATATCCACCGTAATGATCGTATCAACCAATACTCGGGCTACGTCACAGTCACCGATGACCAATTCAATTACAAGAGGGTCGTCATGTGGTTTATCGATTCCGGTGGTTTCTCTTTCTTCGAATGAGATAACATCATTTGGAAATTTGGAGGGCGCGGACCAATTAACGCAAACGTCGGTTCGTCGTTGAAAAGCTTCGACGAAACAGTATCTGAGCAGTAGTGAGATCCGCCCATTATCATGTTTATCTCTCTTCTGGATCCAGATTGTAGTGCATCATCGTCTTGCCTTCTTCGCTTAGGAGGATCCTCGTTCGCCTGCTTGGGACGGTTGGCATTGATATCCATGTCGAGTGTCCGAAAATATGATGATGTTCGTAGAAAGCCGTTTCGTTATAAGATCATTGGCCCCTGGTCCACGTGTTGTTCCATGTCTTTTTTATTTTGCCTTGGCCTCGTCCTCGGCCATAACCTGGCGAGTCAACTCGGTAAATGTGGACTCCTTTGAAACCTCCTTCGTATTGAATGTAGCCTGAGCCTTGGTTGCCCTTCTTGTTTTTCGGTGGGTTCGAAACATGGGGAGAATAGTTTGCAGACTTTGCTTTTCCGTGCTTTTAGGCTAGAACCTTCATTTCTTCTTCGTTTGTCGCGAAATCTGTTGCTCGATTCAACGCATCTTGAATCGTGGTCGGAGCGTTCAGCGCGATCTCCTTTCAAAAATCCGAGTCAAACCACAGAGCTTTCTTCAATGCTTGTAACGCGGCTTCGTCACTTATCACTTCTACTTTTGACAGTACCGACTTGAACCGCTCGATGAAACTTCGTAAAGTCTCACTTTGTCCTTGCCCCATGGTCCATAGGTCCGCATCGAATGTTCGCCGCTCCATAAACATATCGTAGTATTTGAGGAATGTTGCGGATAGTTGATTGAAGTTGTCGATTGAATTTCTTCCGAGCCTAGAGAACCATTGAAAAGCTGGTCCTTTAAGATTTTCAACGAATATAAGACATTTCCCAGGATCTTATTCGCCTTCTCTGAAGTTTGCTCTTCCCATTGCTATCGCGAAGGCTGTCAGGTGTTCTTTCGGATTGGACATTCCTTCGTAAATTGGTATTTTTATTTTCCTAGGGTCGGACACTTTCGCCTACGTGATCCGGGTTGTGAAAGGAGTGTTTTGTGCTTCTTCAAGCACTCGATCGAGCTCAGAAGCCTTGCTAGTAGCCCTATACATCTGAGATTGGACAGCTCTTATCTCAGCGGCGGCTCGCTACATATCGGCTCGAATCTCAGCCATCTCCTCCTTATGAGCTCGGATTGCCGCTTTTCGCTCTTCTTCAATCTGAGCTCGCTGGGCCCAGAGGATATTCTCTTCTTCCTCGGTAAAATCTTGATCACGACCGAGATCGGTACTACATGGTTCAGCTCGAGCGTGGCCAAGACCTGCGATTTTGGGCTCACTAAGATTCTCCAAGTTGTGCTCGCCTTATGGGTTTTCCTCCAGATTGATCACCGGATTTGTCCCATCCCCAGCCTGTGTGTTTGCTTCTTGTGTCCTCGTGTTCAGCTCGGTGTTTGCAGCTGCGTGATGCGGCGGGGTCAACCCACCTCTAGTTCTCGGTGCTCCTAGAGGCATCGATAAATCAAGGGCTGTCGGATTGAGACGTCAAAGGGGACGCCTTGCTAGGTCAAATCCTGAGCCCCTGCCTCAGGCTCGGCTCGCTGTTGCAAGAACTTCCAGCTTGTCGGTCACCGTTTTGTTCAGCTTATCCTGCTCCTCCGTCTTTTTGAGCAGCGCCTCTAGCATCGTTTTCATCTGGGTCAGACCTCCGGGCTCGTTCCAAAGCTGCAAGTACAGGTGCATCTTTTGCTCTGGATCCGTCGGCTCCGGTATCCTGCGTGTCGCCAACTCGTCTCTCTCCGTCATTGGCCATTGTTCTTTGAATCAGTTTTGCGGTGGTTTCTGGTGTAAGAAAATTTCAAGGTCCCCTCAGACGGCGCCAAATTGTGGGAGTCGAAAACTAGCACAATTGAATTTGTTAAAACTTTTTAAGGGATTTGAAACTTCTGAGATTAAAATCACAACACAAAGATCAAGAGATAGTTTTATTGCTGTTTTGAAAGCTTTTCGTATGAGATCAAAAATCTAGGGTTTTGCCAAGTAAAATTCGGATCTCTTTCTCAAGAGATGTACATGTCTATTTATACAAGTCCAAGTCAGCCAAGTCAATATCT
Organism: Pseudoturritis turrita; assembly: GCA_900406555.1. Lineage (NCBI taxonomy): Eukaryota > Viridiplantae > Streptophyta > Magnoliopsida > Brassicales > Brassicaceae > Pseudoturritis > Pseudoturritis turrita. The sequence goes on along the minus strand of OVBL01000373.1, from coordinate 309,434 downwards.
AAAGAGATAAGAAAGATTTCTTAATTCCTCGGGATTTCCTTTTTTCGAAGTCGGCTACAACCATGGGCTTGAACTCGTCACATCTCCATTATGGGCTTGAACTCGTCACATCTCCATTATGGGTTTGAACTCGTCACATCTCCATTATGGGCTTCAACTCGTGGGCTCGTCGTCTCGGCCCATACGTTTATTTGCTCAGCTCCGCCCAACTCTGCCTTTGAGCTTGGCCCTGTCTTCGACGAGTTCGATCTTGTTTTTAATGATGAACTCGGCCCATCTCTTTGTAGCTAGTGAACTCGGCCAGGTTGATATGTCTCCACAAATTTTTATCCAATTTCGAGCCGATATGAGTTTCCAACTCGGGTTCCCCCGAGTTTACATGTTTCCGAGCTTGTTTTTGAGAATCATGCCGAGCTTACTTCGTAGTTTTTATTGAGTTCGTGTTACCGCTACAGACCGAGCTTGTGATTATGTTTGCCGACTTCACTACTTCGTGGTGAACTCGCCAACTACTTCATGGTGAACTCGCCAACCACTTCGTGGTAAATTTGCCAACTACTTCGTGGTAAACTTGCCAGCTACTTCATGGTGAGCTCACCAACTTCTTCGTGGTGAGCTCGCCAATTTCTTCGTGGTGAACTCGCCAACTACTTCGTGGGGAATTCGCCAACTACTTCGTGGTGAGCTCGCCAACCACTTCGTGGTGAGCTCGCCAACCACTTCGTGGTGAACTCGCCAACTACTACATGGTGAGCTCGCCAACTACTTCATGGTGAACTCGCCAACCACTTTGTGGTGAACTTACCATTTTTGATCATTGATCTCTGAGGTGAAAACCGACCCCAACAATATCTAAGGGGGGAAAAGAGGTTTTGATTAAATCGATGGCATCCGCACTGCCAACATACATTATGTCATGTTTTCGGCTACCAAAATCGCTAACGGCTAAACTTACTAGTGCGGTTGCACATTTTTGGTGGAGTACAAATGGGACTCAACGGGGTATGCACTGGATGGCGTGGAAAAAAACTTTGCCATTCAAAGGCGACGGGCGGTCTAGGCTACCGAACGCTTGATGAATTTAATACAACTCTATTAGCTAAGCAGTTGTGGCGGTTATTAGATAACCCAAAATTTCTTTTTGCTCGGATGTTTAAGGGACGATACTATCGGAATACAAACCCTTTAGACCTCATTAAATCATACTCCTCCCTATTAATGGAAGAGTATTATATCGGATCGACCTCTGGTAAATAAAAGACTAATTAAAAGGGTCGGTTCAGGATCATCCATTTCTGTGTGGAATGATCCATGGATACCGGCCATATGCCCGAGATCAGCTACTTGTAAGGGTAATAACTATTACCCTTCTTTCATGGTTAATCATCAGATAGACCCACTTACAAAAAACTGGAATTGGAATCTGCTCAACGCGATTATAATTCCTGAGGATGTTGCTATTATTCGGAGTATTGTACTAAGCAGCAATTATAGGCCTGACATCCTTGGGTGGCACTTTACAAACTCAGGAAAATACACGGTTAAATCGGACTACCAAACGGAAAGAGAACATAATGAAAGGGTTTCGAGTTTCAGGACTTTCGGCCCCGATTATTGGCCCCTTCAAGCTCATGTACGGAAGGTAAAATGCCCTCCAAGATTGAAACATTTCCTATGGCAAGCATTATCATGCTGCATTTTGGTAACATCAAATCTACGAAAAAGAGGAGTGAATTGTGATATACATTGTGCTAGATGTGGAGCGGAGGAATCAGTATCATGTATTTTTTGAATGTCCTCCGGCTTTACAAACATGGACTCTATCGCATGTGCCATCAGCGCCAGGGGTTTTCCCAATGAATTATATTTACTCGAACATGGATTATGTTTTCTGGCGATTACCTAGAACACTACCGGAAATTCCTTGGATCATATGGTATATTTAGAAAGCTAGGAATGATATGGTATTTAAAAATATGGACCGGGATTCCCGAAAGGTCTTACAGGCAGCGGATGCTGAGGCACAATTCTGGTTGTCTTCGCAAGCTAATGTCCTGGTGGAGGACCAATCCTCCCCTCTATTACAGGCGGTCGCAGTTCCTCGGTGCTTCATTGATGGGTCCTGAAAACCAGGAGACCGTTTTTCAGGTTTAGGATTGTATTATTTTTAGGATTACGAAACATATGACTTGATGGGAGCACGAAACCTGCGTCCAAGCTCAACTCCACTACACACCGAGTTCGAAGCACTACTTTGGGTGATGCATTGTATGATTGACCAGCAGAAGTTGTTTGTAGCCTTTGCAACGGACTGTTCGGAGCTGAGTAACATGGTGACAAACCCGATGGAGTGGCCAGCTTTCGTCGTCTACTTGGAGGAATTAGAGTGCTGCAAGGAAGTCTTCTCGTCTTTCTCTTTGTCCCTCATCCAGAGAAAAAGCAACACAAAAGTATATTTGTTGGCTCGAAATGTTCGTACTAAATCGCATGATATCATTTTGTAAACTCTGAACTACCGTTTGGATTTCTAAACCGCGTTAATTTTTATGAAATCTGTTGACAAAAAAAAAAAAAATCAATAGACTTTTAGTGTTTATATATTCTGGTAAAAGAATGGGGAATTGGCAAAAATGACATATAAAAAAATTATAATTGGTGAAATGACCATAGTAAAGCTTGGCTACTATATTCTATGTATATATTACAATATATTCTAAACTACTCTTGTGATATATTTATACACGGTTTTTTTTTTTTACCTTTCTTCTTTTTCTCTCTTTCTATTTCTTCCTTTTTCCTCTCCTCCAATCTTATTTGCTTGACATCTTTCTTTTTGAAAAAATAATTCAAGTTCAGAATCATATTATAAAAACGTAGAATTTTTTCCGCACATGCCATAGTTTAAATTTTTAAAAACGGACACAAATATCTCAAAACAATAGATAAGTAATGTACGACATCTCATTCTATTCTATGTCAATATATATATATATATATATATATAATAACACATATTTATTTATATATAGAATGACACATGTAAGTTCTATGATATGGTTGCATATACCAATTCACTCTATAAATGAATCCTCACTTCCACATTTTTTTATTTTTATTTTTTACTTACTTTTGTCTTCGAAGAAAATATATTTCCTCTCCCTTTCGTCTTATTTGCTATTTTTATTTTCCTCTCTCATCTTATTTTTCTATTCTACTTTATACTAGTCTAATGGTTCATGGGAGTTTTATATAGAGCGATGGGTTCGTAAGTCCTATCACTAATCCATATTTTTAAAAATATATGTCCGTTTTTAACAATTAAAATTATGTGAGATGCAAAAATAAATATGTGTTGTTTTTAGAGTTGTAAAATATAATCAATTGATAATACAAAATTAAAATACTAAAAAAATACAATGGGATCAAAGTATTTGTTCTATATAAAATATATTAAAATAATATGAAGATATGTCTCCTACATGACGTTTGTTAAGGATAATTTGGTCAAATTCCCTTATATGATGCATTCTAGATTTAGTATAGCTATATCCTTCATTTTAAAGCTCAATATAGTTATATGGCAGAATCAATGCAATGGTGAATCTAGAGAACCTTATATATGTATTGTTTTTCTCTCGATGCTCTTCAGCCTTGGACTGGTGCTCTTTCGGTTAACTTCTGTCGTGCTTAACACTTTTTTCTTGTATTCATCAATTTTGTTCATTGCTCACGTGTGTTCGTTGGTAGGAAAAAAACATTCACGTGTTGTTGTTTTTAACGAAGAGCTATCGAGTTGCCTCTCATAAAGAAAGATTAACTTTGTAAAAATTAAGAACCAGAACGAATAAAATTAGGAATATATTACCTTTAAATTGTATGATTGTCTATCCGTTGAATACATCTTGTCTTGATTTGATCATTTAGTTTTCTGTTTAATGTCATAATATCTACTCGTGATATGTGATTCTTCTAAAAAAAATCTGCAAATCAATATTTAAAAAGATTAACAGACGATAGACAACATATTCAGAGATATATTAATATAATAATATTGTTAAATCCTTATATAAATTTTGGACAGAAAGAAAACTGACTAAATTGAACAGCAAAACCAAAAAAAAAATGGTAGAGTTAGTAGATATTGTATCAAAAACTTTGTAACTTTCAGAATCCCGTATGTTTGGCTCAGGACCAAAAATTTTCGAGATGTAACCGATCAAATTTTCTCAGAGGAAGACAAATTCAGAAGAAGACAAAACGCTCTCTTAGGGATTTCCCCAAGCATCTTACATACATCCTTTTATAAGTTTGCAGAGACCTCGTCCCAACTACTCGATGTCTGAAAAGATTAAACAAATGGAACTGAGTCAGATCAAATAGGAAAATCAAAAGCAATATTCTAATTTTAGAGAAGAGTACGAAGACATATTTCTAGTTCTACAAATTAAAGAGGAAAATTCAAATGCCTTATTTAATGAAAAAAATCTTAGAAGAAAAATTTCTCAAAGTAAAGGCATGAAGGACATCCATAACCAGAGTAAAAGCGTGAAGAAGATAGAAGTAAAAGAAGGAAAATCCAAATGCGTTCAATCCGAATGTGGAATCTCGGGTAAGTGATAAAAAGAGACAGAACATAACAAATAAAGGGCGATAGCAATGAGCCAATGAGGGAGATGAGTGATACAATGAGTTTTAACCCTAAAATATCACTGCAAGTGCACAGCAAACGAAGTAGTATTTAGGGATCGAATTCCCGAGAACCAAGTGAAACACTACGAATTATTATGAATGAAACTAAGCTAAGATGGCAATATGAATGTTGATAGCAATAATAAATGAAAATAGCAAATTAAACGGTGTGAAATAAATAAATAAAAAGCGTTAAGTCTAGGGCGTTTCGCAGGAATTCAGAGATCATGAATCAAACAATTATTCAGGAAACGATAAAATGCAGTCTCAACTCAAACATGAATGTATAATCAATCCACTTTCGTGGTATCAACTACTTTATTTAGCAACCTAAGAATCTAAACTGTCTTTTGATATTAAAATTCTAAACAAGTATTAACGAGCAGGTTTGATATGTTCACAAATTGCCTTAACATCGGCTTTCGTTGGTTAAGGACAGTTTGCTCACCTATGTTCTATCAAGCAACCTATAACACTTTTGATGAATAGGTTAAACCTAAAATCAGAGATTAAGTGATCAATTTAATCTAAGCAATAAGAACAACAATAGGTGGAGACAAAATAAATCCATATCTATGTCGGATTCAATGATTCATAAACTCCTTTGAAAACCCTAAACTCAACTATGGATCTACTCAGACATGGGGAGAATCAAACACAATAGAAGATGAAGAAAAACTCATAATAGATTAAATAGGGTTCAGAAAAACTTCTCAACGATTGAAGAGTTAGAGATCCGTCTCTCCGGTGCTTACAAATTACAAAAATTAAAATATCTCAATAGATCTGAAAAGTATGAAAAAAACTTAGCCTAAACAATGGCTTAAACTCGAATATATATTAAAAAAACATTCTGGAGAAAAACAAACGGCAAAACCCTGTGAAAATAGGAAATTAAAAATTCCCTTTTTCTGGCCCAAAAAGGCTCGGATCGATCGATCTGGCAATGGATCGATCGATCCAGACTAGATCGATTGATCTGGTCTTCTATGATCGATCCAAAAAGTTACGATGCTTTGGCTTGAGATTTGGATCGATCGATCTGGGACTTTTTCTGCTCATTTGCTCTAATCCTTGCTTCTTATGCCTCTTTTATCATTCAAACGTGTTCCGACCCTAAAAATGTACTAAAATCATAGAAACGACTCGAAGAACCGTTGAAAACATGGGTTATAATGCGTAAAAATGCAATACATCAACTCCCCCAGACTTAGCATTTTGCTTGTCCTCAAGCAAACGTTTAAGTATAGAGTCGAAGTTTGAAAATCACGGGAACTCATCTTCTCTATCTTTAAAATGTTGTAATGATCATTCGCCTTATAATACACATATTGCAAAACCAATCTCAATCGAACCACTATGTACTTCTCCGCAGTCATTCACAGCTTGTCAGATTCAACCCATAATTTCACAACGTCGTCCATAAGCCTTTCATTGTTGGGTCTCATCGGTGATCTCAATGCCAAGAATCTTATAGACTCATTTCCGTCCAATGCCATGAGAACCATCCACACAATCTTTGGTACTCTTTCTCTCCTCCAGACTTATTCTTTGTTTTCATCCTTTCTTTTCTTTCTCTTTTCTTTTTATTTCAAAGGCATAGGCGAATAATGGTATCACGGAAAATTTTCCTAACCTCGCTTCCAACCCTTGTGTGATCATTCCTGTCAAAGTAAAATAATGGGATCGCAGGAAATTTTTCTAGCCCTTTACCCAAGAGAAAATCCTTTCATCTTTTCATCTTTTCATCTTTTCTTCTTTGTTTTTTTTATATATATATTTTTTTTTTAATTTTTTTTTTGAAGAAGGGAGAGGAGTACCATTATGTTTCACACAGGATGCATTTGTCGGGCAATGAACAAGGAGTCAAACCCTATGAACATCAATCACGTCTGATGAGGTAAAAGGAAGAGCTCAGAAATTAGCTCAGGCTTAGTGGATTTTGTTGAAAATGTGGATGTCTCTAGTTAGCTGGTCAGTCTTTGGATTTTTCATTAGTCAAATCTGAATGGATTCTGTAATAATGGTCACTAAGATAGAAAAATCAGACAACAAATCAAGAGAAATATCATAATATCCAACAGAGTTTTGACTCAATAAAAACATCAAAATGACTCAAGAGAAACAAAACAAAGAAAAATGGCGTTAGTCCCAGAAAATACCCTCCCCCAGACTTACTTCACAACGTCTCCGGTGTGAAAATAAATCAGAAGAAGGATACGACTTACGCAAAAAGGTACAGAAAAAGAAAAATGAGAAAGGGAAAAGTACAAGAGAGATAGAGAGGATACTAAAATCAAAGGCGGTCATCTGGGCTGACACTCTCTCGTACTCATGGTGCTCTCCTACGCCTAGGAAGGCATGGTCCATCGTCAGACTCATCCTCATCAGAAGTCCTGTGTCTAGCAACATCAGGAACTGCAGTAGTGGAGGGTGGTCTACCAGTGGAGGGTGCTCTGAAACAGGATGGTGTTCGCGGACATGTAAGCCTGGAAAGTGCTCCCCAAATGCTCTGTATCATGGAGTTGTTGATCCTCTGGGACTCAACCATCCAGGCCCAACGAGCCTCATCTGTAGCATCTGCATGTAAAGGGGGAAGATCATACTGACCAGTATATGCGGGAAGCAGCTGCTCCATCGTAGCATGTGCTTGAGACGTCTGTTGTGCAGTAAAGTCTGGCACTCTATCATCCTCCAGGTGAGGCTGTGAAGTACTGGCTCACGAAGAGCTACTCCTGCGTCTAGGTGCGGTGGCGGTGGATGAGGCTGAGTATAGGAACTCGGGTGCAGGTACGAACTCTAGGTTCTCTCTGGATGTGAGTGCGATGAGGTCTGGAAGTGGGAGCTGGCACAGATGAGAGACGCCATCGCGATCATGGAACTGATACTTGAGGCCCGCCTTCAGAATGGTGTTGTGCCGGAAGTACCGCTCATCAAAGAAGTCAAGTGTGTCGACACACTCGGTCGCTGTGAGGTCAATCCCATGGTACCTGAAAATAGGGGTCAAGAGACTCCCCACAGACTCCATCCTCTGTCTCGAAGTGTTAAGCCCCCGAAACTTCTTCTGTACCAAAACTGCAGCAAAGATTACCACGAAGTTCGTGTTGAGCCCAAAACATGGTGGTTCATGGTAGATGTCAAGAACAAAAGGAGGAAGCCAGTAGTGCAACATCTGCAACTCATCAAAACTCAAAGATCATGCCTCCTCCTTAGCAAACAAGTTGTGCCCTATGATCTTAGCAACCACTCGAATCACCGGGTTCCGGATCAATGACAGCTTAGCCTCCCGTGATGTGTAAGGTCCGGACCCAATCAAATGCCACAGCTCAGCAGCCTGTGGAAAGTCAACCGGGAACCTGCAACTCTCTCTGTGAGTGTCAAAGTCATAGAGGTTACCTAGCTCATTGAGTGAAATCTCATAGAGGAGACCGCTGGAGAAGTATGAGAGCTTCCCTTCACTAGGGACATTGATCGCGATGTCCTCGTACTTGATCTCTGTAGAAGCTAGGAATTGTCTGACCAACTCCGGGTAAAGAGGATACGTCTAATACGCAAGTGTCCCTAAACCCATCCTCTGCAACATTGTTCTTACATCATCCGCGATGCCCATCCTCTGCAAAGTTCTCTCGCAGATGAACTTCGTGGGTGCCATCTCAACCCGAAGCAGACCATTGTAACACGTGCAATTGTGCATTGTCCAGGCATCTCCATATTTACGGTTCATGTAACGGGACGATCTCTGCATCTCCCCAATCATCATATGAGGAATCTCTAGAATCATGGGTCCCAGAATGGGAGTGTTGTCCGGTCTAGGCCACGGAGCAGTTGTTCGCTCCACTTCGTCCTCCTCGTACTCCTCCTCCTCAACATGAGGGACCGAAGATTGTGCTATGCCTTTGTCCTTTATGTGTTTTGAAGATTGTGCATTCGGGTCAACTTTGGATCGTGGTGGTGGTGCTGATCCCCTTGTTGGGTTTTTCTTGACAGGGCTTCCTGTTTTACCCATTCCTGCAAAGATCAAACGAGTCTATAATTATCGAATTTTCCGAAAAACACAAAAAACGAGTAGAAGTTTTGCAAAACTCAATTATCATGCATTATCACAAGAAAATCCAACCATCAATACAACACAACATGCCACAAACACCACCCAAATCAATCCCATTCGAAAATCTTCACACAATTTTGGAAATTTTCCTTTAAATTCCAAATTTCCATTCCAATCACACCAATCAACGAAACAAAGTATGGCGGGGTTCGAAATCATCCTAGAATACCATAGCAAGCCACGAAAATCACTAGGAACAAAGCACAAATCCGAAAATCCAAATTTTCAACAAATATTTCGGACTGAAAAAGTGGAAAAATAGGGCTCTACCTTTGCAGATCGAGTGAGTGAGTGTTAGAAATAGAAAGAGGATGAAAATATGAGTGGTTCAAAGCCAAAAATCGCTCAAATCCGTTAAGATTTGAGAGAGTTAGGGATTTTGCAAAAATCTCTCAAGAACACCACATAAATCGCGTGGGGGAGAAAAATGAGAGAAAAAATATGTTTGATCTTTAAAATCGGGTATAGGAGGTTTAAAACATATTTTCGGTCTGTTTTTAGTGAAATCTAACCGGAATAAACCGGTTTAAACCAAAAAAAATCGTATAAGAAAACTTACCTGGGTCCTGGATCGATCGATCGATCTGTGTTTGGATCGATCGATCCTCTTCAGATCGATCGATCTGAAAACTCTCATTTTTTGGCTGGGTGACTGGATCGATCGATCTGGGTCTGGATCGATCGATCTGTCTTTGGATCGATCGATCTAAAAAGTTTTGCATCTTTTCCTGAGCAGTAGATCGATCGATCGACCTGGCACCTTTTTTTTTTTTTTTTTTTGGTACCTGAAACAGTGAGAACTAAAACTAAAAGTTAGAAATCAAATGAAAAATTAAGTATGTATACTTACCGGCGGGTTGCCTCCCACCCAGCGCTTGTTTTAAGTCACGAGCTGGACTTGGATGTCTTCTAGGCTTGAGGCAGATCACTGAGGGGAATGGTGTTTCCTTCAGTGATTTCGGTGTCAGCGAGATATGGTTTTAGGCGTTGATCATTAACCACAAATTCTCCTCCTGCAGTGTCCAGCAACACAACAACTCCATACGGTCTTACCTCCTTGATGGTGAAGGGACCAGACCATCGCGATCGCAGCTTTCCAGGGAAAAGTTTCAGGCGAGAATTGAAGAGCAACACCAGATCATTTGCAGTAAAGTTCCTTGGAATGATCTTCTTGTCATGGTAGGCCTTAGTCCTTTCCTTGTAAATCTTCGAATCTCATCTAGCTCGTTAAGTTGCATCAATCGTCTCTCAGAAGCAGGCTTGATGTCAAAATTCAACAACTTAACGGCCCAAGCTGCCTTGTATTCGAGCTCCACTGGAAGATGACAAGACTTTTCATAGACGAGATGGAATGATGTCATTCCCAAAGGTGTCTTGTAAGCAGTCCTATACGCCCAAAGAGCGTCATTAAGTTTCACGGCCCAATCTTTCCTTGTGGTGCTTACAGTCTTCTGCAGAATGCTCTTAATCTCCCTATTGGAAATCTCAACTTGTCCACTTGTCTACGGATGGTAAGGGGTGGCTACCTTATGTTTTACTCCATGCTTCTTCAAAAGACCCTCAAAGACCTTGTTGATGAAGTGAGATCCACCATCGCTGATCACAACTCATGGCACACCAAAACGTGGAAAGATCACAGACTTGAACATTTTCAAAACCACCTTGGCATCATTGGTTGGACTAGCCAGCGCTTCAACCCATTTAGACACGTAGTCCACTACGACGATGATGTATTGATTCCCATAAGAAGATGGGAATGGACCCATGAAATCAATACCCCAAACATCGAACACCTCAACCTCCAAGATAAAATATTGAGGCATCTCGTTCCTCTTGCTTATGTTTCCTTGCCTTTAACATGGATCACATTTAGAGACGAAGATATGAGCATCTCTAAACATAGTTGGCCACCAGAAACCAGCTTGTAGAGCCTTGGACACCGTCTTGAAAGTAGCAAAGTGCCCTGCATAATTAGAACCATGGCAATGAAAGAGAATACCAGGGACTTCTTCCTCTGAAATGCATCGTCTGAAAACTCCGTCTGAACACTGCTTGTAAAAGTATGGCTCATCCCAGAAGTAGTGTCTGATGTCCCTCAAGAACTTCTTCTTCTTATACCCAACAAAGTTCTCGGGTTCCTTTTCTGCAGCCAAGTAGTTCGCAATGTCGCCAAACCAAGGGATCTCAGGGAGCGTGGTGTCGCGAGAAGGTGTGCAGTGGTCAATGTTCCCAAGGCTGATGGCATACACATGCTCCTCAGGAAGGCAATCATCTAAAGGGACATCTTCCTCTACACGTAGTCGAGACAAATGATCCGCAACACCGTTCTCAATGCCTTTCTTGTCTTTAATCTCCAAGTCAAACTCCTGCAGCAGAAGAATCCATCGTAGCAGTCTAGATTTGGCATCTTTCTTGGTGAGAAGGTACCTCAAAGCAGCGTGATCGGTGTGTACAATCACCTTAGACCCTACAAGGTATGACCGGAACTTCTCGAAAGCAAATACTATGGCAAGAAGCTCTTTCTATGTGGTAGTGTATTTGCATTGAGCATCATCAAGAGTCCTACTCGCATAGTAGATGACATAAAGCTTCTTCTCCTTCCTTTGTCCCAAAACAGCCCCTACTATGTAGTCACTAGCATCCGTCATTACCTCAAAAGGTAGCTCCCAATCTGGTGGTTGGACAATTGGTGCGCTAACAAGTGCTCCCTTGATTATAAGAAAGGCCTCAAGCCAAGCATTGTCGTAGTAAAATTTCACATCCTTGCACAAAAGCTGAGTCAAAGGTCTAGCAATCTTGGAGAAATTCTTGATGAACCGCCTATAGAACCCAGCATATCCCAGAAAACTCCTAATTCCTTTGACAGAATCAGGTGGTTGCAGACTTGTCATCACCTCGATCTTTGCCTTGTCTACCTCGATACCATTCTCTGAAATTTGGTGTCCCAAAACAATCCCATCTCTGACCATGAAGTGACATTTCTCCCAATTTAATACAAGATGCTTCTCCTCGCAGCGTCGTAAAACCCTGCACAAATTAAAAAGACAAACAGAAAAAAAAGATCCATAGACAGAAAAATCATCCATAAAAACTTCCATTATGTCCTCAATCATGTCAGTGAAAATTGACATCATGCATCTCTGGAATGTGGCTGGTGCATTACACAAACCGAATGGCATTCTGCGATAAGCATAAGTGCCATAGGGACATGTGAATGTGGTCTTCTCCTGATCGTCTAGATGGATGGGAATCTGAAAGAAACCAGAATAACCATCTAGAAAATAGTAGTAAGCGTGGTTAGCCAACCTCTCAAGCATCTGATCAATAAAGGGTAAAGGAAAATGATCTTTACGAGTAGCAGAGTTCAATTTCCTATAATCTATGCACATACGATGGCCAGTGACCGTCCTAGTTGGGATCAACTCGTCCTTATCATTTTTAACCACAGTCACTCCACCTTTCTTTGGCACAACATGGACCGGGGTCACCCATTTACTATTAAAGATAGCGTATATGATGCCCGCCTCTAGAAGTTCCATTATCTCCTTCTTTACAACATCTTTTAGATTCGGGTTTAACCGTCTCTGATGTTCTATAAAAGTCATCGACTCATCTTCTAGATGGATCATGTGCATGCAAAGATCAAGTGAAATGCCTGTGATATCATCCAGTGAATAGCCTAAGGCCCTGCGATATTTCCTAAGTTCACACAAAAGCAAAGCAGTCTCCGCATTATTCAAATCAGCATTGATGATCACGGGGTAAGAAGAGTTAGGACCTAGAGATGCGTACCTTAGCCCGGCTGGAACTGTTTTGAGCTCTACCTTAGGAGCTTTCAGCTCGCTACATGGGTTAGATTGTGCAGGAAGGATTTCTGCTAGAGGTTTCTCGACAGCCTCGTCCAAGCTCATGTAGGCGACCATCTTCCCCAAAATCTGGCTCGAGTTCAACATCTCTGCATACCCAGTCGCGTCATCACTCAAAAATCCATGCTCGGTTGCAGCCCTTGTCAAAGCAATCTCCAATGGGTCATCAACTAGAATCTCTTCTGAAGCCTCGTTAGAGATCTCTAGTGAGTCATTGACCGAGAATGTCTGCCCATCCAACATAGGCTTTTTCAGTAGCTTGTCCATCTCAAACTTCATGATAATGTCTCCCAGGTGGAGATCTATTCCCCCATTCCTCACATCTATGATAGCTCCAGCAGTGCATAAGAAAGGTCGTCCCAAGATAAGGGGATCCTTAGGCTCTTCTTCTAGCTCTAGAACCACGAAATCTGCAGGGACAAAAGCATTGTCAATCTTCACATGTAAGTCCTCTAGAATCCCAACCGGCAACTTCACAAAATGATCGGCAAACACCAAGGAGATTTTGGTTGGCTTGAACTTCGTGAATCCAAGTCGATTAGCCACAGAATATGGCATCAAGTTGACACTCGAACCTAAATCACACAAAGAACAAGCAAACGTCATTGCTCCAATCTGTACGGATAGGACAAACCTCCCTGGATCTCCAAGCTTTTTAGGCATCTTGTTTTGAAGGACGGCGCTGCAATCTTTTGAAACCTTGACAAAATCATCTTCTCCAGAAACCTTACTTGTCACCAAGCCTTTCACATATCTCTTCATCGCAGGTATCATCTGGATTGCATCGGCAAGAGGGAGTTTCACCGTTAGGTCTTCTAACATCTTCTTGCACTTCGCCTCTTCTAAATCCTTTCGCGACTTCTTGGGGCGAGTAGGGTATGGAACCCTTGGAACATAGACACGCGCAGGTAGTGGTTCCTTTGCAGTCGTGTCACTCGCAGGCTCTCTCACTAGCTCAGTTTCTGAATCGTTCTTCCCTTCTAAGTCAATTACTTCATCGGCATTTTCTCCTTTTCGCGCAACAAGCTCTATCACCTTTCCACCTCTGAGCGTAATAGCATTTACGAAGTCATTTCTAGGATTTTGCTCTACCTTTCCTGGAAGGACTCCCTGTGGTCTCTTGATTGCTTCGGCCGTCTGAGCTACCTGAGTATCCAACTTCTTCACATGAGCATTGAGCGACTCAAACTTTCCATTGAGATCATTGTACATGTTATCCACCTTAACATTATCTCGTTGGCAGATTTTTGTTGGTTGAGCAAGAGTTGCTGCATGAGAACCTTGAGATCATCACCAGAGTTGTTCGCAGAGCTCGTAGAGGCTTGGAATGGGGCTTGTGTAATCGGTTGGAAGTTGTTGAACGGCTGTTTCTGTGGAAATCCCCCCTGTAATCTATTCTGGCCCGGATTTTGCACGAACTGATTTCCCTGAAAACCCTGAGAGAAGTTCTTCTAGAAGTCCTGATTTTGCACGCCAGTCTGTCCTGAAAACTCCTGAAAAGTAGGAACGCCCGCGTTTTGCACGGCTGGTTTTCCTTGAAATTGTTGGCCCTGAACGTTCACTTGCTGTGGGTAGACTTGATCTTGCGGATTTTCGACATTCGTGCTCCGATATGACAGATTCGGGTGATTTCTGTAATTTTGGTTGAAGCCCCTGTTTTGCACGAAACCTTGCCCATTCACATAGTTCACTTCCTGCAACTCATCAGCCCCTTCGTCAACAAACTCTTGACAGAAAACTGGATCTGCTCCATTCTCGCAAAACTGCACACCTCTCTGATTCTGACTCGTCTTCAATATCATATTCAACTTCTCATTCAGCTCATCGATTTTCTGAGACTCGATGTTGTTGACACGCTTGGTCCTATCATACTCTGCACTGCGGTTATTGGAACTTGCAGCCAAGTTCTCAATCAATTGGTAGGCTCCTTCCTTACTCTGAGTCATGAAGTCCCCATTGCTAGCAGCGTTGAGAGCGTTCTTATAATCCCACTCGACTCCATCATAGAAGATGCTTAGGATCTGCCCATCCGAGTATCCATGATGGGGGAATTCTCTGCGATACTCCTTAAATCTTTCCCAAGCTTCACAAAAAACTCTCCCGAATGTTGTTGGAAAGCAGTGATCTTGTTCCTCAATGAAGCCGTCTTGGATTTAATGTATAAATGATCCCGGAAAGCGGCTCTGCATTCATCCCAAGTGGTGATAGACCCAGGAGGCAGAGATTTGAGCCATCTCGATGTCTTGTCCGCCAGAGAGAAAGGGAAGAGTTTGCACATAATGTAATCGGCGGGTACCCCCATTCGACTTGGTAGTGCTGCAAATCTCCTCAAAATTCTCTATGTGGTCCATAGGATTCTCAGCGGGTAGACCATGGAACACGTGCTGCTTCACCAAACCAATCATCTGAGGCTTGATCTCATAGTCATTCCTAGCGATGGCTGGTGGATAGATAGCAGCTCTGTTCTGGTAGAAAGTGTGGGGAGTGTCCGCATCCCCAATTGCAGGCGGTCGTTCCTGCTGGAGCAGCTAGCACCTGCTACTGTAGCCTCTGAAGTTCGGCTGCAGTAGCTAGTGCATTGTTGTCAATTTGATCACCCATTGTGACTTGATTCGACTTTGTCTTCTTGTTCTCTCTTTCTAACCTTGCAAGTTCCTGGTTATTGAAGTTGAAAAGGTTGTCAGCTCCTTTGCTTCTTCTCTGCATACACCTGAAACACACAAGAAAGAAAGTTAGTAAGTCTTAGTCTAAATTTCAAACTTAAAATCGAAGGTAACGCAAATGGTCCCCGGCAACGGCGCCAAAAACTTGATACAACGAGTTTTAACCCTAAAATATCACTGCAAGTGCACAGCAAACGAAGTAGTATTTAGGGATCGAATCCACGAGAACCAAGTGAAACGCTACGAATTATTATGAATGAAACTAAGCTAAGATGGCAATATGAATGTTGATAGCAATAATAAATGAAAATAGCAAATTAAATGGTGTGAAATAAATAAATAAAAGCGTTAAGTCTATGGCGTTTCGCAGGAATTCAGAGATCATGAATCAAACAATTATTCAGGGAACGATAAAATGCAGTCTCAACTCAAACATGAATGTATAATCAATCTACTTTCGTGGTATCAACTACTTTATTTAGCAACCAAAAAATCTAAACTGTCGTTTGATCTTAAAATTCTAAACAAGCATTAACGAGCAGGTTTGATATGTTCACAAATTGCCTTAACATCAGCTTTCGTTGGTTAAGGACAGTTTGCTCACCTATGTTCTATCAAGCAACCTATAACACTTTTGATGAATAGGTTAAACCTAAAATCAGAGATTAAGTGATCAATTTAATCTAAGCAATAAGAACAACAATAGGTGGAGACAAAATAAATCCCTATCTATGTCTGATTCAATGATTCATAAACTCCTTTGAAAACCCTAAACTCAACTATGGATCTACTCAGACATGGGGAGAATCAAAACAACAGAAGATGAAGAAAAACTCATAATAGATTAAATAGGGTTCAGAAAAACTTCTCAACGATTGAAGAGTTAGAGATCCGTCTCCCCGATGCTTACAAATTGCATAAATCAAAAAGTCTCAATAGATCTGAAAAGTATGAAAAAAAATTTAGCCTAAACAATGGCTTAAACTCGAATATATATTAAAAAACGTTCTGGAGAAAAACAAACGGCAAAACCCTGTGAAAATAGGAAATTAAAAATTCTCTTTTTCTGGCCCAAAAAGGCTCGGATCGATCGATCTGGCTTTGGATCGATCGATCCAGACTAGATCGATCGATCTGGTCTTCTATGATCGATCCAAAAAGTTACGATGCTTTGGCTTGAGATTTGGATCGATCGATCGATCTGGGACTTTTTCTGCTCTTTTGCTCTAATCCTTGCTTCTTATGCCTCTTTTATCATTCAAACGTGTTCCGGCCCTGAAAAGGTACTAAAACCATAGAAACGACTCAAAGAACCGTTGAAAACATGGGTTATAATGCGTAAAAACGCAATACATCAATGAGATCGTGGATTTTAGGAGGGCGTGAGAAGAGATTAAGAAAATTGTGATTTGTGAGAGGTATTGGGATTTGTAGAGAAATGAATGATTTGATTTCAAAAAATAAATGAAAGAGAAGGATGTAATCGAAGAGAACGTAGGGAGGGGAAATGGAGAATCTTGAGATCGTGGGGGAAGAAACAGTTGTTGAAGAAGCCGAATGCGAATTTTTTTTATGTCGAATAATAGGTAAATTAGTAGAGTAAAGTGAAATGATAGAAATTGAGACTTACGACACGTGGCAGAAGGAGAGAGTTGCAGTTTTTTTGTAAACTGACTTGTGATTTTATTATATAAAGCATGATGCGCTCAACGTGAGCGTGACATGTAGGCAAAATCATAATTCACCAGATCGTGACATGTGTTAATTTTAATTGAGATTGTGACACGTGTCAATATATTAATATAAAAATATAAATTTTTCTTTTCTACATTATTTATTCTTAAATCAAAATGTAGTGTAAGTAAAAGGAAATAATAGTCTTAAAAAAAAAAATAAGACATATTATTAAAAAAAATAAAAGGAAATAGTAAATCAAAAATACTAAAAAAAGGAAAATAAGACAAATTATTTCTAATTGTAGTGTAACTAAAATGAAATAATAGTAAAAAAATAAGACATTATTAAAAAATTAAAAGGAAATAGTAAATCAAAAAGACTTAAAAAAAGAAAATAAGACAAATTATTTCTAATTTCTAAAAGTATTAGTGTGACATATGAAAAAATTGATATTCATGAGATTACGACATGTGTCAAAATTTTAGTTTTGATATGATTTCCATATATTTTTTATAATACTTTTTAATTTCTTTACTAATATGTTTTGTTACTTTTCTTACTATTTGTTTAATACTAATGGCATATATACACATAAATTTGATAGAATGCATTATGCATATATTATTTTGATATGAAAATTTTGGGTATTATTGATTGACAAAGAATGCATAGAGTAAAAATATGGTTTTAATATGATAGAAGAAGTAGATGAGTTGTATTGCGAGATAAAATATGTGGAGTTGAAATCCAGTTTGAAACAAAATTATTAATCAACATCCAAAATAATTGTGCGAGTAACTAATCAAAATCTAAATATTTACATCAACAAGAATTAACATATACTAGTTTTAAAAAAACGATTTAACATATACTTTTTACATTTTCATAAAATTTATCTTTATTAATCGATTACCGACAATGGGTGTTTTGTTTTTTGTTTTTATTATTTATAAATAAGTGATAATTAAAATCCTGCGTAATTACGCGGTCCTAATATAATTTATAATAAAAGGATTCACGGGTCTTCGTTAAGATCGAAATCACTACGAAAAATTATGTTGTAAAAGTAGTCAATAAGAAATTAATTTGCCACAATATGAAACGTACACGATTAATATAAATAATTTTAGAAGAATTCTTTAAAATATCACTAAAATATATTTTTTCTAAACATACCATTATTGAGTTTTTTTCTAAAAATACCACTAAAAATTTTGTTTTTCCAAAAATATCACAAATATTAAAAATGATTTTAGGGGTTTATAATCTAAATTTTTTTGTTTGGGTTTAGAGTTTAGTTTTTAAGGTTTAAGGTTTAGTTTCTAAAATTTAGATTTTGAGGATTTATAGTTTAGTTTTAATTGGGGTATCTTTTGATAAAAAACTTTTAATGTTATTTTTGGGAGAAAAAACTAGTGATAGTATATTTAGAATAAAAACATATTTTGTGGTATCTTTGAGAATTGCCCTTACTTTTATGTCTAGAAAAAGTTTGTAAAGAAGTTGGTTTAACTGTGTTTTAAGACTACATGTGTTTCAAGAACAACAAAGCTATATAGTTCTTTTCAAAGAATGTGTATTGTGTCTGTGTGTGTAATATATTTGGATATGTGCTCATCATAATCATCATATCAACATTCTATTTTTCTTTTTCCTGGAATCTGTGAACACTAAAGTTTTATTAAGTTCCTCCTCTGTTTTTGGTTTAAGCAAGTGTTGAGTTTGAAGAGGCAGATGCAATTTCTTTAAGATACTTCTGCTCTGATCGAGTCATTCTTTTCTGAAACATAGTCCATTCCCGTTTACATCTCTCCCTTACCTGACCACAACATATATATAAATCAGTAATTGACATTAAACTCGGTCTAAAATCAGACAACTCGAGATCCTTGTAAGTAGATAACGCAAGAAAATAGTTGTGATTACCCCTTGGAACGCGGTTTTTCCCTCCTGTGCGGTTCCCTGATTGATGTTAAGAGATTATCTCATGGTTGAAATTATGAACAAAGATAACAAATGTAATTGGAGTATATAGAAGGGTAAGGTTTGATCATTTAATTACCTGGCCGGTTAAAGAAGGAATCTTTTGATGAATGATCCATTGAGAATCCACAACACCAATCTTCTCATGTGCAGGCTGTTTTATAGTATCATCAAAATGTTTTTTCTTAGTTTCCGAAATATTTTGTGAAAATATATATGCGCGTTTGTGAATAAGTTGTATTTGGATCTTAACCTCAACACATTTTCTTAGTGCGAAGTCAAGACCCCAACCGTGAACCAAGTCGTTCTGAATCATATGCCACACGCAGCGCCATGAATCTCTTGAGAAAACTGGAGCCATAATCTCTATAAACCTAACAAGAAACCGCGTAACAAGCCATGAGATCAAGAAAGTGATAATATTTACTATGTATGAATAGTTGGTTTTGAAAAAAGTTTGAGATCCATACCCTGCACAAGGAGGTAGATGAGGGTCATTGCAGCGGCCTGGTTTCTCTTTGACTTCTCTGGTTTAAGAATTTGGCAAGAACACAACTTTGTTTTTTGTTAATTTGTTTACTTTAAACCTTAGAATTGACAGTTTTAAATTCAGAGTTAATCTTTACTTGTGAACTTCGATTCCGGGTATTCTCTTTGTTATCTGCCATGTGATGGGTTTTCTTGATTCTACAGCGGGTTGCGATATTTCTAGATCGTGCTTCTTTACAAGCTTGATGTACCTGCAAGATGAGCAAACTTTCTTAACAACTTCTGATTAAAACTCTAGGAGATAATAAATCCAAAGAAACAGAGAGACTCACTCTTCTGCATCAAAGTTTTCAACGCCAAGATCTTCATCCCAAATGAATATATATTCATATGGTGCTATGATATCAGGATGCAGAAACCTTTTAGCATACCACCTTCAATGGTAAAATATGCCAGAGAAATGTTTATAAAAAAGGTTTAGAAGTTTGGGATCAATGTAAATGTAGAAAGAGAGGTAAGAGGAAGTGTTTGTTACCACTTGGTTTGCTTAGGTACACTCACGTGTATCGCCCGTTTAGACCATTCATATTCATCATATTCCGATGTTCTTCCATCGTAATGAAACAGAACAATAGTGAAGTTATCTGAGAACTGTTGAGAGAGTCAAAGATCTAAGCTTTTTCTTTGTTGCTGAAAGATTAGAAGAAAAAGGAAAGAGAGAGATACATACTTTCTTGACGCAAGCATCGATGTTTTTTCTCTGTTCATAAGCAACGGTGAAAGCAACAAGATACTTAGGCTTCACCTCGGGTAAATCCTAAAGAAACCAAAGAACATGATTCAGACAAGTCAAAGATTCATAGATGTCTAAAGATCATTAAGAAAACCAAGATGTTATATAGTTATATACATCTTTAGGCAATCCCCACAATCTTCGTAAGTAGAAATCTGATTCTGCTGCAACCATAGTTGGAGGCAACATCTCTGCGCCTCGAGGATTTGATGGAACCCAAATCTGCAGAATCCAACAGATGTTTGAAACTTATCCACAAAACACTAAATTAAGATCACTCATGTTCAAAGGAAGAAACAAAACATGCCTTATGAAATGCTGCATCACTTGAATTAAGACCTTGTGGTGGACTCTTCTTAGATGATTTCTCCGGTTTCTCATCTTCCACATAAACAGTATCAACAGAAGGTAGTATGCTTGATGGAAAATTCATCTGAAAAAAAAAAAGAGACATCTTTACAAATCACACTGAAAACATTAATTCCTGAAAGAAAGTAAATTAAAAAACTTACTTTAGTTAGTGACAATGTAGGGAAAGATGTTCCTAATAAAAATCCGATTAATATTCCTGCGAAAGTCGCTATTAAGAGCATCATACGGTCATTCGGTTTTTTACTAATCGTACTGCAAAAAAAGAAGAACAATATGAATAAATCATTACTTTTATAATGAGCTCAAATTAAGAATCAATATGGTTAAAGTCACAAACCAGCGTATTGAGTTGTCTGTTCGGTTAGCCATGTCCTGAAATTGGTTAAGTTGATGACCAGCAACAATATCATCCAAGGAATGCTTCAGTCTTCGAGACTTTACTATCTGCATCATTGTCAAAATATATGAGAATCAAATATATATAAATAAAAAAAACTCTTTCGATTCAGATCAAAATTTCATCTGAAAATTTTACTTAAACAGTAGAAAAGATAATAAGACTCGTCAAAACATGAAAAATCAAGAAATTTTTTAATTAAAGACCCAATTTGAAATCTGGTCAAGAACAATTAAACCCAAAAGATGAATTTATATACCACAATAACTTTGAGCTTTCTTTGTAATAAAATTACGTATCCGTAATCAACAAAGTATAAGACAAAAGACAAATTCACAAGTTAAGAACTTTGTTTGGGAAATGAAACAAGGAAACGAAAACTTAAAGAAGACAGTAATTTCCAGAATCAGACATAAGAAAGGGTTAACAAGATAAAAACCAATAATATTTTCGAACAAAAAAAGAAGATAAAAACAATAATACACGTTGCTCTTTGAAACGAACACTAAATTTTGATCAAGAAGTTAAAAAGACTGGTTGGATCATTTTTCCAGAAACAAAGAAAGATCCATGGAAAAAAAAACTTTTAATATAATCAAGCAATAAATTTACCAGTAAAGATTTTTTAAAAAGTCTTCGTCTTCTTCGAAAAATTTGATGAAAACTTTGTCTGAGCTATGTTGAATTAGTTCTTCGCGGGTTTAATAAAGAAACGATAGAAAAATAAAAAAGAAATTGGGAATGGAAACATAGTTGTGTAACTTGTGTTACAGAGAAAGGTGGTGTAATCAGGTGTGACGCGATCCACGGGATTATTGTGTGGAGGGAAGAGTTGACTTTTAAGAAGCTCGTGGAAGGGAGGGTGACTCTCACGAAAGCAGCCAGACTGGAAAGACGGTGTAGTCCACGCGCTTTATTGCCCACGTGTTGAGATATGAGTGGACAAAGACGCCTGGGTCATGTGCGTAAGTGGAATAAAATGTTTATGTTCATTGAATGACATAATTGCCCTTTCTGAATATAGAGGTCTTAGGTGAAGTGGAGAGGACGAAAGTTTGTTGATACAAATAATAGGAAAGAGTGCGATTGGTAAGTTGTAACTAGTATAGGATCTGGAAGTGATTGAATATATTAGAGTAACATGTACAAACTATTTATAGAGATGCATAGGAGATACTAGGTATAAGGTAATGACAATTAGATTTTTAATACAATTAGTATATTTTTGATACGCTCCCGCAATATGGAGGTACCGGGGTAATTCCAATCTTGGACCTTGTAACTCGCAAGATGGAGGTACCGGGGTAACTCCAATCTTGGACCTTGCAACTTGAAAACGCGAGCATGATAATGGCTTGGTGAGTGCATCAGGTAGTTGGTCATGTGTGGAAACATGAGAGACACGCAGTGCACCGGTTTGGATGTGGTCTCGAATGAAGTGATAATCCAGGGCGACGTGCTTCATTCGAGAGTGAAAAACTGGGTTGGCGCACAAGTGTGTAGCACCGATATTGTCACAATAGATAACAGGCGCAGCTGAAAGTTTTATGCCAAGTTCAGTGTGAAGATTGCAAAGCCAACGCACCTCTGATGCAGTGTTTACGACATACCGATATTCAGCTTCAGTGGAGGATCTGGCGATGATGCGTTGCTTCTTGGAGGACCAGGAGACGGGATGATCACCAAGGTATGTGATGTATGCATTAGTAGAGACATAGTCATTTGTATCACCTGCCCAGTCCGCGTCGAAGAACGCATGAAGAGTGAGAGACGAGTCGTTACGAAGAAAGATGTCGTGAGTGATTGTGCCAGAGAGATAGCGAAGTACACATTTTACAGCTTGCCAATGATCGGTAGTGGGACGGTGCATGAACTGAGAGAGACCGTGAACTACGCAGGCAATGTCTGGTCTCGTAAATGCCAAATATTGGAGGCTGCCTACGACCATTCGGTATTCCTTTGGATCTTCAAGAGCAGTGCCGTCATGTAGTGTGAGCTTCAGAGATTCAGGTAACGGAGTGGTGACTGTCTTGGCACCGAGCATGTTGGTTTTGTTTAGAAGATCCAAGATGTATTTCCTTTGCATAAGATGGAGGCCATCCTTTGTTCGTGTTGCTTCGACACCGAGGAGGTAACTTAGCTCGACATGATCTTTAATTGAGAAGCGGTCTGCAAGAGAAGAGATAAAGTTGTTGACCATGGACGGTTGATTTCCGGTGACGAGGATGTCATCAACGTAAATCAAGACAGAGAAATTTGGAACCGTGGCAATAAGTGAACAGTGAGAGAGTTGGTTAAACCGGTGGTAAGCATGTGATCTTTGAGCGCTAAGTACCATGATCGAGGAGCTTGCTTGAGACCGTATATTGCTTTCTTCAAACGACAAACGTAGTCAGGTCGATCCGAATCTATAAAGCCAGGGGGCTGCGACATGTATACTTCTTCATCAAGTGGTCCTTGGAAAAATGCATTGTTGACATCTAGCTGGAAAATTGGCCATGTTTTTCTGACAGCAACTCTAAGAACAAGACGGATGGTGGTTGTTTTAATGACAGGACTGAATGTCTCAGAGTAGTCAATGCCATATTGTTGATTGAATATTTTTGCTACAAGCAGTGCTTTGTATCGGTGAATGTTGCCACTTGGAAAGAATTTTGAGTTTGAAAACTCATTTGCATCCAACAATGTTTTGAGTGGGTTGAGGAGGAACTAGTTCCCACGTGTTCATGACAGCGTGAGCATCATATTCTTCAAACATAGCTCCTCGCCACTTCTTGTCTTTGAGAGCTTGGAACACTGTTGTGGGTTCATGATCAAGGTGTGTGTTAAGAGAAAGGGTTAAAGAGAATTTTGTGTTTGGTTTTGTGATGTTATTTTTGGATCTGGTTTGCATTTGGTGTTGATTTTGTGGTGGATTGGGGATCGGCTTGGGCAAGGGATTTGTAGGTGTATCGATGGTGGGTGTTGATGGTGAGGCTGGATTTGGGCTAGAATTGTTTTCGGTGGTAGAAGGGAATGTTTGGGCTTCTGGGGAATTTAGTGTGTTTGTTGAGCTTGATGTGGAAGGCCCAGAAGTATTAGATGGAGAAGAGAGATTAGGGTTAGGAGGCAATACCTGAGGCGGCAAGGATGGAGCCGTTGTGTTGTTGGTCGGAGGCGGTGACGGAGCCAGTGGAGTCTTGATCGGCGACGATGACTCCGGCTGGTGAAGGATCGAGCTAGGGGACATTTGCGATGAGGGCTGTGGCAGAATAGTGATCGACGGCAGAGATGTTGGCGGTGATAAAGCAGTGGCAGTGGATTCGTCAATGATATGTGTTGGTGAGATCGACATTTTGAAAGGGAACTCGTGTTCAATGAACTGAACATGTCGGGATGTATAGATTCGGCCAGAGGTAATGTCCAGACAGTGATATGCGCTCTGCGTTAATGAATAGCCGAGAAACACACAGCAGTGAGATCTGTCATCGAGTTTATGAGTTGCATAAGGCCGAAGCCATGAAAAGCATAAGCATCCAAAGACCCGCAAGTTCTCATAGTGTGGTCGAATACGAAGGAGCTTCTGATATGGTGAAGCAAGAGACAGGACTGGCGTAGGTTGACGATTGATTAAGTACACAGCCGTGGAAAATGCGTAAGACCAATAAGTTTTGGGCATGGCTGCTTGAGAAAGAAGTGTGAGGCCAGTCTCGACAATGTGTCTGTACTTGCGTTCCGATATGCCATTGTGTTTCGGGGTATGTGATGGTGTGGTGAAGTGAGAGATTCCATGGTTAGACATATATCCTCGTAGAGCAATGAACTCTCCCCCGTTATCTGAGTACAAGTTGGTGATTTTCTCATGAAAGTGGTTCTCGACTAGGGCTTTGAAGGTGACGAATGTCTGCTTGACATGGGACTTTTGTTTGAGAGGATAAATCTAAGTGTACCGAGTATGATGGTCAACAATTATAAGATAGTATTTGAAGCTATCAATTGACAAGATTGGAGCGTCCATACATCGAAAAATAAGAATTGAAGAGGACGAGTAGAGGCAATAGAAGATTCAGCAAAAATCAATTTGTGACTCTTATTAAGCAAACAATCAGAACAATATATGTGTTTTGAATAAGAAGATGAAAGAGGTAAAGAGAAATTTGAGACGATAGTGTTTAAAATTGGAGGAGATGGGTGCCCAAGTCGAGAGTGCCAGGAGGAGAGTATGGTATTTAGACTAGGAGATGCGTAATAGGCTACTACAGCAGCAGCGGTCACTGGCCACTCATAGAGATCATCTTTAGTTTTGCCTTGGAGTAACAACTCCCCCGTGCTGAGATCCTTCATCTGAAATAAGGCAGGAAAGAATTCCACAGAGACATGATTATTGTTGCACAAACGATACACAGAAATGAGGTTTTTGTGTATGTTAGGAACACAGAGGACTTTTTTTAAAGCAATATCACGAGAGTTAGAGGGAAGGGAAGTGAAACCCGTATGTGATATTTGAAGGCCAGAACCATCGCCAATGATCACATCATCACCACCAAAATATGGCTGATGCAGGGACAAGTTGTTGAGGTCTGAGGTGATATGATGGGTGGCACTGCTATCGAGAAGCCAGTTTTTTGCAGTGTACAGAGAGCCGATTGCCAGATTTGCTCGAGGTTGCCAAGGTGTAAAGGGACTAGGAGAGTCAGAGGAGGGTTGTTGTGTTTGGCGTTGTAGCTGAGGGCACCGTTTGGCACTGTGACCTTGTGTGTTGCACAATTGACAGCGACCAAGATACGGACGTGGATTACACTGATCTGTTCTGTTCTATTGAGGCTGCCATTGCGTATTGTAAGTGGGGTTTTGATGGTTATTGTACCTTGGCTTCTGCTGTTGTTGACGAGAGTAGTAGTTGTTGTTGTTATTATTGTTATTGCGTTGTTGCACAATATTGGCTGTTGCAGGGATCAGAGAGGGGCTGATGGCAGAGATGAGTTTTGCCTCATGATTGATCAAGCGTTCATGAAGGTCAATGATGGTAGGCGGAATGTCTCTGCCTTTCACTTGATCGATGATTGGTTTGTATTCTTCAGGCAATGCTTCAAGAATGATATCAATCTGATCTTCGTGATCAATAGGCTTACCAAGGATAGCGAGATTGTCCATTCTTGTGGTGAGGCTTTGTAGGTATTCGGTAATGGTCCAATTCCCTTTGGTCTAATTTTTCAGTTGCATCTTTAGCTGTTTTATGTGGCCACGACTAGATTTAGCGTATGTCATTGCAAGTGTGTTCCAGATCTCAACGGAAGTGGTTGCACGGGAGACGATTGGTTGAATATTGAGAGAGATAGCACCAAGGAGAGCGTTGTAGATGAGTTTATCTTGGCGTTTCCAGGTTGTAAAGGCTGGATTAACGGAGACTTGATTGTTGAGAGTGATTGTTTCGGATGGAATAGCAGTGAATCCTTCTAGGTATCCGGCGAGAGCATGACCATCAAGGAGATCATGGACCTGTAGACTCCACATAAGGTAGTTTGTTGGTGTGAGCTTCGACACATTTGTCATACTAACAGAGAAAAGGGTTTGATTGTTTATTATGATGGTGTCGGAGGCAGCAGGTGATGTGTTTGAGGAAGACATAGTTGGCGGCTGGTTTAGAGAAAAAAAAAATTAGGTTTTCTAGGGATCAGCACTGATACCATATAGGATATGGAAGTGAATGAATATATTAGAGTAACATGTACAAGTTATTTATAGAGATGCATAGGAGACACTATGTATAAGGTAATTACAATTAGACCCTTAATACAATTAGTATATCCTTGATAACTAGTATTTTTTTGGCTAGATTATTTTTTTTGAAATAGAAAAAATAACGAATTAAAAGCGGACAGAAAAAAAATAATACGGTTTGATTGAAACGAACAGTTGAAAAGATTATAATTGGTAACTAAGACATGAAAGGTGAGGATATGAGTAAAATCGATTTTGTTGAAATAGACAGTTGAATGATGATTTTAAGTTTGATCGGTAATTTTTCTAATTGTTATGGTTGGAGTTGAATTTCTTTGAGGATTACTAATAGAATAAAACGGATGGACGAAATGAAATTCTGCTAACTTGATATCTATTACAATTTACGTTCTACTTATACTTCATTATATTCAAATAAAATATGCCAGGTAGTTGCTATTTCATTTTCATGAGCCAATTCCGTAGAAATTGACAAAAAAAAACAAAGAAGTTAAGAAAACCAATATATATATGTAAACATTCCAAATAGCTTCATTAGTCCCCATTTTCAAAGGGCACTTTGGTCATATGTTTTATATCTATCTATTATTTTTGGTCAACGATGATTTATATCCATCTTGTGCAGGCAAATTTAAGGGGAAGAGGAGGATCCGAAAACGCTCCGCCGTTTATCTGCTGAAAGATCCAACGGTTTGCCGTTTCAGTGAAATGCACGCCGTCCCAGCTAACTCTAAACGACACGTCGTTACAAGACTTAGCAAGCACAATCTCTTTCCCTTTCACCATAACTTTAGCTCCACATTTGATAAGCTTGTTGAAATTATACTTCCCACCATGTCCACAACAAGCCACCAAAGGATATCTAAAACCTAAATTCAACATTTAAAATAAACCATTAGAATCGGTCTAAACCGAACCCGAGCCACCTATTGTTTGGTATAAAACGGTTTCAAAGGTACCGAGTTTCTTGGCTTGAGTGATGAGAGTAAGTTTGATAGAGTAGATATCAACATAAGTGATTGCAGCTTTAGAGAGCTCTTTCCTTAACCCGACCACTCTTCTTTTGAGTTCGGAATTGAAATACCGAGCAATTTCGTTGCGCGGAATTGCACAACCGTAATCGTCGATTTGAGAAGCCGGTACTGGCCACCTGTCTAAAACATAAGGTAAACAACCTAATGGTGCTGTGTTGTGTATCCAAAATCTTCTCCCTCCTTTCTTATACACCTTCTACAGAAATTAAAGACGGTTAATTCAGTTAATCCAAGTTATGTATATCTGATGAATAAACTATCCTCTGCTTACACGAATGGCATTGGAGTATTGATTGAGAACATCTGGAAGGTAAGCCTTGATTTGATCTATTGTCATGTTGAGTTTTAGTCCAGTAGCGAGATCGTTCTGACCAATGTCAAATGTGTACAATGCTTGAGAGAAATACTCGGTTCTCGGAAGTAATTGCTCAAACACTCCACCTAGTTTCAACCCAAGATCACAAAACGTTCTGAGATAACTGCATACATTGTAAAACGACATGTTCTTACATGATTTAGGATCAAAAGGTTGAAACTTTTGAGTACCTCGATTACGAATGAGTTGTGATCGTGCGAGGAAATCGGAGAATTGAACCAATTGAACATCGAGAGAGATGGGACTCGCGCCGCTCTGAGAAATGGTGGTGTTCGGTGGTCGGACGGTGGATCCAGCGGTGGCGAAATTGGCACCATGGCTGAAGTTTGAACCAATGGAGTCTAAGAAAGCATTTAGGTATGGTAACCCTAATTCTTCCGCTGATTTCAACAATTGAAAAAATAATCAATTGGGTCGTGAGAAAACTCAGTAAAGGTACGAAATTTATCATCGATAAATGTGTGCAAGCACCTATGAAGTCAACGATGAGTCGACCATCTGAGAAACGACCCGAAGGCGAGTGGAAGAAGGTTTGACCATTAGGGTAAGGGGCTTGTCCAAAGGCGGCGGAGAGACCACCTGTGTCGGAATTAGAGTCGCCGAAGTTAAAAATCGCCGGGAAACGACAAGACGGAGAGCAAAGTCGAGGACGTATGAGAGATGATGCAAATAAGACAAACTTTATCAAGAAGAGTTGAGTTTGCATTCTCTCTTTTTTATCTTCTTCTTCCGGTTTAATGCTCTAAATTGGTGGTTGAGATGAGACAAAAGAGGGAGAATATATATACACTATTCTGTTTCTATAAAATAATAAAGTCAAATGTTTACACTAGTCCCGGCATTAATCATGTGACCTATTATAAAGTCTTTAATTATGTTAAAATGGTTGAATCACAAAAGCATCTAAAATCAAATGACGCATGCATACAGAATTATGAAAGTGGAATAAGAGCATCTACATATTTGACAAAAATAATTATGTGGCAAATCAAGAATCAAAGATGAGTCACGAGCAAGAGACTTGCAGACGCAGAGGCACGAAGAGAACCCACAAAAGAATAGACCCAAAGAGAGCAATGATCATGGTGGCTATAGGAATTGACGAAAATATTGGATTTGACTTGACCCATGAAACTAAAAATTGCACAAGGATCATTCTTTTTTTTCCTGAAAAACGACAATTTGCTCGTGAAGGGATGTTTGAGTTCCAGTAGCCAAGTACCAGCAATGTATATTTCCCAATCCCATCACAAGTTTTATAGACCGGTCGTTATTATCACAGGCTAAACCCGAGTATCGGACGATCCTGCATCATTGTTTACCAGAATCAATAAACGGCAAAATCCCCTAATATAACAACATTTGAATTTTACCAAATGCCGACCCTGGATATTCCGTAGAGAACAATCACGTACCTGAGGCGTTTTGCAAATTTGGTGTTGGGGGGATAACCAACGCATTCATTACGATAAGCATAAAGTAGCACATCTCAAATTGTGTCTCAAACCAACCAAGCACAAGGTTTCCATAGGGATCAACATATCAAAAGGAGAGCACTTTAGGAACATAGTCGACTCTTGAGTTTAGGGCCAAAACAGAGACATATCTTCTTTCTTGAGCTATCCCAAATACATTGATGAAAACAGACCATCTAGCATAACTTTGACTTCGCACTTGACAAGAGAGCCGAAAGCAGAAACCTTCTACTTCTTCAACTGCAAAACAAGATGTGAAGAGTCTTCAACATAAAAGCCTGTAGCATTACCAGAGAACTTAACTTTGCAGAGATATGATAGAAAAAGTTGAATAACTCAAAGCATACATACCCTTTGGACTAGAATTCTAGTTAAAGGCACCAGCTCTGGGGCGGTCGTATGGAGCACGACTGTGCCTCTCACCTCCTGGACCTCCACGGCTGCCACCATCACGGCTACGTCCTCCAGAGCGTTCTCCACTGCGATCAGGTCCATAGCGACTACCTCCGCCATCCCTACCACCATACCTATCATCCTTTGCACCATACCTATCATCCTTAGCACTGTACCTATCATCCTTTGCGCTGTACCTATCATCCTTTGCGCTGTACCTATCATCCTTAGCACCGTACCTGTCATCCTTAGCACCGTACCTGTCATCCTTAGCACTGTACCTATCGTCCTTTCCACTGTACCTATCGTCCTTTGAGCTATACCTTCCCCCACCACCTCTACTGGTTTCAGAAGGACACTCCCTTGCAAAATGTCCAGGCTTGCCACATTTAAAGCAATCACCACCACCTGAACCTCGCCCACCACCAGAGGGACGGCTACGGTCACGGTCATATCCACGATCACGACTGCGGTCACCATCATGATCTCTACCTGACCCACCCTGATGTGGCTGAGCTTTATCAACAGTTATGGTTCGCCCATCCAAATCCATTCCATTCATTGCTGCAATAGCTTCATCCATAGCCTTTTTCTCATCAAAAGTGATGAACCCAAAACCACGGGAGCGGCCAGAAAACTTGTCAAGAACAACCTGTATCAAAGGTAAGGCTATCCTAATGAGAGTTATGGCAAATGAGAATAAGGTAGACGTGATAAAGTTCAAACAAATAAGGATGACGCCATAAACAGATTCACAAAGAGCAAGCAAATTAACATATTACTAAACACATCAAAGCTTCAACATCTCAGCAACCAGAGAGTAGAATAGCCACTAAAAAGAGAGAGAAGACTTTACCTTGGCCTCAAGGAGGTGACCGTACTTCTCAAAAGCATCTCTGAGACCACGATCAGACGTTGACCAGGCAAGCCCACCAATGAAGCAGCGGTACTCCACCTCTTCTGACATTTTCTAGAACAAACTGCCAAATTGTGTTTTGAAAAGAAAAAAATAAACACGATTCCCAGAAGATCCAATAAGCGCATGCTAAGTTCCTTTACAAGAGCTAAGGTAATAAACTTAGAACAGAAGATCCTGAAGACAAACATGATTCACATCAACAGCATGAGCCAAATCTGAACTTGTTCTCTACCATGATAGTCAAAACATCAGGATAATACACACAGGTACGAACTTAAGACATATCGATGAAAAGCTAAGTAATTGATACTAGCAAAACCACATACTTAGAAATCGTAATTGCGCGAAGTTTGGGTAAACCCTAGAAAACTCGAACCAGAATCGATGGATGAAGATGACAAAGACATACAAGCGAATCGATAGTTCAGCAAAAACAAAGTAGAAGAAACGAAAAATCATACCAGAGAGACCAGAGAAGATGAGATCTGATCGTGATTTGCGACGGAACCCTAATTTCTGAAAAGAGGAGAAGCTGCAGACAAAACTTTGCCAAACACACAAGTCTGAGATATAAAACGCAAGTAGTCGTCCGCTCGCGGGGTACTTCAGTCATTTCACTACAATGATACTAATATTGGGCTGTCTGAAAACAGTGGGCCTAAACAATGGGCTTGATTGGGCCTTGTAGAGGGTTTAAAGAGAGGTTTTAGTCGCCGTCGTCTTCGTTTCTCCTTCGCCGTCTTCGTCTTCTTCTCAGGTCTCTTGACGGATTAGGGTTTTGGATTTTGGGGGAAAGAAGAGATGTGGTTCCTATGTGTTTTCTATCACAGGTTATTAGACTTCAGAAAGCCAGAGGTAGAAGCTTTGGCCGAGCTATTCGGAGAAGAGATTGCAGAGAATGAGTCTCTTCAATGGCGGCTTCCTGAACATCACCATAACGATACTCCATTCCATTTCGTTCAACTCTCTTCTGAAGAAATCGCCAGTAACATAGCCAAGCGAAGTAGGGTTTCTTCTCTTTACCATTTCTTCCTGATTTTGTTTTTTGTTCGTTTCTCAAAACCTAAAAAAAAAATGGGGTTAGTGTAGGCATTTTGGTGAAAGGAATGTATGAGCTTTGGGGTGAAGGAACTTGTTATGAAGAGCTTAAAGACTCCATTATAAGCTACCCTGATTCTCGGAAGCTTCCATTTCTCACTTCTGGTTCCACCTTTAGGATCTCTGTTGAAACTTTTGGAAAGGCTCTGACTTTCGAGGAGCAGAAGGATCGTATTCATTCATTTACTTATATCCCGTTCGAGGTCTCTAATTCCCACTTCCATGGAAGAAACTTTCTTGCTTCTCTTCAGTCTCTTTTGGTGTCTATTCATGTATATGATGTTTGGATGATTCGGTTTATTGCAGGGAAGGGTTAACTTGAAAAACCCAGATCACAACTTTTTTCTGATGGAAATGGATGAATCTGAAGAGAACAATGGACTTCCACCCATTGTTCAGAGAAGAATCTTTTTTGGGAGGGAGGTTGGTTTTGCTGATAGGAAGCTTTTACCGACTTTTCAGCTTAAATCTCGAACTTACCTTGGCCCAACTGCTATGGATGCTGAAATGGCTTTCTTAATGGCAAATCAAGCAAAAGCTACATCAGGAAAACTTGTGTATGACCCTTTCGTAGGTACAGGGAGCATTCTTGTTTCTGCTGCGCGCTTTGGCGCAATGACAATGGTTTGCAACCCCTCATCAGTTTCTTGATACCCTTTTATCTATGCTGTGGTTTCTGGATCTCAAACTGACAGAAGGGTGCTTGTATTAGGGTGCAGATATTGATATCAGAGTAGTGCGTGATGGACGTGGTCCAGACTGTAATGTCTGGAGCAATTTCAAGCAGGTTAGTACCGTAACTTCTCCTGTTCTTTTTCTTTCTTTAGTATCGATATCTCAGATTCTTACATCTGTTATCGCTTATGTAGTATGGACTACCTATGCCAGTTGCTTTGCTTAGAATGGATAATAACCTTCCTCCTTGGCGTTCCGGGCTAAAGGAGGTAATACTCTCGCTTTTAGTTCTCTCATTTTATATCTCTGGCATATTAGTCGAGATAACCAGTTTATGTCTTCTGTATGCATCCGTCCAGATCTTTGATGCAATTATCTGTGATCCACCTTACGGGGTTCGAGCTGGTGGACGTAAATCCGGTGGGCGGAAAATCCTTAGAGGGACAGTTGATCCTTACACCGTCCCTGATGACAAAAGAACAGATCACATTCCGTCCACTGGTGCATATAGTCTAGTGGAGTGTGTTCATGATCTGCTTCACCTTGCTGCAAGAATGCTGGTGATGAAAGGCAGGCTCGTCTTTTTCTTCCCGGTTTTGAGAGATGAGAATGGCGGTGAGGTTAAGTTTCCGGAGCATCCTTGTTTCAAGTTAGTCGCTGTCTCTGAGCAGATCTTAAGCTCGCGGTACAGTCGGGTTTTGCTAACCATGGTGAAAGTAGAGCCTTACAGTGAAGAGATTGAAGAAGCTGCTCGTTTAATGCATTTAGAGTTTAGAAAGAATCATCTTAAGTGGTTAGAGGATGGTAATATTCATTCCTCTGTGTTTAAACCCATTGATTCTTCTCAGATACACACTGATTCCAAAACCTTTAAAGATCCAAAACCTAAGTATAGAGGGAAGTATGTGTAAGCCTCTTATTGAGTTTTGTATTCTCTCTCTTGTATTCTGTTGGTTTTATGCTGAACACTGTCGTTTTTTTGTCTTCTTGTTGTGAAATTGCATTTCCAATACAACCTTTAGGGATATTGGCAAACATATGTTACACAAAAAGAGATGAGAAACCATCATTAACTACAAAAAAATATAACAGTCAAGATTCGAAAATAAGTCTTAAAATATAACAGAAGAGACACATTCTCTTGGGACACACGCCTTCGCTGAGCAGAAGACCAAAAACAAAACAACGAGGCTCTGATTCCGAAGATAGACACAACAACAAAAAGAACAAAGATTAGGGTTTTTTTCAAGGAGATGATAAAATTTTATTAAATTAACGCTTCTCTAAGTCTTCTTCAAAATCTGGGAATTGTGAAGTAGTAGTTAAACATCCTGGTTGGTCTTCGTTTCCTTCTTACCATCCTTCCCTAGACGACGGCCTGTCGAAACCCGAGATTTCAGAAATTAATGACATCCATTCGCCATTTCTGGTTAGACTTAAAGAGGTAGCCTAAATGCAAACATCTGAACTTCTAAGGAAGATGTTGAGACTTAGATCTTAATTGACTAACTAACCTGTTGCTGAAGAATCCACGCTCTTTGCTTCCTTGGAAGTTTCTTCGCTGCTCATCGACGGGTCTAACCCAGGCATCGACGGCGCCACGTGATCTGGGTCTCTCTGTGGATTCAAAACTCCTGGATTCATCGATTGATCCAGACCGGGAATGGGTTCTTTCTGAATATGGACCTGTTCTGCCTGCACCAGACCCGGGTCTCTCAACTGGTTTCTGCCTGAACCTGACTTTGTCGTCCAACTCACGGGCTAGTATTTCCAGATCTTTTTCTTTCCCACGTATGGTTTCCGGTAAATCATGGTGATTATTATTACTGCCGGTTTCTTGTTCAGATTCCTTGATCTCTGGAGCGATGGATTCCTTCTCAAGTTTTTTCCTTAGTTCTTCAATCTCTTCCTTCAACATCTTCTCTTCTTCTGTTTCAGGCCTGGAAAATTTGGTTTTCACAACACAGAGATCAATAGCGGAATGTCATAAAGCAATAAAAAAGCATCACAGAGTTCATAACATAAGAATCACACAAGATGCATCTCAAAATTTTCATTTAGGCGAAAGTCTATAGCATGCATAAAACCAAAGGAAAATTCCAGCTCACTAACACTGAAGAGAAACAAGCACAAGGTATCTAACAGGCTTTGAAGGTCAATCAAACATATATGAGTATGACAAAGAAATGTAACGAGTATCACACATATTCAGAACTTCACATCATGTGGCAAGATCTGGAACTCATAGACACTTAAAGCATGTTACCAAAACAAAGCAATGAAGACTCTATGACTAAAGTACACAGAAACCTTCAAATAACTGCCATTGAGGATCTGAAACCTAAAGCAGAAGTGGTAAGCTAATTTAAGTTATCAGTTCCATACATTTTGATCTCTAAACTTCACCCAACTACATAAAGATTAACTTGTGGGCATAATGCAGCAAAATGAAATCATTAAGTTTTCCGAAAATCGAATTATCCAAACATAGAATTGAAACAAATCCACAATCCTCAGCGAAAGTTAAAAAATGAAATCCAGATGAATAAGGACCTGTCAACCCTGCGATGCTCGAGTTCCATATCCATCTTGCGCCAATCCTTCCCTTGTTCCTCCAGCAACACTTCTCGAGGCTTCGCATCGCCAAAAGGATTCACCTTTGGTCTCGGTTTCACAACATTATTCAATCCTGAGCTCTCAGACCTGTTAGATTGAGCACTGGAAGGTCTACTCGATTGTGCGCTCGTTGGCCTACTCGTTTGAGAACTTCCTTTTTTAGCCTCAAACTCCGAGTCAAGCTTCTTCCAATCCAAACCTTTCTCCGCTAAAACTTCCTCCCTCGGTCTAGCTGCCCCAAACGGGCTCGGCTTACTCGTCTTAGCAGCAGCGGGTAGAGTTTCACTCGCTCCTGACTCAACCTTTCGTGGTTCTAAAACCAAGCGAGGACGTTCCTCCTGAACACCACCTCCGGCGACTCCTCTGGACCAACGGTCAGGTTCACGGCCTGAATCACCGAAACTAGACCCAAATGTAGATGATCTGACCGGTGCTTGTCTTTTTCCTGCAGCCCAATTATCGGTTTCGTCAGCTTTAGAGAAGCCACCGCCACCTCCACCACCAAAACTACCACCAACTCCTCCACCGCCTCCGAAACTACCTCCGCCACCGCCTCCGGGACCACCATAACGACCCTGTCGTCCTTGATCAAAAGATGGAAGCGGTTTTTTTGCTTTCCCCCAATCATCAACCTCGTCAGCCCTCGAAGGTTGTGCAAAATCCGAAACCCTAGACGGAGGTCCCCTCCTGTCATCGTCAAATCCGCCTCCATAAGGTCTCCGACCACCTCCACCACCCCAAGACCCCTCGGAATCATCTCGATCTCTCGTCATTCGACCAGGAGGTCCACCAGAACGACCTCCGTAAGAAGAGAAACCACCGCCTAAACGACCAGGTTGCATTTCGTCCTCCGAGCGTTGCCTTGGACCAGTCGGTAACTGAAGAATCTCTTGCTGCGTCAATCCAACAGAGTTTCTACCTCCAGGTGCTGTGTAAGCACCCGAAGCAAACTCCGATAAAGTCATCTTCTTCTTCTTCTTAGACTTAGCATTATTCGCAGCCTCCTTCAGGCTAGGAAAACTCTGCACATCCGCCGCAGTCGCGGCCGTAGCTTCCGCCGCTTGTTCTTCATCGGCACGCTCAGCTTCGTCAGCCCAAGCCCCAATTCCAATTCCACCCCAGGGTTTCGACATCAAGTTGAAATCAGAATCTGAAAATTTCCCAGATCTAAAAACTGAAAGATGCTTCTGGTGGATATGGAGAGATCCCAAAATTTCAAATCGGAAAAAGTAAAAAAAAAATTCTAGGGTTCCGACGAAAGCTTAAATCCAGAGAAGAAACCGTCGGAAAAATTATTCCTTTTTGCGTGAAAGATGAAACAATTTTCTGGGGGAAAAAATCATAAAAATTTGGGATTTATTCCTTTGAAGCTGTTTTTTTTTTGCATGCTTCTCAACGAAGGAGAGATGGACGGAGAAAATGAGCATCACGCGTTAGGGAAGCGAGTGAATTACACGCACCACTCACTAAAGAGAGCTGGATTTAAAGTTACGGCTCGAGCGTGTGGTCACGCGACGTATTAAGCAAGTTACGGTTGACATCAATGAAATGAACGGTCATAAATGTATCTTTTTTTTTCTTTTCCCAAACAACATTAATGAATCCATTTATCAACTCTTTTTAACCATTTTTTAATCATAATAATCGATGTTTAAAGATTTTATGCACGAATTAAAAAAATATTAAATTTTTTATTTTTTTAATTAAAATATTATTTACCATTCATTTAAATACAATTCAATCAATAGTACATCAAATTTCAGAATGCAAATAATTATATCAAATAAAAATATATTTACTTTTGTATTAAAAACTGAAAAAAATCATCTAATTTAATAACAAAAAAATTTTCTAAAATATCAAGTAATTTAATACAGAAAAAATATTATTTAAAGAGAATTTTTTAAAAATAACATTAAAATAAAAAAAAATTCAAACATACCATCACTAATTTTTTTTCAAAAAAATACCACTAAAAATTTTTGTTTTTCAAAAATATCACAAACATTAAAAATAAATTTTAAGGGTTTATAATTTAATTTTTGGATTGGATTTAGTATTTTGGGTTTAGAATTTAGTTTTTAGGGTTTAGGGTTTAGCTTTTAGGATTTAGGGTTTAGTTTTAGTTTTGTGGTATTTTTGAAAAAAAAAATTGGTGGTATTTTTGAAGAAAAAAATTTAGTGATGATATATTTTGAATAAAAACTTATTTTGTGTTATTTTGAGAATTATCCTTATTCTAATGACATAATTATTAGAGTGAATTAGGTAGATAATTAATTAGACAAATTTCTATGATTTATTTCATTTAAAAAAACATTTAATTGGAGTGATATTTTTTAAAGTGAAATTCTTTAAAATACCACACTTTGAAGTTTTGTTTCCAAAAATACCACAATTAGTTTCATAATCCAAAAATACCACTAAATGTTTATGTTTTCCAAAAGTACAACAAACGATAAAAATAATTTTTAAGGGTTTATAATTTAAAATTTTGGGTTTGGTTTAACTAATTTAGATTTAGGGTTTAGTTTTTAGGGGGGTAGGATTTGATTTTTAGGGTTTGTAGTTTTTTTTGAAAGTTTAAAGTTTAATTTTAGTTTTGTGGTATTTTTGGAAAACATAAATTTTTAGTGGTATTTTTTGGATTATAAAACTAATGGTGGTATTTTTAGAAACAAAACTTCAAAGTGTGGTATTTTTGAGAATTGTCCTTTTTAAATAACATGGCTTAAATAAATAAATAAATATATATATATATATATATATATATATATTCTGTTTTGGACCGTATAAAATATGTTTAGTTATAAGCTCAACAAGATCATTTTTGCTCTCGAGGCTGTGGAGTTGTTGGATACTTTGCTCAGGCCAAAAACTTGGCCTAATTTTCAATTTCAGGCTAATGAAATGTTAAAGGTATTGACTCATTTTGAAGAATGGAGAGTGGAGACAGAGGTAAAGGCTACCAATGTTGGGACTTTTTTCATCGCTCAAAGTGTAACTAAAGACAACATGCTGCATTTTTATGTTGTTCAAGGCTTTTTTTCGTGGCTAAAAGAGCTGTTTGATGATGAGAAAGGGTCACCTCCGTTATTGGTTAGTTTGTATTGGCAGTAGCTAGACTATGTTTTAGTGTAAGTATGGGTTTGGCTTTGATGGTTAGTCATTCATTGACTGCTTTGGTTGGGCATTTTTTGGTTGTAGTTATGGGTGTGGCCTGGGGTCACCTGTCGGAAGTGGGCTTATGAGTCCCTTGTAATGTGATGTACTTTGCTCTCTTTATTATATAAAATCAGACCAGATGACAGCTAAAAAAAAAGTATTTATATATTCTGTTATTTTATTTTTTTGAACACTGGAGTTTTATTGCAAGCTTGAAACAAGCAGAGGAGGGAAAATAGAACAAACATCCAACCGAGAAAAGAACAACTGAAATAAAACAAAGAAAGCATCAAACTCCTTATCTGAAGGATTGAAGATGCTAATGGCATGCCTCTGGTGCAATACGGTCACATAACCAAGATGGACCTCCCAGGGCTAAGTAAGATTGAAACCTCCCATCACGCAGGACACTCTTAGCAATGTCTTGGGCAATAGAGTTCTGTTATTTAGATTAAAACAGAAGGTTATTTTATTTAAAAAAACATGATATGTAGAAAAATATCACTTTTTTTTTGCAAATGAAAAAAATTCATAGTCATTTACCTAAACTATTTTTATTACAGGAGTATTTAGTGCAGTTATCCTAATTATTATCGGTAGAAGTGTTATTGAAGCATAGATTATACATAAACTCCATTTTTATAGGCTAACTAAAGATGAAACATCACTACGATTAAAAACGACGTCGTAGGGAGAAGGTAAAAGAAATGCTTGTTGATCTGATCTAGTCATGCATGGCTACAATGGAGAACGAACAGAGCAGGACCGTGAGATTCGACTTGAATAGACACTGAATCTTTGGTTGGTCCGAAATCTTTGCCGCTCCATAGCTCATGGCTCTTGCACGAAGCTCCTTCAAGATTCTTCTTCTCCTGAAGAGCCTTGCCAATGTCTGAAATCTTGGCTGATACCGTTGTCTTCACTGGATTTAAGTTGAAAAACGCGACGTATACTTCTCCTGTTCTTCCCGTGGCAATCCAAGAACGAACGCCATTGGAGCTAGCTTCCGCTGCTGCAAGATAGGTATAATGTCAGGGATTAGAAAAAATGAATGTCGAAGAAAGAGAAGATAACTTAGTTGATGTGAAAGGAACAACCTTTCACTGGATTTAACACGGCGCAAAGACCGGAATAACTGTTTTCTAGTGTTCCATTACTGTGGAGCTCCCACATCTGATGATATTAGCGCATGTTATATGAAAATGAAGATAGGATATTTAAGTTAATTGATAGCGAGGGAGATCGAAAGTTGTTGTAGTACCTGGTTTGCATCTAGTTTGCAAGGTGATAACGCACCTCGGCTATAATCTTTTGAAGTGAGCTTTTGCTTCGAGGAAGCTCCTAAACAAGAATCTGCTTTATCATTTGTTTGTAAATGAAGCTTACCTTGATAAAAATGGTTGTGTTTTATCTCCTCATTGCTGCACCAAAATGAAGCAGATAAATTGGTCAAGGGCGGTTTATGAAATGTAAAGTGTGTGGAAGAAAAGAATCGTACGAAGCTAGAAGAGCTTTTCTGTTGTATAAGCAAAAAGGCTTCTCTAGTTTTTCGCTAGAGTATTCGTTCCAACAGATTTGTCCACGGTTCTTGTCTACGATGGACCAAGTGTTGGCTTTCGGTTCTTTGCAGCTAGTGAGACCAAAAGCACGTTTAGTTGAAATGTTCTTGTCCGTTGGATGACGTGGATGGCCTTTTTGCTTACTCCGAGATACTCTTGTCGCGGTGATGTAAGGAAACTGTTAAAAAAAGGCAGAGTTTGATGACAGAAGTTTATAACTTCGAAATAGAGATATGGCTTTTGAAGTTATGACTCTACAAACCTCCTTGTTATTAGAGCTATAAGAGTTTATTTCCAGCAGTGTAGGATTTGTGATCAGATTATAAGTAGCGTCATCAAGCTTTCTCACATCGCCTCCAAACATGAGAGGAGACTTTGCGATAGACCACAATGTCATCTGAATAATAAGCAAATAGAGCCTAAGAGACATGCGAAATGTGGTTTAGAGGATTACTAATAAACAGTGAAGCTAGAGCTGTACCTGTGTCTTCTGTTCTTCCATATTAAGATTACACGCTCGATGAGGTCCAAAGTTTGAGCCTTTACCAAATATTAAGACAATACAACGTTAACTAGAACCATTTTCAGAGTTGAGATCTCAAGATTTTAAGTCAAACCTTGATCAGTAAGCCATCCAAGAGGTAACATATCTAGGTCGGGCCATGATTTTCCTTGCAACCCCCGTGCACCGATCATACTAGAAGCAGATAAATCCCTGGAAGAATAGCAAATTATATGACATCAAAGAAAGGTAAAAACTTGGCAAAAGGACTCTCAGCTAAGTAATGCACATGAAGCTTGACCTCGAGATATCGAAATGTGCCACGACGTCTTTCCATGTGTCCCAATCATCACCTGTTATTCTGTACATGTTAACCAATTGACTAACTTCTTTAGCCATTGTAGGTGTCACACTCGTCCCTGGAGATATAGAGTACAAAACAGGCCGATCAAGCTCCTTCAGAACCTGCAATTAAAAAGAATTCCATTCCTATGTAACTCTGACTTTAAGCAGAAGATTGTAGACATTTACAAATGCGATTTATGCACCTCTGACACAAAAGTTATCTCCTCAATGTTGAAGTCATTGCCAAATACGCAGTCATGTTTTACTAAAGACCAAGAAAATGAAACAAGATTAAGATATTCATATAATGAATTCCGAAAAGAAAGTTATGATGTCAATTCTCTTACTGAAATCGACGCCCCATTCAGCATATTGTCGATAAAGAGACCTCAAGAAAGCTTTTCCTGCACCTAGCTTTGTATTCACGCTCATGAACCCATGAGACATCCACACACAAGCCTTCTCCTTGATCCCAATATCTTTCGCCCGCCACTGTCTACCCGATTCTTCATAAGCACCTCCCTTGAACAAAAAAAAAAAGAGTCTGATTGTTGCTTCCGGACAAACTTTATAAACCGGAAAAGATATCAAATCAAATACCTTAACACTATCCATAACGAGAGTGTTTGCGTTATAAGCCTGTGTGCTTATCCCTCCCATAACATGAATCCCAAACTTCAAACCCATTCTATGAACTTTCTCAGCAACTTGGGTGAAACCTTTACCGCCTTTAGACGATGGCCATCTTACAGGATCAGGATGCATCCTTCCCCATTCATCAATCACATCATACCCAAGAGAGTCCACATAAGCACCTTCAACTTTCTTTCTATACCAAAGGTAATCCACCACAACATACTGTAATCCAATACCACACACATCACACAAGAAATTAAAAAAAAACCCGAAAAGTTCACATTCCAATCGAAGAAGAAACTCAATTACAACCCCTGAAACGGGTCAAAACTCAATTAAAAAACCTGATATCCATGAGGAAGAAGACGAGTTGAAACGATTTGAGCACTGTGCAAAAACTCAGCTTCAGAGATAGTCCAACAAAAGGAATCGTACGAATTCCATCCTCTTGGAGGAAAGCTCGCATGTTCGTTCGAGTTAGACCTTGCTTTAATCGATATACTGAACAACAACAACAAGACCCAAAACCAAATTCGCGATCGATCAGACAAAGAACATTCGACTTAAAATCGAAATCAGAATCGACCCAACAAAACAAGCTTGAAATTTTTTCAAGACGGAGTAAGTAAAAAAAACACAGTGAAGCGAAGAAAAAAAGGTGGAGTTACCTATAAAAGGAAAGATTGAGGACGATGATGAAGAAGACAATAAACCGGGTCGATCCGGTTCTCTCAAAGGATGGTCCGGTCATAGCTATGAGATCCGATTACGATACCTTCGATTTTGTTTGAGAGACTAGAACACGCGATTGTCGTTAATGGCGGGTAGCTGTGACTGTGACAAGAATTAAGAAGATATGTAAGGATTAGATTAGTAACCGTTGAACTATTTTAAGATAAATTATATGACACAAACCCCTTTTTTTGTAAAAGAGTTTTGTGCTTTTGTCACACTCTGTTTTGTCATATCTCAAAAGTCTGTTTCAATGTTTTAGCAAACTGATAAGGAAAGACTACGAAACTGCCATTCACAGCTCACAAATGTGTGTATATGCACCTGAGATGACAAATGAACATGTATCTAGGTTTAAAGGAGTTGTACGTGTGTCAGAAAAAACTGAACCAAGTGTATTTTGGATTAGCGGTGAGTTTTCGGATTATGTGATGAGGACATCTTAAGCAGCAAGGTTGGAGAAGAAGATCCATTGCTTGTACCTGTTGGACCAGTTACAAGAGCCAAAGCTAAAAAGATGAAGGATGCACTTAATGGACTGATTTATGAAGTTCTGGACAAGGAGATCATTCAAAAATCCATTGGTGATGTAATCTATCAAGTCCAGCCTGTTTTGAGCCTAATACAAGTCCAAGAAGAGTCCAAAATAATCACCTTATTTTCTGGTCAAGAGAAGTGACGAAAATCACAAATAAAGAGTCATCAGCCTTATCTAGAAACACCATCTAGAAGCTCCATCTAGAAGCTCCATTACAAGTTAATAAAATCTGCAATTAGAAGTCAGAAAAATCTGCCATTAAAAGTCAATATAGGCTGCCTCAGAGTTGGACTCTTAGTAAGATTTGTTTAGATCTTTCTCTATATAAAGAGAACAAACATGTAAAGAAAAATCAGACAGCAAATACAGAAATATTCAGATCAAGAAATCAGCTTTCTAATAAGATTTCTTCTTTTGTGAGAGTGATTCTCATTTTGTTCCTTGT
Source organism: Pseudoturritis turrita (assembly GCA_900406555.1). Taxonomy (NCBI): domain Eukaryota; kingdom Viridiplantae; phylum Streptophyta; class Magnoliopsida; order Brassicales; family Brassicaceae; genus Pseudoturritis; species Pseudoturritis turrita. Next base: position 266,168 of record OVBL01000373.1, on the reverse strand, counting down.
GAACTTTTCGATCCTTGGTGTGTAATATCCAAGTGATCAAACCGGCTTATCAAACAATTCCCATTATTGTTTGTAGCGCCATTCACTGACCAAAGATTGTAGAATCGTTCTAAATGAGCATTGGGTCTTGGGTTTAATATACCCTTGGTTCGTGCTTCGCGAGTTCTTCATTCTAAGGTTTCCACTGCCTTGTTTCTTTGGAGCGTTTTAAGTTGAGTATTGGGTCTAAGGTTTAATATGCTTTAGGTTTGTACTTCGCGAATCCACTGAAGTCGAGGATTATTATCCTTTCTACCATTTTAGAGAAAAGTTTCCTTGGGTATTCCGTATCATTATGCATCCCTGAGTTCCTAATTCATTTTTCACTTAAAAGGGAGACAAATGTTTATCGACGGAAAATGTATGAAGGCCGGCTCATAACTTCTCAATTAACTTTTAAAGTATGATACAAAAGTGGGCATTACAAAATAAGAGCATTATGAAATAGAAACATTACACATATTTCTATGTATAATGACTAATGAGTAGTACACGGTAAAACAACTAAATAGGGGCATTACAAAATAGGGGTATTACACTTGTTTATATATAATCGGTAATTAGAATAAATATCATAATACAGTAAATTATTGAATTTAACCTAATTAAAATAATAGATTACAAAAAATGTTGGATTCTTTTATAATATAGAAATAATGTATTATGTAAAATTTATCACTACATTTACATAATAATTTTAACATTTATGAATAAATTTAATTATCTTTTCATGCATATCTTTCTTAACATCTGAATTTTATTATTGTTTTTCAAAAATATCAATTATCCATTTTCTAAAATCTGAATTATCTTTTGTTATTTTCTTAAAAAACTTATCTCTTAGTATAACTTTTGATACTTAAATGTTTTGATTAATGTTTAAAAAAAAGAAGAATTTCAAAAATACCCTTTTTATGGTGCCCATTTTCAAAAATACTCTTTGTTGTTGTCCATTTTCAAAAATACAATTTTATAAACCTTTTATACAGTTTTATAAGATATTTTATAAAAATGTATAAATTTTTAAACATTCATAATAAGGTAGTTATGGTAATAAAATAATGTTTTATAAATATTTATAAGTATGTTATAAGTATGTTTATAAACATTTAAGTTATTTTTAATGTTAAAACATAACTTATAAATGTTTGTAAACATTTTTAAAATTTTAAAAGATTTATAAGAGATCTTGTAAAATTGCATAAGATGGTATTTTGAAAATGTTTACAAACATGAGTACTTTTGAAATGGGTATCACAAAAATGGCATTTTTCAAAATTTCTCAAAAAAAATGAAATGTTATATATTTAGTTGCATGTATTTTAAGTTTTTAACTAAGTTACATATAATAATATATATATATTTCAATCAAATATCTACTATTATAATTGATTTTAATTTTTTTTGTAATATTTATAATTTGTACTAATACAACGTTAATTATCAGAACTCATGTTCGTACTATCATTTTGTACAACCTCTATTTGTAATGTTATATTTGGTATTACCTCTATTTGTACCGCTATCTAACCACCTCAAAATTATGTACTACACTACTATTTCTTATGTCACCGATCCGAGAAAGGTTTGTATGTTTTCCAGAACTTGAAATCCCAAGAAGATTCTCGGCGAGATGTAAGATTAGATATACCAATCCAGTTGGCTGAAATCGTAAAAGTCTTGTTCTTTAAGTGCTCTTCTTTCATTCGCATATGTCAAAACAGACGTTTATAATGTTTTTCCCAGTGGAATCAAAACCACGAGACGGCTCAAAGTATCTTTGTGACTCTTTTTTCTCTTCACTAGGAACTTTACATAATAATATCAAAATGATTACAAAGATAGTATGTGAAGGCTTTTAAGGGTTAAAAATAAGGAAAAAGGAAGAGAATAAACTACCAATCTCTATAGTTTGTTGCTCCTCAGACAAAATCCAGACCAAACTCATCTCCTCTTTTTTTTTCTAAGCCAATCAGCTCATAATGCAAAACAAAAGCATTTTCAAGCTTTACACATACATGGAGTGAGAGGATTTTCCCAAAGATCATAGTTAGGGAAAGTTTCTTCAGGCAAACCAGTTCGTGTTTGATGGGTTACAACTACATCTTCCACAAAAGTTGCCCATCCCATGTAAGGATCCCCAAATGATTTCGACATTAACCCTTTATCCGGTTTGATTGATTTCTGGCGATGGCCCATATATCTCCGTGCTCCGATGATCAGTTTTGCAAAGTTTCCACCGTGTGTCATCACAAACACATCTGATTTCAAACAGACCAAGAAATCTAGAGCAGCGAGGCTTGTTACGTGCTTTCTAAAGCTTGCTAGTTCCTCTTTGCCTGCTAAATCCTCCTTTGTTACCTGGTTTAAAACGACAAATGTGACAGACTATGCCTTGTTGATTCATAGAATTTGATGAGATAGGATCCGGTGTTCTTACCAAATTTGGGAACATGTTTCTTAGTGGAGCCATACGGTTTTGGCCGCCATAGACTTGACCAGATGCTACATAGATTTGTGTTTCTTTTGGATAGCCCATTGCGCGTAGGATCACAGCTACTTCTCCTGGCTCAAGAGGGCATCGACCTTCTTTGCGCTTCTGCAAGGCGAGCTGCCAGAGATGGGAACCATTCTGCAATACAGGTCAAGCAACATCATTAAGGTGCAGCAGTTGAGGTTGTTTGGGCACCAAATAGAAGTTATCAACCACATGTAACTATCACCTTGAAACGCCGAGGCCATTCCTTTTGTCTATATTCTGCCATTCTAGCTTTCTCTTCCCTTGTCCCCACAAAATCACAGAACGATAGACCAACCATTCCCTTCTCGAATCTAAGATGAAGAGCCCTATACAAGAGAGACGGATATAGCTTTGATTCGAAATAATGCATAAGGTCCCAAGTTAAAACAAAGTTCTAGATGTCTGATATCTCCATACATATAAGGATTCGGATTTCCAGTGCGATTTCTCATTCTAGAAACAAGGGAATCAGCCATCTGCTCAATCTCTGGGAGAAATTTGAGAGCATGATAATTTACTCGGCATCGTAATCTGTTGATTTCTTGAGGTACATTGTCGTACCTGAAAATTTCCAGCACCACAAGGATATCATTCATTGTTTATAAGAAAAAAGTTTGAGCCCCAAACTATAGAATATAGAGTATACCCAAGTCGATCGACAAAAGGCTTCAAGGCCATTATCTTCTTCTCCTTTATCCGAGGCAAAACATTGTCTATATAGAATTGGGCTGCTGCATATTTGGGAATGTTTTTGACTGTTCTTCTGCAGAGGATTAAGAAATAACTCAGTCAAAAATTTATTTGATATATAAATTGTGATACATTTTTTTAATCAGATATAGACACAAGGGACACCCAATGACGCCATGAACCCACAAGCTCACTTTTGAAATCTTCAAACAAGTATATCAACAACAAATAGATAGAGTTGAGAAACAAACCTTATACTAGAGAATAACTCTGCTTTGTCAGTGAACCAGTCAGGTATATCTCGAACAATTCGGACATCATCTTTCAAGTAATCAATGAAATGATCTACATCAAAAATGTCTTCAAATTTCCTGCAAAAAAACGTTTACATATTCAGTAGATTATAGAGGCGAGAGAGAGGGTAACTTAGAGAAGTAATTAAAGAGGAAGAGCAATCAATATCTGAATAAGCTTACGTTTGGTCTTTCCAAATTTGGTCCTGCTTCAGTACTGGTAGAATCAGAGTTGCATTCATAATCTTGGCAACAGCTACTGCATTACAGATCTGGAAACAAAAGCAATAAAAGGCCACAACTCAAATCTTCCAAAATGAAAACAAAAAAACAGCAGCCGTTTGCGTATTGATCCATGATTGGACAATGAAAAGAGGAAAAGGGATAAAAGCATGGCAGATACATACAGCAATTCGCTGCTGATTTAAACCACCCTCAGCATGAATGAAAACATAGCCATTTGTTTCATTCTCAGGAGGAAGATCTGAAAACAAAGTTAATGAGCTGACATCAAACAAACCCAGCTCAAAATACTTAAAACTTTCACGAAAAGACTAGACAACAATGTCAACGGCGATCCTCTTTCCCTTAATACCTGAGATTCCACCAATCCGCCGCTCAGCACAAGGCTTCCAAGAAGTAGTTGCAGACAAAGGATTCTCCCAAGGAGAAGGTGACTCTTTAACCTAGAAATGAAAACAAACACACGATTTCGATTTACGGGATTCAAAAGCTTACGCATTCTACAAACACACATACCAAACTTTCAAACACTTACATGAGGGCAGTTAAGCACAATTCCATCTTTTTTACACAAATATGGTGCATTCTGCAGAAAACAATATAGAGATAGAAGGAATCTTAGTTTGGGAATAATGTAAATCTAATCCACCCAAAACAAAAACCCTTGATTTTACTTCAGACTAATACTTCCCAAAATCGATTCAACAGTTTGAACATAAAGCACAAATCTGGGAAAAGGGAATAAAATTTCTTAGAAGATCTCAATTGTTAGATCGGAAGAAAAGACTTACCAAGTGATTAATAATCCCGTAAACGGAGATCAAGCTTGCAACGGCGAGAATCAATATCAAGAGAAGCGATATTTTATTCTTCTGAGGAGAAACCCTAGGATCGTCGCCGAAGAAAGGAAACAAAGAGTGAAACCCAGATACTGACCAGATCGGACGGTCTCGATCTCTCGAAGGATGTCGTGGTCGACCATCTTCGTCGTCTCCGCCGTTAGGAGAGTGATCGTGGACGTGAGGCGACGAAGAGTCCTCATCTCCGCCTCCGCCGGCACGAAGCGGAGAGGAAGAAGATCGGCTCCCGAGAGAGCTCGAGTGCCGCAACTCCGCCATTGCTCGCCTCGGGCTAAAAGTCGCCAGCTTTATCTAATCGATTCTCTCTCTCTCTCTTCTTCTTCTTCTTCTTCACTATCTCTGTGGATAGCAACAGTTCTTGTTCAGCATGTCAATCGCTGCCATGTGAGGGAAGCTTGGAGAGAGACTCAAACACTTAACAGAGAGAAATTAAAGAAAGCTTTTTTGAAAGGCTTGTTGAGTGTTCATCTTAAAAGTCAAAACTCTCTAAATCAATCAGAGGATTAGTATTTTATATTTACAAAATACATCCCTATTAGTTATTATTATTACATAATCACCCCTAAATTCTTTGGTTTTATCTCTTCTCTTTCATATTCCCTTTCTTAACCTAAACAACAATCTCTCGTCTGGATCATCAGTGAATCGGCTCTTTTATCTCTCCGGCGAGATTCCGACCGGTAAGTCGAATTCCGATCTGATTGTTCTTCTCTGTACTTTCTCAGCTATGATTTTGGAACTCTATTTCGCAGAAAACGAAGTGAAGATAGAACATTTCTCGGGAAAAAATGAACACGATAGCGAAGCGAGTTACGGGGATTGTGACTCGGGCGAGTCATAACCAGTTGCAGCAAGAGCGTGGGATCAGGGTGAAGGTGCTATCCGGAGATCTGGACAAGGCGCTTACGATTTTACAGAGGAAGATGCAATCTAGCGGAATGGAGAGGCTGATAAAAGCGCATCAGAGTCACCACATTAAGAATTCGGAGAAGAAGGTTCTTGCTAGGAAGAATCTAGAACGCAGGATCAAATCTATTGACTTTGCTCGCAAACTCCAATCGATCCTCATCAAGAAAGTCAGGTAACATTTCCGATTTCCGAAATCTTAGGGTTTAGGGTTTAGGGTTTAGGGTTTAATGGTGTTTTTGTTTTGGTTTGTGGAATTTCTCAGAATCATGTACTCACATTTGGGTATTGAAAAAAGCTTAGACTTTTGTAGCTTATAATAGGATCGAACAGATTTTAATGGTTTTATAATTTTCTTGTTTGCAGAGGTTTATGAGAGCTGAGACGAATCGACAGTGCTGCTATAACCATTCATCATCTTCTTTCCATTACATTTTCAGGGAATTAATGTTGATCAGTTACTAGTATGTGTGATATGACACAGTTTTTCATTTTTAACTTTTGATGAATGGAATCATTGTGGAATTGGTATAATCTTGGATTACCATTAGTTGTTTACTCTATTATGAATAATCTTAATCCTAAACAGAAAGGCTTCTATTTCCGCAATTATCAATAATCATTAGGAAGAACATCCGATGCAAGTTGTACGTGTATGCAAAAGTTGTTTCTAGGATCTCAGATAATTTCAAGAAAGGACACAGTGCGCTGCTTCTCTGCCTTTGTATGACCGTGAGCCTCTTTGCTTGAATTGTCTTTCTTGTTCCAGCCATTATTCATGTCGAAGAAGGGGATAAGAGATAGAGTAAGAGCAAATACATTTTCCTACCGCCTAAGATTGTTGGAGAGTACCTCTTGTATGGGTTTTAATTCGTTATTTGCTTCCAGCTTTTGACTAGTATCTGTTTGGTCAGGCTCGGTAGCTGTCTTGCCAACTTCTGCAGTAACAGGCAATGCAGAGTCTGAGTTTCCATGATTGGCGCTGCAGACATTGATCAGGGGAAAAAAATTTCTATCTGCAGAAGCAAAAAACCAAAATACCAGAACAAGAGCATGTCGTTCTTGATCTTTAGGAGGGACATAATAACATGTTCATTGTTTTAGTGAAATATCTTACAAGTACCACTTATGATCCGTCGTTTATATAAAGGGATGTATCAGCTATTCAGCTTGCATCAAGGACTCATCCTCTTCTGTCTTCTTTTCTATCGGAAAATTCTGGAACAGGGTCAAAGATACCATCTTGGATTCTGGATCATGATGGGTTTATAGCTTCCTCAAAGCAAAGAGTGATCAAACCATCGAGAGTAGAAATTTTACTCGAAAGGAGGAAACTTTGGCAGTCCAAAACGATGTTAGCTCAATGAGGTGGTATGCAACATCTCCTTTCTGAAACATTTTACAAAATGAGGATTGAGGGTCTGAACTTCTGAATCTGAATGCATTAGCATGCATAAACCTGTATAAGCAAACCTACCATGAGCTGTTTGTAGTCGATCTGACCAATTGCAGGCCTCTCTGGTTCAGAAGTCTGTGCCTGAGCATAGTGTTTGGTAGACTCTGAGAAATGTTCCTAACATTATGAAACCATGGTCATGAAGAATTCAGATTGGGAGATTGGGGGTAGAGTTAACGGTTAAGTAGAATAACAACAAAACCGAAAAAAGTGCAAGCTAGATCTTATTCATACAAATACAATACAATGTAGCTCTGGTGTTGCTAAGAAACTTGTCAGTCGGATGACAAAGATAGACAGCTTGATTGTATATGTTACACAAGAGCTCAGGACCATTTGTGTAAATCTGAGAAATATCAACAAGGCTTCTGGTGCCTTTCATTGACATGACAGGTAATGTCGATTTTCAATACATGTATTGCTTTTGAGTTGTTCTAAAATTCTACCATTGTTTGTTAAAAACTTCATTTCATTTTCTCAGATATATTCATCAGAAAAACCTCAATTACTCTGAGAATCAAAGATCTTTTAACCTGTAAGTTCTTACCCCCCATCTCTCGTAGAATCGAGATCTCTATCGAGTTTTTAGGTAATTACAATTTCTTCAGTAAACTTTTGAATGAGAAAAGAAAGAGTTTTTCTTTCTTTTTCTTTTGCTTGATCTATAGAGACTAATTTTTGATGTAGTGCAAGGAATCTACAAAAAAGATTACTTGCTTCATTGTATTAGTTTCCTTCTTTATTATTTGTTTTGTAGAGAGATTATTTCCCACAACAAGAATCCTTACTTGAACTTCTCACCAAGTTATCCTCTCTCTCTCTCTCTCACATTTAGAAATTAGAAACAGTTGAAATCTCCCTCTCTCCTCTTATGCTTTCATCTTAACTCTTAATTTCCTTTTTATGCTTTTTAGCTTCTTCCTCTAAATGTCTCATCATCACTATGAAACCAACCCTCATTTCGCACGACTTCCATCGCAGAATCAACATGTCAAAGGCGGTCCTTCGACCTCGCAAACACCTCCGCATCACCAGCCGCTCATCCCGCCCATTCCGCACCACAAAACCCCAAAATCTCACCCAAACGCTCAACCCGGAATCCAAATAAAGCCTCGTGGTCGACAACAACGTCAAGGTCCAATCCAAGAACCGTCACATTCCGCAATACCTTTACCACTAAGCCCAGAAGAGAAACTACCACCAAGAAAAACTCCAAACTCTGCAAAAAGACCATTGCTTTTAAGCCCTGAAGATCATCATCATCATCAACAACAACGACCTTCACCACCACAACCACATCCACCACGCGGTGGAGGCGGTTATACAACAACATTACCTCCGATAGCCAAACCAACTCCCTGGAGAACCGCTCCAACACCATCACCGCATCGCCGTGGCGGCCCACGGTTACCACCACCTTCAAGAGATGAGAGAAACGCAATGACATGGTCAGCTGCATTTTGCTGTGCGGTTTTCTGGATCATTCTTATTCTCGGCGGTCTAATCGTTTTAATCGTGTACCTCGTGTACCGTCCACGCTCTCCTTACATCGACATCTCAGCGGCTAACCTAAACGCTGCTTATCTCGACATGGGTTTCCTTCTAAACGGAGATCTAACCATTTTAGCAAACTTCTCTAATCCAAGCAAGAAAACGAGTGTGGACTTTAACTATGTGATCTTCGAGCTTTACTATTACAACACACTCATAGCGACTCAATACATTGAGCCTTTTAAGGTTCCTAAGAAAACCTCGATGTTTGCGAATGTTCATCTCGTGAGCAGTCAGGTCCAGCTTCAGCCAACGCAGAGCCAGGAGCTGCAGCGTCAGATCGAAACCGGACCGGTTTTGTTGAACCTGAGAGGAACGTTTCACGCACGTTCGAATCTAGGGACATTGTTTAGGTACTCTTATTGGTTGCATACTCATTGCAGCTTTTCTTTGAATAGTCCTCCTTCAGGAACCATGCGAGCTAGAAGATGCAATACCAAACGCTAGCGTTTTGCGATCGCGTTTGCTCTTCTCTTTTTTTTTTTGCCACCTTTAGAAAATAATTAATTTTCTGTATTCGTTGAGATTATTACAAGATTTATTAATTGTTAAATCATTTGATTTTAGTTGCGTCATTATTTTTTTGTGAAAGTAGAATGTTCCAAACTTAAGAGGCTGTTTTAAGACTTTTTGACTTTATAAATGTCACACGAAAAGAAAAGAATAATACTATTTAAATTTGATCTAAATATTTTGACTTGAGCTAGTAATTTACTTGTATAATAATATAACTAATGATTCATGAAAACAATATTCAATAAGTTTTTTTTTTTTCAAATAAATCACAAAATATTTTATTATATAAAGATTGATGCATCTACTTTGTAATTATCATGATTGTGATACGTATCAAATCATTCGATTAGATTTTGACACGTGTAATTTTTTTTTTCAATTATATTTTGACACATGTTAAAAGAGTTTATTTATTTTTAAAAACCAAATTAAAAAACCTAATACTATTATTTTTTATCTGCAATATGCATTATATTGTGAGTTTTTATTCTTTAGATTTATTCTTTTTTTTTTGTCAACAGCTTAACAAACTTACTTACCACTGGTCAGTTACCCAATCCGGTGGTGACGAGTTTACAAAAGAAACATCACGATTAACTAAACGTGCACAATTTGCAAGCCTGTCGACTTCGGAATTAAGGATGCGCGGGATGAGAGATAGATAAAAGAAAGAAAACATCTCTTTTAGCTTCCAAAATTCTTCGAGGTGAATTCCAAGCGCAGGCCACTCCATCGGTATATACACTATCTTCACCAAAGCAGAACAGTCTGTTGCGAAGGTTACCTCTGTCTTCTGCTGGGCGATCAGGCATTGCATTGCCCAAATTAGCGTTTCAATCTCTGAGTGTAGGGAGGATAGACTCCTTTTCAAATTCTGAGCACCCATCATGACCTCTGCATCTTCGTCCTGAAAAGTATACCAACCAAATGCCTGAATACATGTTCGACTCTTTCCAAGAGCCATCAGTATAGCATTTCAGACATGTGTACACCCATCAAGTATACTTTTATGTGGACGCGGTAAAATTTATAAAATTGATATTTGAGAATAAATTTATATTGAAAGTTTCTCATGTTGTGAAAATTATAGAAATAAAAAACGAATTGATGAAACACTTATAATTCGTTTATCATAAGAAACAATATAATATGTCGATTCTGAAATGAAAAAAGGCAAGTCAAATATGATTAAAAAAGAGTATTGAAAAATAGATATATGAGTAACTAAATAATAAAAAGTAAAACATAATTCAAATATGAATATGAAAATCCAATTATTTGGAAATATGTGACAAAATTTAACTAGAAATAAAATAATAGAAAAAAATAAGAGAGTCAAAATAAATAAATTACTATTAGACTCAATTTTTTTATTTACTTTCACAGGTGATTTGATTTTGTTTTTCACTTTTTTTTTCACGGATGATAAAATATTAAATTATAAATCCGCATATTAAATAATAAAATATGGTGACAAATGTAAAACTAATTCAAATAGGAATACTACAACAAGTTCCTATGACAAATAGAAATATGAGTATTTAAATAATAAATAGTAAACTCAATTCAATTAAGAATATGAACAACTAAATATGTAGATACATATGACAAATTTTAATTGGAGACCAAATAACAGAAAAATAAAAGATTCAAAATAAATAAATAACTGTTAGGAATCTTTTTTGGTGATTTTGCATATGCGTTCTCAGTCTTATTTTTTCCATTTTTTCGCTTTCGATTTATTTTACAGGGTATAAATATTTATTACAAATTCGTGTATACGCGGATCCTAAATATAGTACTTTTATATTTAATTATCCTTCATATACATGCATCACATGTATAAAGCATACTATAAATAAAAATTTATGATTAATTTAAAGTAGCACGATATCTTGCCTAGAATATAAATATGTATATTGGTCCATTTTTAATTCTTTTCCGAAGCTTTTTCTAAGAACGAAAAAAAAAAAAAACGCAAAAATGGCCTTATTAAACCAATGCTAATATTTCATTATTACTCAAACAACCTTAGAAAGTTGCTTTTTTATTAAACCAATGCTAATATTTCATTATTACTCAAACAACCTTCTGTACCCGTTTTACCCTTATTTCCTTTGAAGACAAAAAACATTTACGAAACTGCCATTAATAAATTTCCCAAAAAAATGAAAAGTCTACCGTTCTAGTGATGGTCGATTTATTTAATGATCCGTAGACTTAATTCAAGTCCGTAGACTTAGTCCATGAACGGTAGACTTAATATTCAAATGGTAGACTTATTCTATAGATTTATTTTTATTTGGTGGTAGAGATGTTTGGGAGTGGTAGACTTATATTGTGAGTGGTAGAGTTAACGCCAACGGTGGTAGATTTGTTTTCGAGTGGTAGACTTAGTAGTTGAATGGTAGATCTATCTCGTAGATTTATTATTGAGTGGTAGATTTATTTTGTTTGACGGTAAACTAAATATTTGTGGTAGATTTAAATTCATGGGAGGTAGACTTACACGTACGTGTTTTGGATCGTAGACTTATTTATAGTGGTGGCAGATTTATAATATGCCGTAGACTTATTATTGGCGCGGTAGAGTTATTCAATCTTTCGAGTTTACTAAAATAACCTTCAGTTGGTAGATTTATTAGTTACTACGGCGATAGATTTAATATGGTCTTACATACAATGATGGTAGACTTGTATGCTTACATACAATGATGGTAGACTTGTATGCTTACATACAATGATGGTAGATTTGTATACTGACATACAATGATGGTAGACTTGTATGTTTATATACAATGATGGTATACTTGTATTTAAATACAGTGACTTTCTAACGCAAACGCCAGTCGCGAACGTCGTTCGATATACAAGTCTACTATCATTTAGAAAACAAGTCTACCATCATTTAGAAAACAAGTCTACAATGATTTCAATTAGCAAACGCAAGCGTCAATCGCAAACGCATATTACAAACACCAGTCGCAAACGCTGATTACAAATGCCAATCGCACATGCCAATCGCAGACTCTAATTACAAACGCCAGTCGCAAACGCCATTTATAAATAGTGTTCGCTAAATTTTTTTTTTTTTTAATTAAGTTTTTATTAAAAAAAATATATATTTTTTTTTTAATTTTTTTTTTTTTGAAATGCCAATGGCATTTTCGTTATTAAAAAGAAAAAGAGGTTTAAAGGCCTTTTACCAACTTTTGAGCAAACCCATTTTTTCCCAAAGTTGTTTTAGTAATTATGGAATTTTCCAAAATTGTTTGAGTAATTATTCATTTATTTAATTGGGTACATAATTATATACCCAAACAAATCCCTAATCTTTTTTCTCAAACCAAAACCCTAATTTTCTCGATCTTTGTTCGTCAATTAATCGGTGATCATGGCGGACAATCGAAAAAATATTTCCTGTTGTAGTAATCTACTACAACGGCGGTTTCAGAATCTGTTACCGTGGTGATGGTTGTCCATTCAGTCACTCGACGTGCTTTTCTCACCGACCGGAAGACAATTGATGTTTGGTGCGTGAGAAAATGTTGACATGCATCTTTGAACCGAGACGAAGGTGCATGGAGGGATATTAAGCAAAGCATAAGCGAGCTCATGAAAAACACGATATCGAAAGAATTTCTTCACCAAGCAGATAGGTTGAAATTGAATCATCTTGTCTACATATAAACTTTAATTGACCACTGCAAACAAGTGGCATGTAAGTGGAAATATTGAAATTGATATATTATCTCTCGTTGTTACCTTTTTTTCCCTTAATTTTTTATATTGGTAACAAATTTAACTAAGATAAATTTTTATAAGATCCGCAAACTATTGTTTCTATGATGTGATCAATGTTCCTGGTGACTGTATTAATTGTACTTGACGTGCGCATGAAAAAACGATTACTTGGTGTTTGTCTATTCCACCAGCGCCAATTTCTTTCCATCAAATAATTTGTATGAAAATATAGATTATTTGATATGACGAATTCTAGAATGGGACGAGAATGTAGAATTATTTTGGTTTTTTTTTTGAATTTTGTGACGTATTTGGACGGTTAGAGATGACAAGTTATTCAAAGGAATATATTGATTCTTCAACATACAGTTGTGATAGTGTTAAAAACCGTGAGGAGTGGTTTATGGTGAACATTGAGAGTTAGATTGAGGTACGGGGCTCGTGGTCTAGTTAATTATATAATCCCTTGAGACATCAGTCTAATAATATATAGCCACAAGGTTTGGCAAAAAAAAAATTGGAAGCTAGAAAAAAATGAAAAAGGTCAAAAGAAAAGTGCCGATCATAATGGCCCATGAAGCCCAACATTATGAACAACCAGGCTTAGGCGGTATGACCCGCAATGATTCAACCCGACCCGATCGCCCATATCTGGCCCCGTGCGGTTTTGCCCGGAGCTCAAGAAACATCCCTTCATAATTTTGTTTTTTCTTCTTCCTCTTCGTCATTCGTCAGCTCTACACTTCTTCTGCTTTCTTAATTTTGCGTCTCGATTTTGTTGATTTTCCTTAGCAAGGTACGTCTCAGGTCCCTAATTGAGATCTAGTGTCGTTAATTTGGCTTCAAAATGAAGTATTAGGGTTTATGGTTTATACACACAGTAAGGTAATCTCGTGCGAGGTCCGATTTGAATAGTGAAAGCAAGCTCTTTAAGTTAATATCTGATCTGGGTGTATTCTCAAGCTAGATAAGTTTATGATTTCGACGGATTTTCCGATGATGCTGTAGGGTTTTTGACAATGAAGCTTGATACTAGTGGATTAGAGACAACTATGCCTGTGATTGGGTTTGGATCAAGCAGCGAGATGCTTGATGGGTTTTCTTCTGTACCTTCCTTCGATCTTCCTCGTACAACCGATGTGAGCTTTTAGTTTCGAAATTCAATTTCTTTTGGTTTTGCTTTGATTTGATTTGATTGGTAATTTGGTTTTGTGTTGGTTTTAGTTTGATGGGTTTCAGAAAGAAGCTGTACAAATGGTGAAGCCTGCAAAGGGTACAACCACACTCGCGTTTATCTTTAAAGAAGGTGTTATGGTAGCTGCTGATTCTCGAGCAAGCATGGGAGGATATATCTGTATGTTTCTCTTTTGAATATCTTCTTTTATATTTATTTCATATTTCTGTAGGTGGTTTAGTTGTGAGCTCTCTAAAGTTTTCTTCACAATGAGCATAAGGATCTTGACAATGGAGATTGAATTTAGATTCTTGTTGGCTTTATAGTTCTGTGTTGGATTGTTAAACGAAATTTTAATCTTTGTTGGCCGGTGATACTGTACAGTAAAAGAAAGGAGGCATTTGTGTGATTGCTGATGTTTTGTTTGTGTTTTTTAATTCAGCGTCGCAGTCGGTGAAGAAGATTATTGAAATTAATCCTTATATGCTTGGTACAATGGCTGGTGGAGCTGCTGACTGCCAGTTCTGGCACAGAAATCTGGGAATTAAGGTACCTAACCTTTATTTTCTTAGCTTTTTGAATTGATGAATGGAGTCTGTCATTTTCTGTGGCAGTTGGGTTTACTCATTGTCTGTCCTTTGTTCGTATAGCTAGTTTATTGATTTCTGAAAGCAGTTGAGTTATTTGCCTTGTGGGAGACTTAAATGTTTTGTGTGCCGTCTGTTTTCCAAGAATGAGAAAACTTTTCTTATCTGAGATTGACCCTAAGAACATACGTTTTCTTCTATATCGTTAAAACCCGAGGATCAGAATTATTGTACACAGTCGTTCTTCATTTGAGTGGCTTCTCCGATTTCTTGTCCAAATTTTTGTCCCAGTTTTATCCTGTTAATATATTAGCATACGTGGTATTTGTTTTCTAACTTGTATACCAAATCTGCACTATGTTGGAGCCATGTCTCTAAACGAAAGTGTGGTTTATTTGTCTATTGTAGTGCCGTCTACATGAGCTGGCAAACAAAAGGAGAATCTCTGTTTCAGGAGCTTCAAAGCTTCTCGCCAACATGCTCTATTCATACCGTGGAATGGGACTCTCGGTTGGCACAATGATTGCTGGATGGGATGAAACAGTCAGTACACCAAACTTGATATCGTTCTTTCCTTCCCCGTGTATAGTTCTAATAAAAAAAGAGAAATGTTGAAATACTAAAACCCCTCTCTCCGTGGAACAGGGTCCTGGATTGTACTATGTTGACAACGAAGGAGGACGGCTCAAGGGAGACAGATTCTCTGTCGGGTCTGGTTCACCATACGCTTATGGTGTTCTCGACAGCGGGTATTTCTCTATTTCAATAAACATCATTGCTCAACTTCTCTTTTAGTCCAATCATCCTCCAATACAACTTATCGCAGATACAAATTCGATATGTCAGTTGAAGAAGCCTCGGAGTTGGCAAGGAGATCTATCTACCATGCTACATTCCGTGATGGAGCTAGTGGTGGAGTTGCTAGCGGTAAAAGAACAATCCTTTCTTCTTCTTCTTCTGGCAATACATCTTGCGATATATAAGCTTTCTCTAAAAGCAAGGTTTTGATTTGAAAGATTAATTAAACTTTCCACAATCTATATATGATGATCAGTTTACCACGTTGGGCCTAAGGGATGGAAGAAACTCTCTGGAGATGACGTTGGCGAGCTACATTACCATTATTACCCTGTAGCTCCAGCCACCGCGGAACAGGTGATGGAAGAGGCGGCCGAGTAAATACTTTAATTCTCCATAGAGTTTTATGACAACTCCTCTGCTTTATCTGCTATGAACAAAATCGTAGATTCATGTTTCTTTTCTATCGCAAATGATGTTAGTTAGGCCTGGCTATTTGGAAATTAGTGTATCTAAGGATTGCATGCGGATAAACGAATATTGATGTTTTATCATCTTTTGAATCAGGTTGGATATTATGTTTTTTTTGTTCGTAACTTTTGTCTATGGTACATATAAATTAATAATATTGGGATTTTGAAAATTTATTAATTTATAGAATTATTAATTTATAGAATTATTAATTAATCGATAGATTAATATTTATTAATTTATAGTGAGATTTTTCTAGTTTATGATTTTTGTAAAATATCGTTTATATAAAATAAGTAGTTTGCTTTAAAATTCGTACAAATTCTTCTAAAATTTTATTTATTTAAATTTTTTAATATTTTATTGTTTACATATTCATTTTATTCCATATTATGTTAATAATTTTGGTTATCGTAATAGAATGGACGTTAATAGTCCAGTAAATTATCAGGTAAAAATGATACATACTAAAAAAATTAGAGTTTAGAAAAACTACGTGGATGTTGAAGACGAGATAACATTATCCAAAATATTTACGCGTAATAAAAAAATTATCACATCTAGAACTCTTCACAATTTTTAGAAAGAGATCTAGATGACAACACCAAAATTTTTTGATGCAGTAAGGAAAATTAGAGATTAGTTCCAACGAAATTTCAACTTTAAATATAAACATACAATATTATAATTATATTTTACTAAATTTTCTAAGATATCTATATATATATATATATATGCATAAAATTTATAATTATTAATTTAAAATAGGGAAAATGGTTTTCAGCTACCCGAAAGATAGGGTAATATGTAGATAACCATCCCAAATATAGAAATGTGTTTTAAACTACACCAACTAATATACGAAACATACCGACATACACGAAGTATATGCAGTCATGTTGCAAACTACAATTTGGGTTTTATAGAGCTTCAAACAAAAATTTGGGGTCAAACTGTAATTACTTTCTAAAAAAATAATAATTTAAAAAAAATCAAAAATCAAAAAATCAAAAAATATCCAAAAAATTCAAAAATTTAAGAAAAAATAATAATTAAATTTTAGATAAAAATTAAATTATAGTTTCAGTTTTATATTTGAAAAAAAAAATTGTAAAATTACAAAATTTCGAAAATTGAAACTTCAAAAAAATATTACATTCTAAAAAGTAATTGAAAATGTAAGTATATAAGGTTCCAAAATTATATATTTTGAAACCAATTTAATTTGTTAGAAAAAAATAAAACAAAAAGTTAAAAAATGTTTTTTATTATATGTTTTGCGAAGGCGTTAGAGAACATATAAATCGTTAAAAATATAAAATTAAAAATTAAAAGAAGTTAAAAATTTGTAAAATGCCAAAATTTCTAAAATTATGAAAATTCAAAACTTCAAAAAAATCTAGAATTATAATTTTTTTTTGAAAATGTAAGGTATATAGGCTTCCAAAATTATATATCTTGATACTAATTTAATTTGTTAGAAAAAAAAATAAAACAACAAAATTTAAAAAATGTTGGTCCACAAATATAGTTTAGAACATGGGTTTTAAAAAACGTTATTTTCAAAAAAGTATTTTGCGAAGGCGTTAGAGAACGTTCGTAAAAATGTTTAAAATAGAGAAAAATTCATTTTTTGAAAACGTTTTAAGAACATAAGCATATTTCAATCCGATTGTAGCTATAGGCAAGAAGCGGATTTTTGGATTAAAATTGTTGGACTTCGAAAACACCGGAAATTATGAAATACTGTGATTTATATGTTCTCTAACGCCTTCGCAAAACATATAATAGTAAATGTTTTTTTAAATTTTTGTTTTATTGTTTTTCTAACAAATTAAATTGGTTTCCAAATATTTAATTTTGGAACCTTATATACCTTATATTTTCAATTGCTTTTTAGAATGTAAGATTTTTTTGAAGTTTTGAATTTTCGTAGTTTTAAAAATTTTGGGATTTTACAAATTTACATTTAAAAAAAAATGTAAAACTGAAACTATAGTTTAATTTTTATCTAAAATTTAATTTTTTTTTTTTTTAATTTTTGGATGTTTTTTTTTAATTATTTTTTTTATATTTAATGTAATATTTTTTTGAAGTTTCAATTTTCGAAATTTTGGAATTTTACAATTTTTTTTTCCAAATATAAAACTGAAACTATAATTTAATTTTTATCTAAAATTTAATTATTATTATTTTTTAAAATTTTTGAATTTTTTGGATATTTTTTGATTTTTGATTTTTTTAAAATTATTATTTTTAAAAAAATTAATTACAGTTTGACCCCAAATTTTTGTTTGAAACTCTATAAAACCCAAATTGTAGTTTGCTTAATGACTGCATATACTTCGTGTATGTCGATATGTTTCGTATATTAGTTGGTGTAGTTTAAAGCACATTTCTATATTTGGGATGGTTATCAACATATTACTCCATTCTTCGGATAGCTGAAAACCATTTTCTCTTTAAAATATTATTGGGACCATTTTTACATTGGAGCTTCAAAAAATATCAATGATTAGTGGATGAAAATCTCTATATATTAATGGAGGAACATTGCAGGCTATTTTTGCTGACGTGTCAATTCCACAATTTTTTAAGTTTTTTTTATTTAATTAATTTTATATTTAAACTACTATTATTCTAATTGCCAAACACAAATTTTAATCATTTATTTATGAGAGGGTTCAAGTTAACTCTATTGCCAAATATAGTTGAACTATCTATTAATATTTAACGAACCAATCTAAACCAACCATTAGAAAGAAAATACTATGAACGTAAATGGTTACTGTTCATATTATTCTTTAACAAACCAAATTGAACTATTAAAAAAATAATGCAATTGCAGAATACTATGACTCATAATTTTATATTTCATGGAAGATTGATATAACCGGTTGGTTTACTGTGTAAATATCGACTAGATTAATTTGTTAGGATTGTTTTCGTTTATTGTTTGTTTATTATTACCAATTTTGTATCTTTCTTTTTCGAAGGATCACATGTTTTTTTTTTTTTTTACTAAATACATAATTTTCTTTTTTTTTTCTTGAATTTTAGTTTTAATCTTAATTAAATTAATTTATATTACCAAAATATGGTTTGAGAATATTTTATTATAATAACATTTGAATTTGAATATATTTAAGGTGACCTAAAATTTAATTTTGAGTTACGAGATATTGTTTGAAAATATTTTACAATATCGTGTGAAAGTATGTAGGCTAATTCTTTTTAAAATATGTGCTAATTTTTTAAAATGTAAATTAAATATTTTTAGAAAGTTTTAAGTAAACTCTACATTACATTTTAAACATAACAAACAATGAAATGACATTTAAATATTTTAGAAGATTGTTTATATTTCAAATCATATATGCTCAACGTATCCAAAAAAATTTCTAAAGCATTTTATTAATCTAAGTGCTATATATCATAGACATTTCACACAAATTTGTAGAAATAAATATATCAAATGTTTTGAAAATGTTCAGTGCTCACAAATTATGATTGATGTTATAATGTATATGTATATTTTTTATTGACCAAGAAACTAAAAACCCGTTGTTTTGAATTATTTTACGGGTGGAACACATTTCTATACAAAACAATCGCAGATTCAAATATACACAAGTGGATTTTGGATTCTGTATAATAATTTTAACCAATAACTACAATTGATTTTTTTAACTAAAACAATACTGGTATTAATAATATTTAATTACATTTATAATTTAATAAATAAAATAAAAATCAAAAACAAATATACTGATCCAAAGTACATATACACAATTCATTCAATCTGATAATTTTGTTGCCTAATTATATTAACAATCTTTAGCCATATCTACATATACATGTAATCAAACAATTTTTAAATTATATTAACGGTTACAATTAAATCCGTGCAAAGCACGGTACTAACCTAATATTAATTAAAGACTAACTATTTGAATTTAGATTTCCTATAACAAATCAGATAATAGAACGGGTACCCATTTTTCCGAATATGATACATAAGGATCTATTCAGATATCAGATATCCTACAATACAAATATATTTGCCCTGTCCCTAACCCTACTATGAAATAATTGTTTTGGGAGTTAGCTCAACTGTCTTTGTCAGACGTCATTAACGTTTATCACGATGGCTCTGTCGTGTGTTCATCAATTTTTTTATTTTTTCTTTTAGTTGATTGGTTAAAATATATTAATGAAAATAAAAATAGTTGAAAACAGATCAATCATCACAAATGTGAGAAATGTGAATATATAAAAGCACAAGCTCCCTTCATCATCATCATCATCATTCAAGAAAGCACAAGCTATACAAGAAAATGGTTACGATTTGGTTTCTATCACTTCTCTTTCTCGCATGTCTTCTTCTCGCCGCCTTCAAATGCAAGAAGCAACAACGAGTACCACCATCTCCTCCTGGTTTTCCGATCATCGGAAACTTACACCAACTCGGAGAATTACCACATCAATCTCTTTGGAGACTCTCCAGAAAGTATGGTCCTGTGATGCTTTTGAAGCTTGGAAGTGTCCCAACAGTCGTAGTTTCTTCCTCAGAAACAGCAAAACAAGCACTGAAAATCCATGACCTCCATTGTTGTAGCCGTCCAAGCTCAGCAGGTAAACACTAAAGTTTTTGTTTTTTAATTCCTCTGTTCATAGGTTTCAATAAAACTCATGATTGTTTTGATAATTTCATAGGGCCAAGAGAGCTCTCTTACAACTATCTGGACATTGCTTTCTCTCCCTTTGATGATTATTGGAAAGAGCTAAAGAGGATGTGTGTGCAAGAGCTCTTCAGTGCTAAACGTGTTCACTCGATTCAACCTATAAAGGACGAGGAAGTCAAGAAACTGATCGATTCAGTCGCGGAATCAGCTTCTCAGAAAACACCGGTTAACTTGAGCGAGAAGTTTCTTGCTTTAACTGTTGGCGTGATATGCAAGGCAGCATTTGGTGTGAGTTTCCACGGAACTGTGCTCAACAATGACAGATTCGACAAGTTAATCCTCGAGTCTTTTTTGTTTTTGGGGAGCTTCTCTGCCTCGGATTTTTTCCCAAATGGCGGCTGGATCATCGACTGGCTCACGGGTTTACAAGGTCGGAGAGAGAGAAGCGTGAGAGATCTCGATGCGTTCTATGAACAAATGTTTGATCTACACAAACATGGAAACAGAGAAGGAGTCGAAGATTTTGTGGACTTGCTCTTGAGGTTGGAGAAAGAAGAAACTGTTCTTGGATATGGCAAGCTTACAAGAAACCATATCAAAGCAATCTTAATGGTAAATACACACACAAAGATTCGCAATCATATACCGAAACATTATACCAGAAGATTATAACATTTTTGTTTTATGATCTTATCACAGAATGTTCTAATTGGGGCCATAGGTACTTCTGCAATAACAATGACATGGGCAATGACAGAACTTATGAGAAACCCGCGAGCCATGAAGAAAGTACAATCAGAAATCAGAAACCAAATGATGAAAAAATCATTGATCACCTTGGATGACGTAGATCAGCTCCATTACCTGAAAATGGTGATCAAAGAAACATGGAGGCTACATCCTCCAGCACCTCTTCTTGTTCCAAGAGAAGTAATGTCTGAATTTGAGATCAATGGCTACAAAATCCAACCCAAGACACTGCTTTATGTGAATGTATGGGCTATCGGGCGTGATCCCGATACCTGGAAAGATCCAGAGGTGTTTCTCCCTGAACGGTTTATTGATAATAACATTGATGCAAAAGGACAGAACTTCGAGCTGTTACCGTTTGGAAGCGGTCGGAGAATCTGTCCTGCAATGTACATGGGGACAACAATGGTGGAGTTTGGTCTTGCTAATATGTTGTATCATTTTGATTGGAAATTACCAGAAGGCATGGTGGTCGAAGATATCGACGTGGAAGAATCTCCTGGACTCAATGTGAGCAAGAAAAATGAGCTTATACTTGTTCCTGTGAAGTATTTATTAGATCATTCATAACTTAAAATAAGTTATTTTTTTCATGAGATTGCAAAAGAAAATGAAGCATCGATTGTACTAAAAAAAAACTAAATTTTGTGTTCCTTTGTTTCTCGTCGTGTTATTCCAACAATATTGACGAAACATGAAAGAGAAACCGCAAAAACAGAATGTAGAGACACGATTCTATAAGGTGGAGAGACCTTTAGTCTAGTGATACTTTTGTGCAAAGCACTTGGGAAGTCTTATCCTCTCAGTAGGGAAAATCATTAAAATATTTTCTCAGCGGTGGTGGTTGGATAGTAGAATGACAATATATGTATGTATGTCTTATGGTGTAAATTTGCAGAGGTTCAAAGTCAATTTTTGTTCAGAACTGAGAGCGTTTGCTTCTGAATTAATGGGTTTTGGACTTGTTTCGATGACGCGGAATCCCTACTAATATGGTGTCGGGGATTCTGGTCTTTCGAACCATGATGTTTAACATGGAACATATGTGTCTCTACAAATTTGCATACATGTGGGATTAGTTAGGTTCGTCCGGACTATGTAAAAAAAAAATCTGCCCGAATTATCAGAAAAACAAAATTCGATGACTTGAGAACTTCAAGTCTGATTTCCCATTGTCAGAAATCGTTTAAATGATCTTTACAGACTCACTTAATCAAATTGGTTTAACGTCTATTATCTCTCTCTACATTGAAAAAAAGAGTACATATAATATCACATAAAATATATTAAATTTTATAAAAATGGTTGTTATATGTCATATATCATAATTTTATATTATTATAGTACAGTATTTATATACATATATAAATTTATTATATATTGTATTATTATAATCGAGACACTAAAAAAATTTAATTTACAATACTTAACTAATATACACCAATTAAACTTTCGTTAAAAAAAATCACAGCTGAAATTCTATGACAAACAATTTGCTTTATACGATTCTGTTGCTTTTAGAAAGAGTCAATTTGGCAAATACCAAGTTGAGAGAAAAGAATTAAAGGATCGGGTAAATGCTTTATTTATTTGCAAAGATGGAGAGAGAAATTTTATGGACTACCAAAAATATCATTCTATTTATGGAGGAGAGATTTGAGACAACAATTGCATGAGGTTGGCCATTTATCATCATGCTCTACATTTTACGTGAAACGAGGTAGATATTTTTTATTAATAAATATTTAATGATTTATAGGACGCATCATCTATTATATTATTAAAAAGGTAATTATGCACCAGAATAAAAATTAAGTTTTGGATAATTTTATTACAACTTTAATGAAAATAATCGATTCTTATTGGTTTAAAATAAAAGTTGAGTTTTGGATAATTTTACTACAACTTTAATGAAAATACTCGATTTTTATTGGTTTAAATAGTCGATATTTTCTATTATTGTTTCACGATTATTTTTTTTGTTGATATATGGCATCGAATATAATGTGCTTTGTTTTATATTTTTTTTTAAATATAGATATACATAAGAATCGAAAATTATCATATATACACCTAAGAATCAAATGCTTATAAATAGCTGCATCGAATATAATGTGCTTTGTTTTATAAATTTTTTTAAGTATATATATATATATAAGAAAAGAAAATTATCATATGTAAACCCTAAGAATCAATGCTTATATATAGTTGCCTCTTTGTTTCGTTATTAAACAAATCTTAGCTCTCTCTTTACTTCAGAATTTAGTTTCGTAGTATGCATCTGTTTTTTATATTCATATATACTATTTGTTCACTTTGATCATAAGATTTGTACTTTTGATAGTCTTTTAGTTTTGTTTGTTCGATTATTGGTCTGATTGTGTTCTTATGTTTGCTAGGTTTCACAACTTACAACTACGGTTAAGAAGGTACGTTTTCTTTGTATATTAACTATTTTATTTTACTGTTTTAGATCTTTTCATATTTTTTTTTCTAACTGATGTTATCTATGTAAACCCTAACAATCTTACTCTTATTTTATTTCTAACAATAGGTTGCATTACTATGGGTCCGGTTACGAGAAGAAGTTCACTCCTATTTTGTTTCTAAGAGAACTTACTCCTCTTTTAACGAGTTGTAAGGTCAAAATGATGGTGTTGCATCTGTGGGAGTCATCTTATGTCAAGTGGGGAAAAACCATTGACATGGTCGTAGTGGATGCGGATGTTAGTTCCATATTATTCTATCATATTTTAGTTATATGTTAGCGTATATATATCATCTATTGTTTGGTTATTTTCGTATATAATATATTGAATTGTTTTATCAAGTGTTTTGCTTTCAAATTTCAGGGTACGAGGATGCATGCATCAATCGATAAAAATTTGGTTGCTCAGTTTAAAGAAGTTTTGATTAATGTCGATCCATAATCCTTAACCCTTTTAAGGTAGCCGTTTACAAAAAGTGTTTTCTCTCTTCTCCATCAGAATGGTGAGGCTATGCTCTTTCTACTATAAACCTTTAACAGAGTCAAGATTTTAATAAGTTTGACGAAAGAAAATATAAATCATACACTCAAGTAGTATACAAAGTGTTTTTTATTGTTCAAAATGATGACACTCCCTTGCAAGCCTAACAAGGAAAAAAATCTATTATTAATTTCAAGAGCGAATTTGCTAGATAGGCCAAAATTTTAAGCAAAATTTGCAAAAATAGACCATAATTTGTAGTAGTACTGGTGTTGTGTCATAACACGGATTAACACCTACATAATGTATATTTTTGACAAATTTTTTTTTGACAAAACTAACGCGGTGATAGTAAATCAATGATATGTTTTTTTAAGTGAGATTTATAGACATATGCGATCATATCATCAAACGGTTCAAGCTAATATAAGCCTAATGCATATTGTGTTTGTTAATAGTGAGATCTCTGTTTTGTCGATAGCTAATAATGACTAGGATGTGGTTGTTAGAGTTGAGCATCTGGGAGGGATAATCTTAGTTTTGTTTAAAGAGTATATTGTGTTTTAAAAAAGAAATATTGTAGTGGTTTAGTAAGAATTGAATCTTAAAAATCTTGGTTTATATAAAATTTTTGATGGTCTACATGCTTACTATCCTCTCTTTGTCAGTTTTCTTTTATGAAAAAAAAAATAATTGATTTTTTGAACCATATGTATTTCTTTTCAAATCCTCAACTTTTTATGCGATTCTTCCAATTTAGTACAGTAGAATTCATATTTTTGTAGATATATGATTTGTGACTTAGAGGGGCGGCGTTGAGGGCGAGCAACCGGTGCAATTGCCAAGGCCAATTTTTTTTTCCTTTGTATTTTAGGACTCAAATTTCTTTAAAATTTGTAAAAAGAGCCCAAATTTTTTTTTTATACATTATATACCCCATATTTAAAAAAACAATTTGCACAGGGCCCACAAATTTAATGAGCCGCCCCTGGTGACTTACATTGTGTTCCAGGTGTTGGTCTATTTTACTTTCACGAGAATAACGAAGTAGAATAATGTATTCCCCTTTCCATATAAGCTTCCAGAGAAGTTCAGTCAAGAAACGTAATTCATCCAAGCGAAGTAGATATGCAATTTTCCATCCATAATTACATAGTCAATAAAATATTATGTATTAGGTTCTCCAGCTCCCTAATTTTCAGGTTCTTGATGTTAGGATCACATGTGAGAAACACTACATGTTTATATGGAGAGGGAAATTCTTTAAAGAGGATACTCTACGTTTTCAAAAAGAAGGGGAGACTTTATAGATCATGATGAACCTGGAATATTTGGAGTCTTATTGATGACATTGGCAGATAAAATACTTCTTTTCCGATCGATAAGATTAATAGAAAATAAATGAGAGTTTTACAATTCTTGGTATTTTATGTGTTATTTTCTCAGCCGTATGTTGTATCTGATAAGTACATATTAGTTGTTTCCCTAAATATTATATAGTCTACACACTGCTTCTTAATACCGAACAAAATCACTTTTGCATGTACATTTAATATAGGAATACATATAAATGGTTTAACAAAAAAAAAAAAGACCGATCATTGCAACTTCAAAACCATTTTCTATCAAAACTCAAAATTTAAAGATATCCAATAATGCATATAGGTACAAGATATGTATAGAGTTAATATTTTTATGTCTAAAAACTTAAATTGTCGATATGACCATTGTGTTTTCTTTTTTCACATATAATTTTTTTGTTTTATCCTAATGTTAATAAAATCTCTTTTTATGTACTCTCGCATGATTTTTTTTGTTTTATCATCACTCTCACAAAATATCATTATTAAATCAAACATAATGTAGTTAAATATCAAAATCAAACATAATGTAATTAAAATATCGAAAATTTTATATTTGAGACGAGCATGTCATATAAATCAGTCAATAGTGCTTAAAATATTTGTTAGTTTCCACAAACTAACGATTAATATTAATCAATAGTACTTATATAATCTGTTACGTTTAAATAAATCAAATAAAATTTTATATTTAATTATAGATCATATTATATAATACTAAATTAACTTTTTACTTATTATTAATGTCCGCACCGTTATAAATCATATTATATAATATTAGAATTAATATTTTATTTATTATTAATGCCGCACATAGTGCGGACCAACCACCGCACTGTAACTTTTACGTAATGTATTAAAAATATATCTTGGTATTACAGAAACTATTATTTCGCGTGATATATTAATAGATACCATTATGTATTAACATGTTGCATGATTATGTTATGTATTAATATCAGTTTATTAACTATCTAAGTAATGTATATCCCGAACATATAGTTAACTATCTTTAATATTTTGGGTGAATTTTATAAAATGACACTTTTTGAATTTTTTTTTCTCAGTTTGGCAAAGCGAAGAATAATATTTTTGTTTTGCAAAATTGAGGGAAAAAACGAGAAAATATTTTTAATGATTTTTATGTACGTACACGTTATACAATGTATACGTCCACCATATAACCCTTAATTTAGAAACACTAACGTTTAATATATATAGTGTACATACTATGACATATGGTATATACATATCATATTAAAACCCTAAAACAATAAACATAACCTCTTAATATATACATGTGCTGTACGTACTATAATATATGATGTATATATATTATAATAAATACTAACTATTCTCAAATTTATGTATGTTTACACTTTGGCGGACCTAGCATTTTTTTTACCGGGATCAAAAATTATTATTTTATAATTATTTTAAATATAATATTACTGCAAAATATTTATTATATAGTGTATTAAAAATTAAATTTTAAAATATTTATTATTTAGAGTAATAGAAATTGGCCCAGATAACAATGGATAAAAACAAAAAATAGAGTGCAAAAAGAAAATTGAACTCGGGTAAAGGGGTTAAAAGAGAAATTGCACTCGATGACTATAGATAAAACAGTATTTATAAATGTAACCAAGACACTATTACTCACACTGTTCCACTTTCACTAATCCGAAAACACCCCTATTCTCATTTTGAATTTAAACGCATATACAGTAATGTGTGTCAGATTACCTATACATATGATTGACATATATGTATTGAACAGACTAGATTAGATTATATTAGAAATATTATGTGTTCTCTCTCTTATTCTCCTACTCTCTGATACGAAAAAGATTGCTTTCTCTCTTAGTCTCTTACTCGCTCTCTCACTCTCTCACTTATCTATTTTTCTCTCAAATCCAACAACCACCGATTAGCAGATGCAACTATTTATACTCTGATTTTTGAAAATCCAATCAATTTTCACCGATAAACAACGGCGTCGACGACATCGTTCGAGAACCAACAATTTTCATTTGTTTTTGTCTTGGTTTATTATATTCGATGACAGATCCAGAAGGTTAGTCTAAAGGTACCAAATCGAAGCTCTTTCCTCTCTCTTTGTAAGATATGCTCTGTATTCACTGCCGCATCGGCTCGGGAAGTAACCAGAACTGAGTCAACTCATTGAGTCAACTCGGTGAGATGGGTTGAAGTCGATTCAGTGTGTTAACTTCTTCGTTATCAGCTATTATATTTGTTAGATGTTTAACATTGAGTTTTGCTAGTATGTTGAATATGTTCAATCAGTAAACATCTAACAATACTTATTACCGATAAATAAAATGTTATCCGCTATTATATATGGACCTCTAAATCTCAGATCCAAACATCTTTCTTTTCGCCGGTGCCGAAGAATCATGGCAAGAGGAAGAATCATGGTGGTTTAAAATCCGATCAAGGAGATGTACGCATGAAATCTAGCTCTCTTCCTCGTATATATATATTTGAGTCAAACCAATTTCATCGCTGCCGACGGAGAGAACGTTACCGTAAATCATCATATGCAGATAGGTGTTCGTGGTTTGAGTTAAAAATCAAAATTTGCACTGAGATTTGGTTTTGAAGTATCCATCTAAATTTGGAACCAATCATCTAAACTCAAACATATCAAACTAACATTGTTATTAACCGAGTAATTCACCTATTTTATCCGACTATTATCCGTATCATCCGAATCATCCGAATATTATCTAAGTTTCACCCACTTTACAATTACATCGATGCTGCTTCATACTGAAGGTATTCATCCAACATTGGAATTATAGCCATCTCACATTTTTTATTACAACCATTGTTAACAATTCGTTCACATCTTTATCCAAGTTGCGGTCTTAAAAGCCAACATATGTGGTTACAAACACAAATAAAAGTATTACATGTAGACCGAATGTATTTGAAGTATCCATCTAAATTTGAAATCAATCATATAAACTTAAATATATACGACTAACACTGTTATTAACCGAATAAGTCAGTTTTATCCGGCTATTATCCGAGTCTAACACATTTTTTATCCGACTATTATCCGTATCATCCGAATATTATCTAAGTTTCACCCACTTTACAATTACATCGATGCTGCTTAATACTGAAGGTATTCAGCCAACATTGGAATTATAGTCATCTCACATTTTTTTCATTACAACCATTGTTAACAATTTGTTCACATCTTTATCCAAGTTGCGACTTTAAAAGCCAACATATGGGGTTACAAACACAAATATGAGTATTACATGTGGACCGAATGTATTTGAAGTATCCATTTAAATTTAGAATCAATCATCTAAACTTAAATATCTCTGACTAACACTGTTATTAACCGAATAAATCACATGTTTTATCCGGTCATTATCTATATTATCCGAGTATAACACATATTTTATCCGGCTATTATCTATATTGTCTGAATATTTTCTAAGTTTACCCACTTTACAAAGTTACTTATGTTGCTTAACATTGTGTATCCAACCAACCTTCGAATTATAATCATCTCACAATATTTTTGTTAAAACCATTGGTATCAATCACATCTTTATAAATGTTCTTATAACCTTAAAAGACATCTTTTTTTGTTACACACATAAATAGTTGGAACCAATAATCTAAATTCAAACAGATCCAACTAACATTATTGTTAACCGAGTAAGACACATCTTTTATCAGGCTATAGTGTCTTCCTTCATCGGTTAGCAGAAATATTACCCCGATAATATCTCTTCACGGTTAACACATTAGAAACAACTTCAAACACATGTGTGGTGCATTTAATACTCCTCAATGAGTCAGCTTTTTTGTGTGGTTCGAATTAAACAACGTGGATCCCCTAGGATTATGTAGTTTCATAAGATCTAATGAGATTTTATTCTTCCCGCCTAAATAACACATCACGTGCTATTATCCAAAGGTAATACCGACTACTCACAGATGAGGTCAATACATTTTACCTCTGCGATAGTCAACTTAGTCACTTTTCTAATTTTGGTCATTTTTTTGGTTATGTAGCTAATTGACTCTTGAAAATAAATTTAAAATTATACTTTATATTTTTTAAGGAATGTCAACTGACCCCTATACTCTCTACGTGGATCCGCCCCTGTGTCTACATTTGTATACGGTGTGTACATATATGAAATCCATTATTTTTCATTAAGGATATATATATATATATATGTGTTTTTAATTAATTTGCCTAAACACAAAAGTTATTTTCACTTTGTAAAACTAAAAAATAAAAACTTAAATATGTGAGTGAGCTCTACATATATAACTTTAATATTTTTTATATAATTAGGTCTCTATCATTACTTTAGTTAGTAGACTAATTTCATATTTGAACCACGGATAGCTACTAGCGTTTAAGATATGAACAACCTTTCAGGTGTGTGTGCAGAAAATTCTTGGAGAAATCATAACACTAAATCTTTTGACTGACTTTAATTTAAAAAAAAAAAAAAAACCACTTCATTCAAATTCAATTATGTTAGTTTTTTTTTTTTTTGTCTGGGCAATAAGCCCTTACACATTTCACCTCATCCCGAGGATCTTTTGGGGTCGAACCCATTGACGCCAGAGAAGCAGAGCATTGGTAGGAACCACCCGCCTAAGATGCTCTCAGCATTTATGTTAGTTTTTTTTTTCCGACTGAAAAGATCATTTATGTTATGTTAGTCTAGAGTTATGACTTTGAGCTATATTACTTGTTGTCTTGGCCAAACACAATGTAAAATAGAACCAACTATATCATCACTAAGTAACGATGGGCCGACAAAAAAATAAGGAGGGATAAAACTTTATTAAAAAGTAACCATGATTAATAATTTAAAATATAAATAAATAATTTGAATAATTGGTGTTGCTAATCCAACTCAAAATACATTAATACCACTTGACATTATTTATAGATATTTTTGTTTGGGATGATTTTTTGCCTATAAATTCGGCAGCAATGCATAGACAAGCCAACGTTAAAAATATTTCATGAACAAAAAAACAAAACTTTTGCTTTTCGCAAGAACTAATACATAGTCAACCTCCGTGGTTAGACCCACATAATAGCGTTCCCAAAAACTGAATTTTTGAAAAATTTCTTATACACTTCCGACGGTGGACCATTGTCCGAGCCACTCGAAGCCAACCCGAACGGCTTGGCATTGGAAGATAGACCCGTCAAAAGCTTACTTAGAAGATGTCAAAGCAGCAACAACCAAATGCTAAAAGCTTTCGGCTGGCGGAAGCAACAAAACGAAAACATAGCAACTACTAAGAATTTTTATTTTGTTACAAAAAAGCAACGACTAACAGCTGAAATCTTCTAGTAGGCGGAAGCAACAAAAAATTAAAATAAACGACTAAGTAGATATGATTTCCGGTTGACAGAGGATGGAACATGCCTCAACGGTTCTTATGTATAATCATTGGAAGACCCCGCCAACAGATCTCTGAAACTTATCTTAAAATGATTTCAGCTTGCATACTACTTGAGTTATTGTTTGGATTTGATGTTTGATGGGCCTAGCGCTTTAACCTGCGAGAGTTGAGTTACTGAGTTAGGTGAACAATTGAACATGCATATAAAGGCTTGTTTAACTATGTTATTGAATGCGATAATTGATTAATAGGATTGTTAGGCATAGATGATTATCGCCACGAGAGTGGGTTAGTCATATGATAGTGATATGAGTTATAGAACGAAGGAAAAATGATGTCAATTACCTCTAGAAATAGAACTTGAATAATTCGAACTATGAATCCCTAAGAAAATCGTGAATGCCCAACGTTTAAATTAAAATTCCTTACAACGCTTTTATTTTTATTGCTTTTTATTATTTGCATCAAAAACCCCAAAACCCTATTATTTGCATACTTAGCTTAATCCTTAGTTCAAGATTATTATTGTGCACTCTTGTTTTCTTATATTCGATCCTTAAAGTATTGCAATTGATCGATGTGCACTTGCAGCTAGATCATTGTGTCCTAAGGTAAAACATGACACACGTCAATACCGTCGTTCTTTGAGGATGGAGATAGAGTAGAGGAACCTTATTTAGAAGTCTGGAAGTTCTTTGATTTGTTAGATGCAGCTAAGCATCCGCTATACGCTTGTTGTAAAGAGGGTCATTTGTCTTTATACTCTGCAGCTAGGTTGATGATCATAAAGGCAAATTAGAATTTGACCGAGGATTGTATGGATGCGATAGCTGATTATGTGAAAGGTATTATGCTTGAAGATAATCTTGCACCAACTTCATACTATGACATACATAAACTGGTAGCTGGTCTTGGTTTGTTGTATCAGATGATAGATGTGTGCATCGAAAATTGTATGATCTACTGGAGGGAGGACGAATACCTCTTGGCATGTCGCTTTTTTGCAAACTGCGATTTCGGGTAACAAGTGGAAGAGTTCGAGTCCCGTATAAGAGGATGTGATATTTGCCATAAAAAAGAGGTTGAAGAGGTTATATCAATCTGAGCGCACGACAGACCCAATGAGATGGCATACTGAGCATACATTTGATGGAGAAATTACGCATCCCTTAAATACAGAAGCATGAAAATATTTTCAATCATATCGAAAATGATCATATCTAATACGGAGAACAAGAACAACAACAAGAAAACAAAAATGATCAAAAGAGCAAGGATGCTACAAGATAGTTTAATTGACTTTATGTTTTTATAAACCGTCAAGCCGGAGATCGGATAAACCAAAAATAAAATTGTAAACAAGATTTCCATCTCTAAGTAAAACCATATCAATTTTTAAAACGAAAGCAATTGTTAACTTATATACAGATAATAATTTTCACATAAATCCGCCAGAACTAATCCTTAAAATTATAAATATTATCCAAAACATATAACCATCATACAAAAAAAAACCCGTTGGAGTTAACAAAAACATCACTGTATTAAATTCTAAATTTATCATCTTACTAATAACTAATACCATCTCATCATATCTGTCATACCTAATAAAATTCAAAACTAATCAAAACAATACATTACTAAGTTATAGAATTATAAACATTCATTAATCGTCATGCTCGCGCATGGCGCGGACGAACCATCTAGTAAATATTATTAAATCTAATTTTCTATAATAAATATAGTTTAGATTTAAATAACAGCATCTTAGTAATTTTAGGAAGTTCTTACATTTTGTTCCCAAACGTTTTTGGAGAAATTTCAAAAATACCATTTTTAAAATATCACTTTTCAAAATACCACTATGCATTGTTCATTTTTCAAAAATACTTTTATAAATCTCCTTATAAATGTTATTGTTGGGGATAAAATAATCCCCTTCGAGTTAAGCGAATCGCTTAATGCCACATGTCTTTAGTTTAGGCGAATCTCTTAGCGCCATTTGTGTAGTTGGTCTACTAGATCGAGTCCTAGTAGTATTTAGGCCTGAATCAACAATGGCCCAAGTAACTTGATGGGTAAGGCCACCTGTAACTGATCCCCGTCCCGGGTAGTGTGGCCATGCTACCATGGATGATCTGGGTCAGAGATTGACTGGTCAGACGAATAAGTACCCCCATCAGTACCCGGAAACAGCGCACATAGCCCGAAGTCCCGTATTAGAAACTCTTGCTAGGTATGAAATTTCTTCCTTAGGCGCGAAACTCAAATCTTTTCAAATATCTAAGCTAAGTCTTTGGTCAAAGGGTAAAAACATCTTTCACCTTATGCGTGTTAGGGTAAAAACAAGTGGTCCCCGCTAAAAGAACGATTAAATCACAAAGACTGATTTCGAGGAGCACCCCATCATCAGACCCGCCGCACCATACACTGCCACCAGTACGGAAAAGGTCAGGCTCAACGACTCAGAACCGTATTGTCGGCCAACTAGCAAGAGAAGACAAATATGTTAAGTGAAAAACACCCAAGTGCATCGTACCGGGTCAAACCCGAGGATCCAGACCCAACCCAATTAAGGACGCAGAACCCGATATACGAGCCCGAGCAGATAAAAGTCTATAAATACACCCCTCATTTACTTCAGAAAAGGATCCCGATTCTCACCCGAGAAAACTCATACTAAAAGCCCATTTATCTTGAGACTAAGGCCCAATCCTTCGAGATCCTAGTCTCTTTTCGGCTGTTTAGGGCCATTCTCTCCAGATCCTTCTCGAATATCTCTCTCTTTTCCAGTCATTCTTTGACCATTTTCTCTCTAAATACTCCGTTTCCACTCTACCTCACCGCAAATTTCTTTCTCTATATATTCTGATATACCGTGGACCATCCCTTGCTCGGCCCGATGTACCCCATTCCACTCTCTTTCTCGTTTTTCGACTTTCTTTCCTTGCTATCCACGACTCCCCCGTGGTCTTTCTTCTTTTCTCTCTTTCTGCTCTTTTCTGACTTGAGCGTCGGAGAGCCGTCGGGAAACATCCCCCAATCGTGTTTTTCCGGCCTTTACGTGTTTGTTGATTGCGCCTGAGCTGATCCCCACAGTGGTTGTTCAAGAGGATTAAAAATCTCCGAAACAGTTAGATTTTTTTTTTTTTATAATAAATAACCTTATCAAACACTAGATTTAGGACCCACATATATGCGGGTTATAATTTATTATTTTATAATCTATGAAAAAAACTAAACACGAAAATAGTAAACAAAATCAGATCACCCGTAAAAAAAAAATTGAAAATTTTAATATGAAACCACTAATTGAGAAGTTTAACACTTATTTATTTATTTTGATTTTTTTTATTATTTTATTTCCAATTTAATTCATATTTTAAAATAATTAGTTTTTCATATTGTCATTTGAATTATGTTTAGTTTTTACTAGTTTATACTCAGTCATCTATTTTTTGCAAAATTTTGATGAATTGATGATCATATTTCTATTTGAATCATTGTTACTCTTTCAATATTTTATAACCCGTTAAAAAAAAAAAATACGAAAAAGTGGAAAAAAATATGATCACCCATGAAAATAAATAAAATAAGATTGAAAATTGATGTAAAAACCACTGATACAAAAGCGTAACACTTAGTTATTCATTTTGTCTCCTATTTTTTTATATTATTTTATTTTAAAAGATTTATTGTTATATTTTTTCAAATAATTAGCTTTATTTATTCCTATTTGAATTAGGTTTATCTTTTATATGTAGTTACAAATATTATTTCAAAATCTTGACGAATTGATTATCATATTGATATTTAAATAGATCTATTCATTTTTAATCATATTTGAATTTTTTTTTTTTTTTAAATCGACATATTATATTTCTTTTGATGAAAAACGAATTATAAGTTTTTCATCACTTAATTTTTTATTTTCTATCATTTTCACAACATTGAAAACTTTCGATATAATAATTTTTCGCAAACATCAATTTTGTAAATTTTACCGCGTCTACATAATGGTAAGGCAAAAAAAAAAAACTCACAATATATTACAATTTATAAAGGTATTATGTTTTTAATTTTTCTTGTGTTATTAGATTTTTTTAAATCAATAAAAAGTTGTGATATATGTCAAAATCTAATTGGTATTTTTTTTTTATATGTCGGAATCTGATCGACTAGTTGACACGTATTGCAATAATGTTAGTTACAAAGTTGACGCATCATGTTTTTAATAATAAAATCTTATTCGGAATCTAAATTATTAGGAAAAATAATTATAAGAAAATAATTTATTTATGTAATTTAATTCAAAAATATAATGGTATTACGTTTTTTCAAATAGAAAAATTATTTTAAAATGAAAAAAAAAACTGAAGAAAAAAAAATAAGATCACTCATAAAAGTAATAAATAAGATTCATAATGCCGATGCAAAACCACCGACAGAGTAGCGTAAAAAATTACTTATTTAGTTGAATTCTTTTACTATTATTTGGGTTTAATTAAATTTTATCATTTTTTTTAATATTTATGTTTTTACTATTCCTATTTGAATTATGTTTACTTTTTATTATTTAGTTACTCATATATATATATATATATAGATCTACGAATTAGCAAAAGGAAAATTTATGAAATATATTTTTTAAAATTTTTTAATGAAAACGAATTATAAGTATTTCATCACTTAATTTCTTATTTTCTATAAGTTTTACAACATGAAAAACTTTTAATATAATTTTTTCTCAAACATCAATTTTATAAACTTTACTGTGTCCACATAATCGTAAGACAAAAAAAAAACTCACAATATATTACAATTTATAATGGTATTAGATTTTTGATTTTGCTTGTGTTATTAGATTTTAAAAAAAAAAAATTGTGATACGTATCAAAATAATTGGAAATTTGTTTTTTACATATGTCGAAATCTGATCGACTGGTTGACATGTGTCGCAATCATATTAGTTACAAAGTTGATGCATCAGATTTTTTTATAATAAAAACTTACTCGGAATCTAAATTATTAACAAAAAAAAAAATTAAATTTTGTAATGTATTTAAAAATATAATGGTATTACGTTTTTTTAAATAGAAAAACTATTTCAAAATAAAAAAAATAAACTGAAGAAAAAAATCAGTTCACTCATAAAAGTAATAAATAAGATTCCGAATGTCGTTGCGAAACTCAAAACAATTTTTTTTTAAAAATTAATGAAAAACGAATTATAAGTATTTCATCACTTAATTTTTTATTTTCTATAATTTTCCCAACATGAAAACTTTCAATATATGTTTTTTCTCAAACATCAATTTTATAAACTTTACTACGTCCACATAATGGTACGGCAAAAAATAAAAAAACTCACAATATATTACAATTTATAATGATATTAGGTTTTTGATTTTGCTTGTGTTATTAGATTTTAAAAAAAAAAATTGTGATACGTATCAAAATCTAATTGGAAATTTTTTTTTACATATGTCGAAATCTGATGGACTGGTTGACACGTGTCGCAATCATGTTAGTTACAAAGTTGACGCATCAGGTTTTTTATAATAAAAACTTACTCGGAATCTAAATTATTAACAAAAAATAAAAAATAAATTAATTTTTTTAATTTAATTTAAAAATATAATGGTATTACTTTTTTTTAAATAGAAAAACTATTTCAAAATGAAAAAATAAACTGAAGAAAAAAAATCAGATCACTCATAAAAGTAATAAATAAGATTCAGAATGCCGATGCGAAACTACCGACATAGTAGTCTAAATAGTTATTTATTTAATTGGATTTGTTTTCTATTATTTGGCTTTAATTATATTTTAGCATTTTTTTTTAGTATTTTTGATTTTACTATTTCTATTTGAATTATGTTTACTTTTTATTATTTAGTTACTCATATATATATATATATATATATATATAGATCTACTGATTAGCAAAAAGAAAATTTATGAAACAGTTTAAAAAAAATAATAATGAAAAAAAATTATAAGTATTTCATCACTTAATTTCTTATTTTCTATAATTTTCACAACATGAAAAACTTTCAATATAATTTTTTCTCTCAAACATCAATTTTATAAACTTTACTGTGTCCACATAATGGTAAGGCAAAAAAAAAACTCACAATATATTATAATTTATAATGCTATTAGGTTTTTGATTTTGCTTGTGTTATTAGATTTTTTAAAATAAAAAAAAATTGTGATACGTATCAAAATCTAATTGATTTTTTTTTTTACCTATGTCGAAATCTGATCGACTGGTTGACACGTGTTGCAATCATATTAGTAACAAAGTTGACGCATCAGGTTTTTTATAATAAAAACTTAGAATCTAAATTATTAAAAAAAATAAAATAAAATAAAAATTAATTTTTGTAATTTAGTTTAAAAATATAATGGTATTATGTTTTTCTAAAATAGAAAAACTATTTCAAAATGAAAAAAATAAACTGAAGAAAAAAAATAGATCACTCAGAAAAGTAATAAATAAGATTCAGAATGCCGATGCGAAACTACCGACAGAATAGTCTAAATAGTTATTTATTTAGTTGGATTTGTTTTCTATTATTTGGCTTTAATTATATTTTAGCATTTTTTTAAATATTTTTGTTTTTATTATTCCTATTTGAATTATATTTACTTTTTTTTTATTATTTAGTTACTCATATATATATATATATATATAGATCTACTGATTAGCAAAAGGAAAATTTATGAAACAATTTTTTTAAAAAATTAATGAAAACGAATTATAAGTATTTCATCACTTAATTTTTTATTTTCTATAATTTTCACAACATGGAAAACTTTCAATATAATTTTGTTTCTCGAGCATCAATTTTATAAACTTTGTTGCGTCCACATAATGGTAAGGCAAAATAAAAAAAACTCACAGTATATTACAATTTATAATGGTATTGGGTTTTTGATTTTGTTTGGGTTATTATATTTTTTAAAATAAATAAAAATTGTGATATGTGTCAAAATCTAATTGGTTAAAAATAGATAATACTATTTTGACACGTGGAAAAATTTAATTAGAAATTTTTTTTACGACATTTGACACATCAAATTTTATATAATAAGATTATAGACATTTTATAAAGCTTTTAAAAACTTTATAAAATTTGAAATTTTATAAATACCCTTATAAAGTTTATAAAAATGGTATTTTTGAAAATGGACATCAAACAATGGTACTTTTAAAAAATGGTATAATAAAAATGGTTTATTTTCCAACATTTTTATACTTTATCATGACATATTTTTCAATTATAATTTACTAGAAAAGGATCGGTGTATCACGCTGATAAAAACATATAGAAAAACATTATTGGTTTATATTTAGATTTTGAAATTGACGATCCTTGTAACTAGATTCTAGATTATAAAATATATTTTTATATATTTAAAATCTAACTAAAAGTCATATCTTATTAATCATATATCTAATTATAAATCACATTAATTCACTTTAATATATTTATCTTCTTATACTTAATTGTTTTTACATGTTTGATAATTCTTTTATAATGAATCTAATGACGAAAGTTCAAACGTATAAATTTAAAACATGAAAAAACAACTTTGCTTAAAACAAAAATTTTATGACACACAATCACATACAACAAAAATATATATTAGCTATTATGAAAATAACTAACATCAACATAATAAAATGCATATACATTACTACACTAATTATCATCAGAAAATAACATCGACACATTTTGTTTTTACCTTTTTTTCTTTTATCATTTTGTCTTCTTTAGAATCTAAATAATTTAATTAACAAAATAAAAATTTATATTATTCTATTGACATATCTTACAATCTAAATTAACAATAACACATATTGCAATTTGGTGAGTTATAATAATCTTACGTGTCATTATCACGTTGAACGCATCCAACTTTATATAATAATAAAATTATGATTTATTCAACTAAAATTTTTGTGACAAAAAAATGAGAGAAATTCGTAGGACTTATGTAATTGTCAAAAATATCTTGGATTGCATGACCAATTCGGAAGAAGGAAAGATGATATGCTCAATTACATTCTTATACATGTTAAAATTAATGGGTCACAAACATGATTCGTATCACCGAAAGGTAAGTAAATTATAATAAAATCGGTTCCATTAGCTATGCTAGTACATCCGATGAATCGTTTCGCAATTCCGAAGACTCTAAGCCATGAAGTCAACTGATTATTTGCAAAAAATTAGATGGGGTGAAGAGAATGATAGGTGCAATATATGGATATCTCTAAACCAAAAGAGGAAGGACGATAGGAATCCGTTGCACAGCTATAAGCTCCTTTGAGTCCATCTTTTCTGCAGGATCCTCACCTGTTGTAAGATACAACTTGGTTCATATATCCGCTCTGATACCAAATGAAAAAGCAGATGAACTCAAGACAATAGCTTAAAAACTCCGGCACACCGAGTTTTCAACTTTATTAGAAATCTTTCAAGAAGTTACAAACTCTCTTGATTGGTTTTACACAACACCTAAGACTACCATTAGTTTGTCACCGAAGATTCCTATTCTAAGCAAGATCAAAGACAAACCCTTTGTCTTATACACACACTTGCTTCCGTTAACAGAGTTCTCACATTTCTCTCAATAGAAAAGCTACAACAATTTTTCTTTTTCTTAAACGGCTAACCCTAAAAGAAACTCCTTCAATCTTTTTTATATTCATCGTGTAAGTAGATTTTTTAGTTTGCCTCTCTTTGATCCAATATATTCTGATATTTTTTCTTCTTTATTTGAATAGATCCTTTCCGTTGGCGCGTGATCCACGTCACTATAATCTTCTTGTTGCCACAACTACCTTGTTGTTCCAACACTCGTATCCTGATGCCTCAAAGACCTCTCTTTCAATGTCTAAAAGAAACTTTCAATTTCTGCAATTTTCTGGCCATGAAGATTCTTTTGGGTTTAGGGTATCCTTGCCTTTGTTGAGCTGAAGAAATGGAAGAAGAAACCTTAACCAATCATGCAAACAAAAAAAATCTAAAGCTTTAGTGTACCTCAACTTCGAAATTAGTTTTGAGATCCTTGAACGACTTAGACGTTGTCTCTAAAATGGCAGTGGATTGTTTGACCGGAGGACCACCGCGCCTACTCCGATCATCTCAAGATCGGAGAATTACAATTCAGAAAGTCAAAATGTTGACTTTAACACTGTTTGAGTTGACCATGGTTGCAAAATTACTATATTTCGAAACTCGAGCAACATTACTCTCTCTAGTCTCCATCACCGGAACGAAGAAATTAGAGGGTTTTTGGGAAGTTAACAAATAACTGAGCCCAACAATCATAGTGGGGTCAGTTGATGGTTGAAGCCCAAAAATTATAAATATTAATATAAATATAAAAACCTAATTAAATTAGTATTTAGTTACTTGTTTAATGTTTTCAGTTTCCTAGTTCCTAATTGTTTTTGGAAAAACAAAAAAAGAAAATTTCCATATTTCCTAATTCACCGACCCTTTCATACTTATAAATAGACCCATACTTTCATCGATACCTCAAATTGCATTCACCAAAATTGCATTAGATCTCGTCGAGCATTAGCTTTACATACCTTGAATTTATAGTTGAGCGAAGATGAGGATTATGATCAAGGGAGGTGTGTGGAAGAACACCGAAGATGAGATTCTCAAAGCTGCCGTGAGCAAGTATGGTAAGAACCAATGGGCTCGGATCTCGTCTCTTCTCGTTCGTAAGTCGGCCAAACAATGTAAAGCTCGCTGGTACGAATGGCTCGATCCTTCTATCATAAAGGTAAGTGGTGTTCGATGAACAAATAGTTTGGAATTTAGGGTTATAGGTGGTTTGTAGCTTGTTTTTACTCGGAAATTGTTTTTATTCTAAGGCTTTTTTGATGTTGTTGAATTAGAAAATGAGTTATATTATTATGATGTTTAACGCAGACTGAATGGACGAGAGAAGAAGATGAGAAGCTCGTACATGTTGCAAAACTTGTGCCTACTCAATGGAGAACTATTGCTCCTATAGTGGGACGTACACCATCTCAATGCCTTGAGAGGTATGAAAAGCTCCTTGATGCATCATGCACTAAAGACGAGAATTATCAAGCACGGAAACTGAGTTATTTCATTTATCAGTTAAAATAAGTTATTCATAAGATTAACGAATAAAGTCTGATGTTCCTCTGCTTTTTTAGTTAGCAAACAAAGTGTTCACTTCTTTACTTTCTTCTTCTTTTAACTAATGGGAAAGTGGACTTGTTATTTTGGTTTGATATACAATTAAGAGTCATCACTAATTTACTTCTTCCTCCTTTAACCAATGGGAAAGTCGATGTATCTTATTCAGTTTGTTTTTCCGGTGGTTTTGCCAACGCGCTAAATCACACACCGTGATTTAGGGGTTGTTATGTATTTGTTTTTCATTATTTTCCGTGAGCAATTTATAAGTTTTTCCGTGAATGTTCAAGCAATCGAATGGAATGGAAACACTAACAAGAGTTAACTCCTTTTTTTTTTTTAAACGGGTTTCTGATTAATTTTAAACATGGATAATGTTTGCGAAAAAATTGAGGCTTACAAAAATTGATTTTTGTTTTGTTTAACATGCTCTGAAGAGCTTAATGCGGGAAGTAAAAAATTGGAGGAAAAGGAAGTAGTTTGGCTGGTCATGGAGGTCTAGAACTCGTTGGTCATGGCTGGTCATGAAGTAATTTGGCAGCATAGTACAAGAAAAGTACGGGAAGCATATGGACAGATTTGGTATAGGGTATAGCTAGGTAAAAAACGGACAGATTTACAAACACTTACTCTCCGTTGGATATATTGAATATACGTTAACTTTGTCGTAATTTGGTAAAACATTTTTATCCGAGATTAATATACCTTCATGACTGGTTTCTTATATATGACTGGTTTGCTTTGAGTACATAAATGTTCTAAAAAGTGTTCAGAGTCAAAACAATATCATATCACATGACATGACATCACATCACATCACATCAAACACTCTTCTACAAACCGAGACGTATAATTTTTCTCTGGTGTCATGATTACAAAAAATTGTTTGGAAGGATGAAAACCATAATCTGGTCTGCAGCTAGCAATAGACGCGTATAGAACACTTGCGGGTTAGAAAGCGTCACGTGACGATAATCGCATGATGCAACACGAGAAACAAGGCATCGCTGTTATTGCGAGAAGGAGCCTTATTTGCCACTTTGTAATGATGTCAATGGAAGAAAAATACTTTTCGGAACGTTATATTAAATCGTTGTGCATTGAATGGGGGGTTAAGT
This sequence comes from Pseudoturritis turrita, assembly GCA_900406555.1. Lineage (NCBI taxonomy): Eukaryota > Viridiplantae > Streptophyta > Magnoliopsida > Brassicales > Brassicaceae > Pseudoturritis > Pseudoturritis turrita. The sequence continues at coordinate 223,807 of OVBL01000373.1, read as the reverse complement.
TACTAATGGCAATACATGTAATAAACATCAACTTCAATGGTAGATTGCACAACATTATTCCGAATTAATATTTTAAAACTTCCCAACTTCAGAGTACGAGCAAAGGCTGCATTTTCGCTGCATCTAGTACCGCTCTTTCTCTAAATTTATTCTAACATGATATTAAACTTCCCGAAAACCAGATTTGTTTGTCAAAACTTGTAGTTTAACACTTTAACACTTTCATTAACACTTTCTCAACGTTACATTTTTGGAAATTACAATTTGGAAATGACAGATCAACTTTCTTAAATGTTCTAATTTATTTAACGTGGTGAGATACGTATCTCAGCTCTCTACCCATTCTCAAAATTTGTCATTAATCCAGAAATTATCATGCCGTTAAACAAGCAATCCAGCAACTAAGGTTTGTTAAGAACGGTGGTTTCTCAATGGTTGAAGATGCATACATTGATGATCCTATTCGTCTTAACAATACCAACTAGATGAAACCTCCTCAACTTGTTAAATGTTATTGCACTTGATATTTTGAAACTCGGATTAATACTTATGTTTGTATCAAACCTATGATGTCTCTTGTTTTCATACTTCGAAATTTAGGTTTTGTTTCTCTTGTTATGCACTAAATTTTAAAGACCTTGGAAGATATAAATTTTATTTTGGTTGCAAGTGCATTGGTTTTTGAGATGTTAGAATGCATTTTTTTGACCCCGTTAAGTTAAAGATAAAATAGATACATGACCCATTTCTATTATATTCTCTCTCTGTTTTTCACCCACAATTATACCTTGTTTTTCACCCACAATTATACCTTCTTATATCCTTTTTATATTCATAAAATTCTAGGTCCACCACTGGATAGAGATAAACCTCATACGTCATACTTTCGCGTAACAGTCATATCAGCCGTACACCTTCTCATCAATTCATCCATCCACCTTCCAATTGTTTCAACAGTCACTTCTCACAATTAAAGCAGAGGTAATGCGTTCATCTAGTAGAGTATATACAAAGAAGGCGCGTGAGTTAAAATCAATTAAAGCAGAGTACTAATTAAAAGCCGCGTAAGCAAGGCACTATTAAAAGTGATGTGACCATTAGTATTGTATTTATATATTAAATACAATACTTTTTGGAAGAAAAATCATGTCTTAATGTTTGCGGTTTTAAAGTAACGCACTATTAGAAGTCATTAATACAAATGAAAGTGGCTCTTTGCAGTCCGTATTTATGCTACACGCGTGAATCTCTGCAATTAGGTTTTTTCTTCGCAATCCAATTTGGTTTCTCTTCCACGAGTATAAAGATCTCTTTTTTCGACAAACAAAGATATCATTTCCTTCCTCTCTTCTCAAACTCTGCCAAGCAAATCTCTTACAAACAAAAATATCCTTTCCGACACCAAACGGTTGCCACAACCATTCTTGAATATGCCTTTACCCGAGCTCCCTACGGACATGCTCATCAGCATTGCACGAAAACTTGGCCGGTACGCCTTGTGGATACTCGGAGCCATCCTCCGATCGAATAGGGCCCATCGGTAGAGATGTAGTGTACAGTAATGAAGTATTAAAAGATGCTAATATCGATGATCTATGTGAGGACATAAACATTATCATCGACAGGTTGAATCGAAGCATGTTTGCAAAATGCTTAGCCGCCAAAAATCCAACATCTATTTATTATGAGGCTGTAAGACTAGTCACCAAAAAACAAGGCATCAGCGCAGCCATCAAGCTTGTGGAACGGCTTGTCCCTTTCAGTACCAACACAACTTATCTCTATGGGATGTTGTGTGTATGTGCTGGACGTACGGAACATGCTACCAAATATCTCAAATTGTGTGTCGTCGTACACGCCGAAGGTGATTATGATACGCTCTACACGCTTGGGGAATGGGTAATAGACACAGTGGTAGCTTTCTATCCACCCATGAACCATTCTTTTGCATCAATGTGACAATACCCTGCCTGTCCAGATTTGCCTTTTCCAAATTATACCATTGAGCATGAATACCAACATGGATGCGAGGACTTATACTTGTATTGGTGCGCAAAGCGTGTCTGTCACATTACATAAGGCACAAATTTCATCTTATGACCCTATTCATCTTAAAAACGATCGTTGTATCATAACTATGTTATGTCTTTTGTTTTCAGACTTCAATATTATGGTTTAATCTTATATGCCTTGGTTTTTTTAGACATTTATAGATGAAAATAAGTAGATAAGGCGAAATTTATGCTAACCGTATCCAACAACGAAGATGCAGACTTAAAATAGAGAGTGCTCTACATCTGCTGACAGATGCAGAGTATGAGCAGAAACTGACTCTTCTCTGTATATACTGTATAAGCTTATACTATTTTTAACCCTATAAAGTACCGCATAAGCTTATAACATTTATGGGCCCATAAGGGACAGTTAGTATAAAACCAAATATTAGGGTTTCAGTGTGTTGGAGAAGTGCATTCATCAAAAATCTTCTTCTTACGGCTGCATCGCCTCTTACATCGAATCTAAAACCCTTATTTTCGCTCGACATGGACGGAGACGGAGACACATCGCTCAAGAGTCACCTCATTGAACTCAACATACCTTTCTTTGAGGTTACCTCTCTTACCGTTTAGTATCTGTATATGTTATGTTGGTCTTATGGTTCTGACTTCAGTTGGTAGAATATGGAAATTAATTAGTTAGGGTTCTGACTTCATTAGCATTTATATGTGTTTTTATTAATACGTCGGGTTCTAACTATAGTTGACCTTTTTTGGCATCCAGTGTACTGAAGGTCATATAGTTACGAATCATGTGTTTGCAAGATGCAGTTCAGTCATGGAGCTTAAAGTTCCATGTCCAAATGTTGAATTGGTTGCTTAGAGGCTGTCACTTATGGTGGAATAGCAACGCATTTGGAGGAGTGCGTATTCACCCAATGTCTGTGTCCTTTTACGAACTGCGGATTTAAAGGCACGTACCAATTGCTATATGACCACGCCTGTACATTCCGACAGTTAGAAATGTTTGAATGTGACCAAACCGTGACTATTCGCTTTCCTAATAGTGAAGATTATGAAAGAATAGTTCTCAAGGAAAACAGTAGGGAAGGAGGAGAACTTGTGGTTATGGACCGGTTCAAGCGGCATCCTGTTAACATCTTTCAATTCAGTTGTCTCTCTAAATAAGGACACATCAGCATTTTCAAGCATTATGGAGCTGCCACCTCATCAAATTTTTATTTTTTTAAAAATCAACTAAAATATTTTAATTAATACACATCAGGTTTTAATTGTATGCCTACAGATCAGTATTTTAATTATCCATGACACGTGTATCTAAACATTCTCTTTTCATTGCCTAAATTATCTACGTAACTTAGTCTCTTCCCATTCCCAAACCCTAGAAGCTACATGTCTCTTTCTATCTTCTTCACATTAATTAAACCAAAACTAATTGACCAACGCTCATCAGAGATTAATGTGTTCCACGTTGAATAAATCGAGTTCCAAGTTGGTGGAGCTTCCATCTCTCGACTTGGAATAAGAAATCTAATTGCCGAGACAGGATATCTAGATAACTAAACCTAATTTTATTTTATTTTGACTAAAAATTGCTTATATCTTCAAAATTGTTCAGACACAGTTTCTCTATATCCTTAATACAAGGGCTCGTATTTTGAGAAGAGCCCAAAAGCGATTCCAACTTTCTTGAGTAGCTTGAGAGGATTCCAGCCCATCCAACTGCGTAATTTTATTACAATTAAGACCTGTGATTTCTTCAAACTAGAAGAGCAAAAACCGTGTTGGCTGCCCACGATCAAAAATCACAACTCAAATGGACTTTCAATCTCCAGTTGCTAGCAAAGAAGATGATGATGCACAAATCTCGCACTCCATCCGAACTTCAACCTCTCAAACTTACAAATCACTCCTAGCGGTGACTCGCAAACATAATCCCACACTTCCTTACCCACTACATCTTCCACCAGATGCAATAGTTGAACTTCGAACTGTAATTTATTCCATCATCCCTATCCATGATAAATTCGAAGGATGTACACTATTTCAGAAAATTATCAGAGAAATAGGACATAAATGAAGAGATCGAAGAAGAAATATCGGAGAATATACACTCGTCTGCTCTAGGTTTGCTGAGGGGAAGAAGAAGTAGAGTCGATGTTATGTTTTTTAAGGTTTATGGGCTTCGTCTTGGGCCTGAAAAAAATATTGTGAGGTCCGAATTATATTATGAAAAATTTCAAAAATTAACTAATTAAAACGGCGCCGCCTTTTATTTTACAGTTAAGACAAGGCCGCCTTTTCTTTTATTAGAAACTCTTCAAAACCGCTGCGTCGTTACATCTGCGCTAAGTCTGCGAAACCCTAAACCACTCAAAACGAAGTAAACATTACGAGTAACAATTGTTTAGACATCATAACTCCAAAGTTATCTTAAATCTAAGAGTTTAAAAGCTTATTGACATAGGAAAAACAGAATGGAATAAAAAAACAATCACCTTGGTTAATAAAAGAGTACAATACCAAAGGAATACTTCACATATTATCGTTGTTGAACAAAGAAGCATATGATAACGGAAAAAAATTCGGGTTTTTTTTTTTTTTAAACAGAAGTTGTAGTAACAAACAGTAAGAAATAATAATGTATAAAGGAAGTGGAAGTATATGCAAATACACAACAACAAAAATATCTATAAACGAATTATACGTTATCAATCTGCTTTCGGTCTGCCGCTGGTGATATTCATTCAGTTTAAGATACCCTAACCACTCGATTTTTATTGAGTTTTTTGAGATTGCTTATCTCGTTCCGGTTTATTCAGGTTAATGCGCTACTGGTGATTGCCTTATGGTGTTGGTGATATTCAGTCAGCCTGCGATACCCCACGCACTGGGGTTTCACTGAGTTTTTCGAGATTGCTTATCTTGTTCCGGTTAATACCGTTTAATGCGCATTAACACCGATAACAACCAGAACGAGATAATCAATCTCGAAAAACTCAGTGAAAACCCAGTGGTTAGACATATTGTCGCTCGTGAATAAAGAAACACATGGTAACAATTTTTTCATGTTTTGATATTAAATTTGCAATTAACTGTACAAAACAACGTCTAAAATAAATGGAAGTAAATAAACAAAAACAAAATTTGAGGAGAAAAATATTATATGAATCATCGCAAAGTTTCATACCAAACTGTCTTTTGTTTACCGTTATTGATCTGTGAACCCCTAATGTAAATAACAAAGCAGTGTTTGCCAAATTTTGCATTATAGAAGCCGAATCTAAGCATTGTTTGCTTGTATTCTGATTCAAGTGGCAGAGAACTTTCTACTCCTCTACTACGAGCCAAAGCAGAGATTGTGTCCAACTCTTTTCTATGTGTATAGTTACTCTGCCTATTCTCTATTTACTTGCATTGCAATTGTCACTCTGCTAACAGTGTGCTGTCGCTCTTCGGTAATTTTGCTAGTCAAAAGAGTAGCACTGGTATTTCTGAAAAAGTGTACCATTTCAACAATTTGTTTTTTTACAGTGATACTATTTTAAAAATTATTTTTCGTTAAAAATCATATTTATTAATTTAAACATATTTTTGGTTAAAAAAATTCCTCTTTTTTGGCCCGTAAAAATTTCAACTTTGGTTATTCATTGGTTTAAATTTATATAATTTTTTATACAATATAAAATTGGAAATGGATTCCAATATGACTTTGATTTTAAGAAATAACAAACATTACCCTCAGTAAACTATATTAATAATATTTATATCAATGTATATAAATTATGAATTTATTATATTAATGAGTATATGTTAACATATAATTTACGAGAAAACATATTATATATCTTACTATCTTATCGAACATTCCAAATTAGCGAGTTGTGAACTGAAAAAGATATATATGATCTTCTAAAATTTGTTAATTTATCAAATTTTAATTCAAACATGTTTTACTTGTATTCGCAATCCACTTGCAAATAATATATGAGATTCTTACATGTTTCTTTATATATTCTTGTAAATAGAACATTCTTTTATTAGGAGGTATTGACTCTTCTGCAATTACAATGACATGGGCAATGGCAAAGCTGCAAGAAACCCTAGAGCGATGAAGAAAGTACAATCCGAACTCAGAAACTAAATGGGGAACAAATCCATGATCAGTTTGGATGACATAGATCAGCTAAAATGGTGATCAAAGAAACATGGAGACTACAACCTCCAGTACCTCTTCTGTCCCCAAGAGAAGTAATATCTGAATTTGAGATCAATGGCTACACGATAAAGCCCAAGACTCGGCTCCATGTGAATGTTTGGGCTATCGGGCGTGATCCCGATACCTGGAAAGATTCAGAGATGTTTCTCCCCGAAAGGTTTATTGATAATAACATTGATACAAAAGAACACAACTTTGAGTTGTTACCGTTTGGAGGTGGCCGGAGAATATGTCCTGCCATTTACATGGGAACAACAATGGTAGAGTTTGGTCTTACGAATATGTTGTATCATTTTGATTGGAAATTACCAGAAGGCATGGTGGTCGAAGATATTGATATGGAAGAATCTCCTGGACTCACTGTGAGCAAGAAAAATGAGATTCTACTTGTTCCTGTGAAGTACTTCCATCATTGATCACTTAAACTAAGTTCTTCATCAATTGTTCCTTTGTGTCATTGTGTCTTCTTATCGGTCAAAAAATTGTTCCACGAAATGTTTAACAGAGTTTCCAATCGCGTTAAACTTTGTAATTAACGTGATCGTAACACGTGTTAAGTTAGTTGATTAGATTTTGACACGTGTAAAATTTTTTTTTCAATTAGATTTTAACATGTGTTAAAAGAGTTTGTTTATTTTCAAAAAATTAATATACCAATTAGATTTTGACACGTGTTAAAATAGTCTATTTAATTTAAAAATCTAATATACCATTATATTTTTAAATCAGATTACAAAAACGAATTAAAAACCCTAATACCATTAAAAATAATGTGCAATGTACATTCTATTGTGAGTTTTTTTGGTTTACTATTATGTGGACGCGGTAAAATTTACAAAATTGAAGTTTGAGAAAAATATATATTGAAAGTTTTTCATGTTGTGAAAATTATAGAAATAAAAAACGAATTGATGAAACACTTATAATCCGTTTCTCATCCGAAGAAATATAATATGACGATTCTAAAAAAAAAGTCAAGTCAAATATGATTAAAAAATAATTCTAATTCAAATAGAAATATGAGAATTAATTCATCAAGATTTTGAAAAAATAGATATATGAATAGCTAAATAACAAAAAATAAACATAATTTAAATAGGAATATGAAAAAATAATTATTTGGAAATATGTGACAAGAGAATCAAAATGAATAAATAACTATTAGATTTCTCTATCAGTGGTTTCGCGTCGGCGTTCTAAATACTTTTTATTTACTTTCACAAGTGAATTAATTTTTTTTTTTCACTTTTTAGTTTTTGGTTTTTTTTTCACGGATTATAAAATATTAAATTATAAACCCGCGTATTAAATTATAAAATATGGTGACAAAGGTAAAACTAATTCAAATAGAAATACTACAACAAATTCCTATGACAATAGAAATATGAGTACTTAAATGATAAAAATACACTCAATTCAAATAAGAATATGAACAACTAAATATATAGACACATATAACCAAATTTAATTGTAAACCAAATAACAGAAAATAAGAGATTCAAAATAAATAAATAACTGTTAGTCTATTTTGGTGGTTTTGCGTCTACGTTCTCAATCTTATTTTATTTTATTTCGTGGGTGATTAATTTTTTTTTTCCACTTTTTCGCTTTTGATTTATTTCACGGGTTATAAATATTTATTACAAACCCGCGTATACGCGGGTCCTAAATCTAGTTGTAATATATTGTTTATGTTTTGCAATTTCGCCTTTAATTAATTCCATGTTTTATAATGATATATTGTATTGTGTTGTGTTACCAATTACCACCTTTTGACGGAATATTTATGTACGCCGAGTCAAAAAATTAATACCAGTTTAAAATTTCTAAAATCGAAAAAAAGTTTGGAGTCGTAAAACTTGCTTACCTGCATAATGTATTTGAAGAGTTTTCTTGTTTTGATGAAGATTTTTTTACGTTTTCTTTTATAAGTGAGTATCACATATATAACTCTTCAAATAGTGATTCAGAACATTTAACAAGTTTTTTTACGTTTTCAAAAATGATTTCGCTATATACTCTCTCTGTATCATATTAATTGATGTTTTAGAGAATTTTTTTTATCAAATTAGTTGATGTTTTCATGTTTCTAAGTAAAAATTTAATACTTTTTCGCTTTTATGACTATTAGATAAATATCCGCGCTATGCTGCGGACTTTTATCATAACAAAAACTCACATTTTTACTAAAATAGACCATATGCCGATAACAAATTCACTCTCCACCACCAAAAAATCCAACATCCAACGTCCATTCCTCTATCAAATGGCTCTGGACGATCTCATATGTATTACATCTTAGTACAAAAATACTTATCAATCCTATTAATTATAAGCATCAATTAGGAGATAACTTTCTTAGCAATAATTTCTTTTTTCAAAATAATATTGCTATAATATTAAAAAGTAGTTGATCAAAGCAGATTATACCAATTCCCTTGATCAAATTAAAGGCATTGCTTTCTCTGTCGAACATCAGTGAACATATAAGGTTGGATGCAAAACAGTTAATATGTATTGAAGATAAATAAACATATTTTGGTGTAAGAGATAAATGTAGTTCTTTTCTCCCAAAATAACTATAAGAGAGTATACTAAATTGAGATAAATAACATTCGCAACAAATCAAGTGATTTAGATGATAAGGAAATTATAAATCATGAAAAAGCATTATCTAACCTCCTTAATTTCTCTTCTTACCAGCCCTGTCAATTGAGAATATAGATGTTGCTCTGTTGCAAGTTTTGTCACTGTTTTCTAAGGTTTAACATCTCCCTTATCACATATGGCCTGTAACGCATAAGAAAAGATGATTAAAAAACAAATCAGAAGATTACATAAAAAAATTCTAAATAAACGTTTAAGCATTCTATAAATTATGCACACCAAATTTCTGCTAAACAAAACAAATGCCATTATACTTATTATAGAGCAAAATAAATGCAACTATCGAAGACATGCTTATATATAATTATATTTGGAACAGAGAACTATGGTTGATGAGCAATAAGATTGACCTTACTTTTAGTTATTCTCTTGCCGTCTAGAAGGAGATCCCGAGAGTGAAGATCCGTTTGGTAAGATACTGAAACGGTCGCCTCTGGTGCGGACACCTCAACTACCCAAGAGATTTGTACATGAACGTTGGAAGATTAGTGATTGTAGTCTGACACTTTCTGTGGCTGATTTAGAATTAAAAACGCATTATCGAAGATAATCATACATGATCTACCATAAACAGATTTAGTGTTGGAAGTTTGAAAGATTTGGTGTACAAAAAGAAAAGGAGAGATTAACCACGCTTTGGGAATAGTAGATTTTAAAAGGAGAGATTTTAAAACTATGTGTAAGCTTATGTGTAAAATTTTAAAATGATGTGTAACATTAAAATGTGTTTATTGGTTTGTCAAAATCTTATGTGTCAACTTCTCATAACAAAGAAAAATTGATGTGTCATTTCTGTGTCATCTCCTGGAGAGACATGTGTTATATAGTATTGATTGATTATTGATGATTTGAATTTATGTAGTATTTTATGTGATTAGTTGAATTAATTTTTTTAAAATAATAAATAATTGTTTAGGGTAAAAAATACACTAGTTCTCGGTAGCTGCAACTTTTTTTCACTTCATTCGGTTTTAATTCTTGTTTTTTATGCAATTTGTTCTTAGTTTTATCAGATCTAACATATTTTCTTCGATTTTTAGCTTTAAAACCAAAAAAAAAAATCTCAAAAATCCGATTTTTAACCCGAATATACCAAAATCGCGGCAGTTTCCAGCCACCAAACGCTTCTCCACCGTTTACACAGCCGCGGAGGCCGCATTTTTGAATAAGGCATATATATATGGTAACATATGGTATTAGTTAATAACTAATACTCCCTCCGTATCATATTACTTGATGTTTAAAGATGTTGCACACATATTAAGAAATCACATAAATAATGTAATTTTTGGTATACTTTCACATTAAACAATCATTTATTGTTCAAATAAAATTAGTTCAACCAATCACAAAAAATTACTGTAGAATTCAATGATTACAAAAAAATAAAAAGTATTAACTTTTATCTAGAAAAATGAAAACATCAACTAATTTAATATATATAAAAATCTCTAAAACATCAAGTAATTTGATACAGGAGTATATGGTATTTTCAAGTTTTTACGCAAAACTAATTATGTTTTTGTTGTTTTAACTGTTTGAATTCTGCAGATTATATTTTTTATTGGTTGAATTGTTTTGAAATTGATGATAAACATGCTTTATTTTGAAAAAATAGAAAATTAAATAATTTCTTAATTTGTGTGAAAAAATCTTATACATCAATAATAAGAAACGGAGGAAGTAACTTATTAACTAATTTATCCATTTATGCGCAAGATGCATATTGACCGTGCCTCGACTATGTTGGTTCCCCCACACTTTTAAATAGATCCCATTTTCTCTGGCTCTCCAATCCCATAAGCCTCCGTTATCCGACGCACTGAGCTATTTAAATGATGTAAACTCTTGGAAGTGTCTATATCCAGGCCCTTGACTCAATCTACACGTGAAACGCGTACCCCCGAAAACGTTAGTTTGAAAATTTCGTTTCCAATGTTGTCCCGGTCTGAGTATAAGTGGATTAAATCTGTCGTCTCCGGAGTAACAACTCACATTGAGTTTCTTTTTTAATTTGAGTTCGTTCGCGATCCTGAATCCGGCGCCGTATACATGGCTAATCATGCAAAGGCTAACAACAAATAGAAACATTGAGAGGTTTTTCATTTTTTTTTTTTTTATAATTTGTTTTGTCGTGTTAATTAATTACTTGTTTTCGTGTTTCCTGTATTATATATACACATCTCCCTCTATATATATATATATTGCTATTTGTGCATCTACCGTTTCTTGTTTCTCGATTGTTATTAGTTTTCTATTATTGTAAGTTTTCTATTATTATAGGTAGGGCTGGACACGGAACTGATATCCGAAAAAATGCAGTATTTGTGATTCGCTTTAGTTTGTCGGATATCTAATTTTCTGATTTGCTTTGTTCCTGAAAATTTCGGATATCCGAATTTTTTTGGATATTTGCGGATATCCGCGAATATCCAATTAAACAAAAAAAAAAAAAAAAAAAAAAAATCAAAATACCATATTTTTTTTTAAAAAAAATTGTTTTAATATAATATTTAAATTAATTAGTAAATAAATATATTAAATTACATAATTTTATTCGATATAATTAAATAAAAATGAAAAATGAAAGATTAAGATGGTGAAAATTGAAACATGTGTTTTCTAGTTAAGAAAAAATATATATTTTCAATTACAAAGCTAGTATCTACCTATTCTTACAATAAATATTTTGCCAAATGTATTTAAAAAATCTAAATATACAAATATACGTTATAAACCTATCATATCATATGTATATATAAGTAATATACGGATCGGAACGGATATTCGAATTTTTAAAATTAGTATTTGTGATTTGTTCCGCTTTAGACGGATACTAGATTTTACTATTTGCTCCGCTTTGATTCACAACGGATACCCAAATTTTTTAGATCAATTCAAAACAAATATCGAATTGAGCGAATCTAACGAATAATTTGCCAAGTACTAATTATAGGTTTTCTATTTCACGAAACTATTGATTAATGGTGGACTAAAAATAGGTATTCGGAATTTTGGGTAACGCCATGTTACAAAAAGTTTGATGCCGCCTCGATAACCCTCATTTATCATAGAAATATCAATAATTTGTATATTTTGATATGCACTAATGGATTACTATTATTTTGACTTTTGGGTTTGAGTGCATAACTTATAAGTTGTAGGAAATATTAAAAATATTGAAAGATTAACTATAATAATTTTGGAAAGTCTCGTGTAAACTAAAAAAATGCAAAATTTTCAAAATTACTCTAATAATTTAGGATATATTTTTTATCTTTATTTCTTTTGTTGACAAAAAAATGTATTTACGAAAATACCATTACTTTTTTTTTACACGTATGCAGAAAAATGCGCGCCAAAATAAATAAGTCTATTGGTCTAGTGAAGGTATATTTATTTGAGGATTGGTAGACTTATTTAAGGATTGGTAAGTTTGCTAGAGGAACGATAGATTTAATATGAGAACGGTAAACTTATTTTGTAGACTTATATTTTCGATGCGGTAAAGATATTTCGGAGTGGTAGATTTTTTTTTAAAATTGGTAGATTTAAAGCCAATAATGGTAGATTTGTTTTTGGATGATAGATTTACTGGTCGAATGGTAGACTTATCTCGAACATTTATTATCGATTGGTAGATTTATTTTTTCTGACGGTAGATTAACTAACCCGTGGTAGATTTATTGTTAATGGTGGTAGAGTTATCGTGAATTGGATATGTAATGATGGTAGATTTAATGTGTTTGGTTGCAGATTAAAGTTGTGAATTGTCATTGACGATAGATTTGCGCACATTTTGCATATGATAGTAGATATATTTTCAGTGATGACAAATTTATAATACAGTAATAGACTTATCACTTGTAGCAAACGCCGATCGCAAATGTCAATCGCAAATGCATGTCACAAACGCTGATCGCAAACGACGATCGCAAACGCTAATTACAAACGCTATTTGTAAACACCGATAGCAAATGTATTTTTATTATGTAAAATAGATTTTGAATATTTATCAAAACAAATTATTTTTTATTTTTATTATTTTTAATTATTTTAATTTATTATTATTATTATTTTATTTTTATTTTCTTTTTAATGTCAATGTCAGTATTGTAATTACTTTTTTTTTACCAAATTATAAAGATTTTTGTCAACTTCTAAACATTGTTAAAAACATCTACAAAAGAATTGTTATAGTAAATAGGTAACTTTCCAAAATTGTTATAGTAATTATTTCTAAAAATATTACACTTCTAAAAAGTGAATTATGTTAAGTTATATTCGCGATAATTCGTGCAGTTTGGGATGTATGTGTGATTTTGGAGACGTTTTTCTACAATTGTTGAGAGTCGGGACTGAGTCGTATACTGGAAGCAATAATGAGACCATGAGATGTCGTTAAGAAGTTATGAAAATTTGGGTCTCATTTTGTAGTAGCCCATATTCTTTTCATGGATTATAAATTGAGAAATTGACAAAAATGGTCACTAAAAAATTATTGATTCACAGAATAATTATAATATAATATAAATTTTTTGAAAAATGCCATTTTTGAAATGCCATTTTTCAAAAATGCCAATTTTTAAAATTTTTTTAAAAATATCATTAATAGTATATCATTTACTCAAAATATCATTGATGTTTGGGTTAACTATGTTATGTTAAGACTTAGTTTTTAAGGTTTAGAGTTTGTTAGGGTCAAACCCCTTTTTAAAGTTTAGAATAGATTTAGAATTTTAAAAAATTATTAATTTGTGGCATTTTTTAAAATGGACAACTCATTATTACATTTTTATAAAATAATATTTCAATATAATATGTATGAATGGCTATGATATAGGTTCCATAATGTGTATAATTGGCATAATTGCCTTTCCTTGCTGGCCCTGAAATCACAAAAACGAATTAGGGCCTATTAATTAATAAAAAAAACAAAAAGACTTAAATGAAAGAGAGGTAGACCATCTCTCATCCACTATTTTACTGCTTATAACTAATTGTCCTAATGAATAATAATTTTAATTAGAGCCGAAATTTTACTAATATAATTAGAGATCACAAGCACATGCTTGCTTGGCTTCTCATCAACAGTACCGGTCCTGAATAGAAGCTAATCAAGCTTGTGCTTGGGGGCTTTTAGTAGGATTCATAATTTTAGAGACCAATATCTGACGAACTGGTTCAATAGTTTTACTGGTATTTGGTTTATTAGGTGTACAACATGTGCATGATTCGATTCTCATAAAATGATGGAGTTTAAAAAAAAAAATATATATATTTAGTGGGCCAGTTTTTTTTGTTTTCGCTTGAGGCCCTATATATACCAGGGTCGGCTCTGCCCCTCAAGGCCAATGACAGAGTTTTGTAAGTCATGATTCTGTACGTAGCTTCGTAGAATGGGTTCGAGACTTAACCCAATTTCTCCAAACCAAAAAAGATTCGCTACAGAGGTGTAGGAAGACGTCCATGGGGAAAATGCGCATCGGAGATCTGAAGTCCAAGTAAGAAAACTCAGGTATGGCTTTGTTTCTCCAAGCGGTGCATGCGTACGAATTACGATGCGGCTGCGCATAAGTTTTACGGAGCTAAACCGAATTTCCTGAGTTTTCTCAAGCTTAATACCGTGAAAACAACGACTGTAGACGGCTTAGGCAGAGCATGTCCCGTTTTCCTCTTTAACTTGACGTGTGTCTGTCGTTGGCGGCAACGTGTGGGAACCAGAAAGAGTCGATGCATCGTCGATCATTGATTTGGGCCAAGGGCAATTCCAGAAGCTCATGCCTGATAAAGTTACTTGCCCAACTACACCATTACCATGGCTATTTTGTTTATTAATGACCATAATATAGTTATTAATCAAATTATCTTTTGAAAATTTTGGATTTTGTGTTTGAATTAGAAAAATTACTAGTATTATGGCCCGTGCATTGGGCATCATATTTTCTTACTTTAAAATATGAAAAAATCAATAATATTTTTGGACTTTTAATTTTTGATAAATAGTTATAAGAAAATGAAATTAAATTTTTTTTTGAGAGAAAAATAAAAATAAAATTATTATCAACTTTAAACATAAAATTAAAAATGATTTGAAGTCATATAGATTCAAAATCAAAACAAACCTAATTATAAAATTTTGTCGGAGAAACATGATAATTATTGATATATCAAATAGTTTTTAAAAAGAGAAAAAGTCTTCTAACTAAGCTAGATGAAAGTTCTTAAATCTTTGATAGAGAAAAAAAATCTAATAAAAAGAACATTTAATTTGAACCATAAGAAGTCTACCTTAATGAAGCTTGCATTCACATATCCATTTGCAGATGATTGATAGTTTGCATGGACTCAAAACAACCCTATTCTTGTCAACTAAATCCAAAGGAGAATAAAAATTGATAAGGAATCCGATTAGAAGCGTACTGTCACGACCTTTTTTCCTTCATGAAATATATCTAGAGAATTCTAGAAGTTTAGGGGTTGTTGAAAGAAAAGGGTTGGTGGAAATGGGTTGGTGAAATTGGTGAAAATGGGTTGGTGAAGTTGGTGGGGAGAGTTGGTGAAGTTGGTGGTGAGAGTTGGTGAGAGTTAATCTCCACCGTTAGATCGGTTTAATCTTCACCGTCCGTTTGGGATGTGAAAGTGTATATAAGGGGGTGAGATCCTCATTTGTAAAGCATCAAGCAAAATACAATATAAACATTTCTCTAAAGCTTCTCTCTCTAAGATACGAAAGTTTCTCTCTCTAAGTACTAAGGTCCGAGTTTAAGTAAGGCTGACTTAGCAACCGCGAGGGGCGGAAAGGTGCTAAGGCCGCACGTACCGATTCGGAAGAAATCAGTCCGTGACAAGTGGTATCAAAGCGAAGTTCGACCGGGGCTAGAGAGAAGTCTATCCGAGAGAATGGCTAAGGGAAGCAAAGATGTGAGCGCTTCGTCCGACGCCCATGACGAGCGTGGAAGAGAAACCACGTCAGGCCAAGCGGGAATCAAACGGGAAAAGAGCATTTCCCGTGATGTTTTGGGGGTGGCCGTGGGCGAAATGACAGATAAGCTTGAAAGAATCGAGCACACCGTCTCCGAACTGGAGAATCATGTGTTCGATGGGCTGGAGGAAGTCAAGCGAAACGGCGCCGATCTAGACACTCGGTTCGTTCGATTGGAGGAACTAGTGACCGAATCCATCCTGGCCTTGCAAGACAACATCGAGGGGATGAAGGCAAGGTTTGTCGCGGTGGAGGAGGATATGGCGCTATGCAAACGGGCAAGCGCAAATGGAGGAACCGTTGCTGCGGCAGTAGGCGGTCGGGTTGATTTCCCGAGACCGTCGCGGTTCAACGGTTTAAGGGATGCTAAGGAAGTTGAGAATTTCCTTTGGCAGATGGAGCAATACTTCGACAATCTCAATCTTGGGGATGAGACTGTGAAGATTAAAGCCGCGACGTCATACTTGACGGACACGGCGATGCTGTGGTGGCGGAGAAAGCAAGCAGACATTGAGCGGGGAACTTGCCGGATCGAGACTTGGGAGGAGTTCAAGAAAGAACTTAAGCGGCAGTTCTACCTGGAGAATGTTGTGTATGAAGCCCGCAAGAAGTTAAGGGAACTTCGACAAAAAGGTACAATTTGCGACTATGTTAAAGAGTTTACCACTCTTATGCTGCAAATTCCTAACATGTCCAATGAGGATCTCGTCTTCTACTTCACCGATGGGCTGCAAAACTGGGCAAAGCAAGAGCTGTAGCGAAGGAGAGTTCAGTCCGTCGATGAAGCTATTGCGGTGGCTGAGTCGTTGACTTTCGTACCCAAGGTCCCTCCGAGTCCTTCAAGAGAAAGGAGAAGATCGTGACCAAAGGTGGGGGAGAAAGACGAGATAGTGGCCGTCTATCCAACTCAAGGCGTTATGAGAAGGGATCAGGACGAGAGGAGTTTGAGGCAAAGAAGAAGACATTTGTCCCAAAAGGTGGGTGCTTTGTGTGCAAGGGGCCACACCCAATGAGGGAATGTCCGAAGATGGGGTCGTTGTCCGCAATAATGGAGAATCACGAAGGTGAGACCCAAGAGGTGAAGCCAGGCAAGATGGGGTCGTTACAACTCCTTAACGCTCTTAAGGCCGGTCCATCATCTAAACCAATGAGCAAGGGGCTCATGTACGTGGAGGCTCGTGTTAACGGGAAATCAACTCGAGTTATGGTGGACACGGGGGCCACTCATAACTTCATGGCTGAAGATGAAGCCGTGAGACTTGGGATAAAGTGGACCAAGAGGGAAGGTTGGATGAAGACGGTGAACGTAAAGGCCCAACCCGTCAATGGGGTAGTGCGAGGGATTGAGATGCGACTAGGCAGTTGGAGCGGACCAGTAAACTTCTCGGTCATACCCATGGACGATTTCAAAGTGGTATTAGGTATGGATTTCATGAGGCAAGTCATGGCAATCCCTCTGCCCGCACTAAGTTCAGTGTGCATTCTCGAGAAAGGATCGCAGTGCATGATTCCAACCATAGAGGAGAAGTCCGAGGGGATAAGGCAACTCTCAGCAATGCAGTTCACTAAAGGGGTGAAGAAGGGTGAACCGACGTTTCTGGCCGTGATGAAGGTGGAAGACGAGTTTGGGAGAGCTGAGCTAATTCCACCGGCTATTGAAACAGTTCTTGAGGAGAACAAGGACGTGATGCCCGCAAAGTTGCCAGAAAAGTTACCACCAAGGAGAGAGGTGGATCATCGGATCGAGTTGGAGTTGGGAGCCAAACCGCCAGCAATGGCGCCTTACCGAATGGCTCCATCCAAGCTTGAGGAGTTACGGAAACAACTTGATGAGCTTTTATCGACGGGGAAACTAATGCCATCCAAAGCACCTTATGGTGCACCGGTTTTGTTCCAAAAGAAGCATGATGGGTCATTGCGAATGTGTGTTGACTACCGGGCACTTAATAAGGTAACAATCAAAAACCGCTATCCTATCCCTTTGATCGCGGATCTATTTGATCGGCTTGGAGGAGCAAAGGTGTACACAAAGATGGACTTGCAAAAGGGATATTATCAAGTCCGGATCGCAGAGGGAGAGGAGCCAAAGACAGCGTGCATTACGCGGTATGGGTCGTTTGAATGGCTGGTTATGCCATTCGGCCTCACAAACGCCCCAGCCACATTTTGTACCCTTATGAACCAGATCTTTCAGCCATATTTGGATCGGTTCGTGGTGGCTTACTTAGACGATATCGTCGTCTATAGCAACTCGATGGAGGAACATGTGGAGCACTTGCGGATAGTTTTCCGAGTTCTCCGGGAAAACGAGTTGTTTGTAAAGAAAGAAAAGTGCACCTTTGCCACCGAAGAAGTCCAATTCTTGGGCCACATCATTGGGCATGGGAACCTCAAGATGGATGATGCCAAGGTGAAGGCGATTATGGAGTGGGAGGCTCCGACTAAGGTAACAGAGTTACGCTCTTTCCTTGGATTGGTGAACTATTATCGACGATTCATCGAGGGATATTCAAAAAAGGCAGCATCGCTAATGGACCTTCTCAAGAAGGGGAAACCATGGGATTGGTCCGAGCATTGCCGGGAGGCCTTTGAGAAACTGAAAATTGCGGTGAGTCAAGAACCTGTCCTTGTCTTACCAAATTTCAGTTTGCCATTCGAGATACACACCGATGCATCCAACTTTGCTATCGGGGGAGTCTTGATGCAAGAGGGGCATCCGATCGCGTTCGAGAGCCGCAAGCTCAATGATACCGAGAGGCGGTACACGGTGCAAGAGAAAGAAATGACAGCCGTGGTCCATTGCTTGCGAGTATGGAGACACTATTTTCTAGGATCACACTTCACGATAAAGACGGATAACGTGGCGACAAGCTACTTCCAAACCCAGAAGAAGTTGTCCCCGAAGCAAGCGCGATGGCAAGACTTCCTAGCTGAGTTTGATTATACCTTGGAGTATAAGCCGGGGAAGGCGAATGTTGTAGCCGATGCGCTAAGCCGGAAGGCTGAGCTAGCAGCCATAAGCCAAGCCGAGGGGAACATTTTGGCTCGGATTCGAGAAGGGCTCGAGCGCGACCCTGTTGCTAAGGAGTTGATGAAGTTAGCAGAAGAGGGTAAGGCACATCGATTTTGGGTCGACAATGGCCTGATTTATTCAAAGGGTCGACGACTCTATGTTCCAAAGTGGGAGAGTCTCCGCCGAGACATCATAAGAGAATGCCACGATACTCGGTGGGCAGGCCATCCAGGACAGAAGAGGACGTTGGCCCTAGTTGAAGCGGGGTATTTTTGGCCACGGATGCGGGATACCGTAGAGCTTTATGTGAAGACTTGTCTTGTGTGCCAACAAGATAAGACGGAAAACAAGCAGTCTGCGGGTTTATTGGAGCCATTACCAATACCCGAGCGACCATGGGACTCGGTCTCGCTAGCTTTTATCAGCGCGCTACCAAAGTCAGAAGGGTTTGGATCCATCATGGTGATTGTGGATCGATTCTCTAAGTATGGGACGTTTGTGGCTTGCGATCGGGACTGTACCGCGGAGGAGGCAGCGCGGGCGTTCTTCAAGAACATGGTGAAGCTTTGGGGATTACCTCGGAACATCGTGAGTGACCGGGATCCTCGTTTCATTGGGCGGTTGTGGACGGAGTTATTTAAGATGCTTGGGACGGACCTGAGTTTCTCAACGAGCTTTCACCCGCAAATAGATGGGCAGACGGAAAAGGTGAATGTCTTGCTTGAGTGTTACCTCCGACACTTCGTAGGTGCAAACCAAAGAGATTGGGCTAAGTTGATGGATATTGCCCAGTTCTCGTACAACTTGCAACGAAGCGAATCGACGGGACGGAGTCCCTTCGAACTCGCAACGGGGCAGCAACCTTTGACCCCGCACACATTGGCTACGCCTACGACAGAGGGAAGAAGTCCAGGGGCATTCATAATGGCCAAGCAATGGGAGGAACACGCCGACTTTGCCCGGGTATGCTTGGAGAAGTCCCGGAAGCGAATGAAGAAGTGGGCGGATACGAAGAGACGGCCTTCCGAATACTCGGTGGGTGACTTAGTCTTTGTGAAGCTCTTTCCCCAACAATTCAAAGCATTTCGGAGTCTACACAAAGGCTTAATTCGGAGATACGAGGGACCGTTCGAAATTGTGGCGAAGGTGGGAAATGTGTCTTACCGATTGGACTTACCGGATACTCTTAAGATTCATCCGGTCTTCCATGTGAGTATGCTTAAGTCATATCATGGCGACGCAGAGGATCAAGACCGAGGCGTTTCAACCCGGGCGCCACCTATCATGACCAAGTCTTACGATAAAGAGATCGAAGAGGTGCTGGCGTCCAAGAAAGTGCGGAAACGAGGTGTTCCACGTCAAAATCACTTCCTCATCAAGTGGAAGGGACAGCCAGAGGCAGAGGCAACGTGGGAACCGGAACAAGACTTGTGGCAATTCCGGGAAGACCTCAAAGCGTATACGGCGACGAGGGCGTCACCGAATTAGGTGGGGGAGGATGTCACGACCCTTTTTCCTTCATGAAATATATCTAGAGAATTATAGAAGTTTAGGGGGTTGTTGAAAGAAAAAGGTTGGTGGAAATGGGTTGGTGAAATTGGTGGAAATGGGTTGGTGAAGTTGGTGGGGAGAGTTGGTGAAGTTGGTGGTGAGAGTTGGTGAGAGTTAATCTCCACCGTTCGTTTGGGATGTGAAAGTGTATATAAGGGAGTGAGATCCTCATTTGTAAAGCATCAAGCAAAATACAATATAAACACTTCTCTAAAGCTTCTCTCTCTAAGATACGAAAGTTTTTCTCTCTAAGTACTAAGGTCCGAGTTTAAGTAAGGCTAACTTAGCAACTGCGAGGGGCGGAAAGGTGCTAAGGCCGCACGTACCGATTCGGGAGGAATCAGTCCGTGACAGTACGCTACCTAGAAAAGTGATAAGTATCAAATGGGCCTCGTTTATCTTTTAATGGGCTGTTAGTGTTATTAGCCTTTAAGCCTTTTTCTTTATTGTATTTAGTGCTGTGTCTGTGTGAAGAAACAATTATCAAAGAATCAATTAACTAAAACCAATCTTCTTCTTCGTTCTGCTTCTTCCTTATTTCTTCCAATCATTCGATAGTCCATTCCAGGTCTTATCAAAAAGCCGCAAAAAGGAAAGGAAATTTACATGGCACAACATCTGTGTATATGTTTTTCTCCGAATTTACACTGTTTATAGCCAATGTACAGCTTAGCTGCATCTTTGATGCTCGCAACCTATTAGCCTGCGTTCAAGGACAGTTTATCATACATAGTTCTGCTAATTGGGGATCGATATCAAAAAGAATACTAAGAAGAGGAAACTCTCAATTTCTTCAGAAAAAAGCCACTAAAAAGATGGATATATAACCTGCAAATTGGCAAACTCCCGAGCGATCGAGTCAGGATCTTGAATCTTTTGCCGGAAAACCCCAAGAACTTGGTGGCAGTGGTTGAGCTGATCGGGCTAGAGAGAAAGTTTTGGAGGAGGCGCATCAGCGGATGAGAAATCGAAACGCCTTGAGTCGCGAGAAGACAAAAAACCGATTGCTAATGAAGATTATGGAAACGATTTTGTCTAAAATGAGAAATTGGTTGCGAGAGAAACGCGTGACGTATTTTGTACACCAACATATAAGAAATCGATTCAGAGAGAAGGCAAATAGGAGAAGAACATATTTACAGAAATATATAAATTTGTCCAACCAAAATCCTTTCGGTTTCTGATTTTAACATCGAGAGACTGAAGAATATAGGGTTTTGAAAAGTGGTGAAAGTTAAATTCGTTTCTCTTTTACGTAGTAGAAAAAAATGTTGATCATTTAAACTGTAGATCGTGGTTTTGAAGGAGATGAAATCGGGAACAAAGGAATGTGAAACGAATATCGTGGTTTGGAAACTTGTAATTTTGTTTTATTAAAAACCTCCAAGTTACAAAAAAATGCAAGATCAACCTCAAAGTAAAATAAATGCAAAAATATTTTCTATCATATTAAAAACCAGCAACGTGAACCTCGGAATAAACAGTGTTTATTTTTTTGACAAAATTAAAAGCACAGTCGTTTTATCTAAATAAAAACGACATGACAAAAAAATGTAATGTCGTTTTGCTCTGTGAAAACGACAAATATTTTCACTGCATTATCAAACTCAACACATCATAAATTTCATA
Organism: Pseudoturritis turrita; assembly: GCA_900406555.1. Classification (NCBI taxonomy): domain Eukaryota; kingdom Viridiplantae; phylum Streptophyta; class Magnoliopsida; order Brassicales; family Brassicaceae; genus Pseudoturritis; species Pseudoturritis turrita. The sequence continues at coordinate 201,725 of OVBL01000373.1, read as the reverse complement.
TGGGTATATTAAAAATGAAGACCAAACGACAAGTAAGATCATTAAAAATCATCATCTTTTACGGTATTACACTCTAGAAAGAAACACACACCAACACGATCTCATACTATTTGCAGTTCAAATGTAACAACTTATAATTGAGAAAACAATGTATCCCAAACGTTGAGATCATTACATTGCAATTTAAAGGAAAATAACTTTTGCCTAGTTTTTGGAAAATTACATTTCCTTGTCATGTCGTTTTTATTTAGATAAAACGACTGTACTTTTAATTCCGTCAAAAAAATAAACACTGTTTATTCCGAGGTTCACGTTGCTGGTTTTTAATATGATAGAGAGTTTTTTGCATTTATTTTACTTTGAGGTTGATCTTGCATTTTTTTGTAACTTGGAGGTTTTTTTTGCATTATTCCCTTAATTAAATCTGATTTCAAAAATTTACGAAAAAGAAAATAGTTATTTTTATTGTAAGTACATTTGTCAAAATATAATTGGTGAAGTGACTTGTGTTTTAATATATAAAGGATATGCTGTCAAAAACAAATTGAAAATTATATAGTTGGGTCTTTGTATTCCGGACTGGGGAGTGGTCTGAACATGTAATATACTTACATAATGTTGGTGATGGGTTTGACACCAAACCCGACCCACTCAAAGCTCAATTATTTAAGAAGATATCATCAATTCAAGGCCCATTTGCGAGCTTCCGACTGTCCAAGAAGAGAAGTCCACTGTATCTGTGAACTGGAGCTTAATGACATCGAGCTGGAGCTCGACAACATGGAGCTGAATTAGTCAAGCGAGAATCTCGGAGCTGGAGCCACAATCCGAGATTGTGGCAGAACATGCTCCGCAAATCAAGGAACAGTTGAGAACGTGCTCCGCAAATCAAGGAGCAGTTGAGCAGTTGAGGGGATTATAAAAGGCAGCCTTCAGCTCCATTTTGAAGGGATTTTTTCCAATCTTATTCATTTATACTTTAGACAGAAAATACTTCGCACCATTTTACTACGAGTTGCGATCTGTTATACTTTTTTTTATCTCTTTAGAGATCCTTTGTATTAATCTCGATCTATTGATCATATTAATACAAATCCAGTTCGTTATGGTTAGTCTTCTCTTATCTTAGGTTCATAACGAGGGTCTAGACCTTAATTCCCCTTTTCATAAATCAAATACTTAGTTGCGGATTTTAGCATCCACAATTTGGCGCGCCAGGTAGGGAACCCATAGATCTTCTTACTCAGGATCCCTAGATCAGACTGTCATAAATGAAATGGATTTAAATCCATCATATTCACCGAGATCTAGCCCACTAGCTTCGATCTCAACCTGCCACCGTGAAACATGTCGCTGCGGCGATGGGCTCCAACACTGCTGCCCAGTCAGATCAGCAAATCCTGACCCAGAGCACAGTCAGTTCAGTCTGCCACCGCTAGACCTGTCGTTGCGGCGGAGGGCTCCAACGCTGCTGTCCAGTCAGATCACCAGATCCTAACCCTGAGCACAGCCGGCTCAGCCTGCCACCGCGAGATCTGTCGTTGCGGCGACATGCTCTAATGTTGTTGTCCAGTCATATCAGCATATCTCTACCCAGAGCACAGCCGTGGGAGCACGCATCCAGGCTCAAACTTCAGCAGACACATATCGCTTAAAACCTAGGGTTTGGATCCATTCTAATACTTTGAGATATGGTTTGCCAATACCAATCTCTCTCAAACTGGTGAGGTCTGGCCTTTTGGCTCCGATCTCCAAAACCTCTGCTCAACAAGAGAAACAGAGCACGACCGTGGGAACGAACCTCAGGTTTGGAACCCAGCAGACATGAATCTTCCAAACCATAGAGTTTGGACCCGACCTAATGGTTCGAGAGGTGGCTTGCAAGCTATGCCCACTCTCAAAAATGGGGGGGGGGGCAAGGATCGCAACCTTTGCCTCCACTGTGAGCAGGTGCTCTGGCACCACCGCGACCTGAGTCAGTCCGACTTAGCACGACAATGGATCTACCATCCTAAGTTCGAACGGACATGACAGATATTCGCAACATCCTGAGCTCCCTGGTAGACATTACCAAGCGACAGGAAGACTTCCCTCGCAGCTTAACAGCTCGTATTGAACAGCGGGAGACCGACTTCACCAGACGAATGTTGGAGCTCTCAAGATCGCATGATCAGCACACCATCGATAGCGCTGGTCGTTTTTGATCTCCCAAATACTGTTTTATAATCCATGAGAAGTATTGGTGTTTCAAGAAGCCAAATCAAGACTTGTTTTTCTGTACCAATTATGGAATTTGGGGTTTTAAGCAATTCTCAGTTTTAGGTCTGACGATATTGTTAGCAATTATTGGAATCCAAATTCGGGAATAGAACGTCTTTTAGAGAATTATGGTTAAGAAATTAGAAATACATGCCTTCAAGTTTTTTTTGGTTATTGTTTCTTGTGATGCTTGACTTTATTGTTTACATAGTCTGATCGATTCTTACACGAATAATTTTGTTCTTATTTTGTCTATGTTGATGCAGAAACTTCTGAGAGCACTTGGAGTGTTTGCAGGAGGAGTCTTCCTCATGCGTAACTATGGTGATCTCATGGCTATCTGGAGAAATCCGATAAAAAAAATGTTGGAACAGTTTCTCAATTGTTGTATATCTTTCTTTTTCTTCAGTGTCTCTTCCCTCTATATAATTGGTTTACTAGTTTATAGAACCTTTTAACTACCTTATAAAACCTTTTAAATACCTTATAAACATTACAAAAGTTTATAAATACTTGTGTTTGACGAAACAATGAAGTTAAGTTTATAAATAAGCTTATAAAACTTTTTAAATACCTTAGAAGACTCACAAAATCTTATAAATATTGTTTTATAAATCCGTTTATAAAACCTTTTAAGTACCTTATAAAACCTTTTAAGTATCTTATAAAACCTTATAAAAATTACAAAAGTTAATAAATACTTGTGTTTGACGAAACAATGCAGTTAATTTTATAAATAAGCTTATAAAACCTTTTAAACACCAAATAAGACTTACAAAATCTTATAAATACTGTTTTATAAATCTGTTTATAAAATATTTTAAGTACCTTATAAAACCTTTTAAATACCTTATAAAAATTACAAAAGTTTATAAATACTTGTATTTGACGAAACAATGAAGTTAATTTTATAAATAAGCTTATAAAACCTTTTAAACACCTTATAAGACTTACAAAATCTTATAAATACTGTTTTATAAATCTGTTTATAAAACCTTTTAAGTACCTTATAAAACTTATAGAAGCTTATAAATATTTGTGTTTACTAAAAATAATGAGGTTACTTTTATTAATTAGCTTATAGAACATTTTAAACACCTTATTAAAAAACAAATTCTAGCAAAAAATACCTTATAAAATTGACATGTCAAGTAGATGTAACATGGACGAATTCCGTACACCATTTCCAATATTACCTGTGAACATTTTTTCTACTACACACAAGAAAAATAGCACATCATTCTACTACACACACATATCTTCAAACTGTTTAAAGAAAATCAATGAGAGTATACCAACAGATTGAAAAATGCACTTTTTTCCCAAACTGGTTCAATCCTCCTCATCCTTTTGAACAAGTCTTTTCCTAGTTTGCTTTCAACAAAGCCAACCAACTACAGGTTTGAGTGTTGCTCTACTGCCACATTCCTGTCTGGTTCAAGACCAGGTTTGTACATCTGAGGGGTAGCTTAATTTGTTCAGGTAAATCCATCTATTCAAAAGACAGAGACATAAGGATCATGTTATATAATTCACCTTATAAAACTATTTAAAACCATTATAAAACTATTACAAAAAACTGATAAAGCACTTTTGTACGCATTTACAGAGATCAATCGTCCCCAGCTTTAGAGGATGTCTATCTAACAGAGATTCTAACATCAAAATTAGGTTATAAAACATTTTAGTTATGATTTGAAAATTACAAAATATTCTAATTACAAAACTGTAAGACAAAAATAAAGATAAAAAAGAAGAACATCGTTGAATAAAATTAAAAGAAAAGAAAAAAACCGAAGAAGACGAACATTCAACAAATTAACCCAGATTGAAATCAACCCCAAATTGACAGATTGAAATTAACCCAAATACAACACAGATTTATTACTACATCAAATTAAAAACCCTATATCTGTAATCCAAATCGAATCAAAAACCTAGCGATTCTCCATTGAAATACAGAAGGAGAAAAAAATACAACGAATCAAAAACCCTAGATCCGTAACCCAAATCAGATTTGCAACGAAATCATAGATCGTGAATTTACCTTTAGATGTAGACCTAGATCTCGATGAATGTTAATCCGACGGCAGAGAGAAACACAGCAAGGGAAACGGCGAGTTGATTCGCTTTGAAACGGTGATTAGGGTTCTCAGAGAAGAGAATGAAATCTCATACGACGATTCAGGGTTGTTTTCTCTAGGACAATATTGAATTTTTGTTATTAAAAAGTGGCATAAATGAAAAATGGCAGTGGCACGCTTGTAAAAGTCAGATTTGAAAGTGGCTTTTTTGGGATTGTCCCAATAATTTATATTTAAAAATAAATATGTTTGATAATGAATATAGAAGAATTAAATAAATAAATAATAAAAAATAGTGAGAAAAATTGTGGGAGTGACACATCAGCAAAAGTGGCTCCAATGTTTCTATTTTAATATATAGAATATTAGTTTCATTCCACCATTCAACGACTCCTCGTCGACCTGTGTAGTAAAAAAATACTTCCCAACACCCCAACTCCTGATCTTGGATTCGGTAGAGACAAAGTCAGCAGTACATTCAAGCCCGTTTGGTTATATAACTCATCTGGATTTGGCCTAGACAACGTTACCACTTGCGAAGTCTTCGATTTCATCACCAACGCTTGGAGGTATGTTCTCCCCGCTTCTCCTTATCGGATTCTCGATAGTCAATCTGTCAAACATACAACTACAAGTACTGCAACAGATTTTGGAGTTATGACGTCTAAACAAATGTTAATTATAGGTTTTTCTTCATTTAAAGTGGTTTAGGATTTTGCAGACTGACTATAGATCTAAAGCAACGCTTTGAAAGAAGTTTGACTAAAAGAAAAGGCGGCGCTGTCTTAACTATACGATAAAAGGAGGCGCTGACTTTTTAAACTCAGTCTTAATTATTTTTATTATTTTTATTTTTTTATAATATAATTTGGGCCTCGCAATATCTCAGGTTCATCTATTTATTTATGTTTATTTCTCATAAAGCAGGCGCTAACTACCTACATTTATTTATATTTATTTTGGATTTTGTTAAAACTTTCTTAATTGAGAAAATTTATTGTGTTAATAATAATCTAAAAAATTAGAGATTTCATTAAATAAATATAAATATTCAATTTACTTTTAAATTTGGAAATACGATATTGTTATCCAAATATATGTTTTATTTGAACACTAAAAGTCTTGTTATTATTATTATTATTATTTTTACGTTAAAAAAGTCTTGTTATTTATTAGTGGCAAATTGGATTGTTTTCTACATTACCAACTTAACAAAAAGAAAGAAAAACTTTCTAATGCATGCAAACAAAAGAGTAGTGAAAAATAACAAAGTTGGTAGACTTAGCAGAGTCTGCCTAGTCTCTACTGTTTTTAGCAGAGTCTTTAGCAGAGTTTAAGCATAGTCTGCGCAACCTCTGCTAAAAATAGCAGAGTATAAGCAGAGTCTGCCCAGCCTTAGCAGAGTCTGCCAAGCCCTAGCAGAGTCTGTCCAACCCTAGCAGAGTCTGCCCAGCCCTAGCAGAGTCTGCCCTAGCAGAGTCTGTCCAGCCTCTGCTGTCCTTAGAAGAGTTTAAGCAGAGTATGTCCAATCTTAGTCTTAAGTACAAAATTCACGCAGACTTTGCCAAAGCGTAAGGGTATTTTAGCCATTTTTTAAAAAATGTACTAGTTCTACAATTTTTCCTACGAGGGTACCCCGCTTGACATTAAAGTCAGAAAATGTACCATTCTAACAAGTCTCCCATAAAAGAATTATCCAGTTTTTTTTTTGCATAATAAAAAATCCCCCAAATCGATTGAAATCCCTAAATGAATCGAAATCTCCAAAACCCCATAAATTGATTTACAAAATTAATGATCCAAGACTCAAAATTTGAAAACTTGAAGAAAAACTCGGAAAGTAAACAAAAAGGAAAGAGAGAAAGGAGATTTTTCTTACTGAGATTTCACCGATTGAGCCATTGCCAAGTGCAAATTTGAGAGAGAAATCCACCGATTTTCAGTCTTTCGGAAAGTAAATTTCTCAGACTTTCTTTCTTCAGAGAGAGAGAGAGAGAGAGAGAGATCTCTGTAACTCTGTTTTTGATTGCGATAAAGGAAAGAGAAGGAGGTATAAGAGACGTTGAGAGGAGCGTTTATGTATTTTTGAACTACCAATGGTCAGTTTTTAATTTCTTTTATTAATTTTTTTGCATAATAAAAGAATTATCTAACTGCCAGTTTTTTGCATAATAAAAAATCTCCAAATCGATTGAAATCCCTAAATCACTCGAAATCTCCAAAAATCCATAAATTGATTAAAAAAATGAAGGATCCAAGACTCAAAATTTGGAAACTTGAAGACAAAATCGGAGAGTAAACAAAACAGAAAGAGAGAAAGAAGATTTTTCTTACTGAGATTTCACCGATTGAGCCATTGCCAAGTGCAGATTTGAGAGAGAGAGAGACTTTCTTTATTTAGACAGAGAGAATCCACCGATGTTCAGTCTTTTGGAAAGTAAATTTCTCAAACTTTCTTTCTTCAGAGAGAGAGAGAAATATTTAGAGATATATATATATATGTGACTCTATCTTTGATTGAGATAAAGGAAAGAGAACGAGGTATAAGGGACGTTGCGAGGAGCGTTTATGTATTTTTGAATTACCAACAGTCAGTTTTTAATTTCTTTTATTAACTTTTTGCATAATAAAAGAATTATCCAACTGTCAGTTTTTTTTTTGCATAATAAAAAATCCCCAAATCGATTGAAATCCCTAAATCAATCGAAATCTCCAAAAACCTAGAAATTGATTTACAAAATTAAGGATCCAAGACTCAAAATTCGAAAACTTGAAGACAAAATCGGAAAGTAAACAAAAGGGAAAGAGAGAAATGAGATTTTTTTTACTAAGATTTCACCGATTGAGCAATTGTCAAGTGCAGATTTGAGAGAGAGAGATAGACTTTATTTCTTTAGACAGAGAGAGAAATCCACCGATTTTCAATCTTTCGGAAAGTAATTTCTCTGACTTTCTTTCTTTAGAGAGAGAGAAATAGAGATATTTGTGACTCTGTCTTTGATTGAGATAAAGGAAAGAGAAGGAGGTATAAGAGACGTTGAGAGGAGCGTTTATGTATTTTTGAATTACCAACGGTCAGTTTTTAATTTCTTTTATTAACTTTTTTCATAATAAAAGAATTATCCAACAATCAGTTTTTTTTTTGCATAATTAAAAATTCCCAAATCGATTGAAATCCATAAATTAATCGAAATCTCCAAAAACCCATAAATTGATTTACAAAATTAAGGATCCAAGACTCAAAATTCGGAAACTTGAAGACAAAATCGGAAAGTAAACAAAAAGGAAAGAGAGAAAGGAGATTTTTCTTACTGAAATTTCACCGATTGAGCCATTGCCAAGTGCAGATTTGAGAGAGAGACTTTCTTTCTTTAGACACAGATAGAAATCCACCGATTTTCAGTCTTTCGGAAAGTAATTTTCTCATACTTGAGAGAGAGAGAGAGAGAGAGAGAGAGAGAGAGAGAGAGAGAGAGAGAGAGAGAGAGAGAGAGAGAGAGAGAGAGAGAGAGAGAGAGAGAGAGAGAGACTCTGTTTTTGATGGAGATAAGGGAAAGAAAAGGAGGTATAAGAGACGTTGAGAGGAGCGCTTATGTATTTTTGAATTACCAATGGTCGGTTTTTAATTTCTTTTATTAACTTTTTGCATAATAAAAGAATTATCCAACAGTCAGTTTTTTTTTGCATAATAAAAAATCCTCAAATCGATTGAAATTCCTAAATCAATCGAAATCTTCAAAACCCCATAAATTGATTTACAAAATTAAGGATCCAAGACTCAAAATTCGGAATTTTGAAGACAAAATCGGAAAGTAAACAAAAGGGAAAGAGAGAAAGGATATTTTTCTTACTGAGATTTCACTGATTGTGCCATTGCCAAGTGCAGATTTGGGAGAGAGAGACTTTCTTTCTTTAGACAGTGAGAGAAATCCACCGATTTTTAGTCTTTCGAAAAGTAAATTTCTCAGATTTTCTTTCTTCAAAGAGAGAGAGAAATATTTAGAGAGAGAGAGAGAGAGAGAGAGAGAGAGAGAGAGAGAGAGAGAGAGAGAGAGAGAGAGAGAGAGAGAGAGAAAGAGAGAGAGATCTCTATGACTCTATTTAGGGAGTTTCTCTCTCATCATGATCTTGGGAGCTTTTAGCTTAAGCTCTTCATCCTTCTTAACAAAGTCTTCAACATAAGGACATTCAAGTAGTTTAGCCAACTCATCCAAGTAGAGCTCATCTTCTTCAAATTCTTCCCTTGTTAACGGTCCATGATGAGCTTCCCAATGTTTTTCATCATCCATTATCATGACATTGCAAAACGTCTTGGGGTTCGACTCGGATTTACCCGGTAGAGTGCTACTTGGAGCCTTAGAACTTGAAGCCAGTTGCGCCATTTTGTAGGTCAATGGTCTTCACGTGTGATGCCAAGCTTGTAATCTTACCATCCAACTCTTGGTACATGCTATCAATTCTATTGTTGACCTCTAGGAACTTCTTCCCAATATCCGCGCTATTTTTAATTTGACCCTCCAAGACCCTTTGTACCAAAGATTTGATCTCATGGTCTTGTGGTGAAGGTTGAGTAGAAGTGCTAGCTTGTCCTTGGAAGTTTGGAGCAACTTGGTTAGGGAAAGTGTATTGTTTCTTAGGAGTAAAGCCTTGTTGTTGAAGGACAAATCATTGACCTTGTTGTTGTGTGACAAACCCTTGTTGTGGTTGAAAACCTTGTGGTTTAGGTAGGTAGACTTGGTCTTGTGGGTTTTCCACATTAGTGCTTCTATAGGACAAGTTGGGGTGATTCCGATAGTTGAGGTTGAAGTTCTTTTGGTAATAGTCTCCTTGACCTTGTATATAGCAAATCTCTTCTTTTCCATCTTGGGTAGCTTCACAAACGAACTCATTGTTCCCATCAAAATCACCAATAAAGTGCACTTGCTTCTTGTTAGCTAAAAGAAGTTTGTCAAGCTTGTCACTCAATTCCTTGATCCTTGGATCTTCTCCCTTTGGCTCTCTAACACTTCTACCATACTCCTTGTTATAGCATTGATTGATTTGTGCAAGGTTTTCTACAAGTTTCTCTCCTTGCTCAACCGATAAGCTAGCAAAATCTCCATTACCCGCGGTGTTAAGAGCAATGTGGTATATTTCCTCAATTCTCCGGTGGATGATTCCTAACAATGCTTCCACGGATATCCCATGGTGAAGGCATGAACGTGTATACCCCTTTAATCTTTCCCAAGCCTCATACAAAGTCTCATTCGGCCCTTGATGAAAGCTTTGAATATCATTCCTTATCTTGGTGGTTCATTGATTGGAGAAGAACTTGGCCAAGAATCATTTCTTACACTCCTCCCACGTGGTAATGGAGGATGTAACTACACTTTTCTCCCATTGAGAGGATTTGTCGCCTAGAGAGAATGGGAAGAGTGTGAGCTTGATTACATCTTCTGAAATGCCATTCATCTTCACGGTGCCACACAAGCGGTCAAAATTATCAAGGTGCTCAATTGGATGTTCCATAGATAATCCAAAGAATCGATTATTTTGCACCATGTTGATGAGGCTAGACTTTATCTCCCAATTATTATTGGCGCATGGAGGAGGTCGAATGCTCGTCCTAGTCCCATTGGTGAGAGGTTCATTGAAGGCACCAATCCTTTCTTCTTCTTTAGGGGCATGCATGGGAGCTTTAGGAAGGTTTTCTACTCCTACTCCACGTGCTTCTCTTTCTTGGTGGTGTCCACCACCTTGGTTAGCATGGTTTTCTTCTATGCTAAACGCCTTAAGTGTTTTAACAATTCCTTCTCTCTCCTTGTTTCCCTAACTTGCTTCTCTAACCGATTGATGTCAATCCTAGGATCAAAATCTCTTGGTGCTCCCTTGCTTCTCGTGTTCATACACTTACAAAAGAGGGAACAAGAGAAGAACAAGAACGATCAAATAGTGAAATAAAGAAAAATGAACTTAGACTCCCAAAAATCCAAATCCTAATGCCTAATAATCCCCGGCAACGGTGCCAAAAACTTGAGAGAAGTTTTAGATTGCAATTTTGGATTCTAACAAACACTAAATGCAACTTCAACCTAGCTTTAATCCTTAAGTGCAAACCACAAGTGCATGGTTAATATCATTATAGCATTTAAGGGTCATTCTTCCACAAAGAGTATGCAAAGGCAATAAGAATGCAAGATAATATAGAAGCTAAGTGATATAAGATTGGATTCCACCTCTCTTATTCCACACAGTTTCAATACCAACAGAATGAATGGATGATGAGTGAAGGTAGAGATGAGGGTGAAGGGTTGCTGATTGATTCCACAAACAGAACACGGCCAAGAGAACTTGATTCCACAAGCAATCTGAATTGAGATGGATCGAAGGCACCATAGAGAGTATGAGGGGATCTCTGATACTGCAAGCTTACTCAGCTCTAGGTGAATCCACACGAAGAACAATAGCAAAGAAGACTCGACAAGGCTGTGGTTGGAGACAAAGAAAATACGGCATTTTTATTGATCAAAAGGGTTAAAAACTTACACGGCTGCAAGGGGACCTTATAAAGGGGTCCTATCAGCTAGCCCTTGGGCCAAAAATAAAAGGAAAATAAATACAAAACGAAATTAAAAGGAAAAAATACAAAACAGAAAAGTTTTTAAACAAAAAGGAAAAAATCCTAATCTAGAAAAGGAAAACTTCTGTCTCTTTCTTGCAGACTTGTAGCACTTGCTGAGACTCGAATTGATTCCACAAACAGCACACGGCCAAGAGAACTTGATTCCACAAGCAATTTGAATCGAGATGGATCGAAGGCACCATAGAGAGTGTGAGGGGATCTCTGATACTGCAAGATTGCTCAGCTCTAGGTGAATCCACACGAAGAACAATAGCAAAGAAGACTCGACAAGACTGCGGTTGGAGACAAAGAAAATACGGCATTTTTACTGATCAAAAAGGTTAAAAACTTACACGGCTGCAAGGGGACCTTATAAAGGGGTCCTATCAGCTAGCCCTAGGGCCAAAAATAAAAGGAAAATAAATACAAAACAAAATTAAAAGGAAAAATACAAAACAGAAAAATTTTTAAATAAAAAGGAAAAAACCCTAATCTAGAAAAGGAAAACTTCTGTCTCTTTCTTGCAGACTTGTAGCACTTGCTGAGGCTCGAACTGAGGTCCCTTGATGTGCTAAATAGCACTGAGATATTCTTATTTACTTGCACAAACTCGAAATAATTGAATATACCTTGTTGGCGGGAAAATTGGCCGGTTTTGAAGCTGAAGTGTTCAAGGTTGATACTGGTCCGTTCAGCTTGAATACTTTGATGAATTCTTCTTCTTGAAGTCCATTGAAATCTAAATGGTTGAGATATTTAAGTGTTCCCACGTATTTATCTTCAAAATCCTCTTCTTGCTCCATTTATTCTCTATCGGTCGATTGGCTTGTTCTCGCGATATCTTGAAGCTCCGATGTGATCTCATTGAGATTCTTGATGTTATGAGCTCCATTTCTTGTGACGTAAACAGGCATACCTTGGTTGGTTCGAGGATGAGCTTCTTTGATGCTCAAACGTGCAAAGTCTTCCACAAGGTCTAAACCGGGTGCATCCGAGGTTTCTTGAATGTTATTCACTCCTGGAGTACTTCTGAACGTGGCTCCAAGTTCCCTTGTGTTTAGGAGGATCTCCACTATCATGTTGACTCCTTCTCTTAGCCTCCTAGACTCAGAATGTGTCATTGGGGCTCCTTTGGCCTCGTGTACGTGAGCATGATAGAGGCTTGGTCTGATGACCTGATCACTAAGCCAAATTCAAGAGATGTGTTTTGTAACCAATTCTAGCAACCTAAGTAAACCAATGCAGAGATGCAAGAAAAGTACCAAACAAGATTAAGAAACTAAGATGGAAACATGCATAAGCACATTAAACCTAAAGAAAGCAAATTCAATAGCAATTTAAGAAAGTCAACAAAAAGTCAATCGGACAAACAAATATGATAAAATATGATAAATGCATGGACTTTGTGTAGAGATCATAGACTAAGAGTGTTTAACCTATAACTAGTGATGCAAGACCATATAACAATAATTTCCAAGACATGGATCTTATATCTAGACTTAGTTCACTTTCGCAAATACTAATCCATTATACAAATCACCTGAAATGACCATCTTTCGGTCCCTATCAAAGTGAGAAGAGATCATTAACGCATAAGCCCATCAAAATCTACAAATCACCTTAGTTATCAAGTGTTAATTGGCTAAGATATAAAAAGCATGAATTAGAGTTGGCCTAGAAATTTTCACAAACACCGTTCGACCATGAAAATACGTTGATCTAAGAGTTGATTAATTACTTCAATCCTAGCAATGGATTCTCTCTAATCAATGGAAATCACACAAATCTAGATCTAAGCATCACTACTCACACATCAAACATCCAAATCTATCTCCACCCATAATCCACTAAGAAGACTACTCACTAATGTTTGAACAAAGCATCAAAGTATGAGTAATGAAAGACATAATGAAAGATTAAAAGAAAAGATAAAGAAAACTTCACTAATCAAACATAAAAAGTTGAAGCTTTAACATTCAAATGAAAGATCCAAAGGGTTTTGTTCACCCAAAGGTTAAAGAAAAATCAGAAAAATCCTAGGGTGTTTAATGTGCTTTAAAGTATTTATAGGAAAGAGAGATGTACCCGGGTCAAATCCGGATATGTGCTAAAAATGTGTCTGCCATCGACCACCTGCATCAACCTGTTGAGCCAGAGTGGTCGATGCTGTGTGCATCAGTTCCTCCGGATTTTGCCTGGTGTTGCTCCCATCGACCTGCTATATCGACCTCTTGAGCTGGAGTGGTTGAGACATCCTACTCCAGTTGCACTGGTGCTGCTCCCATCGACTAGTCTCATCGACTTCCTGAGCTTGTTTGGTCGATGCAGTCTACACAAGTTGGTCTTTGGCTCCTCTTCATTCTCCTTGGTTCTTCTTCCTTTACCAATTGATTCTCCTTGCTCCTAGGCCTCCATAGTACCTGAAATAGACTCAAAATGCCATGCAAATGCAACATAATGGACCTAGGTCTCTAAGACTCAATCTAAACTAAATGGAACCTAATATGAAGAGAAATATGCATAATGTAATCTAAATGAATGTAAAAGCTAAGGGAAATGCGTGCTAAGGATGCCAAAATACAAGTGCATCAAGATACCAAACTTTTCCACCCACACCACCCATCATGGTTCAAAGATTCAAGGTTTCACCATTCTATCATTCTATTTATACCATCTTTTATTTTGGTTCTTATTAAGTCTTTTCCATCCTTTTCTTTCAATTTAAAACACACTTGGGATAGTGTGATTTAAGTATGGGAGAGGATGTTCATCGATTAGTAACGTAATTTCTTTTTGGTGTTTTTGTTGATTCTTATATTGAGTCTTTTTTTTTTATTGAGTCATTTTATTGTGTAAAAAATCAATTTTGGGAAGAATATCTTCTGAAAATTATTGTCGTAATCATGCTTTATAGTGAACATTAGTATGTTTTGATAGAGCATGACATTTGGAAATCCCACGCTTAACTATCTCGCAGGACTTGCATGATGTTGTAGGCTTTGCAAGACTTTAGAAAAGCTAATAGGACTTTAATACTGATTTAATCTCTCATCTTGGGGCTTGGTATACATTGAACGCGACTCCTCTTTCAAGCCTATCAAGACAAGTGTGTGTGAGTACGACTTCCCTCTTTCTTCTCTTCAACAGAAAAAGAAAGGATATAGGTAGCAAGGAAGTGAACATGGCGATCAATGCTTAATCTCATAAACTCTCGCGTCTCAGGGAAGCCTGTCCAAAGAAAAATCCCGTAAAAATATGAGGGAAAAGAAGTCGAAAGAAAAAATAAAATATCCTAGAAAAGTAGGGAGAAGTTTGACAAAAAGAAGTGAGAGGAAAGAAACCGGAAGTAAGACTGCCTTGGTGTTCAGAAATTTTGAAAAAGTAAAGAGTCTACACGTTCTTTGATCGATACTCCCTCGATGAGACTACACGCCAACAATCAATCAATGTGAGAAAGTCATGTATTCCTTAAAGTTCTTGATGCTTGTGAAGTTAGTGAAAACTGTGGTGGGAATACAAAAAGAACGCTCGAGTCAAAAGTTTGTTTTAGTGGTATGTAGATTGCAAGTTAAGGCATGGTTCTAGGTTAAGTAAATTTCCACATTTTGAAACCTCTTTTCTTAGACTGGATTTATGTTTTGTTTGAGGATAAACAAAAGTCCAAGTCTGGGGGAGTTGATATACTCTGATTTTTACTGGTTTTAGCTATGATTTTAAAGGATTTTAATTAATGATTTTAATAGTTTTAAGGTATTTTCAGTGTTTTTGGAGTTTCTAGTATCTTTACACGTTTTTAACATAATTTGGACTAAAAAGGCAAAAAGTCAACAAATGCAGTTTCAGGACAGATTCGGAGCGTCATAAGTTTGATATTCGTTGAAGGCCTTAACATTATTGGATTAATCTTAAATGTGGACAGAAAATAGCCACAAGTGTTAGATTTTATGCAGAAGTGGTCTCAAGTCATTTGGATCAACGGTTAAAGAGTTATGCAAGTTAAGGCATGGTTCTAGGTTAAGTAAATTTCTACGTTTTGAAACCTCTTTTCTAAGACTGTATTTATGTTTTGTTTGAGGACAAACAAAAGTCCATGTCTGGGGGAGTTAATATACTTTGGTTTTTACTGGTTTTAGCTATGAATTTAAAGGATTTTAATTAAATAATTTTAATTGTTTTAAGGTATTTTTAGTGTTTTGGAGTTTCTAGTATCTTTATAGGTTTTTAACATAATTTGGATCAAAAAAGCAAAAAGTCAACAAATGCAGTTTCATGACAGATTCAAAGCGTCAGAATTTTGATATTCGTTGAAGGTCTTAAAATTATTGGATTAATCTTAAATGTGGACAGAAAATAGCCACAAGAGTTAGCTTTCATCCCGAAGTGGTCTCAAGTCATTTGGATCAACAGTTGAAGAATTATGCTGATTTTGGCCAGACATATCCAAACAGACTTCGACTTGGAAGTGGAGGAGCCCTCCACCCGGGGTCAGAGACCATAATCACGGGGTCACAAAACCTTGAGACCCGGGGCACTACCTGTATATTTCCAAGGCCCAAAATCAAGTCTAAAACATGTCTAAGACTTCCTAATCCAAAAAAGAAAGTTACAAAGACCTATAAACTTCAAAAAACCTATAAATATACTTCTTCTTACTGAGGAGAGCACCACCAAAACCACCATCCACAATACTTTACAACCACATTTTTACAGCCTCTTTTACATATTTTATTAGCTTCTTTTTGTTTGAGAGAGAAAGATCATATTCTTTGTAACCATTGAAGAGATCTCTAAACCCTTGTGCTTTTTGTTCAATCTAATTATGATGTTCTTCTTTTCTCTTGCTTTAGATTGCTTGATTATGATTGAGTAGTTTCTTTCTTGGGTTTAAGGGATATTCAAAGGAAATTAATGGATTGATAAAGTTAGGATGTTAGATTAGGGTTTTTATTCTATTTGAAGTTCTTCGTTCTAGATTTATACGTATTACAAATTGTTAGAGTAGCTAACTAACAATTGATTATAGGTTGATAGACCCACCAAAAGTGTTGATTTATCTCCTGAACTAATCTAAACGAGCATGACGTCATAAGCTGTGAAAGTTGACTTATGGAGTATTTGTGAATGTTAATCAAACCTGAATTGTTATTGAATATCTTTCTGCATTTAAGGGATATTCAAAGGGAATTCATGGATTGATAAAGTTAGGATGTTAGATTAAGGTTTTTATTCTATTTGAAGTTCTTCGTTCTAGATTTATACATATTGCAAATTGTTATGGTATTTAACTAACAATTGATTATAGGTTGATAGACCCACCAAAAGTGCTGATTTATCTCTTGAACTAATCTAAACGAGCATGATGTCATAAGTTGCGAAAGTTGACTTATGGAGTATTTGTGAATGTTAATCGAACCTGAATTGTTATTGCATATCTTTCTGCATAATTGCTAGAGTTGAGTAAGTAGGTTGTTTAGATAAAGGTAATTGGCGCTGCGAGAGTATGTCAATTATTCATAAGTGTTTTGAGTTTTAGAACGTAATCTATCGAAATTATTCCCTAGTTTAACTGGAGAATTCCCTGCTGCTCAACGCTTGTTTTATTGATTTTTATAGACACTTTAAACTTGCATTTTACTTGCTTTCAGTTATGATTTTCGTGACAACACCTCTTTTATTTTGTCTAGTTTCATTCGAATCCAATAGATTTGTAGTGCAGTTTTTCAGTCTCTAGTGGTTCGACCCTTAAGCACTTGCAGGAATATTTAGGGTTATAAATTTAAAACCCGAGTCCACATCACTTAGCTAATACTACTGGCATATGCCACCATCGACGGTCTCAATAATCCTCCAGCGAGGCACCACCGTCAGGTCGACTTAAAGATGCTCAAGCTTTTCATTTCCAAAGCTTTAAATCATCAATTGAGGCAAGAAGACCATAAGTTTTCTTATATATTGTCAGTTTTTCCGGCGATATGAGACAAGGTTCCGATCTTTGCAATTAAATTTCTAGTTCCTTTGTTTGTGTTTTTTTTTCTTTTTTTTTGCAAAAAGTTTTAGTTTCATTTTGATAGAACTTGTGGTTCCGGGGAAAGTTCGATTAGTTACCCGGAGATATCTCTTAGTCCATGATCGTAATATTCGGTGGAAAAAAAAAAAAAAAAAAAAAAACCCCATCTAAATAAACAAACGTACTTGCAGTCTTGGTCTAGTTGAGATATTCTTCTTGAGAAAAACACACCGTCTCTTGTTCTCCCAAGTCTTAGGCATCAAAACGCCTGTAAACACCCGCTTCTGTTTCCATAATCGGAACCGACCCGATCCAAACTTGGCGTTGATCCTCCGATGAGGAAGCGTCATCCCAAGTCGTCAGATGTGTCCGAACCATCAGGCAGTCAAAGGATTGATAACGATGTTCTTGATAAGGAGGTGAAGGCAGATGTTAGAAGATCGGGAAAAGTATGGATTTCACTGTTGATTTTGATCTCATACTTCTCTTGGGCTGTTTACAAGTATCAGCATGCGAATTTACCCCATCCCTTAACCGCCCAACAAGCTGGAAAAAGGGGTTTCTCTGAGATTGAGGCAATGAAACATGTTTCGGCTTTGACTCAGTTTGGTCCGCGTCCCGTTTCTTCTGATGCTCTTGACCTCGCCCTTCAGGTTTCTGAAACAGATTTCTCTCAATGGGGTTTCTCCATTCTCTCAATTTCAAACCATTTGTATTGTTCATCTTTGCAGTATGTCTTGGCAGCAGTTGAGAGAGTTAAAGAAACTGCTCACGGGGAGGTTGATGTCAACGTTGATTTATTTGAATCCAAATTTGGTGTAAATAGTCTGGTCGGTGGTCTTTTTAAGGGGAAGTCACTCGTGTATTCAGATATGAGTCACATCGTACTAAGAATCTTGCCTAAATATGAACCTGACGCAGTAGACAATGCTATTCTTGTCTCTTCTCACATTGATACTGTCTTTTCCACGTATGTTGCTTCATCTCCTATCCATTGGTTTTAGATTGTTTGTTCCTATCTTCTCTCATCGCCATATTACTACTATCAAGTGTGCGTCTTTGATTAGTTTGTCAATGTATGAAGAGGTGGGGCAGGAGATTGTAGTTCATGTATAGCTGTAATGCTGGAACTAGCTCGATCTGTTTCCCAATGGGCTCATGGATTCAAGAATTCTATTATCTTCTTGTTCAATACTGGAGAGGAAGAAGGTCTTAATGGCGCTCATAGCTTTATAACTCAGGTTGTATTCCTGACCTTGGAGGCTTTGTGATAGACTCTCTCTCTTACTCTGTCTTGGTCGAGTTAATCTAATAAAATACCTTAATTCCTGAACTTATTATAGTTTCTGGTTCACATTCTACATTACTGATGCAGCATCCATGGAGTTCCACAGTACGTTTAGCTATTGATTTAGAGGCCATGGGTGTCGGAGGAAAGTCCGGTATATTTCAGGTATAATCTTATGCACTACTACTCGTTCCTCACAATTGCTAATATACACTAATAAGAAACATATCTTAGAAAGTACAATCTATGTGTGGTTTCCCTTTCCCTCTTGCCTTGTTAAATCTAAAGAAATTAGTAAAAAACAAATTCAGACTACTGTTGGACGATTTTGGTAATTTTTACTTTCTGGGAATAAGTCGTTGGATTGGACATAATTACTATTATTTCTTCCTCGTACCTGAAAGAGGATGGGGTTTCTGGATTTTCTCAATGTTTCCCTTTATCCCCAAGAGCTAATTTCGACCTTCTGATTGTTGGAAATATCCTCTGGATGTAGGCTGGCCCGAATCCATGGGCTATTGAAAACTTTGCTTTGGCCGCAAAATATCCGTCCGGTCAGATCATTGGACAGGTATGTACTTTTCTACTGATGTTTCTTTCCTCCCTTTACTGTTATATATACGTCTATATTTAACTGATTTACTATGACAGGATCTTTTCAATTTTGGAGTCATAAAATCTGCGACTGATTTCCAAGTATACAAGGAGGTTGCTAGTCTCTCAGGATTGGACTTTGCTTTTGCAGATAATACTGCTGTCTATCACACAAAGGCAATTACCTTTTTTTGTTGTTGCTTTTCTTCTTCTTTTGATCCGATTTGGATGACTAATATTTTATCGCTTGCGTCGCAGAATGATAAGTTAGAACTAATAAAATCAGGATCGCTCCAGCATCTTGGGGAAAATGTACTTGCTTTCCTTCTTCGGGTTGCTTCATCTTCTGATCTGCCAAAGGATCAAACACTCCAGGGAGATGAAAAATCCAATCTGGACTCAGCTGTCTATTTTGACATTTTGGTGATTTCAGAACTAGCTATTCTGTTGTTCGTATCTATTAAGATATATACTTACATAGTTTCTTTACCTGGTCCCTAATGTCTTTCCTTTATTCTTATGTCAACTCTCAGGGGAAGTATATGATTGTATACCGGCAAAGTTTTGGGACAATGCTATATGTTTCAGTGATCATGCAATCGATTCTTATATGGGTTATGTCCTTGTTCATGGGTGGTTATGCTGCTCTTGTGTCGCTGATTTTGTCTTGTTTGAGTATTATCCTCACATGGATATTCTCAGTAGCTTTCTCGGTAGCTGTTGCCTTCATACTGCCGTGGATTTCTTCATCACCTGTGCCGTATGCTTCAAACCCGTGGATGGCAGTTGGATTGTTTGTGTCGCCTGCGGTTTTGGGGTCAATAAGTGGTCAGCATGTGGCCTTTATTTTCCTTTTGAAGAAATCACCAAAAGAAAATTCAAACAAAATGCAAGTCTCACCAAGACTACAGGAGAATTTGGCCAAGCTGGAGGCTGAAAGATGGCTATTCAAATCTGGTTTTATACAGTGGCTTGTTCTTTTGGCATTGGGAACCTATTATAAACTTGGATCAACTTACCTCGCCCTGGTTTGGCTAGTTCCTCCTGCATTTGCATGTAAGGCAGTCTCCGTTGGCTCTGTTTTATATAATGAGGGATGTTAATTTCATTTCAGGTTCACTATATTCATTGAAGACGTTGAAAAAGTGTTTCCCTTTAGCGCTGTCCTAAGTTTAACTTAATCAACCCTAATTGTTTCCAGATGGGTTGCTCGAGGCGACTTTAACTCCAATCCGATTGCCAAAGCCTCTCAAACTTGCAACTCTCCTTATCGGCATGGCTGTACCAATTTTGGTTTCATCTGGCAGTTTTATCCGGTTAAGCGGCACAATGATCGGCATGCTCATTCGATTTGACAGGTAAACTGATAGGCACTAGATTTTGAGATGCTTGATACATATGGATGAACAATAAAGTATGGTATATATAGGTGGGAGGGAGAACAGATTAGGGGTCTTTTGATCATTGGGTGTTTGGGAGCCTTGGGGATTTGGGAGAGTTTAGGGACTCTAAAACAAACCGTAAGTCCGTAACTGCTTTTGGTTATCGATTTATCAAAACTGGTTCTTCGTGTTCTTCCTTCCTTGAGAAATAAAGAGAGTTCCACTTCCTGTTCCCATCATAATCATGCTAAGATTCTCTTGCCTGAACTTAGATAGTGAAATAAAATGTTCCCAGTATACTGGAGTACACTATTGAAATAAATCCTTGTAGCTATAGTTAGTTTTTACTTAGCAGCTGCCCAATTTTAGTAAACATGGTGGCTGATGAAAAACATTCGGACCATCGAACTTATCAGTCAGAATCAATGCATCCATGAATCTCTTTTTTTCTTTAGCTTCAATAGACCTTATATCGAGCTGTTGTTTTGGGTATTTTGGTATGTAGGAACCCCGGCGGAACTCCAGAATGGTTAGGCAGTGCGATGATCGCTGTTGTTATTGCTACTTTAATCAGTCTGACTATGGTATATCTGCTGGCCTATATTCATCTCTCCGGTAATGTTCTATTTCAAAACTTTTTTTGGAACTTATCGCACTAACTATAAACTTTAAGTTGACTAAGCATAATAATTCTTTACAAACTTATGGTATCAAGCTGCAAAAACATTGATTGTCACTGCGCTATGCGTTATCACTGCCGTCTCTCTTTCTCTTGTATCTTCTGGTGCTCTTCCTGCATTCACTGAGGATACTGCAAGAGCAGTAAATGTAAGTCCCTTTGATTCTCGTTCCAGTCGAATTTCTTTTCATTTTTATGTTGCTATTTTAAGTTATCTCAATCACTGATCCTATGTGTTCTGGTGTGAGCTGTGCAGGTGGTACATGTTGTAGATACAAGTGGGGAAGATCAAGTCTCGTTCATATCGCTATTCTCAAACACTCCGGGAAGCCTGAACATGGAAGCAGAGCAGATCAAAGAAGGGTTGAGGTGTGGCAGAGAGAATAAGATCGATTTTGTCAGTTTTGAAGCTAAATACAGTTGTGTGACCGAGAATGATGCGGAGCTTGGATGGGACAAGCGGGATGTTCCAGTTTTGCGTGTCATAAACGACAAAGGGAGAAATGAAAGAAGGGTCAAAACGGTTTCAATGGACGCAGGAGGCTCATCGCGCTGGACTCTAGGCATCGACATGGACGAAATAGAAGATTTTACACTGCAAGTAAGTGGGGAGAATGAAGAGTTGATGATAACTCAAGGTGAGAAAAGCAGTAACGAAGAAGGATGGCATCAAATTCAATTCTCAGGTGGGAAAAACGCGCCGACAAACTTTGTTCTCAAACTTTACAAAAAGAAGGAAGAATCTGATGAGAAGAAGCAAAGACCTCTCTTGAAACTCAGAACTGACTTTGATCGTCTCACTCCGCAAGTCCGAAAGGTCCTTCACAAACTTCCTCCATTTTGCTCATTGTTTGGAAAATCCACTTCTCCCTTTACTCTCGCCTTTCTAGCTTCTCTTTCTTTGCCCAAATAATACTTCCCCACTCACTTGCTGGCTTTCTTGCTTACGCATTTTCTTGTAAAAACGCATCCATTTCACAATAATTTATTGGTCCTAAATGGTAACATTGTGATTGAGGAATTGGGAGGAAAAAAAAAATTCATCCAACAATGGTATTTGGGTTTAGAGGAATTGGGAGGAAAAAAAATTTCATTCAACACCATTTTAACTATTTTTTTATAAGTTTATTTAATTAATTTTTTTCAGCCGTTATCATTTACGTCTTAAGTTATTTAGCCAGATTCCGCAAGAAATCACCAAAAATTCGTCAGATTCAACCGGTATCATTTAGACCCATTATCAACTATTGTTCTTTTTTTCTTTTTCTTTTTTTGTGTGTATTTTTTAAGGGTGAATTAGCTTAATAGCCATGTATCCAAATAGTGTTGGATGAATTTTTTTTTATCCACATTCCTCCCAATTCCTCAATTACAATCCCAATTCTTCAATTACAATGGGTCTAAATGGTAACAGCTGAATCCGGCTGAATTTTGCTATAGGAAAAAGAATTCACTAGAAAATGAAAAATTTCCTAATTATGAATTAGGTTTGAAGAAACCGACAATTATATTGTATAAATATACATGTAACTTCATAAACTAAGGGGCATCGAATCAATAATACAAGAGACAACTTCTTAAACTTGTTACTTTCCGATTTCTTTGTTTGAGCTTTTAGACTTGTTTGGTATATCCAAAATACCTAGAAGTATCTGGATTCATCAACTATAACTTTTTAAGCGAAATTCATATATCCTTTAAACCTGTAGTGTTCCTCGGCCGAGATGAGCATGTGATAAATATATTCTTCCTAGTCAAGGTTCAAACTCTGTCGAGCGCAACCTCTTCTGGAGGACGCTAAACCACTATGGAATTTTAGAGTACGTAATTCTAAACGGGCATTACGTTTAGTTAGGAGAAACAGTACGTAATTCTGATAATATTCTAAACGAGCTTTAACATTTTCACGGGCGTTAAGAAATGTTGGGTGAAATTAATTCATTAGTTTGACCTGTAAAAGTCAACTAAAAACTAGGTCCAATGGACATTAGCTCCAAATCCTATAAGACGCAGGAGGTCGGAATGACATATGTCCAAATGGCATAGGTCCGAATGGCACATGTCCGAATCACATAGGTCCAGATGTCATATGTCCGAATATCATAGATCCTTCGGGAAGTACGACGTCCAAATACCACAGATGTATGAGGTCCGAGTCCTACGGGATATAGGAACTCCAACTGATGATAAGCCCGAATCTCCAGAAGATAGGTTCGGAGCTGACGTGTCAACCTAATCCTAAACGAACTAGGGTTTGGGAGATCTCTATAAAAGAGAGAGCTCCAAAAAGAGCGAAAGGTACACAAGGAAAAAATCCTAAACAATATACTCTCGCCGCTTCCAAGAACAAGCTATGAGACTACAACAGAGCTCTGATTCCTGCTAATCGGACCTCTAGAACAGCCTACGATCCAACGACAACGTCCGAATCATCAAACATCTTCTTCAAGCAACCGCTTAACGCTTTCGATTTATTGTAGCTATAAGTTGTGTTGTTAAGAGATCAGTCATCAATAAAGAACGATTATCTTCCGTGAATCCGTAGAACTTTTAATTCGAACATGTTAAATTTACCCCAAACAGTTTGGCGCTAGAAGGAGGGGATAAGTTTTAACTACGTGAGATATGACGAACAGAGATAATCGCAAGACTCCTTCAGGAGATGACAACCCTCAAGATCCCGCTGCTCAACTGGTGGCACTCACCACCCTGATGAAGCAGAACGAAGAACGACTTGCGTTGCTCGAGTCGGAGAATGCTTCATTGAGGGCTGCAAACGCCTCTATGGTCACCGATGACAGAAGCACCGAGGTCGAAGCTCGGAACCAATTCCAAAGACCCGTCGATCCAATGTAGCCACTAGATGGAACTACACCGACTACAGATACCAGGACGGTGCGACTACCAGAAACTGTTGCACCTAACGCAGCTGCAGTTAGGACAAACGTCGCTCGATCCTGACTTCACCCTAATGAAGCAGCGACAACCCTATCAACAGACGACATACACCTGGTTTTCAAACATCTGGAAGCAATGGAAGCGATGATTAAGCGACTTCCTGGAGTGGCACCACCAATAACGAAGAGCGCTCCTAACTGTTATGCGGATACTCCGTTCACGGACGAGATCGTGCTTGTGGAGATGCCCAAGAAGTTCACCTTTCCCTTGATAAAGATGTACGACAGAACGACAGATCCTGACAACCACATAGCACAATACAAGCAGCGGATGTTCACAACCGCAATTGAAAGAGAGTATAGGGAAGCTCGCATGTGCAAGGGAATTGGTTCAAGTCTCACAGGACCAGCTCTCCAATGGGTTACGAACCTACCAAATGCGTCAATAGACTCTTTTGCGTCTCTGACCGATCGATTTGTAGAGCAGTTCGCAAGCAGCAAAAACCTGGAAAAGACAGCTGATGATCTCTACGAGGTGATACAGAAGAAAGGAGAGCTATTGCATAGTTATGTGGGATGCTTCAACAAAGAAAAAGTGTATATTCCAAATTGCATCATGCCCACTGCCATCTCTGCTTTCAAGAGAGGTCTACTTCCAAACGGTGACCTGTACAAAGAATTGACGAAGTATCAATGCAGAACCATGGAGGACGTACTCTCTAAGGCGTGGGCACAAATAATGTGGGAAGAAGACCCTGCTTATCGGCATCGACACTCTCCGCGATCTGAATCGCATGTGGTAGGAACGAAAGAGGTACGAGAGATTGTGGGAGTCGAAACTAGCACAATTAGATTTGTCAAGACGTTTAAGGGATCTGAAACTTCTGAGATTAAAACCATAAAACAATGATCCAAAGATGGTTTTTATTAAGCTGTTTTGTAAAGCTTTTCCTAAGAGAGCAAAAGTACAGAGTTTCTGCTAGGTGAAAATTGCGGATCCCTTTTTCAAGGGAGGTACATGAATATATATATACAAGTCTAAGTCGGCTAGGGTGACTCCTAAAGAGATAAGAAAGATTTTCTATTCCTTCGCATTTTTCCTTTCTTCATGTCTATCTTCTTTTTCCTTCAGCCCACAAGATTTCTTGTATGACACATCGGCCCATTAAGACCCAACAACTTGGCTCGGGGACGCGAAGGTTAAGGCCCTTTAGTTTGTGGACGATGGTCCGAGCCCTTTTTCTGTTCGGATGGCATGGTTCCGCGGCTTACATGGCATTCGGCTCGGGTGGCAGTTCGTGGTTCGTGTTCGGCTCGAGTGGCATGGTTCCGCAGCTTACATGGCATTCGGCTCGGGTGGCGGTTCATGTTCGGCTCGGGTGACGGTTCATGTTCGGCTTGGGTGGCATGGTTTCGCGGCTCGGGTGGCATCCTTCCTCGGTTCGGGTGGCATTTTTCTAAGTGGCTCGGGTGACACCTTCCTTCATGGCTCGAATGGTATTTGGTTTGTGTAGTCGGTCATAGTAGTTGCGTACCCGAACCATTTTTCGAGTGACACCCTAACCGTTTTCGTGCGATACCCGAACCATTTTCGAGTGACACCCGAACCATTTTTTGAGTGACACCCGATCCGTTCTTCGAGCGACACCTGAACCATTTTTGTCTGACACTCGACCCATCTTCATGTGACACCCGAGCCGTTTGAGTTTGGCTCGGGTGTTCAAGTCACTTAGTTGACACCGAGCCATTTTAGTCATTTTCTCATCTGTTAACTTCAGGTGGGTGAAAATTGACCCCAGCAGTTAGCCCCTAGCTCGTCAGTTTTAGTGCTGAAAGTGTCGAGGTTAAGAGCATTCTGAAGTTAACATCCCTAGCCGAATTGTCCCCGTGATCCCGAGCTTTTACCCACTGTCATCCCGAACCGTTTTTCACTGTGACCCCGAGCTGTTTTTCACTGTCGCCTGAACTGCTGAAGTGAGGGTGTAGAACAGTTTAGGTAATTTAACTAAGTTCCCGAGCTGTTTTGCCTGGTGAATTATGATATTCCATCGAGCAGTTAGTTGCTCGGGGTGAGCTTTCACTTTTCTCGGGGAGTCCAATCGTCTCTGCTGATTCCCGAGACGTATAACGTCACTATTTGTCTATATAAGCTGTGACACCTCCTGTTTTTTCACATCTTCACTTCTCCAAAAAATTTCCAAAAGCATATATATATATATATATTTTTTTTTTTTTTTTGCTTAAGTTTTTTTTTTTAGCTAGGGTCTCCAACTATTCCCCTTTCGCCGCCGACCCCTTTCAGTTTCCCGATCCATCTTCAGTCAGCTCCGCCGCTGTTCTTGAATTCTCTGTCGATTGTTTGAAGATTTAGGCCCGTTTTTAATCTATTTGAAGAATCTTGATCCGTTCTTCATTTTTCTGGAAGCCCCGATCCATTTTTCTAAGTTATCGAAAATTCCCATTTATTCTTCAATTCCGCGAAGATCTAGATATTTTCTCTTGAGTTATTAGGAATCTCGACCCGTTTTTTCTTCTTTCAAGGATCTGATTCGTTTCTAAACCCAAAGGATGCCTCAGTCGTCTATGCCTATGTCGCCCGAACTACATACCAGGTTGTTCGACAGCCCTAGGTAGTCGTCATTTCCCGAACCATCTTTCTCCACCGATCCGTTTAATGCTCGAAGTTGTAGCCGAGCAGATTCTTCGGGTGCTATTGCTTCAGAGGATTTGGACGATTCAAATAGATCGGGGGTAGCACCTGCCACCCTTGGTAGGAAAGTCGTGTTCTCCGAATCCTCGAGAGCCGACAGTAATGCCGAAATCCTTTGGAATTTGAAGTCTCCCACCTTCACGATTCTCTTTTTGACGAGACGGCAAATCCTTTTGCTGACATAGTGGATCCCGAGCATGCAAGATTTAAACCAGAGGATAGGTTCTACGATCCCGTTGTGGCTAGACAAGAGATAGAACGTCTGGTTGGACCTATCCAATGAGCCCCAAGGAAGAGGAAAGCTAAGAAGTGACCCGATCCACCTGGTTCAACTCTCTTTACCTTAGATTCGTCGACATCCCTTAGGCAGAGATTTAATATCTCGGAAGAAATTGAATTCGTTCTTCCCTCAACGACGGACCGAGCCAATAAACCTCCCGCCGATCAGGTGTTTTGGCTCGTCGCCAAAATATTTGGCTTGTCACCAAAATGTTTGGCTCGTCACCGTTATCTTGGCGCACCACCAGGTGTTTTGGCTCGTAGCCAAAATGTTTGGCTTGTCGCCAAAATGTTTGGCTCGTCGCCCATACTTTGGCTCGTCACCGTTATCTTGGCGCGCCACCAGGTGTTTTGGCTCGTCGCCGACATGTTGGCTCGTCACCATTTGTTCGTCGCTGATATGTTGGCTCGTCACCGTTTGTTGGTTCGTCTCGTACCACCGAAGTTGGTTATGTCCAAAATATTTACTTAGCCATTTTCGGTGGTCAATATCGATGGGGTGGAAATTGACCCCAACAAGAAGTCTACTTGAATTCAGGCGTCGTAACAAGAGAGAGTTGAAGTACTATGTATCGGGTAAGGCCAAGAGGAAGATCATAACAGGGTTCCCGAGCAAAGATGATAACTGGGAGGATTGTTTTTTCTTTGTTCCTATTACCGAGGCGTCGGTGGGCTCGAGATGTCTTCGCTTCATTAAGACAAGCTGAGGAGAAATTGGTAGCCGACCCGTAGCCTGACTTGGGCTACGGCTCAGGTTTCTTTTATATGGTGATTTTCTTTCTTAAGTTTTTGACTTTTTGTACCTTTTTTGCAGCGCGCTATCTCCAACTTTCGTTCAGCGAGTGGAGAGCTCGAGCCTTTTTTGAAAGTCAATCCGTTGGCCAATCATCTTCTTCTAATTCTTCAGTCAACACCATGGAAAGACCCACGTTTAGAGACCGAGCTGCAGCCAAAGCTAAGGCAGAAGCAGAAGCTAAAGAGCGGGCGAGGCAAGCCGAGGCGATGGATCAAATTTGACCCCTGAACCCCCAAACCTCGACTTCTCTCCTCTCCGAGCCGATCCCCTCTAGTAACCCCCCGAGCAGATTTCTCATCCTGTAGCTTCTCAAGAGGTCGTATTAGGTCTTCGTCCTGCGGACTCCCAGATGTTGCCGCATAAGGACATATGCAAAGGGAAGGCTAAAGAAGGGAAATGCCCGAGCATAAAACATCAATCGTCGGCAGATGACAAGGTCGAAGGATTGGTCAAAGCGTCAAAGCGGCAACGACGCACTGAAGTGCCTCGAATTATCCCCGAAGCAATCCCCCTTTCTGCTGTGCCCATTAATGCTGACGGGGCTTACAATGATGCTACGACATCTGCAGCTATCTTCTCTAAGATCACCTCCCCAGGCGATCGTCTCCCACCATCTGATACCTTGCTAAGGGACAAGTCCTATAACGAGATTTCTCTCCGTGGTGTTAAGGTATGCCTTCTTGTCAACGTTCAAGTTTGTCTCGTTGCTGAGACCCGAGCCGTTTCAGTTTATCTACCGTCAAATAACGCCTTTATTTCTGTGCAGTTCATAGCCCATCTTAATAAGATGGTTCTGGGGTATGAATCCGACGCCCGTAAAGACAGGGAGAGAGTTGAGGATGCCATGAGGAAGGCCATTGAGCTAGATGGGAAGCTCAAGGATGTCGAGATGAGTCGCGCTTCTAAGAGAGTAAAGGCCATTGAGAGGATTAAGGACCTTGAAGCTGAGGTAGAAGAGCACAGAAAGCGTCGCAAGGAAGCCGACGAGCGGATTATACGATTGGAAT
Organism: Pseudoturritis turrita; assembly: GCA_900406555.1. NCBI lineage: Eukaryota > Viridiplantae > Streptophyta > Magnoliopsida > Brassicales > Brassicaceae > Pseudoturritis > Pseudoturritis turrita. The sequence continues at coordinate 173,142 of OVBL01000373.1, read as the reverse complement.
CTGGCAGGGCGAAGCGCGATGCTCATATCGCCAGTTTAACGAGGCAACTGGAGGCGGCGAACGAGCTCCACGAGGTCAAGATGGAGCAGGCGATTCTGGAGGCCAAGCGTGAGATGAAGTCGTCGTTTGAAGACAAAGTTTCCCGAGCCAAAAAGCTTCTCGGTAAGATTGAAGGCAAGCCGAAAAAGAACATGTTCGATCTTGCTTAGATCGAAAGCAATCTTCAGTTTATTGGATTGCTTTAAAGTGAAGAGCCTCCATCTCTTGATGCCGAGGTGAAGAATCTGGCTGAGCAAAAGGGAGAGCATAGTTGATCTAGGGGACACACTGAGATTGTCCCCCATTCGCTCTGACATCTCAAAAGAGCTTAACGATGGTGAGCCTTTGGAGATGGCCGCTGCGAGTGTTGGCATCAAAGACTTCTCTGGTTCGAACAAGGGAACACCGGGCTTGGCTGCGGCTGCGCCAGATTCGAAGAAGATGTCCGAGGACCCGACACCCTCTGAATCGAGTGAGGGTAAATCGAAGAAAATTCCCGAGCCGACTCCTGAGAAAAATGTCAAAGAGGCTACGATGTTACCGATACCGTAATTGAAGAACACAAGGAAGGAAAAGAATCCGAGCATTCCAAAGAGTTAGAGCAGGGGAAGATTAAGATTCCTGAAGCTCTAGAAGCTTATGATCCTCTATTTTTTATTTAGTTTAAACTTGAGTTTATGCTTGGATGGCTTTATCCATGTTGTAGTCTTTTGAGAACTTATTATTTTTTGTCTTGCCATTCTGATCGTATTATTTAAGGAAATCGGTTGTTAAGAAAACACTTTGTGTTTGATGATGAATAGTCAAGTGTACTTTATTGTTTGGCAGTAAGTTTAAGTGCTTTGCTTGTATTGTTTTGACAAGAAATAACTGTTTTGACGAACGGATATGATATATGTTTGCATAGTTGCGTATGAGATGAACATTTTGGTTTACAGATATGTTACAGTAAACTTTCCTGCTCCGAAAATTATCATAAGTTTGCATAGTTTAGTTTGAACATTTTGATTTACGGATACGTTACCGTAAATGTATCTGCTCCGACAATGGACATATGCTTGTATAGTTTAGGATGAACATTTCGGTTTACGGATACGTTACCATGAACATATCCGCTCCGACAATGAACAAATATTTATATAGCGCACTTTTAATCCTGAGACGGATGCGACAGTTTAGATCTGAAATGGATGCAAGAGTTCACTACTGTGGCCAGCAGCAATGAAGATGTGGCGAGATACCTGTTGTAGCTTAAGAATTCGAATATGTATGTTTTGTTAAGACTTAGTGATCTTTGAAGGATGTTAGGTAAAGCTTGTCTTTGAAAGCTTTGCTTTGATAGATCGTAGAATCTATTACAAAGATAGGAGTATACGATTATACGTATACGTACCCACTCTCCCCAGAGGGGCAACTGAACCCATTCGAAGATGGGATGTCTACGTACCCTTTGCAAATATCAAGTTGCCCCGTAGTTCGTGTAAAATGGCTTAGGGATAGTTCTTCTTGAGATGCACCGTGTTCCATGATCTTGGTACCGGAACATTGGTCATGCTGGCAAGTTTATAAACACTTGGTTTCACTACCTCTGTGATCCTGTAAGGTCCTTCCCAGTTTGCTCCCAGTTTTTCGGCATTTGTTTCCGCCGTGTTTTGGAACTTTCTGCAAAACTAAGTCTCATTCTTAAAATCTTCGTTTTCGAGTACTTCGCTGCTGTGTTCTGGTAGTTCTGGATCTTGATCAAGGCCTTATCTCGTAGTTCGTTGATTAAGTCCAACTCGTCAAGCAGTAATATGTGATTGAGCCCTTCCTGTTTCGGAAGAAGTCTACGGCGAACGCCGGAAAAATGTATTTCCGGTGGAATGACACACTATGTTCCATAGACAAGGGCGAATGAGGTTTCATCAGTTGCTCGTCTTGGGGTTGTGCGGTGAGACCACAACACTCCTTCCAATTTTTCAGCCCAACGTCCCTTCTTTTCATCGAGATGATTTTTCAGACCGTCAATGATTGTCTTGTTTATTGTTTTTACTTAACCATTTTCTTGTGGATACCTTGGAGTGGACTTGCTAAGCCTGATCTTCCATTTTTCGCAGAAGGCTTCGAAACGATTAGAGATGAACTGCGAGCCATTATCCGTTACAATCTCATATGGTACTCCATGCCGGCATATAATGTTCTTCCATACAAAGGACTCCACTTGTGCATCTTTAATGCTAGCGTAGGAATCGACTTCGACCCATTTCGAAAAATAATCTGTTAAAATCAACAGGAATCGCTTCTGCTTTGAGGGGTGCAGTGGCCCGACGATATCCATGGACCATCGCATGAATGGGTATGGTGATGAGATTGAGGAGAGCACTTCCGTTGGTTGGTGAATCATTGGCGCGTGACGTTGGCACTTCTCACACTTAGCTGAAAACTTTTTGCAGTCTTTGATCATCGTTGGCCAATAATAACCGTGGCGCTTGATTTTTATCGCCAGTGCTCTTCCTCCTGAATGATTGCCACATGAACCATTCTGAACTTCCTCCATGATTTTTCTAACGTCCATTCCTTCTACGCAGCTCAACAATGGTCCCGAGAATCTCCACTTAAAGATGTTCTCGTCGAGTAAGACGTAACGAGCTGCCTGGGCTCAAAGTTTACGAGCTGCTCATTTTTCGGTTGGTAAGACTCCATCGTATATATATTCTCTGATTGCGTTGAGCCAATTCTTGTTGCAGCCATATTCTGCTTCATTGTTGATCTCGCTTGCTGCTTCATCGTGTTTTAATTCGACGACTGGATCGTCATTGCTTTCGATGATTGCCGACTCTTCGAGAATGTCTTCTTCCATCGGAGCAATATCTGGTCAGGTTGATGGCGGGTTTACCAGTGTTTCCTGCATTTCGGCTGTCTCCTCCTGCCCATTTGTGACTTTTCTTGCTTGCTTAGCTGCTTATCAACGAGTTACGACATTCACTGTATCGAAAAGATTGATGCTTGGGTGCTGAATAAATTCTACCGGGATAATTCTCTTTAGATCCATATCAAAAGTTGATGCAAGAGCTGCAAGCGCGTCGGCCGAAGTGTTCTCCCCTCATGGGATGCGTGTCAGCATCGCGCAGTTAATTCCTTGACGATCTTTAGGTAAGCTTACATTCGATCATCCTTTGCTACATACTCGCCACTGAATTGATTTATGACTAACTGGGAATCGGAGAACGCGTGAAGCTGCTCAATCTTCAGGCCACCAGCGAGTTTCATCCCAGTGATCAGGGCCTCCTACTCTGATTTGTTGTTGGATGCGCAAAAACATAAGCGAAATGACTATTCCAGAAGTTCACCGGTTGGAGAGGTTAGACGTATTCCTACTCCCGAGCCGCTTTTGGAGGACGAGCCGTCGACGTGAAGCTACCAAGGTGGGCTCGGTGTTTCATGGTCAATGCTATTTTCAGGGAGTTCGATCAGGAAATTGGCTAGGACTTGAGATTTTGCACATGTGCGTCCGCGATACTCGATATCATATTCGCTCAGCTCGATTGCCCATTTTGCTAGCCTTCCTGATTGACTCGGACTGTGCAAAACGGACCTTATTGGGAAGGTACTCAGGACGATGATCGAGTGCGACTGGAAGTAAGGCCTCAGTTTTTTTTGCAGACATTACGATAGATAGTGCCAATTTTTCCATTTACGGGTACTTCGTCTCACCGTCTGTCAGATTTTTGCTGACGTAGAAGATTGGCTTTTGTTCCCCGCGTTCATCTCGAATTAGCATGCCGCTTACTGCTGTGGCAGAGATTGCAATGTATAGAAAAAACGGCTCTCATGCTGCTGGTTTTGCAAGAACAGGAGGGGTAGCCAGGTAAGACTTCAGTTGTTAAAAAAATTCTTCGCATTTTCTGCCCATCCGAACTTCTTGTTTCTCCGCAAAGTATCATAGAAAGGCAAACATTTGTCGCTGGATCGTGAGATGAATTTGTTGAGTGCGGCTACCCTCCCAGTAAATCTTTGTACCTCTCTTTTTGTCTTTGGCGAAGCCTTCTGAATGAGTGCGTTGATCTGCTTAGGGTTTGCTTCTATGCCACAATGAGTAACCAAGTATCCAAGGAATTCTCCTGATGTGACCACGAATTTGCATTTGCTTGGATTCAACTTCATTTAATGACAATTCAATCGCGCAAAGCACTCCTTGAGGTGAGATATGTGATCTTTTTCCCTAAGTGACTTCACCAGCATGTCGTCTATATAAACCTCCATTGTTTTTCCGAGTTGATTTGCGAACATCTTGTTCACCAGTCGCTGATATGTTGCTCCGGCATTTTTGAGACGAAATGGCATCACCTTGTAGCAGTATATCCCGCGATCTGTTATGAAGGCTATCTTTTCTCGGTCGTCTGGGTTCATCAGGATCTAGTTGTAACCTGAGAAAGCATCCATGAATGAGAGGAGAGTGTTCCCTGCTATTGCTTCGACTAGGCAATCGATATGTGGAAGGGGGAAGCTATCTTTTGGACAGGCTTTGTTTAAGTCTGTGAAGTCCACGCACACGCGCCATTTTCCATTCTTTTTCTTAACTACCACAGGATTAGCCAGCCAGTCTGGGTATTTTACTTCAGTTATCGAACCGACACGTAGAAGTCTTTCTACCTCGCCAGTGACTGCTTCGGCTCTTTCTGGTTCAAGTTTTGTCCTTTTCTGATTCACTAGTTTGAACGTTGGGTCAATATTCAGTTCGTGGCTCGTTATGCTGATATCAATGTGGGGCATATCATCCGCTGCCCACGCGAAAGTGTTCACATTCTTTTTCAAGAATGAAACGAGTTCTTCTTTGACTTTTCCATCGAGCCTGGCTCCAATCTCCATGCATCGCTCCGGATGTTCATTGTCGATACAAACTGATATTATGGGGTCGCAGGTTGGCTCTACTTCTTCTTCGCGATCCTCCTCAATATGTAATTGCTATAAGAGTTTGGAGAGCTCTTTGATGGGCTCTCTGTCTGTCTTCATTTTCTTGAGCTTCAAATTTGCTACCGAATCGGTTACAGGGTTCCTGAGCTTGTGTACGGTTAGAAAGTAGACGAGAGACTCCTTCTGATTCCCACGAATTGGTTTTACTCCGCTTGGGGTAGGAAACTTCAAGCAGAGGTTATACGTCGAAACCGCAGCGCGCATAGGATTCAACCAAGGGATTTCCATAATGACGTTGTAGATTGCTGGGTGGTCGGCTACTGAGAATTCGAAAATTTTGGTCACCTCTCCGGCTCGGACAGGGAGTTTGATCATTCCGGTGGTCATTGTAGTTTCCCCGGAAAATCCAGTCAATGGTTTCGGGGTTGATACCACTTCAGATAGATCAATGTTCATTCTTCTGAGCATTTCGAGAAAGATTACGTCCACCATGCTGCCGATGTCTACCAAACGCATGCTACATCGCAATCATTGATAATCAATTCGATCACGAGAGGGTCGTAGTGTGGCCTATCGATTCTGATTGTCTGCCTTTCTTCGAATGAGATCACGTCGTTCGAAAATTTCAAAAGTTTGGAGCAGTTAATGCTGACGTCTGCCCGTCGCTGAAATACTTTGATTGACGAGACAGTATCTGAGCAATAATGAGATCCCACATTATCATGCTTATCCTCTTTCTTGATCCGGAGGGTGGGCCCTTGTCATCCCGTCTATCACGCTTAGATTTATCTTCCATGGTCTGGTCAGGTTTGTATGCGTTTACGTCCATCTCAAAATCCTTAAGGCTGATGTTTTCTCCAAGTTCGCCAGCTGCTAACTTTTTGGCAAGTTTTAGGCCGAGAATGCAGCAGTTTGCGGTAGAATGCCCATAGATGTGATGGTGTTCGCAGTAAGCCATTTCGTCGTAAGAACTGTCGCTCTTGGTCCATGTGCTCCATGAACTCCTCCCGCGGCCTCGGCCTCTTCCTCGTCCATATCCAGGAGTGTCAATCTGATAATTATGAGCTCCTCGAAAGCCTCCCTCGTGCTGGACATAACTGGAACTTTGGCTGTTTCTTTTGCTGTTTGAAGAATTTGAAGCTTGAGGAGGATGGCTTAGTGGTTTTGCTTTTCCATACTTTTCAGTGAGGATCTTCATCTCCTCTTCTTCGGTTATGAACTGCAGCTCGGTGCATCGCGTCTTGTATCGTCATGGGGCGTTCAGCGCAATCTCTTTGCGGAAGTCGGAATTAAACCAAAGTGTTCGCTTTAAGGCTAGCAGAGCCGCCTTATCGCTCAGGCCTTCCACTTTGGACATGACCGCTTTGAATCTTCCGACGAAACTTTGGAGTGTTTCATTCTGCCCCTGAACTAGGGTCCATAGGTCGGCATCTGAAGTTCCAGGATCCATGAATATGGAGTAATTCTTCAGGAATGCTGCAGACAGCTGGTTGTAGTTGTCAATGGAGTTTCTCTCGAGCCTAAAAAACCACTGGAGTGCAGGGCCTTTGAGGTGTTCCACGAAGAGGAGGCATTGTCCGACATCTTTTTCACTTTCTTTGAAGTTCGAGCGACCCATGGCTATGGCAAAAGCTGTTAGATGCTCCTTCGGGTCAGTTTTCCCTTCGTAAACTGGAACTTTTATCTTTCCTGGGTCGGGAATTCTCGCACTGGTTATCCACGCCGTGAATGGGTGTTCTATGCTTCTTCCAGTATGCGGTCTATTTCGATCACCTTTCTTGTTGCTTTGTGCATCATGGATCAGGGGGCTTTTATGTCAGCGGCTGCTCGGTCCATATCCGCGAACATTGCAGTCATCTACTCTTTCTGAGCTCGGATCCCTGCTCTTCGCTCCCCATCGATCCAAGTTTGCTCGGCCCAGAGGATGTTCTCTTCCTCTTCGATCAGTTCTTGATCTCCTTCTGGGATGGTTTGGCATCGTTTGGTTCAAATTTAGCTAACTGCTGGGAGCTTGGGGTCATCTCGCTCTCCGTGTTGTGCTCCACTTGATTCTCCTCTTCTAGATTGATGATCGGGGCCGGCTCATACTCCTTTGATGCATCGCCTGCTCCTTGCTCTCCGGAGGTCAGATTTGCTGAATTTTGATGAAGCGGTGGCAATCTTCAGCACGTCGAGAGGGGTCAAGAAATCTAGGGCTGTTGGGTTAAGGCGCCTGATGCCACGTCCGATGGGGTTTGATATCCTGCTACTAGTTTGGGTCTCCATCGCAAAGGCTTCCAACTTTTCTGTCATCGTGCCATTCAGCTTGTCCATCATGTTCTTCATCTCCGTGAGTGTTGCCGAAGTCTCCCCAGCATTTTCAGGTTGGTTCGTCTAATCCTCCACGCCGGTGTTCCAGGTATCAGCGGCGTCCTGCTCTCCGTCGTTGGCCATCGTCCTTCGGATCGATTTTGCAGTGGTTTTTGGTGTAAGAAAATTTCGGTTCCCCACAGATGGCGCCAAATTGTGGGAGTCGAAACTAGCAGTATTAGATTTGTCAAGACTTTTAAGGGATCTGAAACTTCTGAGATTAAAACCACAAAACGATGATCCAAAGATGGTTTTTATTAAGCTGTTTTGTAAAATTTTCTTATGAGAGCAAAAGTACAGAGTTTCTGTTATGTAAAAATTGTGGATCCCTTTTTCAAGGGAGGTACATAAATATATATACAAGTCTAAGTCGGCTAGGGTGACTCCTAAAGAGATAAGAAAGATTTCCTATTCCTTCGCATTTTTCCTTTCTTCATGTCTATCTTCTTTTTCCTTCAGCATACAAGATTTCTGGTACGACACCTCGGCCCATTAAGACCCAACAACTTGGCTCGGTGACGTGAAGGTTAAGGCCCTTTAGCTTGTGCACGATGGGCCGAGCCCTTTTTCGGGTTGGATGGTATAGTTTCGCAGCTCACATGGCTTTCGGCTCGGGTGGCAGTTCGTGGTTCATGTTCGGCTCGGGTGGCATGGTTCTGCAGCTTACATGGCATTCGGCTCGGGTGGCGGTTCGTGTTCGGCTCAGGTGGCATCTTTCCTCGGTTCGGGTGGCATTTTTCTAAGCGGCTCGGGTGGAATTTGGTTTGGGTAGTCGGTCATAGTAGTTGCGTACCTGAACCGTTTTTCGAAAGACACCCAAACCGTTTTCGTGCGACATCTGAACCGTTTTCGAGGGACACCCGAACCAATTTTCGAGTGACACCCGACCCGTTCTTCGAGCGACACCCGAAGCATTTTTGTCTGACACTCGAGTCATCTTCATGTGACACCCGAGCCGTTTGAGTTTGGCTCGGATGTTCAAATCACTTAGTTGACACCAAGATGTTTTAGTCATTTTCTCATCTGTTAACTGTAGGTGGGTGAAATTGGACCCCAACAGAGATGACAAACCTTACCACAGACCTCGAAATGAAAACACGAGCAGCAGAAACGATAGTCGAAGCGATAGCAGAAGCTCTCACCGACCATTTAGCAGAACAGATGTCGAGAAATGTCCAACGTCTACATGGCAAGATATTAGTAACCTTTCAATATCTCACAGAGAATTGATCGGGGCATTAAAGCAGTTAGGTGAAACTGTGAGATGGCCTCAAAAGATGAAAACTCCAGACGACAAGCGTGACACTTCAAAGTGGTGCGAATTTTGCAACGATCATGGCCATCAAACTAAAGATTGTATTTCACTTAGGATGGAGGTGAAAGAATTGTTAAAGAAAGGTCACCTGAGGGAATTTCTCTCTGACAGAGCTAGAAATTGCATCGATGATAGAAGCAGTGACAGAGTTTCGCAAAAATCCAGTCCTGCCTCACATACGAAGCTCGACCGAGTTATCCATGTTATATTAGGAGGTTCATAGATTAGTGGGATAACTCATTCAGCTGCCAAGAAAAGCACCAGGAGTGCAAAAACTCGCTAGAGCAATGACATAGTGAGACGCGAAGGGATATCAACATGTTTGATAAGCTTCACTCATGATGAAAGTGCCGGAATACTAGGTCCACATGATGATGCACTTGTCGTATCTTTAACTGTCGCCAACAGCCTTATAAAAAGGGTACTTATCGACAATGGAAGCTGTACGAATATCCTCTACTTAGATGCCTATAAAGAGTTGGGCTTGGACAGGGTTGGACTGACGAGAAAATCGACACCGTTGGTAGGATTCAGTGGTGAAGTAAAACAAAGTATGGGAGAAGTGATGTTACCTGTGTACGCTGAGGGAATCAGCAAACAAACAAAGTTCTTGATAGTCGATTGCGCCTCGGCCTATAATGCAATCATGGTTCATCCATGGATTCACGATATGGGCACAGTACCTTCAACCCTCCACCAATGCATCAAATTTCCAACCCCATGGGGAGTTAGGAAAATCAAAAGAGAACAAGAAAACTCGCGTTCGTGCTATCAAACTGCGTTAAAAGAGAAAAGTTAACAACTTTACCAATTGCAGAGTCCACAATCTCTTCTCCACGGTGAAGAACCAGACGTGGAACATCTCGACGAGGATCCCCTATCGGAAGACGATCCTGATAGAAAAATACACGTCGGCCGAAGCTACCGACATACATACGTAAAAGACTTATCGACTTTCTCATATCTAACTCCGACTGCTTTGTATGGTCACACGCTAACATACCTGGAATCGACCCCGAGATCATCATGCATAAACTACATGTTGATCCAGAGCACCAACCCGTAAGGAAAAAATGGAGAAAGTTTGCTCTTGAACGTAATCTGATCATTAACAATAAAATTCAGAACTGATTGGACGCATGATTCATTCGTGAAGTACGCTACCCAGAGTGGCTAGCTAATGTAGTGGGCATTCGGAAAAAGAATGGAAAGTGGAGATTGTGTATTGATTTCACCGACCTGAACAAGGCGTATCCAAAATATCCTTTCTCGCTACCTCACATTGACAAATTGGTAGATGCTACAGCAGGGCATCAATTGATGAGCTTCATGGATGCTTTCAGCGGTTACAATCAAATCCTAATGCACCCAAGTGACTAGGAGAAAACATCATTTATGACATCACGTGATATATACTGTTACAAAGTGATGCCCTTCGATTTGAAGAATGATGGTTCTACTTACCAAATATTGGTAAACATGATGTTCGCCGATCAAATTGGCCACACCATGGAGGTTTACATATATGATATGCTCGTAAAATCTCTTGCAGCGGAAGACCACATCACGAATCTACAGGGGGAGTTTGCTATCTTACGAAGGTATAACATAAAGCTTAACCTTACAAAGTGTTCATTCGGCGTGAGCTCCGAGAAATTCCTAGGTTATATTGTAACTCATAGAGGAATAGAGGCTAACCTGAACCAAATCAGAGCAATTCAAGTCATACCTTCACCTAAAAATATGGCGGAGGTGAAGAAGGTGACTGGAAGAATGGCTGTGCTCAACAGATTCATCTCCAGGTTATCTGATAGGTCTCACACGTTTTTTTGCTGCATTAAGAAAATCAAAAGACTAAAATAACTAAAGGCACTAAAATAACTAAAGGACTACCTAACGACACCTCCCCTTCTGTCAAAACCAAAGGATGGGGAACCATTATTACTTTATCTGGCGGTGTCAGAGCATGCAGTAAGTGGAGTGCTAGTCAGAGAAGAGGAAAATAAGCAGCATCCTGTCTACTACGTTAGCAAGTCAATGTTGGATGCTGAAACGAGGTATATCAATTTGGAGAAGCTTATGTTGGCATTGATTACAGCTGCTAGGAAGTTACATCCTTATTTTCAAGCACATCCTATCGTGCTTGTTAGCTCCACACCCATTAAAGCAGTTCTGCATAAGCCGGAAGTGTCCGGAAGATTAGCCAAGTGGGCAGTGGAGCTCGGAGAATAATATGTAATTTACAGACCTACTACTGCTATCAAGTCTCAAGTGCTTGAAGATTTCGCGGCAGAGTTCGCTCCAAGCATGGTTCCTGATCTAGATGAGGAAGTCAAAACTCTACAGGAAGGAGATTGCAACGGAAGTTAGAAATTATACGTTTATGGATCTAGCAATATACGAGGAGTTGGGCTTGGTATCGTCCTTAGCTCGCCGACAGGCAAACTAGCTTCAAGAGCAATGCGATGCAACTTCAGAGCTATGAATAACGAAGCAGAATACGAAGTGTTAATCACAGGACTTACGTTGGCACATGATCTCGGAGCTAGAAATTTAGACGTGTTTAGCGACTCACAGCTTATAGTTAACCAAACGCAGGGAGACTATCAAGCGAGAGATCCAAAGATGACACAATATCTGAATATTAAGAAAAAACTGCTGGAAAATTTTGATGGCAGCAAAATCTTACAAATCCCAAGGGAGGAAAATTGTCACGCAGATGCTCTGGCAAACCTTGGATCAACTCTCAAATCCAAAGCTCCTCTCACTATCCCGCTATTGGTTTTGCAGTGGCCAGCCACAAACAAGGATATACCAAATCTAGAAGTCGCGACCATAGGTGAAACACCAAATTGGATGATGCCTATCATCAGTTATCTACGAGATAACACACTGTCAACCGATCGTGGCGAATGTAGAAAAATCAAACAACAGACAGCGCGTTACAGCTTCGTCTGAAACCAGCTGTACCGCAGATCGTTCTCTGGCCCCTATTTGAGATGTGTAACTCCAGAAGAAGCACATCATGTCTTAAAAGAGTTGCACGAAGGAGAATGTGGATCTCATTCTTGAGGGCGAAGCCTCGTATTAAGAGCAATGAGAGATGGGTACTACTGGCCAACTATGTCCAATGATGCGATGCGATTCGCTCTTCAATGTGACAAATGTTAGAGATATGCTCAAATTTCAAGACTACCACCAGAGAACCTGAAAACTATCAGCTCGCCTTGGCCATTCATGAATTGGGGTATGGATATAGTGGGCAAGCTACCAACGGTACCATCTCAAAAAGTGTTTCTACTGGTGGTCACAGACAAAGAAGTCAGGAGCTTCAACTGGAAGAACATCATATGCAAATTTAGAGTTCCCAGGAGATTGTCACAGAAAATGGTCCTTAATTCACAAGTAATAACTTCAAACAATTCTGCACGAACTGGAGTATAAAACTGAGCTTCGCAACGCCTCAACACCCGCAGTCCAACGGTCAGGCATAATCTTCAAACAAATCCATTGTGAAGATGTTGAAAAAATGTCTCGAAAAAGCCAAAGGCAAATGGGTGGATGAGCTCCCGGGCGTGCTATGGGCTTATCGAACCATGACCAAGTCGGCAACAGGAGAAACTCCCTTCTCACTAGTGTACGGAATAGAAGCAGTAGTACCTACTGAAGTCGGGGTGAAAATAATTCGAACGGAACATCTTCAATACCAAAAAAATGGAGAACTGATGAATCTAGATCTTGACTTACTCAATGAGAAAAGAGAGGCCGCTAGAATTCTAAAATGGTGTTACCAGCAAGAGGTCGCAAGGAGTTACAACAGAAAAGTAAGAACTAGGACATTGCAACAAGGGGATTGGGTCCTTCGACGCACCTTCCAAAACACAATGGAACACGGTGATGGAAAGTTAGGTCGCACTTGGGAAGGTCCTTACAAAATAACGGAGGTACGTGGCTCAGGAGCATACAAGCTGCAAGATAGGGAAGGAAAAAACCAACCTAACAGCTGGAACGCTTTGCACCTGAAGACCTATAATTTTTAGGTGAGTTTTAGTTATCTTTTATGTGCTTTGGATTTTATTTGGGTTGTTATATCCTCTCCATAATCTGAGAGAGGTCACAGCGTTCTACTTGTCATTTTAGTGCTTTTGTTTAGAGTTCATTAACGTGTACAAATAATTATTTTAATAAAGGAGTTTTACGAATTCAAATCTCTAGATGTTCCGACTAGAAAGTTTTGGATTAATGACCACGGTCATTATAAAATGAAGGCAAGAGCTCATATAAAATAAAGATCGTTAACCAAACGCCAACCACATCAAGCGTAAAAGGAAAGCGCTACAACGTTAAAAAAGCGCTGCAACATTCAAAAAGGACTTGTAGGAGCTCCAAAAAGATAAAGAGAAAGCTGCAACGTTCAAAAAGAACTTGTAGGAGCTCCAAAAAGATAAAGAGAGAGCTGCAACATTCAAAAATGACTTGCAGACTTCAAAAATATTCAAAGAAAGCTCTGCAACGTTCAAAAAAGACTTGCAGGAGCTCCAAAAAGATAAAGAGAGAGCTGCAACGTTCAAAATGCAATTGCAGACTCCAAAAATATTCAAAGAAAGAGCTGCAACGTTCAAAACACAATTGCAAGCCTCAAAAATTGCAAGCTCCAAAAAGCTAAGGAGAACAATGCAACGCTAGAGACAAAATTGCAAGTTCCGAAAAGCTAATAGGAGAGCTGCAACGTTCAAAACAAAATTGCAAGCTTCAAAAATTACAAGCTCAGAAAAGCTAATGCAACGTTAAAAACGAAATTGCAAGCTTCAACAACCTACAAAGAGCATTCCAACGTTCAAACAAAACTCGCAATAGCTCCGAAAATTTTCCAAAAGAGCACTATAACGTTCATAAGAACTTGTAGAAGCTTTGAAAATTATAAAAAGAGCATGCAACGTTCAGAAAAAAACTTGAAGTAGCTCCGAAGAAATTACAAACAAAGTGTTACAACATTCAGAAAGAACTTGCAAGAGCTCTGAAAAGGCTGGAGAAAGTGCTGCAACGTTCAAAACGAAATTGAAAGAGCTCCGGAAAGCGGGAGAGAGCGATACAACGTTCAAACAGAAGTTGTAGAAGCTCCGATAATTTATAAATAGAGCGCTGCAACGTTCAACAAGCATTTGCAAAAGCTCCAGAAAGATAGAGAGCGCTGCAGCATTCAAAACGAAATTGCATGATCCAAATATCTATGTAGATAGAGCATTGCAACGTTAAAAAAGATTTTGCTGAAGCTCCAAAAGATAGAGAAAGGGACTTGCAATGTTCAAAAGAAATTTGAAGGAGCTCCGAAATTTTGAAGAGCGATACAAAATTGAGAAAAGAAGTTGCTAGAGCTCTGAAATGCTAAAGAGAACATTGCATCTTTCGATAAGTCAGTTGCTAGAGCTCCTAATATATCGAAAACCATTACGGTAGCTTCGAAACCTGCACGAGCTCCGAAGCCAGATGAGAGGTACAAAAGAGCTCCGAAAGGAAATTGCAATCTCCAAAAAAAAAAAAAAAAAAAAGGTATTTGCCATCACTACGAAGATGATAGAGTCAGCTCCACAATGAGGACAAGAGCTCCGAAAATTTTAAGTTAAGTAGCCATGAAGCTAAGTACAAGTTTACACCTCAAACATAAAATGTCAAAATTAAGAGGCATACAGTGCAAATGACGATGTTCCACAATGAGTTCCTAAAAACGAATTCCAAAAGTGCAAAATAAACAACCAAACTCTGAGGAAAGATGATAAGTAAAAAGAAAGAGTCTTGAGAGTGGACGTCGTGCAACGAAAGACTTAACGTGGCTTCACTCCGTGTCTAGGGTAGGAGCAATGGCGCCAACATCTGGAGGAGGTTCGGAAAACACTGGTGGAGTCATACCTTCCATGTCTGCCTGCGCAATTAACACCTCCCTATGTTGATAATAATTGCACCAGACGCTTCCAACTCTAATTTACGCTCCAACAAGCGATTGTGTGTATACTTTCTTCAACACTAGCTTTCAATGAAGGTACCTCACCTTTGAGATTGCCAACCTTACCCATCCAAGAACTCACTTCCTGATCTTTCGTGGCGATGGTAGAGTTGAGCAATGCTCTCTCTGATTCAAACTCCTTCTTCATCTTGGTATTCTCTTCAGAAAGGCACTTGATCTCCGCCTCCACTTCTTGAAGCCGAGTCTTTCCACAGTACGCCTGAAAAGAAATGAGAGAACAACGTTAGTTGACCGATGCACAACTAAGTGTACAAGTACCTTCGAAAAAGGAAAGAAGCTTACATTAAAGAGCGAAGACTGGAGGTCGTCCAAAGCAGCAGTGAATCCTATCTCTCTGAAGCTCCTCAAGGTCACGAGAAAAGTGATTCTCGTTAAGATCATCAATCGCAAGGGAAACGTCAGAAGTGACAAACGCGCCACTGCGCGACAAACATGACATCGGTCTTACGTGACATTGATGAACACTTCAAGGAAGACTTGATAGCTTGCTTATCCTTAGAAACCGCCTTCGAAGCAACAAGCAGAGATGTCTCTCTAGCATGCCTGAATTTGTCTACAATATACAATCCGAACAGCGTTACAACAAAAACAAGTAACCATATGAACAATGGGCAAAGGACAATCACAAGCGACAAACAATAATGTACGGGGAACATACACGTGTGAATCCCAATAAAAGTAAACAAGCAACGCCTTTTGATTTTTGAAAAGTCAGAGCAACCACACACAAATGGCCTCAAGTAAAGCAACGCCATATAGTTTGAGCGACGTCCATGATAATGACATATTCGAGCGTATCTACTAGATTTACAACTCTCCAAATTCTAAATAGAAATTAGAGAGTAGGGGCAAGTTGTTAGGTGAAATTAATTAATTCATTAGTTTGACCTACTGTAAAAGTCAACTAAAAACTAGGTCCAATGGACATTAGCTCCAAATCTTACAAGACGCAGGAGGTCCGAATGGCATATGTCCGAATGGCATAGGTCCGAATGGCATATGTCCAAATGACATAGGTCTGAATGTCATATGTCCGAATATCATAGCTCTGAATCCTACGGGATGTACGACGTCCGAATACCACAGATGTATGAGGTCCGGGTCCTACGGAATATAAGAACTCCAATTGATGATAAGCCCGAATCTCCAGAAGATAGGTTCGGAGCTGGCGTGTCAACCTCATCCTAAATGAACTAGGGTTTGGGAGATCTCTATAAAAGAGAGAGTTCCAAAAAGAGCGAAGGGGACACAAGGAAAAAACCCTAAATAATATACTCTCGCCGTTTCCAAGAATAAGCTATGAGACTATGACAGAGTTGTGATTCCTGCTAATCGGACCTCTAGATGCTAATCGGACCTCTAGAACAACCTACGATCTAGCGATAACGTCCGAATCATCAAACATCTTCTTCAAGCAGCCGCTTAAGGCTTTTGATTTATTGTAGCTATAAGTTGTGTTGTTCAGAGATCAGTTATCAATAAAAAATGATTATCTTCTGTGAATCCGCAGAACTTTTAATTCGAACGTGTTAAATTTATCCCAAACATGAAAGAAGTAATTGTTCTATTATGTCCTCGATTGACTTTTTTTTTTTTTTTTTTTGACATCAACAAGTATCAAATGCCCTCGATTGACTTTAACAATTAACATTCCCAATGAAACGAGCATTATGCTAAACGTACGTAATTTTAAACGGAAAGAGTATTATTATAATTAAGACAAAAAGGATAATTAGAACACTCAACAAATATTTATCAACCAGACTTTCATTTAAGAAAACCACAGCCAATTTTTTTTTTTTGTGTCAACCAGTCCGTTTTATTTTCAAGCTATGATTTTGTTGCTTTTAAAAACTAGCCAACTAATGTATAGTTAATTTTTGCCTTTGATATTTTTTTATATAGTTGGGTCTCTATCATTACTTTAGTAATTAGTTAGTAGACTATAGTCGAACCAACAATTACTAGCGTTTAAATTATGAAAACCTTTCAAGTGTGTGTGCGTGCAGACAATTATAATTGTCAATTGGATCTGTCCGCGACCATATGGGTCTGTCCGTATGGACAAAATGTTTTGCAGACTGCAGTTTGGTCAGTTTACATGGACAGTGGACAAAAATGAGTTTGCCCACATGGACATTGGACAAAAATGGATTTCCCCACATGGACAGCGGACAAAATTTGCGGATAACATGGGCCGTCCGCGTCCACAAAATATGTAGTATAAAACTCTTGTTCTATTATATTTTGAGGTTTCTTAAAAAAAAAAAGGATGTGATAGCGTGAATTTTTATTAATATATGAATTGTTTGATTTGTTTGAAATAATAATCATAGCTTCAAACGAATAATAATCATAGCTTCAAATGAATAAGGATTTCAGATATATGCTATTAAAAACTTATTAGTTTATATCTTTTGAAACTCATCATCATATCTGTGAGTTTGATTTTTTATAGCATATACCAATGTGATTTTAGTTTTGTTCATAAAGCAAAGAGACTCAAAGACACGATAGAGAGTTTTGGTTCTATGTCCACTGCATTAAACTATTACTCATGCTACAAATCCTTAGACTCAAAGACATAATAGAGAGTTTTGTAGTCAATAATTACCAAAAAAAAACAAGAACATGATTTATTTGCCTCAAATTTCTTCTTGATCCTGTTCTTTTTCCTCCACCAAAGTAAAATCGAATTCGTCATCTGATAGGATATAAAACCAAATGAACCAAATAAACAATCAACTAGTTAGAATAGATATCATCACAAATTCACAATGATAATGCAAATAAAGTGTATAGTATTTACCAATTTCTTGAAAGTCACGTAACCAATCCCTTACACAAATCAGTGCTTGGACATTTGTAGGTAGGAGACAACTCCTATACTTATTAAGAACACGACTATCTATACTAAATGATGATTCAGACGCTACTGTTGTGATCGGAATACTAAGAACATCACAAGCCATACTCGATAACTCCTTAAAACGGTTTGAGTTATCTTTCCAATATGCCAAAACATCCAAGTTTTTAAAGGCAACCATATCCAACGATGGCTCCTCCAAATATTTGTCCAAATATGATTTTCCACAAACAATAGCCTTTTGTGAAAAAAATGCATAAAACCCCTCAGATAAGTAAAGAGAACTAAATGATTAGCATAAGTAAAGAGAACTAAAGTAAGATACTAATTTTCTATAGCATAATCAAAACAGTTTCAGAATACTATACCAGACACATTACAGTTTCAGAATCAATCTATAGCAGAAATAGGCATACATATGTACAGAATAATCAGTTTCAGATTCAATTTCAGAATCAAACTATAGCAGAATCAAATAATGCTACTGTTTCCAGAATCAAACTATAGTAGAATCAAACAATGCTACTGTTTCCAGAATCAAAATAAAAGACAAACAACATGAGTAACCAAAACAGAACAAAGCCAAAAAGATAAGAAAAACTTATACTGTAACCTGCCGGAATATCTTCTTCCAACAGTTCTACATGTGAAGTGGTAGAGGTATTCCTTTGGTATTTTTGGTAAACTTTAAAAAGCTTATATATCTTTTTACGCACATGAGCCAACTTGGATTGACAAGTAGATGAATCTAAAGTGTCGAAACAATATTCTAGAAAGGTAAATTTCAATTGAAATATTTGAAGAAAATATTTTGATTGACTTTAATTGGAGAAATCATAACACTAAATCTTTTGATTGACTTTAATTGAAAAAGTGCACTTGATCCGATTATGTTAGTTTTTTTATTCACAATTATGTTTAGTTTTTGTTTGGCTTTTTGGGTCAAAATCTTTTCGATTGAAAAGATCATTAATATCTAGAGTCTAGAGTTATGTCTTTGAGTTATATATTACTTGTCGTTGTGGCCAAATACATAATGTAGATAGAGTTATTATCCCTAAGTAACGATGGTTTGCCGACAAGAAAAACGTAACGATGGCTAGGACTTTATTAAAAAAGTAACCATGATTAAAAGTTTTAAATATATATAATTTGATGATTGGTGTTGCTATTCCACCTCAGAACACATTAATACCATTTTATATTATTTATTAACATCTTTATTTTGGATGATTTTCTGTTTATCAATAGCAACTCGTGGATAAGTTATCCCTTAAAAAAAAATTATATTACATCAATTAAATTGTATCACAAAATTAAATGATATTATTTTAAATTATTTATTAATAAATGATATAAAATTTTATTACTTATGTTAACAGATGTTATTATTAATTAATTTAATATCGATTTAATGAAATTGATATAAATTTTTATTAGTTTACATCATTTTAACAAAATTAATAAAATAAAAATATAGATTTGTATCAATTTAATAATCGATGCATTTGTTAATTTGTGTTAACTGATATAAATTTTACATCACTAAAAATTGATGTTAATAAAATTTTAATTTTAATTATTTATTCGTTTTACAACGATTAACCGATTAAACAGATGTTAGTTGATATTAATTATTGATGCAAGTTGATAAAATAAAGGGGAATTAGCTAAATTAGGACAAATTAGCACACATATTGTCCCAATACATCTTTTTCGAATTTTGTCATTTTTTGCTTATACTACCCTTAATCAAATGTAATAATTAAAAATAAATGGTTTTGAAATTTTAAAAAAATCAGAAAATTATAAAAACGGAAAGAATAATCTATGTGAATAAATTGAAATATCGTTTTTGGAAAAATCAAAGTTAAAAAATATTTTTTAAGTTCGTTCTACGTCTTCCAGAATTCGCGTTCTAGTTCTACGATGCTTCTACGAGTCTGTAGAATGTTTGTTCTGATTTTTGATCTATATCTACCAAATGTAGAATTTGAGTTCTAACACCTGCTCTGTGTTCTACTATTTGGTAGAATATGTTTTCTACTATTTTCTCTAAACACTACCAAATCCTGAATACGCATGCTACCATTCTTTCTATCTTCTGCCGCATCCAGAATATAAATTCTACCATTCTCTCTATCTTCTACTGAGTCCGGAATATAAATTCTACCGTATTTTCTATCTTCTACCAAGTCCAGAATATAAATTCTACCGTATTTTCTATCTTCTTCCTTAAATCTAGGATCTATAGTTAGTGAATATTCTACCAAATCTAGTTTCCAAAAGATTTTGAAGATATTTTTCTTCTTCTTCGTTTCTTCCTCTTCCTTTCTTCTTTCTTCTTTCTTCTTTCTTCGTTTTTCACTATTCTTCTTGGTGAAGCAAGCAAGACATGGAATTTGCATTCACCATTTGTTGAATAATGTGGTGACATATTTTCACGGAAATGGTGTGGTTGGCTTGGTTGCAAAGGCTTCAAAAGCATATAGGGTTGCTGATTTTGAGAAGAGGTTCACTGATACTTGCAATATTAGTCCAGGCATTGGAAAATATCTAATAGAGGCTGATGTGAGAAAATGGGCTCGTTGTCAATTTTCGGGATTCGGGTACGACATTAGTTACACAAGGGTCTAAGAGGCACAAGTGCAGTCGTTGTGGTGTTGAAGGTCACAACAGAACGACATGTGATAGAGCAATATAGACATGGAAGCATTTTCTTTTGGTTTTTTCCTATTGCTTTAATTTGATAGACCTGATATTTTTCCATCTACATGTTACAGTTTCACATTGATACAATGAGTTTTAACCCTAAATATCACTGCAAGTGCACAGCAAACGAAGTAGTAATTAGGGATCGAATCCACGAGAACCAAGTGAAACACTACGAATTCTTTCGAATGAAATTAAGCTAAGATGGTAGAAATAATGATGATAGCAATAACAAATGAAAATAGTAATTTAACGGGTGTAAAAATCTATTAAAAGCAAGCGTTAAGTCTAGGGCGATTCGCAGGAATTCAGAGATCATAAACCAGACAATTATTCAGGGAACGATAGAACGCAGTCTCAACTCAAACAAGAATGTATAATCAATCCACTTTCGTGGTATCAACTACTTTATCTAGCAACCTAAGAATCTAAACTGTCGTTTGATCTTAAAAATTCTAAACAAGCATTAACGAACGGGTTTGATATGTTCACAAATTGCCTTAACATCAGCTTTCGTTGGTTAAGGACAATTTGCTCGCCTAAGTTCTATCAAGCAATCTATAGGTCTAGGGTCGGATTTGGTGGAGTTTGGATGATTCTGGGGCTAAAAAGGAAAGTCAGAATTTGCTTTTTTCGTCTGGGAAGCAGATGGATCAATCAAGAATTGGATGGATCGATCTGGCTCAATCTGGAAAATTCTTGTGCGCCAGATCTGTCTGGATGGATCGATCCAGGTTTGGATGGATCAATCTGGACTGGTCTGGAAAATTCATGTGCGTCAGATTTGTCTGGATGGATCAATCCAGATTTGGATGGATCAATCTGGACTGGTCAGGAAAATTAATGCGCGCCAGATTTGTCTGGATGGATCGATCCAGATTTGGATGGATCATTCTGGACTGGTCTGGAAAATTCCTGCAAACCAGATTTGTTTGGATGGATCAATCTAGATTTGGATGGATCGATCTTTCTCCTTCTGGTCTCATCTCCTGCACATGCTTCTTCTACTCGCCAGATTGACATATCTTCGTTAAAAATAGCATAACTTTCTAACCGTTGATCGGAATGACTTCAAACCACCTCCAAATGAAAGCTAACTCAAGTGGCCATCTTGTCTCCAAATTTCATCACAATCCAATCAAGGGAAACCTTTCAAATAACACCAGGTTTTTAAAGCTTCATCATGATCCCACATCTTCATAAGTCCAATTGCACTCGAAATTCCGTGTTTCCTCCAAAACCTCAGTATGACAAACCAAGCGAAATTATTTACTAAACCGGAAGGAGATTTTTAATTGAACTGAATGGTTTAATTACTAAACCAGAAATGTGATGTATAAGTTTACGGTTTGTCATACTGAGGTTTTGGTTTGTCACGTGACTCATCGTAAAGGTTTTGATTTCTCAATGGCAATCTCAAACGAAAATTAAAAACATTTTTCATCTAAAACGTGAATACTGAATAAGAAAACAATAGTCGATCTCAATCAACATCTACAACATCCGAGTCAACATGCGTAGGAGGAGGTATATACTTTGACATTCGATCAATCAACAAAGGATCATGTGCCGCTTTGAATAGGTCAATTGCAATCTTAAATCGAGCCTATTTAATATTGTCATCGTCCAGCAGAGAAAAGTCTAGTCCAAGCAGGTGACACTCAATGAATTTCAACGCATACACTCTGCAATCACAACTACTCTTATTTAGTCCACTCTTCATCGGCATATAGGCGACTGAATATTGACCTATATTCAAATGTTTCTTGTTGGCAGGTGATTGAACTGCTTTCACAATACGAGGGATGAGGACTGCGAATGCTTCCACTTCCTTGATACGTTTCTTGCCTGAACAATCAAAGACATCTATTGTTCTTTGGACAAAATTGATGCACAACGAGATCCAGTGGTTACCGTTGACATACACTGGAACGTAGATACGGTCAACCTCCACATCCCACACTTTTTTTGTTCTTCCATGAGCTGGAAGCTCACCGTTCCCGTAAGCTAAGAGACAACTATCCAATTTGAATGTTCTCTTATCTGGGTCCTCTAGCTCTCTTCTTGGTAGATTGGTAAGTCAATTTCCCACCTTTAAGAAACCCAAAATCAACAAACTCTTAGATCTCAAGTTTTGAAAAATCTTTGACGAATCACTACTACACATATTAGAGCGTAGGTACTTACGAGGAGTTTTGACGATTCGGTGTTGGTTGGACTTGGTGGCGTAAGAGTGGCGGAGGAGGATTTCAGCGGAGGAGAATTTCGGCGGAGAAAACGAGGAGGAGGAAGGATGAAGAGAAAAGTCGGAGGAGGAGGAAGGATGAAGAGGAAATTCGGAGGAGGAAGAAGACGACGCCGAGATTTCAAACGTCGTCGACGAAGAGACGCCGAAGAATATGGTATCGTCGGCGGCAGATGCAGAGAAAACGAGGAGGATTTCGGCGGAGAAAACGAGGAGGAGGAAGGATGAAGAAGATGACGCCAAGATTTCAAACGCCGTCGACGAAGAGACGCCAGAGAGTATGGTCTCGTCGGCGGCATATGCAGAGAAAAAAGGAGAGAAGAAGAAGAAAGACACGAAGCCCTTGTTTTAGTTTTAGTTTTTATTTTACCATTTTTTCTATTTCTTTTTAAAAATTACTTTAAAATAATTTTTATATTTAACAAAAAATATTTTTTAACAATATTTAAGGGCAAAACCGGATTTTCTTTTAATGAAATCTTAATGAGACAAAGTTACGTTAAGAAAAGTTTATTGGGACAATAGGTGTGTTAATTTGTCCTAATTTAGCAAATTTCCAAAAAATAAAATTGTCCTACATCGATAATTGTAAAATGGTTGGAAAAAAAAAATCCTTTTATAAATAAGGTCATAGTTGCCGACTATTAAAGTTATGGGCAACTAAAATCAAAGAGTACATAATTAAGATTTGCTAGAATCTTTAGTTAGTTTTTTTTTTTTAAATTGGTTTTGTACGTAATTTTAATAAAACATGTTAATTTTTTTGCTGATTTTTTTAATGAATTATGTTAATAAAAACTTAATATTAAATTTATCATCAATTAATTACAGCTAATATAATTATTACATCAATTAAAAATTGATATAAATAATTAATATCAGTTGTTATAACGGTAGTAAATACTAATATCATTTCTATTAATTCATGCAAAATTTAATATCACTTTTTGCAACTATCAATTTTAATAATTGATGAAAATATATATGTCGGTTTTTTAAATTGATATAAAATATTTCTATCACCACTTTCAAAATCATTTATTTAAATAATGTAAAAAAAATTTATATCAATTATACGTAATACAAATATATAAAATAAATGATGTAATAAATATGTATATAAGTAAAAGCACGAGGTTCCTTCTTCTTCATTATCATCTATAAGTAAGAGATATTGATGTTTCTTTGTTTGGTCACACAAATCCAACAAGTGTTTGACGAAATACGAAGAGAAAACTTTTCATTTGAGCAACATGGGTTTGGCCAGTGAAGATACTTCTGGGCTTAATTGATCAAATGTTGAACAATAAGGGATCATAGATGCTTTTACATGGGCGATGTTCGTTTTTGTCGTTGGATGCAACATCTAGATGCAAACGCACGAGATGTTGTCGTTTGGTCACTTTTGATTTTGTATATGGATGCAGCGTTTGGATGCAAAATCAATAATATCTCAAATATCTAGAAATTTGAGATGAAAAAAAAAAGTGAATTTAGATGCAAATTTTTGCATTTCAAAATTCAAAAGACTAAACTAACCTTCAATATAACTAAAATTTTAATATATTTTTACTAAACAAATTATATTGTTTATTTGTATTAAATATATCAAGTGACCAAATATTTATATGATTTCTTCGCCAAAACCGTATAATTCAGTTTTTTTTGCCAAAATTGCAAAATAATGTTTCCCACAACAACCGCAAAATAATATTTTCTCGCAAAAATCGCAAAAACATTTATAATCCAAAATCGGAAAATAACATTTTCCGCGAAAATTAGAAAATTATGTTTTCTGCTAAAATTGGAAAATTAGGTTTTAACACCAAAATCCGCATTATTGCATTTTCCTGCCAAAATTGAAAAATGCATTTTCCGGCCAAAACCGCAAAATTACGTTTTCCCGCAAAAATTGGAAATTACGTTTTTCGCCAAAATTGCATTTTCCAGCCAAAACCACAAAATTGCATTTTTCTTTCAAAACCGCAAAATTGCATTTTTCCTTCAAAACTGCGAAATTGCGTTTTCTCTCCAAAACGGAAAATTTGCGTTTTTTCGCCAAAACCTAGAAAATTGCGTTTTCCCATCAAAACCAGAAAGTTGTGTTTTCCCGCTAAAACCGGAAAATTGCGTTTTCCCGTCAAAACCGCAAAATTGCTTTTTTCCCGCCAAAACTGCAAAGTTGCATTTCCCTTCAAAACCGCGAAATTGCATTTTTCCACCGAAATCGCAACATTGTGTTTTTCTTACCAAAACTAGAAAATTATGTTGTCCCGTCAAAACCGTAAAATTGCTCTTTCCCGCCAAAACCGGAAAATTGTGTTTTCCCGCTAAAACCGCAAACCGCATTTTCTAATCTAACACCGCGAAATTGCATTTTCCCGCCAAAACCGGAAACTTGCGTTTTTCCCGCCAAAATCGTAAAATAATATTTTGTGCTGAAACAGCAATTTTATAGTTAAATTTATAATAATAAACTAATTTTGATTATTAAAATTATATATATTTAATTTAATTATTAAGTTATAATTATAATTTATATTAAAAAAATTATTAATATAATAAACATGTCATTTTTAGTCAATTTGTTATTAGATACAATATCTAGATACAAAAACCGAAAATAAAAACGAACAACATCTAGATGTTATATCCATATACTGCATTTGGATGCAGCATCTAGACGCAACATCCAACTACAAAAACGAACAAGGCCATGATAATATAAGAGAAAACTGATTCAAAAACTAGAAATATCTTAGGTGGTATTTTCCTAAACTTTCAGTTCCCATTAACTCTAAACAAAGCAATCACGAAAGCGAGAGAGGAATATGAAGTTTGTGTACCTCAATGGCAAAATCAGAATTTTTTAGCGATCCTCGAACGACAGGACAAAATGCTACGGAAGTTTCTTCTTCAAGGAGGATCAAAAACCAATTGAAGAAGATATGCGTTGAACAGATCTTCGACTACAACTGAAATCGATGAAATTAGCCCGATTGCTATGATGATCTTCCGGCTCATGTGGTTCCATCGCTCAACCAGGAAGCCCCAAGGGCATTTGTGGAAATTGATCTTATAAATTAATTTCGGATCAAGTTCAATAAATAGCTATTCGTTACGAATAAAAATATAATTTATTAATAATAGCAATCTTAGAAAATACATCTTGCGTCTTTTCGAAAAAATCATTTTATAGTTATTAATGCTTTTTAAATTTGTGTCTTTTCGGAAAAAATCATATTATGGTTATTAATGCATCATATGGTTACGTCTTTTCGAAAAAATATTTTATGGCTATGAATACATCATTCACAGGTTTGCATCTTCTCGGGAAAAATCGTTTTATAATTATTAGTGCATCATAGAATTGCGTTTTCTCGGAAAACCTTGTTTTATGGTTATTAATGCATCATAGGATTGCGTCACTTTCTCAAAAAATTTATTGTTTTTCTCTTGATTATAATAATTCTAAAAAATATTTGGAAAGATTGCATCTCTTTCTCATAATTTTTGATGCTTTTTCATTTATAACCAATTTTTAATAATCCTAAAAAATATTTGGCAATATCGTATATTTTATATTTTTACCTTTTTATTCTACTATAAAAACATAAAAAACGTTTTCGATGTTAATGTCTCTATATTGTTACATTTTCATTATGAATATTTTTACTTATTATTTTTTAAATAATTTTTCTATTTAAAATTTAATAAATAACAATTTGCCTCGTGATTTCGCGGGAGTCTGAGTCCTAGTTTATTATAACAAATAAATATAAATAATGGCAAATTTTTTTATCTTCGATAGAAAAATGATATACTGAGAAATATTAAAAAAAAATGAAAATTTTTGTATTAATTTTATGAATGTGTTGTTGTACAAAACAACGATTGAACGATCGTGTATATAGAAATGAAAAAATTAAGTTATTGTGACGTGACGAGCGTTGCATGGACTTTTTATCACTCTCAAGGCACATTAAAGGTTCGTGATCAGGTGTCTATCAAATCATGTGTCATTATCCTATCTCGATCTCTGCGATCAGCAGAGTAGAGTCATACTTACCAAATCCGTAGGGAAGACATCAACACCTCGACCTATCGAGCGACAAGCAAGGTAGGAAGTGTCAATCCCTTAGGGTAGATATTGTCTTTAACATAAAGAGAATATTTCAGCTCTGTCGGAAAAAGAGCATGTTGATGATGTGATAACTCGAGCGTGTGCCTAAGGCGATCACAAATCCAGCTAGGGGCAAAACAGAAATATAAGTCTTCTATAAATACTTCTTTTCTCAAGAAAGATCGGGAGTGGTCGACGGAAGGAGATCATAAGAGAAGAGGCAGAAAAAGTAATTATGGAAAGAAGTTAATTACCGAGGATCCTTCATGGTTCAAACCGTAGGAAGAGAGTGTCAACCCATCTATTCTAGATAGACTTGTGTCTTCCACCCTGAATATACTCAAACATCAGACTGAGATCTCGATCCCTTGGACGATGCCTCACACTTGAGCCTACACTCACCTCCCGATAAATGATCGTCTCTTATTAGTTGCTGTCTAACTTGGGCGTGGGGTAAACATCACACTTAAATAGATATTGAAAGAGTAAATATTCACCGGCGAGACGTGAGTCAAACCCAAATTGGCGAAAAATACGATCCCTCGGAGAGTCTTCAAATGGGTAACCTCATCTCGCCCTTTGGGGACCACCCCTAGTGATGCTACATGTACAGGCTCTCCACTCAGTGTGGAATGACTCCGCAGTCTTGCCTCCAAAAACGAATAATCTTGGATGAGACATAAATATTTTCCATAGATGACAGAATTCTTATTCTATGCTCGTTCGCTATTCACAATAATGGTCATAGTCAACATAGAAAACTGTGAGATGACTTGTCTGAATGACTCAAAATCCGATTCAAATAATAGTTAGTGATTTGATGTAACTGATTCCAACTATTATATGGTATCGTTTTTAGTTTCATAATTAACATTAAAAATAATAATTACAAAATTTTCTAAACAATAAACTTTTAAATATAATTATTTTCATCTATATAATTTAACATTCTATATCCATTTGTTTTAATGCGATATCCATGACTTCTTAAGATAAAGTATTTTTACATGCAATTGAGTGAAATTGTCTTCGTATTTAAAAGTTGAATATTATAATGAGAATTATGCTAAACAGTACGTAATTTTAAACGGAAAGAATATTATTATAATTAAGACAAAAATGATAATTAGAACACTCAACTAATGTTTATCAACCAGACTTTCATTTAAGAAAACCACAGCCAATTTTTTTGTTTTTGTGTCAGACAGTCCGTTTGATTTTCAAGCTATGATTTTGTTGCTTTTTAAGACTAGCCAACTAATATATAGTTAATTGCCTTTGATATTTTTTTATATAGTTGGGTCTCTATCATTACTTTAGTAATTAGTTAGTAGACTATAGTCGAACCAACAATAGCTACTAGCGTTTAAATTATGAAAACATTTCAAGTGTGTGCAGACAATAAGAAAATAATACTTGGAGAAATCATAACACTAAATCTTTTGATTGACTTTAATTGAAAAAAATGCACTTGATCCGATTATGTTAGTTTTTTTATTCACAATTATGTTTAGTTTTTTTGGGTTAAATTATGTTTAGTTTTTGTTTGGCTTTTTTTTTCAAAATCTTTTCGATTGAAAAGATCATTAATATCTAGAGTCTAGAGTTATGTCTTTGAGTTATATATTATTACTTTTCGTTTTGGCCAAATACATAATGTAGATAGAGTTACTTCAACTATATTATCCCTAAGTAACGATGGTTTGCCGACAAGAAAAACGTAACGATGGCTAGGACTTTATTAAAAAGTAACCATGATTAAAAGTTTTAAATATATATAATTTGATGATTGGTGTTGCTATTCCACCTCAGAACACATTAATACCATTTTATATTATTTATTAACATCTTTATTCTAGATGATTTTCTGTTTATCACTATCACTTAAAAAAAGTGTGTATTGCATCAATTAAATAGTATCATAAAATTAAATGATATTATTTTAAATTATTTATTAATAAATAATATAAAATTTGTTGTCTAACATCACTTATGTTAACTGATGTTATTATTGATTAATTTAACATCGATTTAATGAAATTGATACAAAATTTTTATTAGTTTGCATCATTTTAATAAAATTGATAAAAAAATATGGATTTGTATCAATTTAATAATTGATGTATTTGCTAATTTGTATTAATATAACTTTAAAACTGATATAAATTTTACATCACTAAAAATTGATGCTAATAAATTTTTAATTATAATCAGTTATTCGTTTTACATCGGTTAGATTAAACTGATGTTATTTGACATTAATTATTGATGCAAGTTGATAAAGTGAAATTGTCCCGCATCAATAATTGTAGAATGGTTGTAAAAAAAAACTGTAGCAAATACTAATATCATTTCTATTAACTCATGCAAAATTTAATATCACTTTTTGCAACTCATACAAATTGACATCAATTTTAATAATTGATGAAAATATATATGTCGATTGTTTAAATTAATATAAAATATTTGTATCACCATTTTCAGAATTATTTACTTTTAAAATTATTTATTTAAATGATCTAAATATTTTTTATATCAATTATAAGTAATACAAATATATAAAATAAATAATATAATGAATATATATATAAGTAAAAGCACGGGCTTCCTTCTTCTTCAACATCATCATCTATAAGCAAGAGAGATTGATGTTTTTTTGTTTGGTCACACAAATCCAAATACAAAATCAATAATATCTCAAATATCTAGAAATTTGAGATGAAAAACAAGCGAGTTTGGATGCAAATTTTTGCATCTCAAAATTCAAAAGACTAAACTAACCTTCAATATAACTAAAAGTTTAATATATTTTTTAGTAAACAAATTATATTGTTTAGTTGTATTAAATATATCAAATGACCAAATATTTATATAATTTCCTCGCCAAAACCATATAATTGAGTTTTTCTGCCAAAATTGCAAAATAATGTTTCCCACAACAACCGCAAAATATTTTTTTTCTCACCAAAACCGCAAAACATTTATAATCTAAAACCGGAAAGTAAAGTTTTCCGCGAAAATCCGAAAATTATGTTTTCTGCCAAAATCAGAAAATTAGGTTTTCACGCCAAAATCCGCAATATTGCATTTTCTGCTAAAATCAAAAATTGCGTTTTTCCGCCAAAACCGTAAAATTGAGATTTCCCATCAAAATCGCAAAATTGATTTTTTCCGCCAAAACCGCAAAATTGCATTTCCCTTCAAAACAGCGAAATTGCGTTTTTCCGCCGAAATCGCAACATTGCGTTTTTCCTACCAAAACTTGCAAATTACGTTTTTCCGTCAAAACCGCAAAATTGCTTTTTCCCGCCAAAATCGAAAAATTGTGTTTTCTCGCTAAAACCGCAAAACACATTTTCTAATCTAAAACCGCGAAATTGCGTTTTCCTGCTAATACCGGAAACTTCCGTTTTTCCTGCCAAAATCGTAAAATAATATTTTCTGCTAAAACCCCAATTTTATAGTTAAATTTATAATAATAAACTAATTTTGATTATTAAAATTATATATATTTAATTTAATTATTAAGTTATAATTATAATTTATATAAAAAATATCATTAATATAATAAACATGTTCTTTTTAGTCAATTTGTTATTAGATGCATCTAGATGCAAATACAACATCACAAACGAACAAAGTTACATGCAATATCTAGATACAAAAACCAAAAACAAAAACGAACATCATCTAGATGTTGTATCCATATATTGCATTGGATGCAGCATTTAGACGCAACCTCCAACTACAAAAATGAACAGGGCCATGATGATTTAAGAGAAAACTGATTCAAATACAAGAAATATCTTAGGTGGTATCTTCACTAATTTTCCGTTCCCATTAACTATAAACAAAGCAATCAAGCAAGCGAGAGAGGAATATGAAGTTTGTGTACCACAATGGCAAAATCAGAATTTTTTAGCGATCCTCGAACGACAAGGCGAAACGCTACGGAAGTTTCTTATTCAAGGAGGATCAAAAACCAATTGAAGAAGATATGCAGTGAATAGATCTTCGACTACAACTGAAATCGATGAAATTAGCCTGATTGCTGTGGCGATCTTCCGATTCCCGTGGTTCCATCGCTCAACCAGGAAGCCCCAAGGGCATTTATGAAAATTGATCTTATAAATTAATTTCGGATCAAGTTCAATAAATAGCTATTCATTACGAACAAAAATATAATTTATTAATAATAGCAATTTTAGAAAATACATCTTGCATTTTTTTGAAAAAATCATTTTATAGTTATTAATGCTTTTTAAAATTGTGTCTTTTCAAAAAAACCGTTTTATGGTTATTAATTCATCCTAAGATTGTGTCTTCTCGAAAAAACCATATTATGGTTATTAATGCATCATATATATGGTTGCGTCTTTTCGAAAAAAATATTTTATGGTTATCATGAATACATCATTCATAGGATTGCGTCTTCTCGGGAAAAAATGTTTTATAATTATTAATGCATCATATGATTACGTCCTTTCCAAAAAAACAATTTTATAATTATTAATACATCATAAGATTGTGTTTTCTCGGAAAACCCCGTTTTATGGTTATTAATGTATCATAGGATTGCGTCACTTTCTCATAATTTTTATTTTTTTTCTTGATTATAATAATTTTAAAAAATATTTCGAAAGATTGCATCTCTTTCTCATAATTTTTGATGTTTTTTCATTTATAACCAATTTTTAATAATCCTAATAAATATTTGGCAATATCGTATCTTTTCACATTTTTACCTTTCTATTCGACTGTAAAAACATAAAACCATTTTCGATATTAATGTCTCTGTATTGTTACATTTTCATTATGCATATTTTTACTTATTTTTTTTTAATAGTTTTTTATATAAAATTTAATAAATAACACCTTCTTCGTTATTTCGCGGGGTCTGAGTCCTAGTTTATTATAAAAAATAAGTATAAATAATGAAAATTTTTTTATATCCAATAGAAAATGATATATTGAGAAATATACAAAGAAAATGAAATTTTTTGTATTAATTTTATGAATGTGTTGTTGTACAAAACAACGATTGAACGATCGTGTATATAGAAATGAAAATATTAAGTTATTGTGACGTGACGAGCATTGCATGTAATTTTTATCTCTCTCAAGGCACATTAAAGGTTCGTGACCATGTGTCTATCAAATCATGTGTCATTATACTATCTCGACCTCTACGATCAGCAGGGTAGATTCATACTTACCAAATTCGTAAGGAAGACATCACACCCCGACCTATCGAGCGACAAGCAAGGTAGGAATATTGTCTTTAACATAAAGGGAATATTTCATCTCTGTCGGAAAGGGAGCATGTTGATGATGTGACAACTCGAGCGCGTCCCTAAGGCGGTCACAAATCCAACTAGGAGCAAAACACAAAGGTAAGTCATCTATAAATACTTTTTCTCTCAAGAAAGATCGGGAGTGGTTGACGGAAGAAGATCATAAGAGAAGAGACAGAAAATGTAATTATGGAAAGAAGTTAATTACCGAGGATCCTTCATGGTTCAAATCGTAGGAAGAGAGTTTCAACCCATCTATTCTAGACATACTTGTCTCTTCCACCCTTAATATACTCAAACAGTAGACTGAGATCTCAATCCCTTGGACGATGCCTCACACTTGGGCCTACACTCACCTCCCTATAAACGGTCTCTTATTAGTTGTTGTCTAACTTGGGTAAGGGATAAACATCAAACTTAAATAGATATTGAAAGAGTAAATGTTCACCGGCGAGACGTGAGTCAAACCTAGATTGGCAAAGAATACGGTCCCTCGGAGAGTATTCAAATGGGTAACCTCATCTCGCCCCCTAGGGACCACCCCTTGTGATGCTACATGTATAGGCTCTCCACTCACTGTGGGATGACCCCGCAGTCTTGCCTCCAAAAAAGATCAATCTTGGATGGGACATAAGTATTTTTCATAGATGACGGAATTTCTACTTTATGCTCGCTCGCTATTCACAATAGTAATCATAATCAACGCAGAAAACTGTGAGATGACTTGTCTGAATGACTCAAAATCTAATTCTAATAATAGTTGTTTTTTGGCGTAACTGATTCCAACTATTATAGTTTATCATTTTTAGTTTCATAATTAACATTAAAAATAATAATTACAAAATTTTCTAAACAATAAACTTTTAAATATAATTATTTTCATCTATATAATTTAACATTCTATATCCATTTGTTTTAATGTGATATCCATGACTTCTTAAAATAAAGTATTTATACATGCAATTGAGTGAAATTGTCTTTGTATTTAAAAGTTGAATATTATAAGAGAAATTAGGCCAAATAACCTTAAAAACAATTATAGCTCACAAACTAACAAAACTTTCCTATGTGTCCCTAATCCTAACCCTATATCTTAGGGTTTTTTTGTTAGTTTGCTAAATTTTTTTATTTTTGGTTATCTAGCAAAATCACCCCTATTATAATTATAATGAATATAAGAAAGCAATTGAAGACAACAATGCTGAATGAAATGATTGTTGACAAAAAAAAAATTAAAATGTAGTGTAGACATAAAAGGCGTGAGCTTTCTTTACCTTCATCAGCCATCAAATTAGAAATGGCTAACATTTGGCTTCTCTCACTTCTCTTCCTCATCTGTTTTTTTCTCGCCGCCTTCAACCACAAGAAGCGTCGGAAATATCAGCAACCACCGTCTCCACCTGGCTTTCCGATCATCGGAAACTTACACCAACTAGGAGAATTACCACATCAGTGTCTATGGAGACTCTCGAAGAAGTATGGTCCTGTGATGCTTTTGAAGCTTGGAAGAGTCCCAACAGTCATTGTTTCTTCCTCTGAAACAGCAAAACAAGCCCTGAAAATCCATGACCTTCATTGTTGTAGCCGTCCAAGCTTAGCAGGTACTAAAAGTTTTGATTTTTATTTCTCTGTTCGTATGATTCAACAAAATCCATGAATCTTGAAACTTGATCATTCTTCAGGGCCAAGAGCTCTCTCTTACAACTATTTGGACATTGCTTTCTCTCCTTTTGATGATTACTGGAAAGAAGTACGAAAACTCGCTGTTGAAGAACTCTTCAGTACTAAACAAGTTAACTCCATTCAACCCATCAAGGACGAGGAGGTCAAGAAACTGATCGATTCAATAGCCGAATCAGCTTCTCAGAAAACTCCGGTTAACTTGAACAAGACGTTTCTTGCTTTAACTGTAAGTGTGGTATGCAGGGCAGCATTTGGCGTGAGTTTCGATGGCACTGTGCTTAGCAATGAAGATTTCAATAAGCTAATCCGTGAGGCATTCGAGATGTTGGGAAGCTTTTCTGCTTCAGATTTTAATCCGTACGTTGGATGGATCATTGACTGGCTTACAGGTTTACAAGGGCGGAGAGAGAGAAGCGTGAGAGATCTCGATGCGTTTTATGAACAAATGATTGATCTGCATAAAAGGGAAAAGGAACAAGGGAGTGAAGATTTCGTGGATCTGCTTTTGAGGTTGGAGAAAGAAGAAGCTGTTCTTGGAAAAGACAAGCTCACAAGAAACCATATCAAAGCAATCTTGATGGTAAGAACTATAAGAAATATAGTAAAATTCAATAATTAATATTTGATCAACCACACATTTAAATAAGACTTCCTGGTTAGTTGCCCAAAACGGAGAAAATGATTTGCAAATGAAATATCCTCAAATATGATTCTAGAAACACAACTAAACAGCTCTAACATTAGAAGAGCAAGTAATATGATATATTATTAACCAACCGATAAATTCATATTTATTAATCTAAACATATTTTTCGTTTAAAATTCTTCTTTTTTGCCTTTACAAGTTTCAATTTTCGTTATTCATTGGTTTAAATTAAATTATATAATTATACAACGTTATAAATTTTTGATATAATGATAAAATTAGAAATGAATTCCAATACGACTTTTTGATTTTATATCAATGAATATAATCAATGTATATAACTCTTAATTTATGATATTAATGAATATATATTTACACACAATTTAAAATAAAACATATTATATATCTTACTATTTTATCGAAGATTCGAAATTAGTGAGTTGTGAACGGAAAAATATATATATTATTTTATATAATACTAGATTAGGACCCGCGTAATAGCGGAGTTTTAATTATAACTTATTTATAAATGATGAAAAGCCAAGTAAAACACACATTTTCGGTAATCGATTAAATTTAATTAATATAAACTTTACGAAAATGTAAAAAATATATGTTAAATCTTGTTGATGTAAATATTTATATTTTGATTCGTTACTCGCACACTTATTTTGGATGTTGGTTAGTAACTTTGTTTCAAACTGGATTTCAACTCCGCGTATTTCATCTTGTAATACAACTCATCTACTTCTTCCATCATATTAAAACCATATTTTTACTCCATGCATTATTTGTCAATCAATAATATCTAAAATTTTCATATCAAAATAATATATGCATAATGCATTCCATCAAATTTATGTCTATATATGTTATTAGTATTAAATAAATAGTAAAAAAATTAACAAAACTTATTAGTTAAGAAATTAAAAGTATTATAAAAAATATATGGAAATTATATCAAAATTAAATTTTAACACATGTCGTAATGAATATCAATTTTTCATATGTCACACTAATACTTTTAAAAATTGGAAATAATTTGTCTTATTTTCCTTTTTTTAGTCTTTTGATTTACTATTTCCTTTTATTTTTTAATAATATGTCTTATTTTCTTTGTTTGACTATTATTTCCTTTTTGTTACACTACAACTAGAAATAATTTGTCTTATTTTTTTTTATAGTCTTTTTGATTTACTACTTTCTTTTAATTTTTTTTTAATAATATGTCTTTTTTTTTTTAGACTATTATTTACTTTTAGTTACACTACAATTTGATATAAAAAATAAATAAGATAGAAAAGGAAAATTTATATTTTTTATATTAATATATTGAGACGTGTCACAATCTCAATTAAAATTAACACATGTCACGATCTAGTAAGTTACGATTTTGCCTACTTGTCACGCTCACGTTGAGCGCATCCTACTTTAATTTTTCAAATTTTAATTCAAACGTGTTTTACTTGAGTCCGCAATCCACTTGCAAATAATATATGAGATTCTTACATGTTTATTTATATGTTCTTGTAAATAGAACATTCTTTTAGGAAGTATCGACACTTCTTCAATTACAATGACATGGGCAATGGCAGAACTTGCTAGAAACCCTAGAGTGATGAAGAAAGTACAATCCGAAATCAGAAACCAATCGGGGAACAAATCCATGATCAGTTTGGATGACATAGATCAGCTCCATTACTTGAAAATGGTGATCAAAGAAACATGGAGGTTACATCCTCCAGCACCTCTTCTGGCCCCAAGAGAAGTAATATCTAAATTTGAGATAGATGGCCACACGATACAACCCAAGACCCTGCTCCATGTGAATGTTTGGGCTATCGGACGTGATCCCAATACCTGGAAAGATTCAGAGGAGTTTCTCCCAGAGAGGTTTATGGATAGTAACATTGATGCAAAAGGACAAAACTTTGAGCTGTTACCGTTTGGGGGTGGCCGGAGAATATGTCCTGCAATTTACATGGGAACAACAATGGTGGAGTTTGGTCTTGCGAATATGTTGTATCATTTTAATTGGAAATTACCAGAAGGCATGGTGGTTGATGATATCGACATGGAAGAATCTCCTGGACTCACAGTGAGCAAGAAAAATGAGCTTCTACTTGTTCCCGTGAAGTCCTTCGATCATTGATCACTTAAAGTAAGTTCTTCATCGATTGTTCCGTTGTGTCATTGTGTGTCTTCTTATCGGTAAAAAAATTGTTCCACGAAACGTTCAAGAGTTTCCAATTGTAATAATTTGTTTATGTTTTACGATTTCGCCTTTTGACGGAAGATTTATTTTTACTGAGTCTATAAATACCAGTTAAAAAGTCGTAAAAGTTGCTTACCTGCATTATGTATTTCAAAAGTTCTTTTGTTTTGCTGAAAATCTTTTACGTTTTCTTTTATGAGTGAGCATCACATATATATCTCTTCAGATAGTGATTCAGAACATTAAGCAAGTTTTCACGTTTTCAAAAAATGATTTCGCTATATACTTTGGACGCGTTAAAAATGTAACAAAAAATGTAACATTATTAATATACTGAAACAAATTATTTAGCATCCATCCCATCGCGGGTTCTATACATCTTTGCATATATCTCATATATACTCAATATGGAAGATCATATACGATCTAGTTATGCAATCCATGTAACTGCTAGATTAAATTTCGTACTTTATTGTATATTCAGGTACGACTAATGGATCAATAACACTAAGTTATCCATACATTGTTATGTTATTTGCTATCAGAGCTATACACGTTTTATGATTGTTTAAACTTACTCAATGTTCTGATAAGTGAAGCTTATGCATGTTGCGAGAGATGAATGAAAGTGTATTTTGTTTGAGTTTTAGAATGTAGAGATTGAAGATGTATATGTTCCGAGGGACGTTCTGTGTCACGCAAGAAGTATCTCAGGAAGCAACTATGGAGCAGCTGACGTTGAACAAGATGGGCTGAGCTGGACCAACGAATGAAGGTAGCTGAGCTGGACGACTCAGAGGATTTTAGATCCATGGAGGATCAACTTGTAGGCGATTCGCATCACAAAGATTCAAGTTGATCCCTTGGAGAAAATCAAGGATTGGATAACTACAAGAAAAAAGATTTGTCATGATCTCTATAGTTACAACCTTAACCAATCACCCCCAAACATATTGCAAATGTTTCGTGCCTATAATATTTCCGGTTAAAACGAATCCGATTAATATGCAAATGCGACCTTTGACAATGGAATAACAATAGTACCCTCGATTTAGAGATTAAAATGACATTTATTTATTTTTGTTTGGTATTGGAAAAGAAAGTGTGGAAAGATAGTGGTTTAGACTCAATTAGCACATAAACCAACGGTTAGCTTGTGATTATGTAAATTATTACTATGTAAAGATTCAAAGAGGATAAGGGAGAACCAAACAACTTAGATAATTTTCATATAGCTAAGTTTAATTAAGAATATTCAACGATTGAACATTAGGATCATAAGAATTCTCAATTCCATACCACGAGATGCTGAAGGATGGACTACATAAGCGTGGGATTTTCCCTTCCCCTTAGCGATTTCACCTGCCAATTAAAATTGAACACAAACGTACATATAATACACTTGTGAAAGATAGTTCTTTTAGAAAAAAGAAAAAAGAAGGTAGACGCATTGGAAACGATGGAGTAATTACATGCTTAACAACACTGTTATCGGGAGTTTAATAAAACCATTGCATGTAAGACAAGTGTTGAAGAGTTCGTTTAACAAAAATAAATAAATAAATATGTAATATTATTAACTATATATGTGCCTAGGCCCCGTTGCTCATTATATCCAATGACTAACTCATTTTCACCTCAAACTTTTTGGTTTGAAAAATATAACCTTTTTTTTATTCTGAGAAATTTTTTTTTTTTTTTTTGAAGCTAAGCTGGACCAACGAATGACGATAGCTGACCTGGACGACTCGGAGGATTCTAGATGCGTGGAGGATCAGCTTGTAGGCGATTCGCATCACAAAGATCCAAGTTGATTCCTTTTAGAAAATCAAGGATTGGATAACTACAAGAAGAGAGATTTGTCATGATCTCTATATGGGTAGTTATTTAGGGTCAAAATGACGTCTTTATTGTGTATAAATAGAGAGTCACAGGCGTTTGTAGACGTCAACTCCATGGTGATATAGAAAAAATTCCTAGCAAAGGGGTTTGGAGTTCTTGTAAGAACACAAACACAAAGGGGCTAAAGGTTTCTCTTGAGAGGTTCTTGGATCATGTATAGATCCTGGAACAAGCGAAGTTAGATGGGTTGTTTTATGTGAAACTTGTAAGTACATCTAAAAGATTTTCTAGTAATATATTTTTGTAAAGAAATCCATTCTGTCTTACTCGTATTTCTCGCATTTACAATGAAGACAAAAAGAGTCTCCATGGTAGAACACGTCCAAGGTGGAGATTGTTATAGCTGGGCTTTGGTCTAGGTTTAAACCAAAGTGGACTTATCAATTGATTTTGTAAAGTGGACTTGTTTACTTATATATAAGGTCAGATTAAGAGTTACTTAAAAAAAAAAATATAGAGACGTAGGAGAGAGTAAGTGATATGAGATACAACTAGAGTCAGAGAGTGATGAAGTGGAAGCTTTTAGGGATAGAATTAGAGATCCGTTGATTCTTAATTAGAATACCCGGAAAACTAAAGTTTGTAAATATTATTCACAGTCTTTTATCAAAAGCTCTTTAAACTTTTTTTATAAATAAAATCATAAACTAGATACATCTTAGATCTAAATAGTTTATCTATAATAAAACATAAAATTCCTAGGAATCCCTAGAATATTCTAAAATACCCTAAAAGACAAATATTAAAATATAAATACAAATAAAATGTAAATAATACCTATTTATCCTAAATATACGTTGCATCAGAGAGTAACTGATTTAGAGGAACTCGTTATAATTGTTTTTCTTTATCTTTAAGATGAGTAGTCAAAACCGTGAGTAATTATGAGTTAATGTGTGAATGTTGAAGCAATCGAATGGAACTGGAACACTAACAAGAATTAACTCTTTTCTTTTGTTAAACGGTTTTCTAATTAATTTAAAACATTGATACAATGTCAATGATCGAATAGAAGCTGACATGTCAATGAACTTTCTAAGCTGGATCAATACGGATCATGAAGCGGAAGACTTGACAAGGCGCATAAGCGGACGTCTCAAGACACTTGCTGAGCTGGATCAATTCGTAGAGATTTGAATATCTACTGCAACAAAATTTGGAAAAGATAAACGTCGAGAATAAGTTTATGCCTTTTATAAATCTTTAAAGATATCTTGAAGACTCTAGATTTAGGGTCTTAGACCATCTCCAATGGTGCTTCAAATTTCACATTTTTCTTCATTTTGAAGATAGAAATAAAGAAATCTTCTCCAATGGTACTTCATTTTCATCCAAACTGAAGGAGTGAATAGTATTCCTTCATATTTGAAGAAATATTATTTACTTCTTCATATTTTGAAGGTGAGCTTTTTCTTTGCAAATTGGTCATTTGATTTT
Organism: Pseudoturritis turrita; assembly: GCA_900406555.1. NCBI lineage: Eukaryota > Viridiplantae > Streptophyta > Magnoliopsida > Brassicales > Brassicaceae > Pseudoturritis > Pseudoturritis turrita. The sequence continues at coordinate 133,401 of OVBL01000373.1, read as the reverse complement.
TGAATATGTTTACATTTTATACATTAACAAAATTATCTGTTTTATTTTATCCAATTAATTTTAAATTTTTGTGTTTTTGTTATACCCAATTAATTAAAAAAATATAATGCAATAATAACTTATATAAAATAAAAAATACAACGATATAGCCAACGATAAAATTTAAAATACATACATAGTACAAAAAGTAAAGATTAAAAAAAAACTTAACACAACACAAATTAACAATTTAATAATCTGGTAAACCGCTTCCGGATGACTAGAATCATTAAAATATTGCCGAAATAAAGTTGATGCTGGAGGAGCTTGTTGATTTTGTTGTTGTTCAACATTTTTCTGTAAAATCCGTGTTTGTTCAGCTTGAAAATATGCACGAATATTCGGATCTTGAATGGAATTCAAGTCTTGAAATAAAATTTTGTTTTCTTCCTTAAGTTCTTTCAAAGCATAATTCTTACTTTGAATCTCTAGATGATGTTGTATTTGTTCACTTGTCTTCTTTAATTTCTCCAAAAGTTGTCTATTTCCTTCTTCTAAGGTGTTGATAACAACTAATGTTTGATCATTACTTTTTCTTTCCAGTTTGAATTTTTTCACCGCAATTGGTCGTTGAGACGGAGATCCGCCAATATTGTCTTCTCCATCATCTAAGTTCAAAGAAAATGGAGACAAATCTGGTGATGCTTGTGTAGCGGAATCATGGTGGGATTTTCCGACTCTGAAGATATATACTCGAAACCACAAGGGTCACCATCATTGAAATTCTCAAAATTCTTGATAATATTCCAGACATGATCAAATTTCTAGCCTCTTTTGTATTTTGGATCTTCCAGTAGCATTACTGTGGCTTGATTGAACTGCAAACCATTTAAAAACAAAATATTAAAAGCAAATTTATAAATCACACAACAAAATACTCACAATATCATCACTCGAAGCACACTTGAATGTCTATTTCACATTGTTTGTTGCATGCATGTAATTTCTTTGTTACTTTCTCAATAGTTTGAACTATGCATTAAATAGATTTCTTTGAACATTTACTCCAAATTGCATTTTTCCCATTCTCGTAAGCTTCTACCACACGAGACCAAAAATAATCGGATGACTGATAAACACCCTTGATTGGATCGTGAGAAATTTCCATATAAACTTGACATAAAAATCTCTCTTCTTCTTGAGTATATCCAGAAGAACGTAATGTCATTTTCGAAACTTCAATCATCTTAGTTTTATTATTAAAAATCGAAATGATCAAAGTTGAAGACAAACAAATGCGAGAAATGTGTGTATATAAGTAAAAGCATGAGCTTCTTTGATCATCATCATCTCTCAGAAAACTTGAGACGTACGTTATAGAAAAAGAAAATAGCTACGATTTGGTTTCTACCACTTCTCTTTCTCATCTGTATTCTTCTCGCCGCCTTAAAACACAAGAAGCGGCAGTAAAATCAGCAACCACCATCTCCTCCTGGCTTTCCGATCATCGGAAACTTACACCAGCTCGGGGAGTTACCACATCAATCTCTCTGGAGACTCTCCAAAAAGAATGATCCTGTGATGCTTTTGAAGCTTGGTACAGTCCCAACGGTCGAAATTTCTTCATATGAAATAGCAAGACAAGCTCTGAAAGTCCATGACCTCCAGTGTTGTAGCCGTCCTAGCTTAGCAGGTACCGTAACTCTCACTTAACACATACTAAAGTTTCGATTTTTTTGCTTCTCTGTTCATAGGATTAAACAAAATACATGATCTTCCTCAGGGCCAAAAGAGCTCTCTTACAACTACCTAGACATCGTTTTCTCTCCTTTTGATGATTACTGGAAAGAAATGAGGAAGCTCTGTATACAAGAAATCTTCAGTGCTGAACAAATTCACTCGATACAACCCATCAAGGACGAGGAGGTCAAGAAACTGATTGATTCACTCGCCGAATCAGCTTCTCAGAAAATACCAGTGAACTTGAGCAAGAAGTTTCTTGCTGTAACTGTAAGTGTGGTATGTAGGGCAGCATTTGGTGTCAGTTTCCAAGAAACTGTGCTCAACAATGACAGATTCAACAAGTTAGTCCGTGAGGCATTTGAGTTTTTGGGAAGTTTCTCTGCCTCAGATTTTTTCCCAAATGGCGGCTGGATCATCGACTAGCTCACGGGATTACAAGGGCGGAGGGAGAGAAGTGTGAGAGATCTCGATGCGTTCTATGAACAAATGATTGAAATGCATAAACAAGAAAAGCAAGAAGGCAGTGAAGAAGATTTCGTGGACTTGCTCTTGAAATTGTATCAGTTTGACTGGAAGCTACCAGAAGGCATGGCTGTAGAAGATATCAAAATGGAAGAAGCTCCTGGACTCACCGTGAACATGAAAAATGATCTTCTACTTGTTCCTGTGAAGTATTTAGATCATTGATCGCTTAAGGGGGTGTTATTGAATCAATGATTTGAAATCAATTCCATCAGTTTTAAAATCTTCAAAATTTTAATTTTGGATGGAGTCTATGTGTGTGGATTCTAAAATCTCTGCAGTATACCTTGGATTTTGTTTCTAATCATTTGTTCATTAAACTCCATATACAAGTCATTTCAAATCCATTAATAAACAAAGATTTTCAGAATCTTTTAATGTTGAATAACACTGGATTTTAATGATGGATTTAAAATCGTTTATTGAATAACACCAGATTTTAAAACTTTTAAAACATGATTTACAAACACCACATCCAATAACACGAGATTTTAAAGTATAATTTAGAATCATTGATTGAATAACAGTGGATTCTGCTTAGATTTAAACTCTATTAAAATCCACCATTGAATAACACCCCCTTAAACTATATAAGTTCTTCATGACATTACAAAATAAAGCTGTAAAATAGATTGTACCTAAAATAAAAACTAAATCTTGTGTTTCTCTGTTTCTCGTCGTATCAATCCATCAAGTGTTTGACGAAATGTCAAAGAGAAAACTTTTAATTTGAGTGAATAATCTTCTGGGCTTAATCAATCAAATGATGAACAATGAGGGATCATATATGCTTTTACATGATGATTTAAGAGAAACTGATTCAAAAATAAGAAATATCTCAGTTGATATATCATCAAAAACTTTCAGTTCCCAGTAACTTGAAAAACAAAGCAAATCACACAAGGAATCTAAAGTTTGCGTACCAGTAATGGCGAAATGCTACGGAAGTTTCTTCTTGGGGGATCAGAAGCAAATTAATTAAAGAACATGTGCTTTGACCTGATTTTCGCAATTGGATCTTTTCATTTAATTTCAGATCAGGTTCAATAAATAGGTACACAATAAAATAATAATACTGCTTCCGTTCCATTATATAAGATGTTTTAGAGTTTTTTTTTGTTCCATTTTATTTAACTTTTTCAAGTTTCTATTCAAAATTTAATGTATTGTGACTATTTATATTCTGCAGTATTTTTTTTATTGGTTGATTTGTTTTTAATTAGATATTAAATTATGTTTTTATTATAAAAAAATAAAAAAAATTAAATTTATATATTTCTTAAACTCCGCCTTTTTTGCTAAAAAATCTTATATAATAGAACAGAGGAGGTATTTTAATTCAATTCCCGATAAACAATTTTTATACGATAATATTTTGTAAAAAAATTGGTTTCTTCCCGGTTTAAATATCTTATATAAATAGCAATAGACCCATACATAACCGAGTAATTGCACTAAATACCAATTTATAATTCAATAACTAAGTGATCAATAGAGAGAAATTAATTGTACACTGTTCAAAAGAGAAAAATACTATTTTGTCTTTACTGATCCAAAACCAATGATAATTTTCTGTCTTTTTCTTTTATCACGGTGATAATGGCGACGTAAAAGAAGAAAGAAAAAAAAAAAAAAAGAAGAAAAAAGAAGAAGAGAAAAACGATGGCAAAATATGAAGAAAAACAGTGAAATTAAGATGGTGAAGGTTGAGAATTGGTGTTGGTGTCCGTCATGACGATAATGTCGATAACGGTGGTAGTGACGCCGTTGATGAAATGGTGGTGATGGTAATGATGATGACAGCGACGGTGGTGGTGACAATAAGGGGGTGATGGTGTCGTGATAGTGAAAGTGTCAGAAATAGTGATGGTGACACGATGGTGGTGGTGATGACGGTGACAATGGCGGAAAGTGGTGATGGTATCGTTATTATTGTTATCATGTTAATTTTGTGATAATTATTGGTCAATATTTTGTATATATTACACATTAATATAAATTTTATATGTATACTTACTATTTTACCATGTTAATACAAATATTATACGGATATTTAATATGTTACTGCGTTACAAATATTGAATATTGTTATTATCACCTTATGATTCTATATAATGTGTTATCATAATTTGCTATCATGTTAATCACGTGAGAGAAAGACGAATCCATTTTTATTAAATTGATATATACATAATTAAAAAACATTAATTTATTATTTTAAATTGATATTTCATATTTTCTATAATTCGATAACTAGTTTAACAAAATAAACATGCATTCTAACACATAATATATATATTTATTGCGATACAATATTAGTTAGCGTGTTAATCGAATAGTTATCAATTAAAATTTCACATTATTTTATACGGTAATAAATAATGCCGGTGAACAATATTCTATGCATTGGATTAACAGTATCGATGGCATCAAATTTTTTTATGTTTAATAGCATTTATTGTATTTAATTCAAATAAAAAAATAATTATGGTATGAATACTTTTTCTTTTTACAAATTTTTTAATTAAAAAATTTGTATTATCATATACCTAATAAAACCAAATAAAACCATCATGTATATTTATTACACTCACCCTGCGTAACCAATGAACGTAGAATAAAATATTTATACGTGCAACTCAGTGAAATTGTCGTCTTTAAAAGTTGAATATTAAAAGAATATAAGAAAGTAATGAAGACAGCAATGCTTAAATGTAGTGTAGATCTAAAACTAAAAGCCGTGAGCTTTCTTTCTCCCTTCATCAGCCATCAAATTAGAAATGGCCAACATTTGGCTTCTCTCACTTCTCTTCCTTATCTGTATTCTTCTCGCCGTCTTCAATCACAAGAAGGGTCGGAAATATCAGCAACCACCGTCTCCTCCTGGCTTTCCGATCATCGGAAACTTACACCAGGTCGGAGAACTACCACATCAGTCTCTATGGAGACTCTCAAAGAAGTATGGTCCTGTGATGCTTTTGAAGCTTGGAAGAGTCCCAACCGTCATAGTTTCTTCCTCTGAAACAGCAAAACAAGCACTGAAAATCCATGACCTCCATTGTTGTAGCCGTCCAAGCTCAGCAGGTAAACACTAAACATTTGTTTTTTATTTAGTCCTCTGTTCATAGGATTCAACAAAACCCATGAATCTTGATAATTCTCAGGGCCAAGAGAGCTCTCTTACAACTATCTGGACATTGCTTTCTCTCCTTTTGATGATTACTGGAAAGAAGTAAGGAAACTCTCTGTTCAGGAACTCTTCAGCACTAAACAAGTTCACTCGATTCAACCCATCAAGGACGAGGAGGTCAAGAAGCTGATCGATTCAATCGCGGAATCAGCTTCTCAGAAAACTCCGGTTAACTTGAACAAGACGTTTCTTGCTCTAACTGTAAGTGTAATATGCAGGGCAGCATTTGGTGTGAGTTTTGAGGGAACTGTGCTTAGCAATGACAGATTCAACAAGTTAGTCCGTGAGGCACTCGAGATGTTAGGAAGTTTTTCTGCCTCAGATTTTATTCCGTATGTCGGATGGATCATCGATTGGCTCACGGGTTTACAAGGGCGGAGAGAGAGAAGCGTGAGAGATCTTGATGCATTCTATGAACAAATGATTGATCTGCATAATAAACAAGAGAAGGAAGAAGGCAGTGAAGATTTCGTGGACTTGCTCTTGAGGTTGGAGAAAGAAGAAGCTGTTCTTGGAAAAGACAAGCTCACAAGAAACCATATCAAAGCAATCTTGATGGTAACTAATCAAATAGTTGTCAATCCTTGTAATACCACCCGAGATTCCGACATGTTTTTATGATCTTGTGGCAGAACGTTCTTCTTGCGGGAATCGATACTTCTGCAATAACCATGACATGGGCAATGGCAGAACTCGCGAGGAACCCGCGAGTGATGAAGAAAGTACAATCCGAAATCAGAAACCAAATGGGGAACAGATCAACGATTAGCTTGGATGACACAGATCACTTCAAGTACCTGAAAATGGTGATTAAAGAAACATGGCGGCTGCATCCTACAACACCTATTCTACTCCCAAGAGAAGTAATGTCTGAATTTGAGATCAACGGCTACACGATTCCAGTCAAGACACGGCTTCATGTAAATGTCTGGGCTATCGGGCGTGATCCCGATACCTGGAAAGACCCAGAAGTGTTTCTCCCTGAGAGGTTTATTGATAGTGACATTGATGCAAAAGGACAAAACTTTGAGCTGTTACCGTTTGGAGGTGGCCGGAGAATGTGTCCTGCAATCTACATGGGAACAACAATGGTGGAGTTTGGTCTTGCGAATTTGTTGTATCATTTTGACTGGAAGCTACCAGAAGGCATGGCAGTCGAAGATATCGACATAGAAGAAGCTCCAGGGCTCACTGTCAACAAGAAAAATGAGCTCCTGCTTGTGCCGGAGAAGTATTTAGATCAATAATCAGTTAAAATAAGTTAATCATGAGATTAAGGAATAAAGTGTAGCATTGATTATACCTAAATAGAGTTAAATCTGATGTTCCTCTGCTTCGTTAATTAGCTTACTAAGTGTTCGACGAAATGTCTAAGAGAAACTTTCCATTTGTGCAATTTGCTTTTGGTCGTGAAGATTATTTTGGGTTTTGGGTATCCTTGGCTCTGTTGAGATGAAGAAATAGTAGAAGAAAGCTTAATCAACCATATAACCAGAAGAAAAAAAATCTAAAGTTTGTGTACGTCAACTTCAAAATTAGCTTTGCGATCCTTGAAGGACTTGGACGTTGTCTCAAAAGAAAGTGGATTGTTTGACCGGAGATTCACCGTGCCTACTCTGATTATCTCAAGTTTTAAAACTGATCAAAGAGTTACAATTTAGAACAAATTACATACCGGTTTATCATGTATGCCAAGTTGAGTCCCATTTTAGTGCTAAGCAATGAAAAATTCAATAAGCATCCGTGAGGTATTCGAGATATTGGGAAGCTTCTCTGCCTCAGATTTTATTCCGTATGTCGGTTGGATCATCGACTGGTTTACGAGTTTACAAGGGCGGAGAGAGAGAAGAGTGAGGGATCTCGATGCGTTTTATGAACAAATGATTGGTCTGCATAAACGGGAAAAGGGACAAGGGAGTGAAGATTTCGTGGATTTTCTCTTGAGGTTGGAGAAAGAAGAAACTGTTCTTGGAAAAGACAAGTTCACAAGAAACCACATCAAAGCATTGATGGTAAAAACTATAAAAAAGATATAGTAAAATCAAGTCTGGTTGCCAAGTGATCCTATAAATTAATCTTGTCTTATTTTGCAGTAAAATAAGACCTTTAGGTATAGTAAAATAAGACAAGATTATAATAATATACATTGATATAAACATTATTAATATAAAAATATAGAAAAATCATAAAAATTAATATTTTATCAATCACATTAAAATAAGATCTTTAGGTTGGTTGTCCAAACCGGCCGGGAAAATGATTTACAAATGAAAATTCAAATCTGATTCTAGAAGTAAGAACTAAACAACTTTTATTTAACATTAGAAGAACTATTAATTAACCGATGAATTCATATTTAATAATTTAAACATATTTTTTGTTTAACATTCTTTTGTTTTTTTGCCTTTACAAGTTTCAACTTTCGTTATTCATTGTTTAAATTTATATAATTATACAACATTAGAAATTTTTGATATATTGATAAAAAATAAGAAATGAATTGCAATGCGACTTTGATTTTAAGAAATAGCAAACACTACCCTCATATTCAGTAAACTATGTTAAAAATGTTTGTATCAATGTATATTATTATTAAATTATGTAATTAATGAGTATATGTTTACATATAATTTTTTAAAAGCACATTATATATCTTAGTATTTTATCGAAAATTGTTAAATTTCCGAATTTTAATTCAAACAGTGAACGGCATATTTATTTATGTCTGGAAAATTTAAAGTGTATGACATATTTGTTTGGCAGACTTGTTAATAATGACGGCATATTTGTCGGATATTGGCAGAGTTATTGAGTTTATTGGTAACAGATTTATTCAATCGTCGCAGACTTTTTGCTATTGACGACAGACTAATACAAACTTATTTATTACTAGACTAAACTTATAGTGACAACATATTTAATTTTAGTGATGACATATTTTTATTTTTACTGTAGATTTATTCGTAATGGTAGCATAGTTATGTCGTCTTTTAACAACAAACTTATTTCTTACTAGAATAATTATTTTTGGCAGAATTATGTATTTGTGATGTGGCAGATTTTAAGTGGCAGATTTGTTAGTTTGGCAGCCTTATTAACCACAACGACAGACTTATTGGCAATTTATTTTCTTCATCAAAATCCCAACGATTTTGTGAAATTCCAGTTTTACCCCGGGAAAAACCATGGTTCATAAATAAGTATGCCGCATCAATACCATTAAGTTTGCGGCAATAATGACATGAATCTGCTTCAACATATTAAATTGTTTGTAAGGTATAATCATTGACTACTCCATGTATTTTCCATGAATTTTTTTTGTAACTACAGAGTTTGTTGAAATGATGAATACTCATCGACTCGACAAGATAAAATTAATGTTAGGGATGAGAGACAAACGATTTAGCTCATCGCTAAGATGATTGTTTTCAATACTTAGCAAAATTGTGAGATAAATCAACACTTAGCCGAAATTTGAGTGAACGGCAAGTATAAGGTTGATGAGAGAATGTGTCTTAGGAGATAAAGATAGAGAGCTACATAAAGGTAAACAAGGGCCTATATAGGCCCATAATAGTATTGATCAACTATGCTATTTTACCACCAATTACCATTTTTAAAGGTATAATCATCAATTTCACCATTTTTAGTTATATGACAAAAATTTTAAGTATAAAACTTTGTTAAAATGATGAATAATTCTCGATCTGACAAGATATAAATTAATGTAGGGATAAGAGGCAAATGATTAAGTTCGTCGCTGGGATGATTGTTTTCAATACTTAGCAAAAATTTAAGATAAGTCAACACTTAGTCAAAATAAACATTATTATACACACAAAATTGCATGAAGACGATAAGAAATAAAGTAAGGGCCACATTTTTTATTCTTACCATAAGCAGAGAAAGAAACGTGGTGGGAGAGACTTACCGGAGGGACTCGCCGGAGGGACTCGTCGGAGGAACTCGCCGGAGGGACTCGCCAGAGAAAGAGAATGAAGAAAAAGAGGAGAGAGCAACGATGGAGAAGAAGAAAATATAGTTTTTTTTCTTTTTTTTTAGTTTTATATATTTTAGTTTTGTAAAAAAATAAATCAAAATGACATGAATCGTAATTATGCAATTTAAAATAGGGTTATAAGTTTTTTAGCAAAATATTAATGTTTTTTGAGTTACGCTTTGCTCACCAAAATTATTAGAGTAATAATCCAACTTTGCAAGGTTGTTTATAGTTGATGACATTGTTTGTAATAAAAGAGCTAAAAGTTGAACTTCTTGTCTTACAAAGCTTACCGCATAATCAATGGAAGGTTGCTAATGCTTCCAGGCACACTACTTTTTCCTTCATTGGATGCCAAACTGCCAGCAGCTAGTGTTTGAAGAAGGGGGAGGCCGCAAAATCAGATTTCGTTATCTAGATCTTCCACGGTATCCATCTGTATTAAATTGAATGTTATTCTATGTATAACATTGTTGATCTTGAATCATACCTTGGGTGCATTACCTAATTAACTATGCTGAATGTATGTATAGATGAAGAAAAGTGTTGTAGTAAGGGCAGTGCAAGCCCAAATCGATTAAACACATCACCTCGATTTGAAAATATGCAGCAGATAAGAGGATGGCCATCATCTCCACACCATTGCCACATGCAATTGATGATTTTCGATGGCAGTTTAATTGTGATTTGCTACGAATGGTGTGAGCATTTCAACATACAACTAAGACATATAAAAACTGCATCATTAAGACAACCACATATTAGTGAATGGAACACACCATGCTCTTGCCTTATTTTGTACCAGTTCTAATTCAGATAGTAAAGAAAACGAATAAAAAACATACTTAAAGTCTACGCAAATACGCAAGTGCATATTTTGGACGATTTCAGTGTAGACAACGTTAAGGTTTTACTCTGAGGCTTTCCATCTTTATATGTGATCAGAATTTTCAAACCATCTCCGGATGAAATTGACGCTGTTTCTTTTGGAATTAAGGATCGATCAATCCGTAGTTTGATCGGTCTATCCGTGTGTTTCCTTTGTTTGCTCCGTTTCATCGCCATATGACAAAATCTTCAGTAAAATTGGTATAAATATCCAACCATAACTCCAAATCACTTGAGACCACTTGAATATGAAAGATAACATTCGTGGCTATCTTGTCACCAAATTTCAGCTTTATCCATGATGTATAAGTACTTAAAAAATATCGCACTTTTGATCCTTGAAAGCTGTCATGTTTACCAAGTTGGGAGATTTACTCCATTTTGCATATTTTTTATTCAAATAACTTGTAAAGACACTAAACACTACAAAAGCATATTAAAAACATACTAAACATACTAAAAACTAGTAAAATATATGATATATATATCAACTCCCCCATAATAAGATATTTGTTTGTCCTCAAACAAAACAACAGTCCAAATATAGTAAAGAGGTTTGAAAATATAAGAACCCCAAACTTGTTTATTCGCGCACCTCAGCCGACCGTAGAGTCGAACCAATCGCATTTTAAAAGTATGCACTTCAAGTTAACCAACCCGGGTAATCCCAGTTCAATTATTTCTTGCAACACCCCCATAGTAATCTGTTTTTCCCTTCACACATACACCATAGTTGGAAATTTCCCGCCGTTTACCATACTCGTACGCATATCCTCGTATAAAATCATTGGTGCAGTTGTTATTTTCGAGTGGGATCTTGAAGCAACTCATGAAACCATAACAGGCATGCCATATCGCTATAATCAACCATGAACAAATAAATAATATCCATTCACCCACATTAAACCATACTTAACCGATGATGTTTGTCAAAATCAGGTTTTAACTTTATATCCCGAATATTCCTGCAAGTGCACAGAAAACGCAGTAGTACGTAGGGGTCGATCCACATGAGATTGAGAGGATGCAATAAATGTCTAATTAGATTAGAATAGAGCTAAGACAAAAAATAAAAGAGGCTGTCACGAAAATCCGAATGCAAAACAAAGTAAAAAGCTTATAAAAACATGTAGAAAGCAGTAAGAGACAAACGTTGGATGTTCAAGGAATTTTTCAGGGATCATTGACTGTTTCATTAAGGGAATCTAGCAATAATAAATTGAATAGATAAATTCTGGAACTATGAAAATCCCTAAACATGCATGCCCCTCGAAAGGCCCCATTACATGTACGTTTGGGTTCTAATTACTTAGTGTGAATTGCATGACTGTGTGATTTTGTGATTGCTTGCTTGTTGAGTATTTCTTTTGTTATGTTAATTTATGTGTTGATAGGAACATTGCATATTGGTGGTAATCCCACACATGTACTGTTTGACTTGGGAGCGTCTCATAGTTTTGTGACTTCCGAGGTGGCTTTAATTCAAGAGAACCTTTGTGGTGAAAAAGGTAAATGTTTCTATATGAGCCGCTGGAAACAAAACCCTTAGAGCTAAAAGTCAAGTGATAGGAGTACATGTAGTCATTCAAATTTTTTTTTTTTTTTTACGAATTTATTGGTGGTACCCCTAGGAAATTATGAGGTGATTTTAGGAATGACTGGTTATCGGAATATTATGCCAAGTTGGATTGTGGTCGAGGTAAGATCACATTTGAAAGGGATGGTCACCCTATGTTAGCTTACTCTGGGATCAGTTCAAGTACAACTGTGGAATGTGTATCGACAATAAGGGTTGAGAAAATACTAGAAGAAGGAGAAGCCTATCTAGTTGCCTTAACCTGTGTTGGAGGGGATGTAGAGGTGGAATTAAAGGTTGAGAATATTCAAGTGGTACAAGAGTTTGAAGACGTGTTTTAGCCTTTGGAAGGATTACCTCCCACCCAGGAGTAACCACTTTTTGATAAATCTTGAGCCAAGTGCTGCCCCGATAGCTAAAGCCCCTTATCGTATGGCCCCGACAGAACTATCAGAGTTGAAAAATCAGTTAGAGGATATGATGGGAAAAGGTTTCATCCGACCAAGTTCATTGTCGTGGGGAGCTGTAGTCCTGTTTTTGAAAAAGGAGGATGGAAGCATGAGGTTATACATCGACTAACATGGTATCAATAATGTGATAATCAAGGACAAGTATCTTTTGCCCAAGATAGATGAGTTTTTGGACTAGCTGCAAGGACAAGTTGCTCCGGATATCATCATATTTCTATCCAAGAGGATGATGTGATGAAGACTGCATTTATGACGCGGTATGGAGACTACAAGTTTGTAGTAGTCCCGTTTGGTCTTACAAATATGCCGACAGCTTCCATGAGATTGATGAACGAGGGATTTAGAGATTACCTGGATAAGTTTGTGATTATATTCATTGATGATATTCTGGTGTATTCACGGACGACGGAGGAACATGAGGTGCATCCAAGGGAAGTGTTGGAACGGTTGAGAAATCAAAAGCTGTTCGCAAAATTTAGTAAGTGTAGTTTCTGAAAGAATAAATTGGGTTCTTAGGGCATCGATTGTCAGAGCAGAGAGTCCCAGCCGACCCTGAAAAGGTCCAAGTAATCAGGGGATGACCACGGCCAACCTCCATAACAAAAGTAATAAGTTTATAAGAAGTTTGTACAAGGGTTCTCGACAATAGCTAAGCCCTTGACGTGGCTTACCGGTAAAAGAGTGGTGTTTGACTAGAGTGAGGAAGTAGAAAAGGCATTTAATCAGTTAAAAGAAGCCTTGACTTCTGGACCAATTTCAGCATTACCAGAACCCAACCGGCCATACACCGTGTATACTGATGCATCACGAGTTGGCCTGTGATGTGTGTTGATGCAAGGTGATAAGGTCATTGCCTATGCATCTCGGCAGTTGAAAAAACACGAAGAGATTATCCCACATACGATTTGGAGATGGTTTCGGTGGTTTTTGCGCTTAGAATTTGGCATTCATATCTTTATGGAGAGATGGTGCAAATGTTCATAGACAACAAAAGCCTCAAGTATTTGTTTACTCAGCCGGATTTGAATTTGAGACATAAACGGTGGATGGAATATGTTGCATACTATGATTTAAAGATCATGTATCATCTGGGAAAAGCCAATGTGGTGACAGATGTATTAAGTCGAAGATTGGCAGATGTAAGCATTGAAAAGAATCTTGAATCTCTGACTAAGGAATTGAAGGCGGTTAAGTTAGTAGCATTAGAAGGTGAGTCGAGTGAACCATTGGGATTACAAGCAGTAAACTAAGAGGGTCTACTTCAGAGAATTCGAGAAAAGCAAAAGGAGGATCCAAGTTTAAATAAAATTCTAGAGGAACTCAGTGAATAAGAAGATCATGACGCAAGTGGTTATCGTGTTGCTTCAGATGGGACATTTTTATTGCAATGTAGAATAACCGTACATAAAGGAAAAGGTTACGGGAAGAATTTTTGAGGATGGCACATTCACTACTAAGTATTCACCCAAGAAGTACAAAAATGTATCGGGACATCCAACGATACTACCATTAGCCGGGCATGAAGATATTTGTGGCTCAATGGGTAACATAATGTCCGACTTGTCAACAAATCAAAGCAGAACATCAAGTACCAGGAGGATTACTTTAGAGTTTACCGATCCCAGAATAGAAATGGGAAGCAGTTACGATGGATCTTATTTCAGGATTACCAAGAGCATTAGGACAAGGCAACAATGCAATTTGGGTTGTGGTGGATCGACTGGCGAAGAATTTACATTTCTAGCAATCAAGCTACATGGAGTTCCTGCCAATATTGTTTCATATCGAGACCCGAGGTTCACAACAAAATTTTGGAAGGCTTTTTAACAATCATTGGGCACTCACTTACACATGAGTACATTATTTCACCCAGAGATGGACGAAGAAACTAAGAGGACCAAGCTTGGAAGAAATGCTTCATATGTGTATATTGGATTGAGCTGGAACTTGGGAACAATTTTTACCATGGGCGGAGTTTTCCTAGAACATAGTTACCATGCCAGTATTGGAATGTCGTCCTATGAAGCATTGTATGGACGGTCGTGCAGAACCCCAATGTGTTGGATAGAAGTGGGAGAACGAAAAAATATATGGACCAAAAATAGTTCAAGAATCCATGAAAAGATAAAAATGGCATGGAAAAACATGAGAAAGCTCAAGATCGACAAAAGAAGTACGCATACCAAAGAAGAAGAGAGGTAACCTTTTGAAGTAGGCGATCTAGTATATTTGAAGGTATCTGTGCAGAAGGGTAAAGCGCGATTCGAAAAAGTTGGTAAAGTAGCAACGTTATATTAGATCCTACTAGGTGGTTGGTAAAGTTGGAGAAGTAGCTTATAGGTTAGAATTATTGGCAGACATAAACATACATATGTATTTCATGTATCTATGCTTCGAAAGCATATCCGAGATCCAACTGCAATAGAACCAGAAAAGTGAAGGAATTGCAAACCAACCTGACATATCCGGAATGATTAATCAGAACCGGAGAGAGACGTGTTAGGAAGTTGAAGAATCGGCAAATTTCACAAATTCAAGTTTTTTTAGGAAGACATAATCAGATGGTAGTAACTTTGGAAGATGAAGATAAATTCCGAGCAAACTACCCTGAGTTCTTCATTGAATATCAAACCATGGATCACCATGGAACCCCTGAGGCTTAGAGATTTTGAGACGAATTCTATTTGGGGGGGGGGGAAGGTGGAGAATGTAATGACCCTGATGAGCGGTCAGGACATCATGAGGAGTTAATTTTGAAAAGTTTGGGAATCAAAGCAATAAGAGTTGGAAAGGCTTAAGGAAGCTTAGAAAAGAGTTATAGTCGAGGAAAATACCAATTCGGTCGAAAGAATTTTAGATTGGATCGAGGCATGTGACCAAAGGAACAATACGGGTAAGCCACAATCCAAATCAAACCAGCCAAGGTTATTGGGATCAGATCAGTCGATATACGTTGAGTTATGGGCATATGATGCTATCAGAACTTAAGTGTTCGAGGGAAATTGATATTGGGTCAAAGAAATATTGGGTTGATCGTGTTTTTGTTATAGCAGTATGGTTGGGTACGACCCAGTGGTCGAGAAAGGTACATATCATTGGTTGGGTGCGGTTTTCTTCATGTGTCATCCTTCGATTGGTTTGTGGTGTGAATGGATCCACACCATAATCCATCTGTGACACTTGTTAACCACAATTAACACTTGGCATGGAATGTAGGGTGGATGGCCGACCCTTCCCCCTTAAAACATGGACCCTTGTCTACCCAAGCTACCTATAAATTAGACCCAGCCCTTAGATATTTTTACCCAAAATTTTACTTACTAAACTGCTGTCGAATTCGAACTGTGACTGCGAACTAGATCGAAGTTTACAGTCCAGTTTAGGCTTGCGATCGTGATCCATGGTAGATATCTTCAGTCGGTAAGTTGTTGTTTCAGTTAGTTTCAACTCAGATCTTTTCCAAATGGCTGTTAAGATAGGTTTTAATTTTATCCTTAACTTCAGGTTGATCGAGACGACCAGGAAGTAGGATCGGACCGTGTTGGAAGTTTCAGTTTCGAAACCTCCGAACCTGAAAACAGTGAATCCCGGTAAATTGTATGTGATTGCGCTAACAAGTGTTATTCATGTGGAAAAATAGCATGCATGGGATGATTCGCTCAAACAGATATCATGCATGTTTATTTTACTAAATATAAGCTTTGATGTTTGAATGCATGTAGATTTGAATGGTGATTTGGTGCTAAATATTCAATGAAGTATTTGCATGACGATTTGCATTTTATTAAATATTGGATAAGGTGAAATGCATGACGAATTGTATGATTGGCTGTGTGATGAATTTTGGTGGAAGTATTTTATATGGATTCACTAGCTTGTGAATCAGTTGAACATAACTAAGGATGTGATCATACTTAATATATGGTTGTTGTGGGATTATTATGCATGTTATTTATAGATGCATGCATATATTATGGGTGTAACTTGCGCAACACATGACATGAACTTGGGTAGTTCATAATCATGCATAATACTTCCATTTAATCATAATCCATTGATTATAGGTTCTCAAGCAACAACCAAAGTATTTTAAATAATGTAACCCATTTTATCCCGTATGGTCAGTGCAAGGTAGGTATTTTCTCGACCAGACCCACAACGCTATCCTACCACATGGTACGTGATGTCTACGCCCTAGGGTGTATTATCCGAGTATCCAACTAACCCATGGAGTTTACGACCGTACCTCGCACATGCTTGGTTCTCAAGCCTTGACTAATAGTAATCCCTAGCAACACCAACTACTACTAAATAAAACGGGTCGACGATCTGTATCCCCCCAAGAACTATCATATAGCATCAGTTCCACACGAAGTATCGGTCTCTTTCTAACGGTACACACGTTTAAGTTTCCCAATCTGTATCCACACAGTTTATACTTTTAAAGCCAAAACCACACAAGATTTAAATTTTGCGATTTCTATTTAAATTTAGCCAAAAATTGCGGTTTGATTTCCTAAACCAACTATAAACCAAAATTATATCCGAAAACTAATCATATCGACCCGACTAAAAACCCAACCCAAATACTTAAAATTAAACCCGAAAAATCAAACACGTCAAAAAAGAGTAAAACATCGAAAATCGATTCCATTGTCGACAAACTCAAAGAACCCTAAAAATCTGGGTTTAGTGTGACAAAATTCGAAGCTAGAAGGTGAGAATTCATGGTGGTTTCAATGGCCTATGTCTCGATTTCTATTCCTCTTTCTCTTATTCTGGGTAGATTTGTTATTCAAAGCGAATTGGGAAAGAATTACAGAGGCAGATGGAAAACATGGATGAACATACACAGAGAAACGGAGAGGACGAGAGTGTGAATTAGAGGAGAAGAAGGAAGAGCGGTGCTAAAAATCACATTAATTATGGTTCGTGTACACTAAATAATAAGCAAGACCATCATATATAGAGAAAGAAAACAACAGACAAAACAAAAGAAGACATGATCTTGATATTGTAAGAAGAATGTGAAATTCTCAGTCTTCATCCTGAAGACCATCACTTCCATCGCCTCTCTTTATGATTTCCATGAAATGAGAGCTTGGTTTCTTCTTCTGCATTGATGCCATCTCCAGGTGATGGATACAGAATCTGTTGAAACAAAGAACATTGAAACACAATTCGATCTCATCGATTTAGGAACTAGATTTTGTGAGAAAGAGAAACAGAAATCGAGATACATACTCTATTGAAACCACCACGAATCCTCACTTTCTAACTTCAAATTTCATCACACCCAACCTAGATTTTTTAGGGTTCGTTGATAATGAAATCGATTTTGGAGGTTTTAACTCTCTTTCTTTCTTTTTTGTCGTGTTTATTTTTTGGGTTAAGTTTGGGTCGGGTTTTTAGTCGGGTCGATTTGATTAGTTTTCGGATATAATTTTGGTTTATAGTTGGTTTAGGAAATCAAACCGCAATTTTTGGCTAAATTTGAATAGAAATCGCGAAATTTAAATCTTGTGTGGTTTTGGGTTTATAAGTATAACATGTGTGGATACAGATTGGAAAACTTAAACGTGTGTAGCATTAGAGAGAGGCCGATACTTCGTGTGGAACTGATGCTATATGATAGTTCTTGGGGGGATACAAATCGTCGACCCAAAGAAAACCCTATAACAACTACTAATATGAAATAACTATAAAAAAGGAAATAGATAGGCTACAAATCATGCCTTACCTTTACCGTGGATCTTCTTCCTTGGGGTGGGATGGTGAGAACTTCTCAACCTTCTCATTCCTTCTCTTCTGCATGTGAGCTCTCTACCTCTCTGGGTGTGAAGAAAAATTATGAATAAGAAACTAAGAGGATCTTAGACTTATATTTATATCCACAGTCCCAATGTAAATGATTTCCCATTTTTCTTAAATTTTATTTTTCGATAAGGATTAGGAATTTCCATTCTTCCTTTATTTCCTTTTCGATAATCATGTGAATTTCATTTTTCCCTATGATTCCTTTTTCGATAAGGATTAGGTCCCTTTCCCACGTCCTTATCTCCTTTTGGCCAAAGAAAAGTCGGCCCCTTTCCTTTCTTGCCGAGCTTCTAGAAGTTTTTAGATACTTCTAGACTCCGGCCGAAGTACCCCACAACCTGTCACTCAGAATTTCCTTTCCCGAGTGGAAATGACATTCCCATTTCCTTTAGGAAATGTTTTCCCATTTTTAGTAGGAAATGAATTCCTCCTTCCTAATGGAAATGATCATATTTCTTCTTTCCCAAAGGAAATAAACCCCCATTTCCGATAAAAGTTGGATTTCCCTAACCCCACTGCAAACTATCTTCCTTTATCATAAAATTTAGCCAAGTTTCCTTAGGCCTTTCCCCGATACCTATCTATCCTAGTTGTGGGATGTTACACAAGTCCCCTACACAAGAAACAAACTCGTTGAGGCTAAGTAAACACGATAGTAGGTGATGTGATAGGTTTTAAAACCCTAGCAATGACTGCAAGTGCACAACATGGAATGAAACACGTGTCATCAAGCCACTGAAGACTGAAAACTGCACTACACATCTATTTGGAGTCAAATAAAGCTAAGATAATACTAAAGGCGCTGTCACGAAAATCAGACTGCAAAAAGTAATAGAAAAGCAAATCAAAGTGATGTAAACTATTAATAAAAAAATGTTGGGCATTAAGGAATTCTCTAGGTTTAAGAAATTAAACAAAAGAATAACTTAAATAAATAAGTTCTAGAACTTGAAACATTGGTGAATAATTGACATACTCTCGCAGCGCCAATTACCTATATCTAAGCAGCCTAATTACTTAGGTCTTGCATGCAATTATGCAGAAAGATATGCAATAACAATTCATGTTCGATTAACATTCACAAATACTCCATAAGTCAACTTTCACAACTTATGACGTCATGCTCGTCTAGATTAGTTCATGAGATAAATCATCACTCTTAGTGTGTTTATGAACCTAGAATCGGTTGCTAGTTAGCTACTCTAGCAATAAGCAATACATATAAATCAAGAACGAAGAACTTCTAAAAAAACAAAATCCTAATCTAACAACCTAACTTTTCCAAATCATAAATCCCCATTGAATATCCCTTTAAACCAACAAAAAGATTACTCACTCATAATTAAGCAAATTGACATAGACGAAGAAGATAAGAATTGCATAACTAAAATCAAGTAGAAGAGAAAGGGTTTAAAGATCTCTTCTATGGTTACAAAAAGGATGATATTTCTCACTTAAAACAAAGAGAACTAAGAAAATATGTAAAAGTGGCTGTAAATTTCGTGGCTTAAGAGGATTATCAGAGTGGTGCCCTAGAAATTACAAAGAAGATGTGTATTTATAGGAGTTGAGAAGTTTCTAGGTCTTTTAAACTTTTTATTTTTGGTTTAGGAAAGCTTAGACATGTCTTGGACTTGAATATCAGCCTTTAAGAAGTCAAGAGGCATGGGCGCTGAAGTTAGTGTAGAGTTTAAATACGTGAACATGGCTCAGGCCCCGCAGTCTTGGTAATCCATTGGCTGAACCGTGGCTTGAAGACTGTTTGGATAGGTTCTGCGAAAATCGGCATAATTCTTCCATCGCTGATCCAAATGACTTGAAACTACCGTAGGATGAACGCTAACTCTCGTGGATATCTTGTGTAAAATCTCAGCTCAATCCAATACGTTTAAGGCTTTCAACGAATCCTAAACTTCTGATGCTTCAGATTTGTCCAGAAACTTGTTTTGTTGCCTTTTTGTCTTTTTGGTCCAAATTATGTAAATAACCTATAAAGACACTAGCAAATCCAAAAAACTAAAACCACCTTAAAACACTTAAAACTATTTAAAACATTAATTAAAACCATTTAAAATCTATGCTAAAAAAAAAAAAAAAACTGATGTATATTAGTAGAGTATTTTTCGACAACTCTCAGACGCTAAAGTCAGTAAGAGAGATAGAGAGAGAGAGAGAGAGAGAGAGAGAGAGAGAGAGAGAGAGAGAGAGAGAGAGAGAGAGAGAGAGAGAGAGAGAATAGAAAGAACACGTGGTTGAGGCGTGGAAAAACTGAAAAAGATTGAAAATGAAGGAAAAAGAGCAGGATGACACCGGGTCAAAGAAAGTTGATCCTCGGTGTGTCAGGATGTTTGAGGAAGAAATTTAGGAGGAGGGAAGTGGGAAACATAGTATTTTGGATGAAGAAGGGACTAGAATGGCTGGAAAAGTGATCAGAAGTGGTCGGAAAGATGACCGTGAGAGATGGAAAACAGAGTGACTTAGTCTCACGGAAGCAAAGAAAGCTCAAGTGTTTAGAGAGTAGTGTTTAGAGGAAACTTAGGCAAGAAGTAAAAAAAGATCTCCCTTTTTATCGTTGGAGAGAAGAGTATTTATAGAGTTTAACCTGCCCGGGTTAATAATGGGTCACGCATTCTAGGTCGGATCGGGTCCGGATCTATCGGTTTGGACATGTACGAAATACTCGAGTGTTTCACCTACCACCCTTGTCTATTTGTGACAGCTGCCAGACAGTCAGTCCCGAGGTTCAGAGTGATGTCATTGCCGTACGAGAAACATCGGATAACGCGCAGAGTCAGGCGCTGGAAGATTCCTCGGAATCACTTTTTGTGTGCTTTAATCGTTTCGTGGAGTAGCGGCTAGCTATTTTACATATCACATGCATAAGCTAAATACAATTACGAAAAAGAATTAGACATCCTATTAATTTATTATTCATGACAGAAATTAACTGTTTGACCGAACACTAATTTGAATATATTTAAATATTTTGATTCACGCTATGAAAAATGGAAATTCATATCTCGTCTAGGTTTCTAATACGAAAACTTGGGCTGCATGTGCGACTTTCCGTCTGCTTTTCTACCTGTACGTCTGACCATCCAGTCTCCTGCCTCATTCGTCCCTAGCGGCATGGCCACACAGTTTCGAACGAGGAGTGAAGACAGGTGGCCTAACATATCAAATTACTTGGACCATAGATCAAGTCAAATATTTTTAGGGCCGGCCCAATAGACTAACTACACTAATGGCGTTAAGAAGTTCGTCTAAACTAATTACACATGGTGTTACGAGACTTGTCTAAGTTAAGAGAATAAATTTATCCCAAACACTCTACATAGACTAACACGTTCTCACTCAAAATAACATATTCTTTTTCCCAAATATTTTTTATCAGCTTTTAAGAATTCAAACTATAGCATATGCGGAAAAAATCAATGTCTTTTTTAAATAAGATTGCAAGATTAAATTAATTTACATTAAAAGATCTAACCAAAATTAGATGGGAGAGGTGCACTTTTCTTTGCAAAACAAAAACAAAAACAAAAGGAAGGAAGAGGAAGATAATTCCGTCCAAAACACACAAATCGTTGGTAATTTTCCTAATTCAAAATGTGTTAGTTTATATGGCCATTTTTGCTAATTTTCCTAATTCAAAATGCGTGTCTGCGAAAAAAATTGAGGCCTTACAGAAATCGAAACAATATGAACTCCCCGCGGGAAGTAAAATAATGGAGGAAAAAGGAACTAGTTTAGCTGATCATAGCAGTCTAAAATCGTTGCAAATTGGTTTTTTTTTTTGAATCATAGTCGATGCTCTGCAGCTCTAGTAGGCTGAGATACTAATACCCTATATTTTATTTTATTTTAATATGGTTTTTACTATTTTATTTAAATATTTTAATTCAGTTTTGTGTTTTTAGATGTAGTTTTTTCGTATTTGTAGTTTTTGAAGTCTTTACAAGTCAAATCATCAAAATAACATAAACTTGAGAAAAAGAGGTGTAAATCATGCCCACTGCCATTTCCCCAAGTCAAAAGAATCATCCAAGTCTCAAAACTCCAAAGATATGCATTCATCCCAATTGGATAGTGCATAAAAACCATAGGTTTTCCCTTCGTTGGAAACATTCCAGAAATTGGAACTGGATGAGATTTGGTGACGAGATAGGGTTTTGAGTTATCTTTCATATGGAATTTGTTTGGAGTCGTTTGGATCTATAATTGAATAGATACACTTAAATTACTGAAGACATATTCGTCTGGCTCGCAGAAGAAGCAAACGCAGGAAAAGAAGCCTACATCGGTCACGGGACTCCAACCACAATGATGTGCATGTGACCGATTCTCCTGCATCGGTCAAAATCATGACCGATGCGTAGGTCCATCCGAACTAAAATTTCTTTTTTTTTCCCTAAAGTAAACCCTAGATGAGTTAGGATTTCCCTAAGCTTATAAATACTGGTTTTTAACCTCTTGTTAGACAAATATCATTACAATAAAATGGAGTCACGTTTTTCTTTTATCTCTCTTCATAGTTTTCATTCTAAAAAGTTTAAGTAGAAGATCTCACTTTGTATTCGATATAGAAAAGATTTATAAACTTTTACTCATTCAATCTAGTTTATCTATGATGTTTTCTACCTACTGTTACTGATGCGTTCTTATTTTTATTACTAGATTTTGATCCGCGTCAAACGCGTGATTAGAATATTTGAAATTTTTTTTATGAATTTTTAATATATCAGAGAAATTAGAAATAGCAAAGATCAAATAGTACATCTCCCATATAGATAAATATATTTGATCTTACATAATTTAATTTGCATGACAATTGGCTTCGATGTAAGTATTTTGGTATAAATTGAATACGTTTGAGAATATGGGTTCTCTCATAGAAATAATTTGTTTGGATGTAACCAAAAAAATATCGCGTTAGTATGTAAAAATATTTTAAAATGAAAAATCAATGAAACAATTAAAAAGTGAAACTGATGATTTTTTTAAATTCAAGCATTAATTTTTTGTTTTGAATTTATTTTGTATGAACTGTTTGAATTTCACCAATATTGACACCTTATACATATGGTTGATAGTTTTATAAGCTCCAACAATTTGATTGATAACAAATAAAAAAATGATTCTTGCATCTTTTTAAAATTAAAATTATCCAAACCTTATATATGTGTATATATATTTCTATCAATAATCTTATCGTGTTTTCTTTAAAAATTGTAAAAATATTTAATTTCTAAAATTGTAAGTTTATAACAAAAGCTAAATTTAATTAGGGTAATATAAATACAATTAAGCGATATTAAAAAAAATTATATGATCAATCATATTTTCAAATATGGTATTCAAATGGACATTAATACAATTTTTATAAAGACATCGACAAATGATTCATCGTTAAAACATTATATTATATAATATTTTAAAATATTAAATGTTACGTTTTAGTTGGATTTAAATTTGTAATACATGTATTTGTGAGTTCAAGTTAAAAATTAATGAAAATATATAGAGATTTCCACCATGGTATATAAAATTAATTGAAATATTTTGATTGGTTAATTTAATTGATGTGTCCCTTAAATTGTATAATCAAAGAGTAATATAGATATTAAGTGATATTAAAAAAACAAATTGTATGATCAATCATATTTTCAAATATGGTATTCAAATAGACATTAATACAATTGTTATAAAGTATTTAACATCGGTAAATGATTCATTGTTAAAATATTATGTTATATAATATTTTAAAATATTAAATGTTACGCTTTAGTTGGATTTAAAATTTTTAATACATGTATTTGTGAGTTCAAGTTAAAAATTAATGAAATATGTAGAAATTTCCACCATATCATATAAAATTAATTGGAATGTTTTGATTGGTTAATTTAATTGATGTGTCCCTTAAATTTTTCTTTGATCGACACATATGATTTTTTGCACTTATGTCTTCTCAATTAATATATATAGGATGTTTGAGTAGTATATTTGTTAGGTTATAGACTTTTCAATGATTCCATGATTATACTTGATTGACATTGAAATTTATAGGGTTGATCTATTGGTTCTTTACCTTTATTAATGTTAATTGTTGTTTGCTTGGTTAGCCATCTAGTGAATTGATTTTAGGTTGATATACTCTCGAAAAGCTTGTTATATTGCATCATAACCTCCGAAAGTTAAGTTATGGAATATTTTGAACAATTTGAATTCTAACGAATTGATGCATGTTTTCTTCTTATAATAATCTGCGAAAGTTGAGTCTATTAAGTTGATTCTTATTAAATCTTTAAATCGATATATATCTTGTGTTTCGTGAGTTTCTGCGAATTTTCTATTGCCTAACATGTCTTACCATTGATTTATCTTACTTGTTTTATTTATCTTTCTTTCTAATTGCTTTTGTTTGCTTCCATAAATCCGAAAAACCCAAAATATATATTTTTCTTAGCTTAGTTCAAGTCTTATAAATTCGTAATATCTCACACTCCTCAGTTGATCGACCCCTAAATACTACTGTGATTGCATGTGAACTTTCAGATTAATTTTAGGGTTATTTAAAACCTGAGCACATCAAGTTTTTGGCACTGTTTTTAGAGACTGATTTGTTACCTACGAGTTTTTTTATAACAATTTAGTCTAAGATTTTCTGTTTTATTTATTTCTGATTTTTGACTTTTAATTTGTTTTTGTGTGTTTCAGGAGTTGATCAATGGAACACTAAACTTGTGATATTAGAAGGATCGCGCCTATTCTTCATGAGACTATTGGGGATTACATCCCATTCCACATGAACACTTTGAGATGCCTTACCTCCACAACAATTGGTACGATCATGTTTATTTGTACCAAAATCAGAATTGGGAAAACTTCGATCATGAGGGATATCGACTTCACCAACAGTTCAACCATCACTACCCACGTCCACAAGGCCCTCCTCCAACCTCTGATCACGTGCCCATAAGCCCTCATGAGTATGGACTTGAAGTTATGATCCAACAACTCTGGAAGATCAACAAAAACTTCCAAGAATCCGATTACAAGATTGACCTCTTAAGTTCAACTTTTGGTGAGAAGTTTGATTCTTTTTAAACTCAAGTTCAAGGGATTAAAACTAGAGTCAAACAAATTGAAGAAGAACAACAACGACAATCTCGAGATCTCCAGGACAATGCCACGAATTAAGAAAATTTCAAGTACAATTTGGACGACATGTGCGAAAACTTTGATTGGGAGATCAAGAACAAAAAGGAGAGTGTTTCTAAACTTACTACCCATCTCAACACCACTGCAATCAAGGCAATTCAAGCCGTGAAAGCCTTGTGAGGAGCTGTTATAGTTCAAGGAGAGATTCATTCGACAGTACAAGTTCTACTGGAAGGACATAAGCAAAGTACGCAATCAATCAAAGACGTTTGATTTCCATGGTTGGCCAATACAATGATCTAATTAGCAAGACAACTTCTCTAAAGGGAAAATAAAATGACTTCTCTAAGCGTCGAAATACACTTGATGTAGCCGAAGGAAACAATCCACTTTTGCATCGGTATGGACCATGGACGTGAAAAATCAATTCCAATAGAGAACTGCAATGCTTTAACCGTCTATGATGAAGCCGAATTTGCACCCAACCCATCTAAAACCGTGGAACCAAGGTCACTTTAAAGGTCTGGACATAACATAATATTGACACATAGCGAACAACAAGAATAAATGGTAAGAGACTTCGGCAAGGAACCCCAATTGCTGATAGATCTCGTAGCCCATTGATATACCTCGTATATTACCAGTTTTTAATATGTTTTTAATAGGTTTTTAATAAAGAAACTAGTTGATTTTGGAATTTTATGGCTTCTTTTAGTGTTTTTGTGATTTTGAGAGTCTTTACAGGAATTTGGAGCAATTTGGACCAAAAAGATGCAAAACAAGCAATTTGAAGATTGGACAGATCCGGAGCATCAAATTTTCCGCATCAGATGGAGACCTTCACACAGTTGGATCAAATTTTTCCACTGAATAGATAGGAGTGTTAGCTTCGATTCACATATCGTATTGTGACAATCCAATGACGCGATCTCAAGTTATGCTCTGATTACTGAAGACTGGTCGATCTAGACTCAAAGGAGAAGCAAGCTGGAGATCTGAAGCCTAATCGATCGATCAGCCCCCTGGCGATCGATCGATCAGCCCCCGGCGATCGATCGATCAGCCCCCGGCGATCGATCGATCAATCATCTGTAATTTTTACTGGGCATGATTTTAAGAGGCGATCGATCGATCCCTCTAGGGAAATCGATCAATCACTCTCCTAAAAAAGGAAATATTCCTTTTTCAACGTTATCTCCAAATCCTTAAAGAAATTTACAATATATACGACCCTTACCCTATAAAAACACTACAACAGCCACAAAACTATCAAGCTTTTTACCATTTTTAAAGCTCTGCATCTTTACCAAAGTTTTTAGTTTCTTTTATTTTGTTCTTCAAAGGAGACGATTATCACCTCCTGTACCTCTACAAAGAAGTTTCTAAACTCTTTTCTCTTTAATGATTATGATTTCTTCTGCTTTTACTATGATTGTCATTATCATGTCTGAGTAGTTCTATTATTGGGACTAGAAGATTTTCAAAGGGTTTTTCATGGTTTGATAGATAGGGTTTAATGAATAGAGTGGCGCTCTTGATAAGTTAGAGTAGCTCTTCATATATATATGATTTTAATGCATATTCCTTTAATGATCGTCTAGGAATTGATTTTAGAACGATTTCGGCTTGCACACTACTTGAGTTATTGTTCTGATTTGATGTCTGTGGGTCTAGCGCTTTAGACTGCGAGAGTTGAGTTACTGAGTGAGATGAAAAATTGAACCTGATCTTATTGCTTGTTTAATCATGCTATTGATTATGAGAATTAATTAATAGGATACTTAGGCTTAGTTGGTTATCAGCCACGAGAGTGAATTAATCTTATCATCGTGATTTGAGTTCTAGGACGAAAGAAAAACGATGTCAATTGCCTTTAGGAATTAATCCTGAACCATTCCAACTATGAGTCCTTTAGAAATCCTTGAATGCTCAACATTTTAATCTTATTGCTTCATCACTTTTAATTTACTGCTTTTTATTATTTACATCGAAACTCCAAAAACCCCTAAATTTGCTTAGCTTAATTTTTATTTCTTTGTTAATTATTGTGCATTCTAAGTCTATGTGGGATCGATTCTTCAAATACTATGATTGATTTGATGTGCGCTTACAGCTTTACATTATTAGTGTTAGGGTAAAACTTATACTTAGCTTTATATACTTTGTCTTAGCTTAATTCAATTCTTATAAATTCGTAGCATAATATCTCTCAATTCTTAGTGGATCGACCCCTAAGCACTATTGTAATTGCATGTGCACTTGCAGTTTAATTTTAGGATTATTTAAAACTTGAACACATCAGATACACAGAACGATGAAGCCTGATTCCGAATTTGCCGATCAATTGCTCTGAAGATCTGAGAGGGATTGTGCCTTGATTGCGTCTGGACTTTGAGAGGGATTGCGACTAGGAAGTAAACTCTGATCTTATATGTAGGAATGTTTTATCCAATGCAAGACGATAAGACGATATTATGTGCTGTATTTGTAATGTCGTCTTGTGTTATAAATTCAGCACATATATTACGATCAACGTGGACCATATATATGAGTCAAGATATTTTTCAATCCCGCTGCCAAAAAAAACAAAATAATAATACTTGTCAGTATTATTTGAAAGAAAAAAAGGCTATAGATTCCGAAAGATATGTCATAATCTTGTACGTGATACATTTTGTATTCTCATCTCCTAGTCATGTAAATACTTTTCTTTCGAGAAACTCATCAAGAATTGGAGGAACTTGGGGAAGGTATTTTGCTATTCTTTATTTATTTATTTATTATTTATTATTTTTTGGCGTCTAATAATTTTGCATTCATCATGAGGAAAGTTACACAATCCATTTGATTACATAAGTCTGGAACAAATTCCTAGCCTGCTTAGCTAAATGATCTGCGTGTGAACTAGCAAACCTATGAATTTGCCTGAAAGAGAAACCACAATTATTAGAGATTTTAGTAATATCCTGCAAATATACAGCAAGTAAACTATGCTTCCACTCTTGTGATTTTGCTTTAACTCGGTAAAAATGCAGAGGTTTGTAAAGTGATTGCAGGTCACCGCAGAATGTGACATGACGATATCCGAGTCTTGCCAGGCTTGTAACTGCAATCCGCAATGCTTCAGCTTCAGCTTCTAATGATGACTGTATAGCCTTCAATGCTCCCGAGCCCTAAAGAAGAGTTCTCTCTTGTTTATGCACAAGAGTCCAACCAACTCCAGCTGCTTGAATTGGGGAAGCCCAGGTTGCATCTACGAAACAACATAGATGCTCAGCCTGATGTATGGCCTGCTACATAGAAGTAGGTAAATGCTGAGTAGACTGAAGTGAAGGAGAACCTGATTGAACTTGGCTGTCAGAAAGAGGTAGCTTATTAAGCTCTGTTGCTTCAGACCATAATTTTATATCCATCAAAGCTTTGCTGATAACATCAGGGAGTGGCCACTTATGGCTTCTGAATACAATCTCGTTCCTATGCTTCCAAATCCTCCAAACTAGAAGTTATATCAAGCTTAGCTGATCTGCACTAGCCTTATTCAAGTCTATAAACATAGCATAGTTATCCTGAAGATTGTGCGCAAGAAGATATTCTGAACTAGATTAATCAAATGGGCCAAAACCCAAATCTCTCTACTGATTCGACACTAAAATAAGAAATGGTTTACAGTTTCTTCCGCTTCTCCACACCTTGGACAATAGTTGTCTTGTAAAATGTGTTTTCGTTTAAGATTAAAAGCTACTGGAAGAGCCTCATGAATTGCTCTCCACCAAAAATGCTTAACTTTAGGAGAAACATTACTCATCCAAACAGTTTTAGGAGAAGATTATAGCCAGATTTTACAGTATATTCACTACTCTTTGTATGCGCCCATGTAATTGTATCATGAGTTCTTGCAAGAGAAGGCCTGGTCATATGAACCAGGGGTACATGCATAGGACAACAGAGTGATTTCAACTTATCTTCATCCCAAGTACATGTCCCTGGCATAAATAAGTCTTTGACTCTCATATTTGGGAACAACAATAACTGTTAAAGGATAAGAAGGGTTAACTGGCAGCCACAAATCTTTCCAAACTTGAATATGTTCCCATCTCCTACAATCCATTTAACACCTTGTTCAAGCAACTTATTTTCAAGAAGAATACATTTCCAGGCATAACTTGAATTCCCCTTCTGAGTACTTTGCAAAAGATTGTTTTAGAGTAATATTTTGCTTTGTAAACTCTTGCTAACAAAGAATGAGAATTTTGCATTAATCTCCAATTTTGCTTAGCTAATAGGGCAATATTAAAGTCCCTGAAATTTCTAATGCCCAAACCACCTAGATCTTTAGGGTTGGTGATCGTATTCCAAGCAGCCCAATTAATTTTACCTTTATCGTTTTGGGAAGACCACCAGGATCTTCTTGTTGCTGCTACCATCTGTTTGATAAGCTTCATTGACAATATAAAACAAGACATCATCTAAGTAGGAAGAGCAGTGACCACTGATTTAATCAGAACTTCCTTACCAGCAGGTGATAAGACCGTTGTATACCAATTTTCCAGCTTCTGAGAAACCCTTTGGCTAAGGTAAGTAAAAGTATCCATTTTGTTTCTACCAATATACTCAAGAAGCCCTAAATATTTACCAAAGCCACCCACTTTTTGGATTCTAGTGCTTTGAAGAACATAATGCTTAAACTCAGGGGAAATACCTCTAGTAAATATCTACGGCGCTATTTAATATCCTCGGTGCTAATTTTTTTTAATTTTAAATTTATTGATCAAAAAAATATATATACAAGTGGAAAAATGAATAAAGAATTGAAATAGTAATTGGAAAATCCTTTAAATGGGTATTGGATCACGGACGGCGAACCATCTCCGGAGCAGCCCCTCGAGTTTGTGAGTATCAGTGTACCATAAATACATGATTCTGTTACGGATCGACTTTTCATTGAGACGAGAGGACTAGGTAGTTCATGTCCAACTCCGACAATGTCGTCATGCATCCCCTCTCTCCCTAAGTAATAAATTGCCGTTTGGAAACACATTAAGATGAGAATTTGATCCAATCTACTATGGAACACTGTAATTAAATGGGAAATAGTGTCTTGACCAATTAGGTGTCAAACTATCCCCGAGAACCTCTCCACATATAGTTGACTAGGCGGTGAATGTGTAGGGGCACACAAAGAAGAGATGATCCCGGGATTCATCGTGTTCCGCATAGAAGACACATGCCTGCTCTAATCCCCAATTTTGCATTTTTACCCCTGTAGCTAGTCTGTCACGAATTGCAAGCCATGTAATGAATGAGTAACAAGGGACTGCGTGAGGAAACCATGGGATACATCTCCAAGCAATAATATCTCTCCGCGAACGTATTTGGTGCTAAGTATTTGAAGACGAGAAAAGTCCTTCAAAATGCCCACATCATGCCGCCATGAAGGAATGTCACTACCTACAGATGAGGAAGGGACCGAAACCTAAAAAATCTGAGCTAAAAGTTCCAGGAAAAAACTTCTACTTTGAGCTTTAAAAGGCCAAACTGCTCAAGATGCTGCCACTGAAACAGTTGCACTCCTAAGATTTAGGTTCCCACTTCTCGAGTAAGATCTATAAGGCAACCTACATTGAGCCAGTTATCGAACTAGAAGGAAGCTTTCTTACCATCTCTGACATCAAACGAGAGAAACTCTGAAGCTTTGTCCTTGAGCTTAAGGAGTTTTCTCCAAATCCATGAGCCATTTGAGCCCATCCCAAAAAGAATTATACCTTAGTAAGTAATGACGCATCCAAGCTATCCATAATGAACATAATAGATTGAAAAGACGCCAAATCAAGGCTCAAGATAAGGGAAAAGCCCATGGCAGACACTTGTAGACGGCAGATGCCAAATCCTCCCTTCTCTTTTGGGTAACAGATATCATCCCATAAAACCTTTGCTTTATGGTGATCATTGGGTGATCCCGACTAAAGAAAATCACTGCAGATTCCTTCAATGGTTTCAAGGCATCTCTTTGATTAGCTGCAGGCATCCTAAAAAGATAGTGATCGGTTTATCCAAGAGAGAAAGCGCTTGCGAACTCTGTGGGGGGTGTGAATCCACACAACTAGATTTGTCAAGACTTTTAAGGGATCTGAAATTTCTCTGAGATTAAAGCCACAAACACGAAGATCCAAAGATGGTTTTCTTAAGTTGTTTTGAAAACTTTTCTTATGAGAGCAAAAGTACAGAGTTTTTGCTAGGAAAAAATTGCGGATCCCTCTTTCCAGGGAGGTACATGAATATATATAAGTCTAAGTCGGCTAGGACGACTCCTAAAAAGATAAGGAAGTTCTCCTATTTTTTCTTTCTTTTCCTTTCTTCATGTATGTCGTACCTTCATGGGCCTCTCACCTATGATCGCTGCTTCGGACGGCAACGGCCCATGTTTGGCTCGAGTGGCAACGGCCCATGTTTGGGTCGGGTGGCTTTTCTCCTTCGCGGCTCGGGTGGCTTTTCTCCTTCGTGGCTCGGGTGGCTTTTCTCTTTCGCAGCTCGGGTGGCTTTTCTCCTTCGCGGCTCCGGTGTCTTTCTTCTTAGCGGCTCGGGCAGTTTCTCTTTTTGGTGGAACGAGCAGTCTTCATGTGAAACCCTAACCATTTTAGGTGTGACACCCGAACCATTTTCGGTGTGACACCCGAACCACTTTCGGGGTGACACCCGAACCTTTTTCGGCGTGACCCCCGAACCATTTTCAGAGTGATACCCGAACCATTTTTGGCGTGACACTCGAACCACTTTCAGAGTGATATCCGAACCATTTTCGGTGTGACACCCGAGCCGTTTGAGTTTGGCTCGAGTGTTCGCGACACTTAGTTGACACCGAACCGATTTTATACATTTTTTCGTCCGTTAACTTCAGGTGGGTGAAAATGACCCCAATAGTTAGCCCCCTAGCTCGTCAGTTTCAAAGCTGAAAATGTCGAGATAAAGAGTGTTCTGAAGTTAACATCCCTAGCCGAATTTGTAGTTAAAAGGCCGAGCCGTTGGAGTGTTTCGGTTAAGCCCCCTAGCCATTTTATTTTGTTATATGCCACAGAGTGGTTACGTCAAGAGTTTGGCTCGGGGTTTGCCGTATAGAATAAATTCTGCTCGGGAGCCTCCATAGACTTTGACTTACTTTTCTCGGGGAGTCTAAATGTTTCGGCTGATTCCCAAGGCGTATGACGTCACTACTTGCCTATATAAACTGTGATGCCTCCCAATTCTTTTACAACTTCATTTCTCCGAAAAATTCTACAAAACAGGTAACTCTCTCTCTATTTTTCGCTTAAGTTTTTTTTGGCTAGGGCCTCCGTTATTCCTCCTTTGCCACCGACCCGTTTGAGTTCCCCGATCCATCTTCAATTAGCTCTGCCGCCGTTCTTGAGTTCTCCGGTGATTTATTTGAAGATTTGGATCTGACTTTTAATTTATTTAGAGGATCTCGATATGTTCCGATAAGCTATTGAGGACCCCGATCTGTTTTCCAATTCTTCGAAGATTTAGATCCTTTCTCCTGAGCTATTAGGGATCCTGATCTGTTTGTTTTTCTTCCAAAGACCCCGATCCGCTTCCAAACCCAAAGGATGTCTCAGTTGTTTGCGTCTACGTAACCCGAGCTGTACGCCAGGTTATTCGATAGCCCAGGCCAGTCTTCATTTCCCGAACTATCTTTCTCCACCGATTCGTTCAACACTCGAAGCTGTAGCCGAGCAGATTCTTCAGGTGCGAATGTTTCAGATGATTTGGACGATTGAAACGGTTCGAGGGTAGGACCTTCCACTCTTGGTAGGAAAGTCGTGTTCTCCGAATCCTCGAGAGGAGACAGTAATGCCAAAAATCCTTTGGAATTTGAAGTGCCTCACCTTCGCGACTCTCCTTTTGACGAGACGGTAAATCCTTTTGCCGACACAGTGGATCCCGAGTAGGCAAAACTTGAACCAGAGGATTGGTTCTACGATCCTGTCGTGGCAAGACAAGAGCTGGAGCATTTCTAGGACCTATTCGATGAGCCCCAAGGAAGAGGAAAGCCAAGAAGCGACCCGATCCGCCTGGTCCACTCTTTCCACCTTAGATTCTTGAGCAGCCCTTAGGCGGAGATTTAATATCTCGGAAGAAATTGAATTCGTTCTCTCCTCAATGACGGGCCGAGCCAATAATCCTCCCCCGATCACTTTACTCTCTGTGGGTGTGTAAATCCCCGCCAACTGAATTTGTCACGTCTTTTAGAGAGATCCGAAACTTCTGAGTCAAAACCACCAAAAACACAAACAGAGATCCAAAGTTGGTGTTTTATTAAGCTGCTTAGAAAGCTTTTTGTATGAGAGCAAAAGTACAGAGTTTTGCTAGCTAAATTGCGGATCCCATTTTCAGAGGGTTTATGAGTATATATATAAGTCTCAGTCGGCTAAGTCAATGCCTAAAGAGATAAGGAAGATTTCCTAATTCCTAGGGATTTCCTTTTAGCAAAGTTGGCTACCACCATGGACTTTGATTCATGGGCTTTAACCTTGTCATCTCTTTTGTGGGCTTGAATTCGTGGGCTCGTCGCCTCGGCCCAAATCCCTACCATGGAACCTTGGCTCGGGTGACACCATGGTTCACGGTTCGGGTGACACCATGGTTCACGGTTCGGGTGACACAATGGTTCACGGTTCGGGTGACACCATGGTTCACGGCTCGGCTGACACCATGGTTCACGGCTCGGGTGACACCATGGTTCACGGTTCGGGTGACATCAATGGTTCACGGCTCGGGTGACACCATGGTTCACGGTTCGGGTGATACCATGGTTCACGGCTCGGGTGACACCATGGTTCACGGCTCGGGTGACACCATGGTTCACGACTCGGGGTTGCCTTGTATCACGGTTCGGGTGACACCATGGTTCACGGCTCGGGTGACACCATGGTTCGCGGTTCAGGTGACACCAATGGTTCACGGCTCGGGGTTGCCTTGTATCATGGTTCGCGTGTCAATGGTTGCCTTTGTCTCTGACCCCGATCCGTCCTGTCTTTGACGCCGATCCATCTTGTCTTCGACTGAGGTTGCAGTACCCGAACCAACTCCTTCATTCACGGTTAGGGTATCCGATCCAACTCACCTTGTCACGGTTAGGGATCTCGACCCAACTCTTCCTTCATGGTTAGGGATCCCAATCCAACTCTTCATTCACGGTTAGGGATCCCGATCCAACTCCTATCACGGTTACGGATCCCGATCCAACTCTTCTTTCACGGTTAGGGATCACAATCCAAATCTTCCTTCATGGTTAGGGATCCCAATCCAACTCTTCATTCACAGTTAGGGATCCCGATCCAACTCCTGTCACGGTTAGGGATCCCGATCCAACTCTTCTTTCACAGTTAGGGATCCCAATCCAACTCCTGTCACGGTTAGGGATCCCGATCCAACTCTTCTTTCACGGTTAGGGATCCCAATCCAACTCTTTATTCACGGTTAGGGATCCCGATCCAACTCCTTCTGTCACGGTTAGGGATCCCAATCCAACTCCTATCACGGTTAGGGATCCCGATCCAACTCTTCTTTCACGGTTAGAGATCCCAATCCAACTCTTCATTTACGGTTAGGGATCCCGATCCAACTCATTCTGTCACGGTTAGGAATCCCGATCTAACTCTTTCTTCACGGTTAGGGATCTCGACCCAACTTTCCTTCCTGGTTAGGGATCCCAATTCAACTCTTCCTTCACGGTTAGGGATCCCGATCCAACTCCTGTCACGTTTAAGGATCCCGATCCAACTCTTCCTTCATGGCCAAGCGCGAGATGCTCTCGTCGTTTGAAGGAAAGATCTCCCGAGCCATGAAGCTTCTTGACCATATTGATGGTGAACCGAAAGAAATATGCTTGACCTCGCACAGATTGAAGGCAATCTTCAATTCATCGGGTTCCTTCAGAGTGACGAGCCGCCTTCTCTTGATGTCGAGGCGAAGAGCTTAGCCGAACAGAAAGACAGCTTTCAAGGAGCTCACAAAATCTTTGCTCAGCTCGTGGCCGAGATGAAAGGGACGCTGAAGTTATCTCCTATTCGTTTTGATATACTAAAGGAGCTCAATGACGACGATGGAGATGGCTGCTGCAAGCGTTGACATCCAGGATTTTTCTGGCTCTAACCATGGAACACCAGGTTTAGCTGGGCTTAGTCCAAAGGAGATTGCTGAGGAAACAGTCCCCGAACCAACTTCTGAGAAAGCCAGCGACACAGCTCTAGAGGAGACCGTCGTAGAGTTTGCTGAGACGGTACTCGAGGAAGACAAGGCACCTGGAGTTGATGTAGCTGAGCATATGGTGGAGCCGGAGCAGAAGGTGGTCACGAGTCCTGAGATAACGGAGGATTACGATCCTCTTTTCTTTGTTTAGTTTAAAAATCTTTTCTTTTGTGTAACGCCTGGACGGCTTTATCCAAGTTGTATAAGAACCTATTGTTATTGCTTGGTTCCTGATTGGCTAACTTGTGGATGATGAATATATGTCTTTTGTTTGACAAACTTCTAAGTGCAGTGCTTTCATATGATAGATTCGCAAACGCTTTGCTTGCGTTGTCTTTGTTGAGGAGTAGTTGTTCCGACGAATGTATACAAGAGGTTGCTTTGCGTAGTTATGAGATGATCAGTCTCGGGATGGTCATTTCAGTTTACAGACAGGTTACCAAAAATTTATCTGCTCCGACAAAGAACATCTGTTTGCATAGTTTAGTTTGAACATTTCGGTTTACGGATGCGTCACCAAGAACATTTTTGCTCCGATAATGAACATATGCTTTGTATAGTTTAGGACGAACGTTTCGATTTACAGATGCATTACCATAAATGTATCCGCTCCGATAATGAACGAATATTTGTATAGCGCGCTTTTAATCCTGAGACGGATGTGATAGTCTAAATCCGAGATGGATACAAGATTTCATTACTGTGGCCAACAGTAATGGAGATGTAGCGTAATGCCCGTTGTAGCTTGATTTGCTCAAATATGTCTGTTTTGTTAAGATTTAGTGATCCTTGAAGAATGTTT
Organism: Pseudoturritis turrita; assembly: GCA_900406555.1. Lineage (NCBI taxonomy): Eukaryota > Viridiplantae > Streptophyta > Magnoliopsida > Brassicales > Brassicaceae > Pseudoturritis > Pseudoturritis turrita. The sequence goes on along the minus strand of OVBL01000373.1, from coordinate 97,008 downwards.
AGGTGAAAACTGTGTTTAAAAGCAAAGTTTCGATAGATCATAGGATCTGTTACAAGGATGGGAGTATACGAGTATGCGTATACGTACCCACTCCCCCCCCTTTTGAAAGGAGGGGGCAACTGAACCCATCCTAAGACGAGCTGCCTACGTACCCTTTGCAGGGATCAAGTCGCCCCGTAGTTCATGTAAAGTAGCTTAGTGATAGTAATTTTTGAGATGCATTGCGTTCCATGATCTTGGTACTGGATCGTCCGTCATGCTGGCAAGTTTGTAAAAGCCAGGTTTGACTATCTCTGTGGTTCTGTAAGGTCCTTTCCAATGTGCTCCCAATTTTTCAGCATTCGTCTCTGCTGTGTTCTGGAAAACCTTCCGTAAAACTAAATCGCCTTCGTAGAATCGTCGTTCTCGAACATTGGAGTTGTAGTATTTTGCTGCCACGTTCTGATAGTTCTGGATCCTGATCAAGGCTTGGTCCCTTCTTTCATTGATCAAGTCCAATTCGTCAAGCATCAACAGGTGATTGAGCCCTTCTTGTTCTGGTAGTAGTATGCGGCGAATTCTTGGGAAATGTATCTCCGGTGGGATGACACACTCTGTTCCGTATACGAGGGCAAATGGGGTTTCCCCCGTTGCTCGTCTTCGGATAGTGCGGTAAGACCAAAGTACTCATTCCAGTTCTTCAGCCCAACGTCCCTTTTTCTCATCGAGACGCTTTTTCAGGCCGTCGAGGATTGTTTTGTTGATTGTTTCGGGCTGTCCGTTCCCTTGCGAATATCTTGGAGTAGACTTACTGAGTCTGATTTTCCATTTGTTGCAGAAACCTTCAAAACGATTTGAGATGAACTGTGATCCATTGTCCGTCACGATTTCGTAAGGCACTGCATGGCGACATATGATGTTCTTCCAGACAAAGGCTTCCATTTGTGCATCTTTAATGTTGGCATATGAGTCGGCTTCGACCCATTTCGAAAAATAATCTGTTAAAACCAGCAGGAAACGTTTCTGTTTTGAGGGATACAGCGGCCTGACGATGTCCATAGAACATCGCATGAATGGATATGGCGATGAGATGGATGAGAGCATTTTCGTTGGTTGGTGAATCATTGGAGCGTGGCATTGACATTTCTCGCATTTGGCTGAAAACTTCTTGCAATCTTTGATCATCGTTGGCCAATAATAACCATGACGTTTGACCTTTATGGCTAGTATTCTCCCTCCAGAGTGATTTCCACACGAACCGTTGTGAATTTCCTCTATAATCTTTCTGGCGTCTTCTCCTTCCACGCAGTTTAGCAATGGTCCTGAGAATCTCCACTTGAAGACATTTCCATCGAGTAAAACGTAACGCGCTGCCTGGGCTCAAAGCTTGTGAGCTGCCCATTTTTCGGTTGGTAAGATGCCGTCGTATATCTATGCTCTGATTTTGCCGAGCCAGTTCTTGTCGTAGCCATATTCTGCTTTTCCATTGACCTCGTTTGCTTCTTTGTCGGGTCGTGGTTTGATGGCAGGGTCATTGCTGTTTTTGATTATTGGTAACTCTTCAAGACTGTCTTCTTCCATTGGGGCTGTTTCCGGCTGAGCGGATGGCAGATTTCCCAATTCCTCATGTATTTCATCTACCTCCTCTTGTCTGATTGTGTCTTCTGTTGCTTGCGTAGCGACTTGTGAGCGAGTTATGGTATTCACCGTGTCGAAAAGATTGATGCTTGGGTATTGGATGAATTCCACTGAGATTACTCTCTTTAGATCCGGATCGGAAGTTGATGCAAGGGCTGCAAGTGCATCGGCTGGGGTGTTCTCCCCTCATGGGATACGTGTTAGGATGAATTGTTTGAACTGCGCCGCCAATTATTTGACAATCGTCAAATAAGCTTCCATTCGATCATCCTTTGCTGCATATTCGCCGCTAAACTGATTCGCGACTAGTTGGGAATCGCAAAATGCATGGAGTTGCTCGATTTTTAGGCCACTAGCAAGTCTCATCCCGGCAATCAAGGCTTCGTACTCTTCTTCGTTGTTGGATGCGTGGAAGCCAAGGCGGAATGATTGTTCCAGCAGTTCGCCAGTTGGAGAAGTTCGTCGTATCCCTACTCCCGAGCCATTTTTGGAGGATGAGCCATCAACATGGAGTTTCCAAAGCTGGCTTTACATTTCGTCGTCAATACCTTCTTCAGGTAGTTCGATAAGGAAATCAGCCAGGACTTGGGATTTTGCGCACGTTCGTCCGCGATACTCAATGTCGTATTCGCTCAGTTCTATCGTCCAGTTTGCTAGCCTTCCTGATTGACTTGGGCTGTGCAGAACGGACCTTATCGGGAAGGTGCTTAAGACGACGATCGAGTGAGACTGGAAATACGGCCTTAGCTTTCTTGCGGGCATTACAATGGATAGTGCCAATTTTTCCATCTACGAGTATCTCGTTTCGGTGTCTGTAAGGGTTTTACTGACGTAAAATATTGGCTTCTATTCTCCACGCTCGTCTCGGATCAATACGCCGCTTACTACTGTGGCAGAAACTGCGGTGTACAGAAAAAGCGGCTCCCCTGCTTCTGGTTTTGTGAGGACTGGAGGGGTAGCCAGGTAAGTCTTCAGTTGTTGGAAAGCATCCTCGCATTTCTCCGTCCATTCAAACTTCTTGTTCCCACGCAACGTATCGTAGAAAGGCAAGCATTTGTCGGTGGATCGAGAGATGAATCTGTTAAGTGCAACTACCCTCCCGGTAAGTCTTTACACTTCCCTTTTTGTTTTTGGTGAAGTCATATGGATGAGTGCATCGATTTGCTTAGGGTTAGCTTCAATGCCGCGGTGAGTTACTAGGTACCCGAGGAATTCCCCCGAGGTGACTGCGTATCTGCACTTGGTCGGGTTTAACTTTATGTTGTGAAAGTTCAGCTGTGAGAAGCATTCCTTGAGATGAGTGACGTGGTCCTGTTTTCTTAGTGATTTCACCAGCATATCGTCTATATAGACCTCCATTGTCTTTCCGAGTTGATCGGCGAACATCTTTTCACCAGTCGCTGGTACGTTGCTCTGGCATTTTTCAGACTGAATGAGATCACCTTGTAGTAATATATTCCACGATCCGTTATGAAAGAGGTCTTCTCGCGGTCATCGGGGTTCATCAAGATCTGGTTGTAACCCGAAAAGGCATCCATGAAGGATAGTAGTGCATTCCCTGCCGTTGCTTCAACTAGGCGATCGATATGCGGAAGGGGGAAGTTGTCTTTTGGACAAACTTTATTTAAGTCAGTGAAGTCCACGCATACACGCCATTTTCCATTCTTCTTCTTGACCACCACTGGGTTGGCCAGCCAATCCGGGTACTTCACCTCAGTTATTGAACCAACGCGCATGAGTCTTTCTACTTCGTCGTTGACTGCTTTGGCTTTGTCTGGCCCAAGCTTTCTCCTTTTCTGCTTCACTGGTTTAAACGTTGGGTCAACGTTCAGTTCGTGGCTTCTTATGCTGATGTCGATGCCAGGCATATCTTTTGCTTCCCACGCGAAAGTGTTGATATTTGTCCTTAGGAATGCAACGAGTTCTTCTTTGATCTTTTCATCTAACATCGCTCCAATTTCCACGCATCGCTCCGGACGTTCATTGTCGATGCAAACTGATACTACGGGGTCGCAAGTTGGCTTAGATACTTCTTCCTCGTGATCCTCCGTAATCTGTAATTGCTATAATGATTTGGAAAGCTCCTTCACCGGTTCTCTGTCAGTCTTCGTCCTCTTGCGTTTTGAACTTGCCATCGGATAGGTCACCGGGTTTCTGAGCTTGTGTGTGGCAAGAAAGCAGACACGAGACTCTTTTTGGTTTCCTCTAATTGTTTTCACTCCGTTTGGTGTAGGGAACTTGAGGCAGAGATGGTAGGTTGAAACGGTGGTGCGCATGGAATTCAACCAAGGGGTTCCCATGATGACGTTGTAGATCGCCGGGTGATCAGCTACGGAGAATTCGATGATTTTTGTAACTTCGCCAGCTTGGACAGGCAGTTTGATTGTCCCAGTAGTCATGGTGGTTTCTCCAGAGAATCCAGTCAGGGGTTTGGGAGTAGATATCACTTCGGACAGGTCCACATTCGTTCGTCTGAGAGTCTCGAGGAAGATTACGTCCACAGTGCTCCCAGTTTCCACCAATACACATGCTATGTCGCAGTCGTTGATAATTAATTCGATCACGAGAGGGTCATCATGTGGTCTGTCGATTCCGATCGTCTCCCTTTCCTCGAATGATATCACGTCGTTTGGAAACTTTGATGATTTAGACCAGTTGATGTTGACGTCTGCCCTTTGCTGGAATGCTTTGATTGACGAGACGGTATCTGAGCAATAGTGAGATCCACCCATTATCATGCTTATCCTTTTTCTTGATTCGGAGGGCGGCGCTTCGTCATCCCTTCTATCGCGCTTGGTGTGATCTTCTTTGGTCAGGTCGGGTTTGTATGTGTTTACGTCCATCTCGAAATCCTTGAGGCTGATGTTTCCTCAAAGCTCACCAGCTGCTAATTTTTTAGTAAGTTTCAAACCTAGAATTCGGCAGTTCGTGGTGGAATGTCCATAGATGCAATGGTGTTCGCAGTATACTGTTTCGTCGTAAGAGCTTTCGCCTTTGGTCCTAGTGCTCCATGAATTTCTTCCGTGGCCGCGGCCTCTTCCTCTATCATAGCCGGGTGCATCGATTTGATAGTTATGGGCTCCTCGAAAACCGCCCTCGTGCTGCACATAGCCGGAACCTTGACTATTCCTTTTAGTGTTAGAAGGGGTGGAGACTTGGGGAGAGTGGTTCACTGTCTTTGCCTTCCCATATTTCTCAGTCCCTTGAGATGCTCCACGAAGAGAAGGCACTGTCCGGCGTCTCTTTCATTTTCCTTGAAATTCGAGCGTCCCATGGCTATAGCGAAAGCCGTCAGATGCTCCTTTGGATCGGTCTTTCCTTCATAGATCGAGACTTTCATCTTTCCAGGGTATGGAATTCTTGTGCTAGTAATCCGTGCTGTGAACGGGGTGTCCTATGCTTCCTCCAGTACACGATCTATCTCCGGCACCTTGCTAGTCGCTTTGTGCATCATGGATCGGACAACTTTTATGTCGGCAGCTGCTCGATCCATATCTGCTCGCATCATAGCCATCTCTTCTTTCTGGGCTCGGACTCCTGCTCTGCGCTCTTCGTTGATCCGTGTTTGTTCGGCCCAGATTATGTTCTCCTCCTCCTCGGTTAGCTCTTGATCTCCTTCAAGGATGGCCTCGCATCTTTCAGCTCGGGTCTGGCCAGCTACTACGGGTTCGGGGTTATCACGGCTCTCTACGTTTTCCTCCATTCGATTCTCCTCATTCAGATTGATGATTGGGGCAGGCTCCTCTTCGATTGGTGTGTCGCTTGCTCCTTGCATTCTGGAGGCTAGGTTTGCTGAGCTTTGATGGAGTGGCGGCAATCTTCTACGGGTTTGTGATGGGTTGAGCGAAGTTGAAAAATCTAGGGCCGTTGGGTTGAGGCGTCTCCCGACTCGTCTTGTTGGATCCAGACCCGAGACTATCCCACGGGTTCGACTCACCGTTGTCAAAGCCTTCAGCTCGCCCGTCATCGTGTTGTTGAGTTTGTCTTGCCCTTCCGCCTTCTTGAGCAGTATCTCCAGCATTGCCTTCATCTCCGTGAGTGCTGTTGAAGTCTCCCCAACATCCTTGGATTGGTTCGTCTGATCCTCCATGCCGGGGTTCCTAACATCAGTAGCGTCCTGCTCTCCGTCGTTGGCCATCGTCCTTCGGACTGGTTTCGCGGTGGTTTTTCGGTGTAAGATAATTTCAATCCCCCTCCTTCTAGCACCAAATTGTGGGTGTGTAAATTCCCGCCAACTGAATTTGTCACGTCTTTTAGAGAGATCCGAAACTTCTGAGTCAAAACCACCAAAAATACAAACAGAGATCCAAAGTTGGTGTTTTATTAAGCTGCTTAGAAAGCTTTTTGTATGAGAGCAAAAGTATAGAGTTTTGCTAGGTAAATTGCGGATCCCCTTTTCAAAGGGTTTACATGAGTATATATATAAGTCTCAGTCGGCTAAGTCAATGTCGGCTACCACCATGGACTTTGATTCATGGGCTTTAACTTTGTCATCTCTTTTGTGGGCTTGAATTCGAGGGTTCGTCGCCTCGGCCAAAATCCCTACTATGGAACCTTGGCTCGGGTGACACCATGGTTCACGGTTCGGGTGACACCATGGTTCACAGTTCGAGTGACACCATGGTTCACGATTTGGGTGACACCATGGTTCACGGTTCGGGTGACACCATGGTTCACTGCTCGGGTGACACCATGGTTCACGGCTCGGGTGACACCAATGGTTCACAGTTCGGGTGACACCAATGGTTCACGGCTCGGGTAATACCATGGTTCACGGCTCGGGTGATACCATGGTTCATGGCTCGGGTGACACCACGGTTCACGGCTCGGGTGACACCATGGTTCATGGCTCGGGGTTGCCTTGTATCACGGTTTGGGTGCCTGATATATCATGGTTTTTACCGGTTTTCGACCATGATATCCGTTGTTTTATCGAGTCTTTTAAGTGTTTTTAGAGTCTTTATGAGTCTTTGTAGGTTATTACATGAGTTAGGCGACTTTGGAGCATTTTGGGAGTATTTGGAGTCAAACCGAACAAAGAGGAAACGAAGGACGGATGAATCAGGAAGAGTGCAATGTTTTTCCACTGGTGTCGGCCGACACCTTCCAGAGTGTCGATCGACACCCCCTGCGAATCTGCACCTCAAGTTTTCAGAAATTGCATCTTTGACCCAGAAATTTCCAGGAGTTGCATATTAGCCCTATTCGTGTTTTAGACTATATTTAGGTTTTTAAAGCCATTGTTAGAGGCACTTCTGAATTTATTGAGACTTAGAGAGAGATTGCTTTGAGAGCTTTTGGGGAGACAATTCCGAGACTTTGTTCGTTTGAGAGAAGAATTCGAACCCCTTTGTATCTTTTGCTTATTTATCTTATGCAAACTTTCTTTTTCATGATGTTTGTTTCAATCGCCATGTCTGAGTAGTTTGCTTGTTAGATTTAGGGTTATTCAAAGGTTGAAGATGAATTGTTAGATTAGATAGAATTCTGTTAGGATAATCATATAGTTCTTCATCTAGATTGTATTTAATGATAATTCTAGCTTGATCACCTAGAATTCAGAACTTAGGTTGATTAATAGATGCGAAAGTATTATTGATTGCCTGAACTATCTTAGAAGAGCAAAATTCCTATTCGCAAAGAAATTTGGCTTAGGGATTTTGTGAACAATCGAACATGAACCTAATGCTTGTCTAAATTGTTTGAATTTGCAAAGAAATTTGGAATTCTAGGATCTAGACATAGATAATCCTCGCAACGAAAGTTGGTTGATTTTACATTGCGCTTCGAGTTCGAGAACGAAACTTCATAAAATCCTAACGGTTCTTTTAATCCACAATTCAGATTTACCAAAGAATTTCCCAAGGCCTAACGTTTGTCTCATTGATTTAAAACCCGCTTCCAACTAGTTTTCCAACTGATTTTCTTAATTATTTTCGTTAGTTACATTATTTACTTACTTAGCTTGATTTGATACTAAGAATTTGCTGTGCAACATTAGGTCTCTAGGGATACGATAACCCTTTATACTATAACTGCAGTTCTGTGCACTTGCATAGATTTTTCTAGGGTGAAACTTTAGAGCTATCAAGTTTTTGGCGCCGTTGCCGGGGACTTAATAGTTGCCTACGAATTTTTAGTAGTAGAATTTCGTCTAAGTTTTTATTTTTATTTTTGTTACTTACGCGCTCTATCATTTACTCTTGTGTGTTTCAGGTGTATGCCTAATCGCAGAACCAGAAGCAACAAAGATCAAAAGCTAGTCAATCTCAGTAATCAAGAGCTAGCAAACTTGGAGCGTACGAACAGGAAAGCGAAAAAACCAGCCGAGATGGTCAATCCGATAGTACTTATTCGGGATGAAGCTGGTTTATTGTTTGATGAAGAGGGAAGCAGGCGCAATGCGCAAGGTCAGAAGCTTGGTGTTGATGGTAATGTGATTGTGGAACAACTTGAGCATCAGAATGAGAACAACAATCAAGCGCAATTCCAACTCGAAGGGCGCAAAGTAGTCAGGACACTTGCGGACTACAACAGGCCTGATCAGTTCTATGCCAACAGATCTGCGATCAGACCTCCTGCTTTTGAGAGGCACGATTTTCAGATTCAGCCTCAGTACTACACTCTCGTGGGACAGCATCAGTTTCATGGACTCTCCAATGAGCATCCCATGGATCATATCGAGAAAGTTGAGGATCTGGTTGGTGGCATCAAAGCTAATGGAGTCAGCAATGACTACCTGTTCTGTAAGCTTTTCCCATATTCTCTTGCAGGAGAAGCAGCTAGCTGGTTGAAACAACTTCCTCCAGGTTCGCTAACTACATGGGAAGCGACGAAAAATGCGTTCTTGAACCATTTTTATGACGATGCTAGATCTGAAGAGCTGAGAACCAGGATATCTACCTTTTCTCAAGGTCCTATGGAGTCTTTCAAGGCGGCTTGGATTCGTTTCCAGTCATATCAGAGGGACTGTCCACACCACGGGTTCAGTGAAGCTCAGTTGCTCAGTACCTTTTTCAGAGGCGTTGATTGGAGATATCAGATGTCACTGGATTCTGCAAGTAATGGAAATTTCATGACAAGAAGCCCACAAGATGCCTTGATTCTTATCAAGAACTTGGCTTCGAGCAATAGCACGAAGATGTCAGATTATGAAAGGCAAAAGCAAGCTGGAAGTCTAGAGGGTAGTCAGATTGCAGAGGTCCAGGCTAAGTTGGATTCAATGCATATTCTCTTGTTGGGTAAGAATAAAAAGGCCGTTCACTTTGCTGCTGAAGTTGAGGCCATTGAAGAAGATGAAGTTGAAGATGTCAACTACATTGGTGGAGGATATCAGGGTCAGAGGCTTCAGTATGGTCAGAACAATAGAAACTTCACTAGCAATGCTCAGAGAGGAGGTTACAAAAATGCTGAAAGTAATCCGATGGGCTTTGATTCCAATCAGTCGTACCAATAACCGGCTCAAGGCAGTGGCTACACCAGGACTTATGGAAGTTCAACTTATCAGACACCACAACCTAAGTCACCAGAATCAAGCAAGATTGAGTCTATGTTTGAGAGGCTTCTTGAAGGTCAGCAGAAGATGACGGTTGATTTCAATGGTAAGATGGATGCCATGTACACAGATCTGAATGGAAAATTGAGGCTCTCAATACCCATGTGAAGAAGTTGGACACACAAGTTGCTCAGACCGCAGAGTCAGTAAGGAGACAAGAAGGTTTTCTTCCAGGCAAAACCGATACGAACCCAAGACAACATGTCAATTCGATCACTTTGAGAAGTGGAAAAGAGGTGAAACCAGTGTTTGGAAAGGGGGTGAATGAAGAAGAATTCATTTTCCTTGAAGAAGTTGAAGGGAATGATGATTTTAATCTTGCAGATTAGGTGTCGGCCGACACCAAGGGGGAGTGTCGGACGACACCCCCTATAAACGTTCCAAAATCGACCCCAAACGACCCAGAATCGAGCCAGAGGAACGTGGGTGTCGACCATCCAGGGTGTCGATCGACACCACCTGTCAGTGTTGGTCGACACCCCATACAAGACGACCCAAAATCGATCAATAACGGGCTGGTGTCGAGCCAGGCCATTCCAGTGTCGACCGACACCATTCTGGAGGCCAAAAATCAACCTGAAACTTCCAGGGAACGCGTCTACAAACCCAATGTTCCATATCCAAAGCCTCCTAAGAAGTCCAAGAAAGAGATTGAAGATGCTAGATGCAAGGCAATGATGGAAAGGTTGGTCGTTGAACTCCCGTTTGTTGATGCAGTTAAGACTTCGCCTGCTTTCAGAAGATTTGTTAAGAAGATGGTTGCAAGCAATGAGAGTCTTGAGAAAGGAGTATTGATGATCACTAAAGATGTTAGTGCGGTTCTGATGAACAAGATTCCAACGAAGCTACCGGATCCAGGGAGCTTTGTGTAGGATTGTTCAATTTTGACAGACAGGTTTGAGCATTCTCTTTGTGATCTCGGATCAGGTGTCAACCTCATGCCATTTTCAGTTGCTCAGCGTATGGGAATGATGGATTTCAAGCCGACAAGGGTCTCTTTGATACTGGCCGATAGATCAGTTCGGTTCCCAGAAGGTTTACTTGAGGACGTTCCCGTTAAGATTGGTGAATGCTTCATCCCTACAGATTTCATAGTTTTGGAATACGATGAAGAACCCAAGGATCCTCTTATCTTGGGAAGACCATTCTTAGCAACTGCTGGAGCGTTGATTGACTGCAAGAACGGGAAGATAAGTCTCAATATTGGTGATTTGGTCATGAAATTCAGTATGGACAAGTTAATGAAGAGGCCCACGATCAACGGTCAGACTTTCTACGTAGACACCTTCACTGATATTGCAGAAGAAGCTTTTCAGTCTATGCATCCTAAGGATCCACTCGAGAGGGCATTGGTTTGTTCTACTAGTTCTGAAGCTTACTTGGATGACATTACTGCCGGGTATGTCAAGATGCTGGATACTAGTGAGCAAGCGAACAAGCTAGTTGTTCAAGAGAAACTGACTGAGAGTTCTGAGAAAACTGCTAAGCTAGGCGATTGGAGTGAGGAACGAGCTCCTAAAATCGAACTAAAACCACTTCCTATAGGGCTAAGGTACGCATTTCTTGGTCCAAATTCCACCTATCCTGTGATTGTTAATGCTTCTTTAAACAATGCAGAGCTCACTTTACTGCTAAGCAAGCTGCGCAAGTTTCGCAAAGCTCTTGGCTATTCTCTTGCTGATCTTTCAGGTATATCGCCAGACTTGTGCACACATAGGATTTATCTTGAAGACGAGTCAAAGTCATCGATTGAGCATCAAAGAAGACTGAATCCAAACCTGAAAGAAGTGGTCAAGAAAGAGATTATGAAGCTATTGGAAGCAGGGATCATTTATGCCATCTCAGACAGTTCTTGGGTCAGCCCGGTTCATGTTGTGCCTAAGAAGGGAGGAATCACTGTAGTAAAGAATGATAAGGATGAGTTGATTCCGACAAGGACAATCACTGGGCATAGAATGTGCATTGACTACAGGAAATTGAACACTGCTACAAGGAAGGACCATTTTCCATTGCCGTTCATCGATCAAATGCTTGAGAGACTGGCAAATCACTCGTACTATTGCTTTTTGGATGGGTATTCAGGGTTCTTTCAGATCCCCATACATCCAGAAGATCAGGAGAAGACAACGTTTACATGTCCTTATGGCACTTTTGCATACCGCAGAATGCCATTTGGATTATGTAACGCTCCAGCAACCTTTCAGAGGTGCATGATAGCTATCTTTACAGACATGATAGAAGAGATCATGGAGGTGTTTATGGATGATTTCTCGGTGTATGGGCCATCATTCAAAGGATGTCTAGACAACTTGTGCAAGGTGCTTCAAAGGTGTGAAGAAAAGCATTTGGTTCTAAATTGGGAGAAGTGTCATTTTATGGTTAAAGATGGCATAGTTCTTGGGCACAGAGTTTCTGAGGCAGGGATTGAAGTTGACAAGGCGAAGATCGAAGTTATGACAAGTCTGCAACCGCCTACTTCAGTGAAAGAAATCCGCAGCTTCTTGGGACATGCTAGATTCTACAGGAGATTCATCAAAGATTTCTCCAAAATTAGCCGCCCACTGACCGCCCTGCTATGTAAGGATGTAAAATTTGATTTTACTACTGATTGTCTTGTTTCTTTTGAGCAGATTAAGCATGCATTAGTAAGCGCTCCTGTTGTGCAACCTCCGGACTGGGAATTACCATTTGAAGTAATGTGTGATGCCAGTGACTTCGCAGTAGGAGCTGTTCTGGGCCAACGAAAAGACAAGAAACTCCATGCCATCTATTATGCCAGCCGAACTTTGGACGATGCGCAGAGGAACTACACTACTACGGAGAAGGAAATGTTTGCAGTAGTGTTTGCTTTCGATAAGTTCCGGTCATATCTGGTTGGTTCTAAGGTTGTGGTCCATACAGATCACTCGGCCTTAAAGTACTTGATGCAGAAAAAGGATGCAAAACCTCGTTTGTTACGCTGGATTCTCTTGCTGCAAGAGTTTGAAATCGAGGTTAAAGATAAGAAAGGAGTTGATAATGGAGTTGCAGACCATCTCTCCAGGATTAAAATCGAAGATGACGTCCCACTCAATGACCATTTGCCTGAGGAAAACGTTTACATGATTGAGGCGAAAATTGCTGAGCTGGATGTCGGGAAAAAGCCGGAAAAACCAATTGCAGGCTTGGTGTCGACCGACACCATCCAGGGTGTCGACCGACACCCTACACGTGACTGCCAGGAAATTTGTGAAACAGATGATTTTTGGGCAAATATTGATGTTGTAGCTGCTGTAGCTATTCCTGAGCATCCATGGTTCGGTGATATTGCCAATTATCTTGCTGCGGAGAAGACACCCGATAACTTTACAGGTTATGCTAAGAAGAAGTTTTTGCGGGAGATTAGACGATATTTCTGGGATGCGCCATACTTGTACAAACACTGCTCTGATGGGATTTACAGGAGATGTCTTCCAGAATCTGAGGTTCGGGATGTATTATATCATTGTCATGGGTCTGCATATGCTGGTCACTTTACGACATTCAAGACTGTCTCTAAGGTTTTGCAAGCTGGTTTCTGGTGGCCAACAATGTTCAAGGATGCTCACAGGTTTGTTTCGCAGTGTGATGCTTGCCAAAGGAAAGGAAAGATCAGCAAACGACATGAGATGCCACAAACCTTCATCCTAGAGGTAGAGGTTTTTGATTGCTGGGGCATCGATTTTATGGGACCGTTTCCTCCATCATACGGGAATAAATACATCTTGGTTGCAGTGGATTACGTATCTAAGTGGGTTGAGGCTATTGCTAGTCCAACCAACGATGCTTCAGTGGTGCTGAAGATGTTCAAATCCATCATCTTTCCTAGATTTGGAGTTCCTCGGATTGTGATTAGTGATGGGGGTTCTCATTTTATCAACAAAGTCTTTGAGAAACTCCTAAGATCACATGGCGTGCAGCATCGAGTAGCAGCCCCATATCACCCGTAGACAAGTGGACAGGTTGAAGTTTCCAATAGACAGATCAAGGAAATTCTTGAAAAGACGGTTGGAAAAACACGTAAAGATTGGTCTGCAAAGTTAGACGATGCGCTATGGGCCTACAGGACTGCATTTAAGACACCACTGGGCACTACACCATTCCATTTATTGTATGGCAAAGCGTGCCATCTTCCTGTTGAATTAGAGCACAAGGCTGCCTGGGCTGTAAAAATGATGAATTTCGACATCAAAAGCGCCACGGAAAGGAGACTGTTACAGCTGAACGAGTTGGATGAGATTCGACATCTTGCATATGAGAACTCCAACATCTACAAAGAGCGCACTAAGGCATATCATGATAAGAAAATCATCAACCGCCACTTTGAACCGAATGACCAGGTACTTTTGTATAATTCTCGTTTACAACTGCTTCCTGGAAAACTTCGCTCTCGTTGGTCAGGTTCTTTCACTGTTAAATCGGTTCGACCATATGGTGCGGTTGTTCTTTTGGATCCTGAAGGCAAGGAATTCATTGTGAACGGTCAGCAGATCAAGCATTACTGGGCTAAAACCGAAATTCCGAACGGACACATTGTTCCGTTATCGGATCCACCGAAAACTTGAGTCCGGACAAAGTCAAGCTAATGACTGAAAACAAGCGCTTGGTGGGAGGCAACCCACCGGTAAGTGTACATATTTTGTTTATCTTTTGTCTTCTACTTTTGGTTTTATATGTTTTTAAACTTTCTTTTTCAAAAAAAAAAAAAAAAAAAAAAAAAAAGTGTCGATCGACACTGTCGACGACGAAACGGACGAAAATCGAGCACCATGCTCGAGTGTCGTTCGACACCATCCACCAGGTTAGTCTTCTTCCCTTTATTTACTCGACTCAAACCAGTTATATTTCCCCCTCCCCAAAAATCCCCATTAGAACATTTAAGAACTTTGAAAGCTTCTATCTCTCTCAATTCTTGACGGATTTGAGTGATTCAAGCGCCTAATTTGTGTGGATTTTCGTGCTCTATCCATCCCTTCCATTATCTTGTCCGATCACTGAGATGGTAGGAAAGACTGCCCGGAAGCAGCCTGGACAAAAAAGACCACGTGTTGAGACAACAGTTGAAAGACAAGGAGAGACGGGTGAAGCTTCTAATGTGTCACCTCGATTTCCATGGCCACGAAAAGAGAATCTTAAGATCAAAGATCCATTTGGAGATTGGGATAAACCCCATGCCGAGATTGCACATTCTCCTGAGTGTTTGACAAGGCCAATTCAGGAGACTTGGGATGAGTATGATACTCTGTTCTACAATGCTTGGATTGATGTCAAGATTGAGCCTACTCATTTTGTTTGTGAAGACACATTGACGACAATGGGTATAAAAGATGAAGTGAAGCAGTGTATGAAGACTCTGGGTTTGGGTACATTGGCAACTAAGTTTCACAAGCTATATCCTGAGTTGGTGAGACAATTTTTAGCTACAGCTCGGGGTTTACTATGATGGTGGGATTGTTAAGAAGGCTAGTGCAGGGACTTTGACCTTCATGGCTCAAGGGACGCGTTACCGTCTTCCACTCTGGAGATTATGCCAGATTTATGGGTTTAATCGGCAGGCACAGGATGTGGCTATACCTTCAAGCTTCCCTGATGCTGATGTGTTCTGGTCTAACTTTGGTACGGGCTCTTACCATTCTAAGAGTAGTACCCAATCTGATATCCGACATCCGGTTTTGCGCTACTTGGGAAAGATCATTGGACACACTCTCTTGTGTAAGGATGAGGCTAATAAGATGAGAGTTCAGGAGCTAATCTTGTTTCACTTTGCTGTGGGACACTTGGTTGAGGATGACTACGCTGGAGATGCCCCAAATAAGGATGAGGTCAATTTGGGTGCTGTGTTTGCTCATCATTTGGTAGATTTGAAGATGAAGCCTTTCAAAGGGAATCCTCAAATGCAGAAGACTGAGTCTGTTGGGAATTTACTCACTCCCATTTTTGAGCACTTTCGGATTGATTTATCAGCTTGCCGTGTTGAGAGTACAATGGCTGTCATTGGTGAGGAGTACCTCAAAGTCTCTAGGGTACTCAAAGCTGGTTGGAAGTATGTGTTTCGCACTGAGCATGACGATTTCATCATTCCGTTACCTCAGCCTGATTATACTTCCATAGCCACACAGGTGGACCTAAGCTTTAGACCTCCTCTGAGCCTTATGACTCATGCCACTAGGGGTAGACGTCGAGGAGTGTCTTCTAGAGCACCTGCGACTGAGCGCGAAGATGAGCCTGCTGCTGCTTTTGTGGATTTTGCTGGAGATACCACTACACAGGCTTTTGAGACTTTTCTCCCTGCAGATCTCAGCGAGTTTCTTCCATCACCAGATCCCATGTTTACTGATCAGGTAGCTGTGAACAAGTGGCTGGTTACCAACAGCAAGAAGCACACTTCAATGTTGGGAAAGATGTGGGCAGCGATTACTTGTACACACAGTTCTGATGTTCAGGAGACTAGGGCTCCACCCCCGAAGCCTACTCCACACACCGTTGATACTGAGGCTGCTGCGACTTCTCGCACTTCTCGGTCCCGTAGTCCAACTCCGCCCATTTAGACATCTATCTCGGTTACCACTTTCCACCTTTCTTTTCTATTTTCAGTTTGTTCTTTTGCTTTATTTCCAATCTTTAGTCTTTATCACACTGGGGACAGTGTTGGTTAAGTCTGGGGGAGGAAAATGCTAATGTATTTTTCTTTGTTTTGACTCTTTTTCATGTTTTTTGTGAGTCAGTCCAAGTTGTTTATTGAGTCAAAAACTTAGTTGGGAATTATGAGCTTTTCTTTAGAACTAACCACATTGCATTGATACTTGAAGGACCATTGTTACAGCAGTTAATTGCAGATTTTACGAAAGTAGAACACTACGAGTGGATCGGTTTACTAGAGAAAGTTCATGTTTCAGGAGAGTTCGAAGGATCCAGTGTTGACTCCGCACCTAATGAACTTTAATTCTCTCATCTTGGGGCTTGGTATACATCGAACCTAATTCCTCTTCAATGACTGTCAAGAGAAGTTGGTGCAATCTCCTTTTGATCTTCCCTATAAAAAAAAAAAAAAAGAAGAAGAAAGAAGATAATGAAAAGTAGCTCAAGGACAGCAGCCCGAGTTCCGTAGAAAGGACTAGGAAGGCGAGCATCTCACGAAAACGTCTCCTCACAAGGAACAGAAAAGTTAGAAGCACTGTTTTTGAGCTATAAAAAAAAGGGTTGATAGAAAAAATAGAAATGACACCCTAGAAAAGTAGGGAGAAAATCAACTAAGGGAAGAGAAAATAAAGGAGTTGTACCGACACTTTCTGTATGTTCAGAAGCTTGGAAGAGAAGAGTTTGTGGTTTCTTTGATCGATATTCCCTCGATGAGACCGCACGCTTAAATAACTAAAGGAGTCAACAATGGTGAAGTCGAATTTCTCTAAGAAATGCTGAACCGTATCTTGGGACGATTGCTAAGCTTGTGGTAAGTACACTGACATACTATCTAATTCGATTCTGTGATATGTGGGTTCAAAAGTATTGTCAATGTGGTGTTTTGGAGAGTTGGTGAGTTCCCGTGATTTTCAAACCTCGACTTTATTCTTAGTATTTGCTTAGGGACAAGCAAAGGCTAAGTCTGGGGGAGTTGATATATCATGGTTTTTACCGGTTTTCGACCATGATATCCGTTGTTTTATCGAGTCTTTTAAGTGTTTTTAGAGTCTTTATGAGTCTTTGTAGGTTATTACATGAGTTAGGCGACTTTGGAGCATTTTGGGAGTATTTGGAGTCAAACCGAACAAAGAGGAAACGAAGGACGGATGAATCAGGAAGAGTGCAATGTTTTTCCACTGGTGTCGGCCGACACCTTCCAGAGTGTCGATCGACACCCCCTGCGAATCTGCACCTCAAGTTTTCAGAAATTGCATCTTTGACCCAGAAATTTCCAGGAGTTGCATATTAGCCCTATTCGTGTTTTAGACTATATTTAGGTTTTTAAAGCCATTGTTAGAGGCACTTCTGAATTTATTGAGACTTAGAGAGAGATTGCTTTGAGAGCTTTTGGGAAGACAATTCCGAGACTTTGTTCGTTTGAGAGAAGAATTCGAACCCCTTTGTATCTTTTGCTTATTTATCTTATGCAAACTTTCTTTTTCATGATGTTTGTTTCAATCGCCATGTCTGAGTAGTTTGCTTGTTAGATTTAGGGTTATTCAAAGGTTGAAGATGAATGTTAGATTAGATAGAATTCTGTTAGGATAATCATATAGTTCTTCATCTAGATTGTATTTAATGATAATTCTAGCTTGATCACCTAGAATTCAGAACTTAGGTTGATTAATAGATGCGAAAGTATTATTGATTGCCTGAACTATCTTAGATGAGCAAAATTCCTATTCGCAAAGAAATTTGGCTTAGGGATTTTGTGAACAATCGAACATGAACCTAATGCTTGTCTAAATTGTTTGAATTTGCAAAGAAATTTGGAATTCTAGGGTCTAGACATAGATAATCCTCGCAACGAAAGTTGGTTGATTTTACATTGCGCTTCGAGTTCGAGAACGAAACTTCATAAAATCCTAACGGTTCTTTTAATCCACAATTCAGATTTACCAAAGAATTTCCCAACACCTAACGTTTGTCTCATTGATCTAAAACCCGCTTCCAACTAGTTTTCCAACTGATTTTCTTAATTATTTTCGTTAGTTACATTATTTACTTACTTAGCTTGATTTGATACTAAGAATTTGCTGTGCAACATTAGGTCTCTAGGGATACGATAACCTTTATACTATAACTGCAGTTCTGTGCACTTGCAGGGATTTTTCTAGGGTGAAACTTTAGAGTTATCAGTGCCACCATGGTTCACGGCTCGGGTGACACCATGGTTCGCGGTTCGGGTGACACCATGGTTCGCGGTTCGGGTGACACCATGGTTCACGGCTCGGGGTTGCCTTGTATCATGGTTCGAGTGTCAATGGTTGCCTTTGTCTTTGACCCCGATCCGTCTTGTCTTTGACCCCGATCCATCTTGTCTTCGACTGAGGTTGCGGTACCCGAACCAACTCCTTCATTCACGCTTAGGGTATCCGATCCAACTCACCTTGTCACGGTTAGGGATCTCGACCCAACTCTTCCTTCATGGTTAGGGATCCCAATCCAACTCTTCATTCATGGTTAGGGATCCCGATCCAACTCCTGTCACGGTTAGGGATCCCGATCCAACTTTCTTTCACGGTTAGGGATCCCAATCCAACTCTTCGTTCATGGTTAGAGATCCCAATCCATCTCTTCATTCAGTTAGGGATCCCGATCCAACTCCTGTCACGGTTAGGGATCCCGATCCAACTCTTTTTTCACGGTTAGGGATCCCAATCCAACTCCTGTCACGGTTAGGGATCCCGATCCAACTCTTTTTTCACGGTTTGGGATCCCAATCTAACTCTTCATTCAAGGTTAGGGATCCCGATCCAACTCCTTCTGTCACGGTTAGGGATTCCAATCCAACTCCTGTCATGGTTAGGGATCCCGATCCAACTCTTCTTTCACGGTTCGGGATCCCAATCCATTCACGGTTAGGGATCCCGATCCAACTCCTTCTGTCATGGTTAGGGATCCCGATCCAACTCTTCCTTCACAGTTAGGGATCTCGACCCAACTCTTCCTTCATGGTTAGGGATCCCAATCCAACTCTTCATTCACGGTTAGGGATCCCGATCCAACTCCTGTCACGGTTAGGGATCCCGATCCAACTCTTCCTTCATGGTTAGGGATCTCGACCCAACTCTTCCTTCATGGTTAGGGATCCCAATCCAACTCTTCATTCACGGTTAGGGATCCCGATCCTACTCCTGTCACGGTTAGGGATCCCGATCCAACTCTTCCTTCACGATTAGGTATCCCAATCCAACTCCTGTCACAGTCAGGGATCCCGATCCAACTCCTTCTGTCACGGTTAGGGATTCCGATCCAACTCCTGTCACGGTTAAGGGTACCTGATCCATGGTTAGGGATCCATCTACTAGTGCTTCTCCATACTTAGTCATTTTTCAATCTTCTCCATACTTAGTCATTTTTCAATCGCTGATTCTCAAGAGGTGGAATCTGACCCCAACACTCTCTACGAGATCTTCTTTTACCGCTGCTTACTATGGTTCCCGATCCCTGACGTGATTTCGCAGTTTTTATGGAAGCATAATTTGGCCATTGCCCAAATCAATGCTCGGGGGATCAGACATCTGGTCGGCATTCTAATCAGGAGTTACGAATGCAGCGTTGAGGTTGGAGTCGAACACTTGAGAGACGTCTTCACTCCATTAAGACAAGCCGGGGAGAACTTGGTAGCCGACCCGTAGTTTGTTTTGGGCTACGGCTTGGTTTTCTGCTATATGTTAATAATTTTTTTTTTTAGGTTTCTTACTTTGTTTCCTCTTTTTGTAGCGCGCCATCTCCAACTCTCGTTGCCCCCCCCCCCCCCCCCCCCGATCTGTCAACAGTCCACGAAGCGCTTTTGGATCGAAAGTGTAATTGGAAGACAGATTTTAATATTCAGCGAGTAGAGAGAGCCCGAGCCCTCTTTGAAGGTCAATCTGTCGAACAATCATCTTCCTCCAACCCTTCAGCGGATACCATGGGTAGACCAACGTTTAGAGACAGAGCCGCAGCTAAATCTAAAGCAGAAGCTGAAGCTAGGGAGCGGGCTAAGGTGTTGGGTTAGCATCGACCCCCGAACACCCTGACTCCCGCCGCTCTTGTCCCCGAGCCGATCTCCTCTAGCAATCCTCTCGAGCCGACTCCTAACTTAGTTCCCGAAGAGGTTGTGTTAGGGCTCCGTCCCACAGATTCCCAACTGTTGCCACACAAAGATAAAGGTAAGGGAAAAGCCAAGGAGAAAAAGGGACCGAGCAAAAAATGCCAGTCATCGACATATGACAGACGTAATGGATTGGCCGAGGCATCGAAGAGACAGCAACGCGCTGAAGTTCCTCGGCTCATCCCCAAGGCAATTCCTCTCTCCGCTGTGCCCATTAATGCTGAAGGGGCTAATAACGATGCTACGGTGTTCGCGGCTATCTTCTCCAAGATCACCTGCCCAGATGATCGTTTCCCTCCATCCGCCACCTTGCTTAGGGATAAGACCTATAACGAGGTGTCTCTTCGGGGTGTCAAGGTATGTTTTCTGCTGTTTGAATTTTTGTCATCGTGGCCCGAGCCGTTTTCGTTTGTGTTGTCACTTCTGTATGCTGAATAGCCTTTCTTATTTCTGCGCAGTTCATATCCCATCTTAATAGGATGGTCTAGGGTACGAATCCGATGCTCGTAAGGACAGAGAGAGAGTTGAGGATGCCAGGAAGAAAGCCATCGAGCTGGATGGGAAGCTTAAGGAGGCCAAAACAAGTCATGCCTCTGAACGAGAAATGACCCTTAAGAGAATTAAGAGTCTCGAGGCTGAAATGGAGGGGCACGAGAAGCATCGAAAAGAAGCCGATAACTGGATCATGTGGCTGGAATCGGGTAGGGCAAAGCGGGATTCTCACATAGCCAGCTTGACGAGGCAACTTGAAGCGGCGAATGAGCTCCATGAGGTCAAGAGGGAGCAAGCTATTTTGGAGGCGAAACGTGAGATGATGTCGATGTTTGAAGACAGAGTCTCCCGAGCCAAAAAGCTTCTGGCAAGATCGACGGAGAGCCAAAAGAAAATATGCTTGATCTCACTCAGATTTAAGGTAACCTTCAGTTCATAGGGTTGCTTCAAAACGACGAGCCGCCATCTCTTGACTCCAAGGCGAAGAATTTGGCTGAAAAAGGGGGATCTAGATGGAGCCCATGAGGTGTTTGCTAAACTCGTGGCCGAGACGAGGGAGATTTTGAGGTTGTCTCCCGTGCGTTCTGACATTCTAAAGGAGCTCAATGTAGGTGAGCCCATGGAGATGGCTGTTACGAGCGTCGGTGTTCAGGATTTCTCTGGTTCGAATAGAGGAACTTTGGCTTAGTTGTTCTAAGTTCGAATAAAACTTCAGAGGATCCAACATGCTCTGATCCAGGCGAAGGTAATTCCTCTCCGAAGATGAACCCCGAACCGTTTCCTGAAAAGAACAGCGAGCCAGAGAAGGTCGTGGACCCTGTCTTTGAAAAGGAATCAGAGGAGTTTGTAGAGAAAGTATTTAAAGAACGCGGAGAAGATGAAGATGAAACCAAGTGCTCCACTGATCCGGAGCACGAGAAGGCTGTGAATCCCGAAGAGATAGAAATCTATGATCCTCTCTTCTTTGTATAATTTAAAACATTAATTGGTGCCTGGATGGCTTTATCCACGTTTGTAGTCTTATTAAGAGCTATTATTTTTGTTTTGTCGCACCTGGTCATATAACTTCAGGATTTAAGGAAGCATCTTTTGTGTTTTGATAGAAACGTAATGTATTTTGTTTATTTGGTAACAAGTCTAAGTGCTTTGCTTGTATTGCCTTGATAAAATATAGCTGTTTGGTCGAATGGATATGAGTATATGTTTGCATGGTTGTGTTTGAGATGAACATTTCGGCTTACAGATATGTTACCGTAAACTTATCTGCTCCGACAATGACCATAAGTCTGCATAGTTTAGTTTTGAATATTTCAGTTTAAGGATACGTTACCATAAACGTATCCGCTCCGATAATGGACATATGCTTGTATAGGGGATGATGAACATTTCAGTTTACGGATACGTTACTGTAAACATATCCGCTCTAACAACGAACGAATATTTGTATAGCGCGCTTTTCAATCCGAGGAAGGATGTGATAGTCTAGATCCAAAATGGATGTATGAGCTCATTACTGTGAGCAGTAGCAATGAAGATGTGGCGAGATGCCTTTTCTAGCTTAAGAATTTGAATATGTGTATTTTGTTAAGACTTGGTGATCCTTGAAGGATGTAAGGTAAAACTTTTCTTTGAAGGTTTTGCTTTGATAGACCGTAAAATTTATTACAAAGATTGGAGTATACGAGTATACATATATGTACCCACTCCCCCTTTTTTAAGGAGGGGGCAACTGAACCCGTCCCAAGACAGGATGCCTACGTAGTTCGTGTAAAATGGCTTAGTGATAGTACTTCTTGAGATGCATGGCGTTCCATGATCTTGGTACTAGAACATCGGCCATGCTGGCAAGTTTATAAATACTTGGTTTGACTACCTCTGTGATCCTCTAAGGTCTTTGTGGGAGTGTAAATCCACACCAATTGAATTTGTTCAAGACTTTTAGAGGGATCTAAAATTTCTAAGTAAAAACCACGAACACAATGATCCAAAGATGGTTTTTATTAAGCTGTTTACGAAAGCTGTTTGGAGAAAGAATACATGTGTTTGCTAGGTCCAATTGCCGATCCCCTTTTCAAGAGGTTTACATAAGTATATATAGAAGTCTAGGTCGGCTAGGGCGACTCCTCAAAAGATAAAGAAGCTTTCCTATTTTTTTCGTCCCCTTTTTTTTTTCTTCATGTCTATCTTCCTTTTTCTCATTCGAACATTTCAGAGTCGGTTTCGAACGATGGGCTTTAACTCACTGCTTCGACCTATACGTTTGATGGGCTGTTCGGTTCTATTTTTAAGCCTTACAGATTGGGTAACCATGGGCCTTGCTCTCGGTCGTCGCATTTGACTTGTCGGCTCGGGTGACATAAACTTCGCGGCTCGGGTGACATCAAACTTCGCGGCTTGGGTGTCCTTCCTCTCGCGGCTCGGGTGGCGTTGCTTCGCAGCTTGAGTGGTGTTACTTCGCAGCTCGGGTGGCGTTGCTTCGCGGCTCGGGTGGCGTGACTTTGCGGCTTGGGTGTCATCTCTTCACGGCTCGGGTGGCATTAGTTCACAGCTCGGGTGTCATCTCTTCACAGCTCGGGTGGCATTGCTTCGTGGCTCGGGTGGTTTTCATGTGACACCCGAACCATTCCAATCATGACACCCGAACCATTTTTTGGCGTGACACCCGAACCATTTTTGGGGTGTCACCCGAACCATTCTTGGTGTGATGTCCGAACCGTTTCAGTCATGACACCCGAACCATTCTTGTCGCGACCCCCGATCCATTTCTTGGTGTGACACCCGAACCACTTTCGGGGTGTCACCTGAGCCGTTTGAGTTTGGCTCGGATGTTTGCGACACTTTGTTGGCACCGAGCCATTTATATCTTTTCTCGTCTGTTAACTTCAAGTGGATGAAAAAAGATCCCAACAGTTTTCAAACCATCAAGGATTGTTTTGTTGATTGCTTTTGCTTGACCGTTCCCTTGTGGATACCTTGAAGTAGACTTGCTAAGTCTGATCTTCCATTTATCGCAGAAAGTTTCGAAACGATTAGAAATGAACTTCGAGCCTCTGTCCGTCACGATCTCGTATTGTACTCCATGCCGACATATAATATTCTTCCAGACAAAGGCCTCCACTTGTGCGTCTTTAATGCTAGTATAGGAGTCGGCTTCGACCCATTTTGAAAAATAATCTGTCAAAACCAGCAGGACTCGCTTCTACTTCGAGGGGTGTAGTGGCCCGACGATATCCATGGACCACCGCATGAACGGGTACGGAGACAAAATTGAGGAGAGCACTTCGGTTGGTTGGTGAATCATTGGTGCGTGGCATTGATATTTCTCGCATTTGGCTGAAAACTCCTTGCAGTCTTTGATCATCGTTGACCAATAATAACCGTGACGTTTGACTTTTATTGCTAGTGCTCTTCCTCCTGAATGATTGCCGCATGAACCGTTGTGAACTTCTTCCATGATCTTCCTTGCATCCTTTCCTTCTACGCAACTTAACAATGGTCCTAAAAATCTCCACTTAAAGAAATTTCCATCAAGTAAAACGTAACGTGCCGCCTGGGCCCAAAGCTTGCGAGCCGCTCACTTTTCGGTCGGTAAGAACCCATTGTATATATATTCTCTGATTGCGTCGAGCCACTGCTTGTCTCAGCCACATTCTGCTTCATCGCTAATCTCGCTTGCTTCTTCATCGGGTTGTGATTCGATGACAGGGTCGTCATTGCTTTTGATGATTGCTGACTCTTCAAGAATGTCCTCTTCCATTGGAGTAGTATCGGGTTCGGTGGACGGTGGGTTTACCGGTCCTTCCTGCATTTCAGCTATCTCCTCTTGCCCGATTGTGACTTCTGCTGCTTGCTTAGCTACTTGTGAACGAGTTATGGCGTTCACCATGTCGAAAAGATTGATGCTTGGGTGCTGGATAAAATTCTACCAGGATAATTCTCTTTAGATCTGGGTCAGACGTCGATGTGAGGGTTGCAAGCGCATTGGCCGAAGTGTTCTCTCCTCGTGGGATGCGTGTTAGAATGAATTCTTTAAATCACGCAGCCAATTCGTTTACAATCTTTAGGTAAGTTTCCATTCGATCATCCTTTGCTACTTACTCGCCATTGAATTGATTTGTGACCAACTGGGAGTCGCAGAATGCATGAAGTTGCTCGATCTTCAGGCCACCAATGAGTTTAATTCCGGCAATTAGGACTTCATACTCTGCTTCGTTGTTGGATGCGTGAAAACCCAAGCGAAATGATTGTTCCAGAATTTCACCGGTTGGAGAGGTTAGACGTATCCCTACTCCCGAACCGTTTCTGGAGGATGAGCCATCAACATGAAGCTTCCAAGGGGGATTCTGTGTTTCATTGTCGACGCTTTCTTCAGGGAGCTCGATAAGAAAATCAGCCAGGACTTGAGATTTTGCACACGTGCGCCCGCGATACTCGATGTCGTATTCACTTAGCTCAATTGCCCATTTTGCTAACCTTCTAGATTGACTCGGACTGTGCAAAACGGATCTTAACAAAGAGGTACTCAGGACCACAATTGAGTGCGGCTGGAAGTAAGGCCTTAGTTTTCTTGTGGACATTATGACAGATAGTGCCAATTTTTTCATTTGTTGGTACCTCGTCTCGTCGTCTGTAAGAGTTTTGCTGACGTAAAAGATTGGTTTCTGTTCCCCACGCTCATCTCGAATCAACACGTCGCCTACTGCTGTGGCGGAGATCGCGGTGTACAGAAAAAGCGACTCTCCTGCTGGTTTTTCGAGAACTGGAGGGGTAGCTAGGTAAGTCTTTAGCTGTTGAAAAGCCTCTTCGCATTTTTCAGTCCACTCAAACTTCTTGTTCCCCCGCAACATATCGTAGAAAGGCAGGCATTTGTCAGTGGATCGTGAGATGAATCTATTAAGTGCAGCTACCCTCCTGGTAAGTCTTTGCACTTCCCTTTTCGTCTTCGGCGAAGTCATATTGATGAGCGCATCGATTTGCTTAGGGTTTCCTTCGATGCAACGATGAGTGACTAGGTATCCGAGGAATATTCCCGATGTGATCGCGAATATGCTTTTGGTTGGATTTAACTTCATGTTGTGAAAGTTCAGCTGTGAGAAACATTCCTTGAGATGAGCTACATGATCCTTCTCTCAAAGTGATTTCACCAGCATATCGTCTATATCAACCTCCATTGTCTTTCCGAGTTGATCAGCGAACATCTTGTTCACCAGCCGCTGATATGTTGCTCCGACATTTTTCAGGCCGACCGGCATCACCTTGTAACAATATATTCCACGATCTGTTATAAAAACTGTTTTCTTCCGATCATCACGGTTCATCAGGATCTGGTTGTAACTCGAAAAGGCGTCCATGAATGAGAGGAGTGTGTTCCCTGTTGTGGCTTCGACTAGGCGATCGATGTGTGGGAGGGGGAAACTATCTTTTGGACAAGCTTTGTTCAGGTCGGTGAAATCCACGCATACGCGCCATTTTTCATTTTTCTTCTTGACCACCACCGGGTTAGCTAGCCAGTCTGGGTACTTCACCTCGGTTATCGAGCCGACACGCAAGAGTCTTTCTACTTCATCGTTGACTGTTTTGGCTCTGTCTTGCCCAAGATTTCTCCTTGTCTGCTTCTCTGGTTTGAAAGTTGGGTCGACATTCAGCTCGTGGCTTGTTATACCGATATCGATGTCGGGCATGTCCTCCGCTGTCCACGGAAAACTGTTCACATTCTTTTTCAAGAACGAAACGAGTTCTTCCTTGATTTTTCCGTCGAGCATTGCTCCAATCTCCACGCATCGCTCCGGATGTTCATTGTCGATGCAAATTGATATTACGGGATCGAATGTTGGCTTAGTTACTTCATTTTTGTGATCTTCTGCAATCTGTTATTGCTATAAAAACTTGGAAAACTCTTTGACCGGCTCTCTGTCGGTCTTTATTTTCTTGCGCTTTGAATTTGCCACTGGATCAGTAACCGGATTTCTGAGCTTGTGTGTGGCGAGGAAGCAGACACGAAACTTCTTTTGGTTTCCATAAAATTTTTTTACACTAATTGTTTGGGGTAGGGAATTTCAGGCAGAGGCGATATGTCGAAACCGCCGCGCGCATAGAGTTTAACCAAGGGATCCCCATAATGACATTGTAGATTACCGGATGATCAGCTACAGAGAATTCGATGATTTTCGTCACCTCACCAGCTCCGACAGGAAGTTTGATCGTCCCTGCAGTCATTATAGTTTTCCCGAAAAGTCCAATCGATGGTTTCAGGGTTGATACTACTTCGGATAGGTCGACATTCATTCTTCTAAGCATTTCGAGGAAGATTACATCCACCGTACTGACGGTGTCTACCCACACGCGTGCTACGTCGCAATCATTGATAATTAATTCGATCATGAGAGGGTTGTCGTGTGGCCTGTCGATTCCGATCGTCTCTCTTTCTTCAAATGAGATCACGTCATTCGAAAACTTTGAGGGTTTGGACCAGTTGATGCTGACGTCTGCCCGTCGCTGGAATGCTTTGATTGATGAGACTGTATCCGAGCAATAGTGAGATCCTCCCATTATCATGTTTATTCGCCTTCTCGATCTGGAGGGTGGCGCCTCGTCATCTCGTCTATCACGCTTAGATGGATCTTCCTTTGCGTGGTATATGTTTACGTCCATCTCGAAATCCTTGAGGCTGATGTTTACTCCGAGTTCGCCGGCTACTAACCTTTTGGCAAGTTTTAGACCGAGAATGCGACAGTTTGCAGTGGAATGCCCATAGATGTGATGGTGTTCGCAGTAAGCCATTTCGTCATAAGAACTGTCGCTCTTGGTCCACGTGCTCCATGAATTCCTCCCGTGGCCTCGGCTTCTTCCTCGTCCGTATCCAGGGGCATCAATTTGATAATTGTAAGCTCCTCGAAAACCTCCCTCGTGCTGGACATATACGAAACTCTGGTTGTTTCTCTTGCTGTTTGAGGAATTTGAAGCCTGGAGAGGATGGCTTGGTGGTTTTTTCTTTCCGTACTTCTCGGTGAGGATCTTCATCCCCTCTTATTCGGTTATGAAATCGGCAGCTTGGTGCATCACGTCATGTATCATTGTGGGGGAGTTTAGGGCAATCTCTTTGCGAAAATCGGAATTGAACCAAAGTGCTCATTTTTAGGCTAGCAGAGCCGCCTTGTCGCTCAAGCCTTCTACTTTGGACATAACGGCTTTGAATCTTCCAATAAAGCTTCAGAGGGTTTCGTTCTGCCCTTAAGCAAGGGTCCACAGGTCTGCATCTGAGGTTCCGGGATCCATGAATATTGAGTAATGCTTCAGGAATACTGCGGATAGCTGGTTGTAGAGTATCGGGCCTTTGAAGTGTTCTACAAAGAGGAGGCATTGCCCGGCATCTCTGTCACTTTCTTTGAAGTTAGAGCGACCCATGGCTATGGTAAAAGCCGTTAGATGCTCCTTTGGGTCGGTTTTTCCTTTGTAAATCGGAACCTTCATCTTCCCTGGGTCGAGAATTCTTGCACTGGTGATCCATACCGTGAACGGAGTATTTTGCGCTTCCTCCAAATTGTGATCTATTTCGGGCACCTTGCTTGTTGCCTTGTGCATCATGGATCGGACCGCCTTTATGTCAGCAGCTGCTCGGTCCATATCCTCGCGCATTGCATCCATCTCCTCCTTCTGGGCTCGGATCCCTGCTCTTTGTTCCCCATCAATCCGTGCTTGCTCGGTCTAGAGGATGCTCTCTTCCTCCTCGGTTAGCTCTTGATCTCCTTCTGGGATGGCTTCGCACCTTTCGGTTCGGGTTTGGCAGCTGCTGGGAGCTCGGGGTCATCGCGACTCTCCATGTTGCGCTGCACTTGATTCTCCTCTTCTAGATTGATGATTGGGGCCGACTCCTCCTCCCTTGGTGCATCGCCTGGTCCTTTCGCTCCGGAGGTCAGATTTGCTGAGTTTTGATGTAGCGGCGGTAATCTTCCACGGGTTCTCGGTGGGTTAAAAGGGGTTGAGAAATCTGGGTCCAGACCTGATCCCACCCCTCGGGTTCGACTCATCATCCCCAAGGCCTTCAGCTCGCCCGTTATCGTGCTGTTCAGCTTGTCTTGCTCCTCCGTCTTCTTGAGCAGCATTTACAGCATGGTCTTCTTCTCCGTTAGTGTTGCCGAAGCCTCCCTGGCATTCTCGGACTGGTTTGTCTGTTCTTCCACGTCGGCGTTCCTGGTGTCGGCAGCGTCCTGCTCTCCGTCGTCGGCCATCATCCTTCGGATTGGTTTTGGGGTGGTTTTAGGTGTAAGAAAATTTTGGGTCCCCACAGGCGCCAAATATTGGGAGTGTAAATCCACACCAATTAAATTTGTTCAAGACTTTTAGAGGGATCTGAAACTTCTGAGTAAAAACTGTTTGGAGAAAGAATACATGTGTTTGCTAGGTCCAATTGCTGATCTCCTTTCCAAGAGGTTTACATAAGTATATATAGAATTCTAGGTCGGGTGGCATTACTTCGCGGCTCGGGTGGCGTTACTTCGCAGCTCAGGTGTCATCTCTTCATGGCTCGGGTGGTATTGCTTCACGGCTCGGGTGTCATCTCTTCATGGCTCGGGTGGCATTGCTTCGCGGCTTGGTTTTCATGTGACACCCGAACCATTTCAATCATGACACCCGAACTGTTTTTTGGCGTGACACCCGAACCACTTTCGGGGTATCACCCGAACCGTTTGAGTTTAGCTCGGGTGTTTGCGACTCTATGTTGGCACCGAGCCGTTTATATCTTTTTTCGTCCGTTAACTTTAGGTGGATGAAAAATGACACCAACAGTTAGCCCCCCAGCTCGTCAGTTTCTAAGCCGAAAGTGTAGAGACAAGGAGTGTTCTGAAGTTCACATTCCTAGCCAAATTTGTAGTGAAAATGCCGAGCTGTTTGAAGTGTTTTGGAGAAATATCGGGTTCGGTGGATGGCGGGTTTACCGGTCCTTCCTGCATTTCAGGTGTCTTCTCCTTCCCGATTGTGACTTCTCATGCTTGCTTAGCTGCTTGTGAACGAGTTTGGCGTTCACTGTGTCGGAAAGATTGATGCTTGGGTGCTGGATGAATTCTACCAGGGTAATTCTCCTTAGATCCGGATCGGAAGTTGATGCAAGGGCTGCTAGTGCATCGGCCGAAGTGTTCTCTCCTCGTGGGATGCGTGTTAGTACGAATTCTTTGAATCGCGCAGCCAATTCCTTGACAATCTTTAGGTAAGCTTCCATTCGATCATCCTTTGCTGCATACTCGCACTGAATTGATTGCGACTAACTGGGAATCGCAGAATGCATGAAGCTGCTCGATCTTCAGGCCACCAGCGAGTTTTATTCTGGCGATCAGGGCCTCGTACTCTGCTTCTTTGTTGGATACGCAAAAACCTAAGCGAAATGACTGTCCCAGAATTTTACCTGTTGGAGAGGTTAGATGTATTCCTATTCCCGAGGCGCTTTTAGAGGATGAGCCGTCGACGTGAAGCTGTTAGGGCGGGCTCGGTGTTTCATGGTCAATGCTCTCTTCAGGGAGTTCAATCAGGAAATCGGCTAGGACTTAGGATTTTGTGCATGTGCGTCCGCGATACTCGATATTATCTTCGCTCAGCTTGATTGCCCATTTTGCTAGCCTACCTGATTGACTTGGACTGTGCAAAATGGACCTTGTTGGGAATTTACTCAGGACGATGATCAAGTGTGACTGGAAGTAAGGCCTCATCTTTCTTGCAGATACTACGACAAATAGTACCAATTTTTCCATTTGCGGGTACCTCATCTCAGCGTTTGTTAGAGTTCTACTAACGTCAAAGATTGGCTTCTGTTCCCTGCGTTCTTCTCGAATTAGCACGCCGCTGACTGCTGTAGCAAAAATTGCAGTGTATAGAAAAAGCGGCTCTCTTGCTACTGCTTTAACAAGAATGGGAGGGGTAGCCAGGTAAGTCTTCAGTTGTTGAAAAGTTTCTTCGCATTTTTCAGTGCATTCGAACTTCTTGTTTCCCCGCAAAGTATCATAGAAAGGTAAACATTTGTTGGTAGATCATGAGATGAATATATTTAGTGCGGCTACCCTCCCGGTAAGTCTTTGCACCTATCTTTTTGTCTTTGATGAAGCCATCTATATGAGTACGTCAATCTACTTGGGATTTCCTTCTATGCCCCGATGAGTAACCAATTATCCAAGGAATTCTCCTAATGTGACCGCGAATATGCATTTGGTCGGATTCAACTTCATGTTATGATAATTCAATCGTGCAAAGCACTCCTCGAGATGAGATATGTGATCCTGTTCTCTGAGTGACTTCACCAGCATGTCGTCTATATAAACTTTCATTGTCTTTCCGAGTTGGCTAGCAAACATCTTGTTCACCACCCGCTGATATGTTGCTTCGGCGTTTTTTAGGCCGAATGGCATCGCTTTGTAGCAATATATTCCACGATCCATTATAGAAGCTGTTTTCTCCCGATCGTCAGGGTTCATCAGGATCAGGATGTAACCTGAGAAAGCATCCATGTATGAGAGGACTGCATTCCCTGCTGTTGCTTCGACTAGGCGATCGATGTGTAGAAGGGGGAAGCTGTCTTTTGGACAAGCTTTGTTCAGGTCAGTGAAGTCCACGCATACATGCCATTTTCCACTATTGTTCTTGACCATCACCGGGTTAGCCACCTCAGTTATTGAACCGACACGCAGGAGTCTTTTTACTTCATCATTGACTGCTTTGGCCCTGTCTGGCCCAATCTTTCTCTTTTTCTGCTTTACTGGTTTGAATGTTGGGTCGACATTCAGCTCGTGGCTTGTTATGCCGATATCAATGCCGAGCATGTCCTCCGCTGCCCACGCGAAAGTGTTCACATTCGTTTTTAAGAACGAAACGAGCTCTCCCTTAATTTTTCCATCGTGTCTGGCTCCAATCTTCTTCGCGATCCTCTGCAATCTGTAATTGCTATAAAAGTTTGGAAAGCTCTTTGACCGGTTCTCTGTCGGTCTTCAGTTTCTTGCGCTTTGAATTTGCCACCAGATTCATGACCGGGTTTCTGAGTTTGTGCACGGCCAAACAGACGCGAGACTCCTTTTGGTTTCCACGAATTGTTTTTACTCCGTTTGGGGTAGGGAACTTCAGGCAGAGGTGATATGTTGAAACCGTAGCGCGCATAGAATTCAACCAAGGGATCCCCATAATAATGTTGTAGATTGCCGGGTGATCAGTTACGTAGAATTCGACAATTTTCGTCACCTCACCAGCTCGGACAGGAAGTTTGATCGTCCCTGCAGTCATTGTAGTTTTCCTGGAAAATCCAGTCAATGGTTTCGGGGTTGATACTACTTCGGATAGGTCGACAATCATTCTTCTCAGTGTCTCGAGGAAGATTAAGTCCATCATGCTGCCGGTGTCTACCAACATGTGTGCTACATCGCAATCGTTGATAATCAATTCGATCATGAGAGGGTCGTCGTGTTGCCTGTCGATTCCGATTGTCTCCCTTTCTTTAAATGAGATCACGTCGTTTGGAAATTTCGAGGGTTTGGACCAGTTAATGCTAACGTCTGCCCGTCGCTGGAATGCTTTGATCGACGAGATAGTATCCGAGCAATAACAAGATCTCCCATTATCATGCTTATCCTCCTTCTTGATCCGGAGGGTGGTGCCTCGTCATCTCGTCTATCACGCCTAGATTGATCTTTCTTTGTCTGGTCGGGTTTTTATGTGTTTACGTCCATCTCAAAATCCTTAAGGCTGATGTTTCCACCAAGTTCGCCAGCCGCTAATTGTTTTGCAAGTTTTAGACCGAGAATACGGCATTTTGCAGTGGAATGCGCATAGATGTGATGGTGTTCGTAGTAAGCTGTTTCGTCGTAAGAACTGTCGCTCTTGGTCCATGTGCTCCATGGATTCCTCCCGCGGCCTCGGCCTCTATCTCGTCTGTATCCAAAGGCATCAATCTGATAATTGTGAGCTCCTCGAAAGCCTCCCTCGTGCTGGACATAACCGGAACTTTCGTTGTTTCTCTTGCCGTTTGAAGAATTCGAAGCCTGAGGAGGATGGCTTAGTGGTTTTGCTTTTCCATACTTTTCAGTGAGGATCTTCATCTCCTCTTCTTCGGATATGAAATCTGCAGCTCAGTGCATCGCGTTTTGTATCGTTGTGGGGGCGTTCAGCGCAATATCTTTGAGGAAATCGGAATTAAAACCAAAGCGCTTGCGTTAAGGCTAGCAGGACCGCCTTGTCGCTCAAGCCTTCTACTTTGGACATGACCCGTTTTGAATCTTCCGACGAAACTTTGGAATGTTTCCTTCTTCCCCTGAGCTAGGGTCCACAGGTCGGCATCTGAAGTTCCAGGGTCCATGAATATGGAGTACTGCTTCAGGAATGCTGCAGACAGCTGATTGTAGTTGTCGATGGAGTTTCTCTCGAGCCTGGAAAACCACTGGAGGTGTTTTATGAAAAGAAGACATTGTCCGGCATCTTTATCGCTTTCTTTGAAGTTTGAGCGGCCCATGGCTATAGAAAAAGCTGTTAGATGCTCCTTCGGGTCAGTTTTCCCTTCGTAAACTGGAACTTTCATCTTTCTTGGGTCGGGAATTCTCGTACTGGTGATCCGCATCGTGAATGGGGTGTTATGTGCCTCATCTAGTCGCGGTCTATTTCGGGCACCTTGCTTGTTGCTTTGTGCATCATGGATCGGACGGCTTTTATGTCAGCGGCTGCTCGGTCCATATCTGCACGTATTGTAGCCATCTCCTCTTTCTGAGCTCGGAACCCTGCTCTTTGTTCCCCATCGATCCGAGCCTGCTCGGCCCAGAGGATATTCTCTACCTCTTCGGTCAGTTCTTGATCTCCTTCTAGGATGGTTTCACGTCGTTTGGTTCGGATTTGGCCAGCTGCTGGGAGCTCGGGGTCATCGCGGCTCTCTGTGTTGCTCTCCACTTGATTCTTCTCTTCTAGATTGATGATTGGGGCCGGCTTATCCTCTTTTGATGCATCGCCTGCTCCTTGCGCTCCAGAAGTCATATGTGCTGAGTTTTGACTGACAGGTGGCAATCTTCCAGGGGTTCTCAGCACATTGAGAGGGATCGAGAAATCTAGGGCCATTGGGGTAAGGCGCCTGACACCACGTCCGATCGGGTTTGAGATCCTATTACTGGTTCGGGTCTCCGTTGCCAGGGCTTTCAATTTTTCTGTCATCGTGCCGTTCAACTTGTCCTGTTCGTCGGCCTTTTTGAGAAGCTTCTCTGACATGTTCTTCATCTCCGTGAGTGTTGTCGAAGTCTCCCGGTGTTTTCAGGTTGGTTCATCTGATCCTCCACGCCGGCGTTCCTGGTGTCAGCAGTGTCCTGCTCTCCGTTGTTGGTCATCGTCCTTCGGATCGGTTTTGCGGTGGTTTGAGGTGTTAAAAAATTTATGTGCCCACAGACGGCGCTAAATTGTGGGGGTGTGATTCAACACAACTATATTTGTCAAGACTTTTAAGGGATCTGAAACTTCTCTGAGATTAAAACCACAAACACGAAGATCCAAAGATGGTTTTCTTAAGCTGTTTTGAAAGCTTTTCTTATGAGAGCAAAAGTACAGAGTTTTTGTTAGGTGAAAATTGCGGATCCCTTTCCAGGGATGTACATGAATATATATATATATATATATATATTCATGTACATCCCTGGAAAGGGATCCGCAATTTTCACCTAAAAAGATAAGGAAGTCTAAGTCGGCTAGGGCGACTCCTAAAAAGATAAGGAAGTTCTCCTATTTTTTCTCTCTTTTCCTTTCTTCATGTTTGTCGTATCTTCATGGGCCTCTCACATGTGATCGCTGCTTCGGGTGACAACGGTCCAAGTTTGGTTCGGGTGGCAACGACCCATGTTTGGCTCGGATGGCAACGGCCCATGTTTGGCTCGGGTGGCAAAGGCCCATGTTTGGCTCGGGTGGCTTTTCTGCTTCGCAGCTCGGGTGGCTTTTCTCCTTCGCGGCCCGAGGGGCTTTTCTCTTTCGCGGCTCGGGTGGCTTTTCTCTTTCGCGGCTTGGGTGGCTTTTCTCCTTCACGGCTCGGGTGTCTTTCATCTTAGCGGCTCGGGCAGTTTCTCTTTTTGGTGGATCGAGCAGTCTTCATGTGACACCTGAACCATTTTAGGTGTAAGACCCGAACCATTTTCGGCGTGACACCCAAACCACTTTTGGGGTGACACTTGAACCGTTTTTGGCGTGACCCCCGAACAACTTTCGGAGTGATACCCGAACCGTTTTCGGAGTGTCACCCGAACCACTTTCAGAGTGATACCCGAACCATTTTCGGTGTGACACCCGAGCCGTTTGAGTTTGGCTTGGGTGTTCGCGACACTTAGTTGACACCGAGCCATTTTTATACCTTTTCTCGTTCGTTAATTTCAGGTTGGTGAAAATGACCCCAACAAACTCTGTCCACCAAATATCGAATAGGAACTATTTTCCCCTCGTACCAAAAGTTTCACATAGTTTCGACTGAAAGTATGTGAGACAGATCTAGATCGATTTAACTGGTCAGTTGAGTGTGGAAAGGATAAAATAGATCTAGGAAGAAATAATTGGTCAATAAAATTTTAGTTTGGGTCGATAGTGATTTGGGTCGTACCAAATGTTCATGGACATTTTCAATTTGATCGGCTAGTCGGATCATATTGGGTCAAGGAAGCAGGCCAATGACTCACCTACATGTGTGCTTCAACTACTTGTGTGAGTCACCAACATGTATGTATGTTTCACCGTCGGTGGCTAAGCAGCTTGCTACCAACCCTTTTTCGGCAACAACGCATATCGCCGTTTTAAGGTGGATCGATGGTTGGCTGTGACTAAGCTGCATCCTTTCCCCTAGTATAAATAGATAGCAGTCCAATTCAAAATTTAGGTAAAAATAAAATTTAGAAAATATTTCTGACCGTTGTAGAAAATCGCATGTACCACAGGAAAAATCTGTCGGTAAGACGTTCTGACCAAGATTCACTTACCCGTCTAGTTTACACGTATTGAGTCCAAATCTAATATCATTTTTATGTTACCATGTCTAGAGTTTGAGTAAACCTTAAGTTCAGATTTAGACCTAAGTGAATGAAACGTTATCGTTAACCCTAGGCAGTCGAAACTTAGTCACGAACGAGCAAAGGTGAGTCCCGGTATATTGTCGTTTCTAATCGATTCGTGAAATATAATGAAAGTGGAAGTGTGTGAGAAGGTATGAGAACGATTGTGAACGTGTGTGGTGCCATTTGACATCCCACGATCCGTGACTGATCCAAACTCGCTGCAGTGATTTGGTTAAGTTGCGAAGGCGCGGAGAGACAAAATTGCATCATAGGGTTGTGCACCACATAATGATGCAGTTATTCAGGCATGATGTTTGGTTAAGGTAGTCGGATGCGGTGATGAATGACCATCGGGTCATTTAGCCTCTGTGGCTATGATCTGTTTGGTGCAAGAGTGTGGTGGATCATGGGCAATGTCAAATGTGTCGAAAGGCCTTTGTGAGAATGTGATGGGAAAGTAAGGAAGGAATGTGTGGAGTGTTGCATATCTCATATTATAAATGATTTTGTTGCATATGATATTGTTGTGTTGTTGTGTGTTGTGTGATATTTTGGGTTTGGGGGAAATATCACTATGCATGTTAGGGGAACCCAAAATTCATTGAGCAACTAGTGCTCACGACTCTACACAGGTAACCAAGTACGTGTTTAGCATGTATGATTATGTTTTGGGCATTAGGCTCCCGACTGGATCTATATGTATCTTTCGGATATGCTTGAAACCTAAGTAATATATGTAAATAAAATGTTTGTGAAAATACTTGGGTTTCCATGTGAAACTAGTCCTAGTCCGAACGAACTAATTATCGAATGCACCTTGGATTGAAAAACCTTGAGTTGTGTTCGATAGGAATGTATTGATAGCTCTAAGTTTTACCCTAGAAAAATCCCTGCAAGTGCACAGAACTGTAGTTATAGTATAAAGGGTTATCGTATCCCTAGAGACCTAATGTTGCATGGCAAATTCTCAATATCAAATCAAGCTAAGTAGTAAATAATGTAATTAACGAAAATAATTAAGAAAATCAGTTGGAAAACTAGTTGAAAGCGAGTTTTTAATCAATGAGACAAACGTTAGGCCTTGGGAAATTCTTTGGTAAATCTGAATTGTAGACTAAAAGATCATTAGGATATTTATGAAGATTCGTTCTCGAACTCGAAACACAACTATAAAATCAACCAACTTTCGTTGCGAGGATTATCTATGTCTAGACCCTAGAATTCCAAATTTCTTTGCAAATTCAAACAATTCAGACAAGCATTAGGTTCATGTTCGATTGTTCACAAAATCCCTAAGCCAAATTTCTTTGCGAATAGGAATTTTGCTCATCTAAGATAGTTCAGGCAATCAATAATACTTTCGCATCTATTAATCAACCTAAGTTCTGAATTCTAGGTGATCAAGCTAGAATTAGCATTAAATACAATCTAGATGAAGAACTATATGATTATCCTAACAATATATATAATCTAACAATTCATCTTCAACCTTTGAATAACCCTAAACCTAACAAGGAAACTACTCAAACATGGTGATTGAAACAAACATCATGAAAAGAAAAGTATGCATAAAATAAATAAGCGAAGATACAAAAGAGGAACAAAATCTCTCTCGTAGTCTCTCTCTAAGTCTCAATAGAATAAGAACTGCCTCCTAACAATGGCTTTAAAAACCTAAATATAGTCTAAAATACGAATGGGGCTAATGTGCAACTCCTGGAAATTTCTGGGTCAAAGATGCAATTTCTGAAAATTTGAGGTGCAGATTCGCAGAGGGTGTCGATCGACACTCTGGAAGGTGTGGTCGACACCAGTGGAAAAACGTTGCACTCTTCCTGATTCATCCGTCCTCTGTTTCCTCTTTGTTCGGTTTGACTCCAAATACTCCCAAAATGCTCCAAAGTCGCATAACTCATGTAATAACCTGCAAAGACTCATAAAGACTCTAAAAATACTTAAAAGACTCGATAAAACAACGTATATCATGGTCAAAAACCGGTAAAACCATGATATATCAACTCTCCCAGACTTAACGTTTGCTTGTCCCTAAGCAAATACTAAGAATAAAGTCGAGGTTTGAAAATCACGGGAACTCACCAACTCTCCAAAACGCCACATTGACAATACTTTTGAACCCACATATCACAGAATCGAATTGGATAGTATGTCAGTGTACTTACCACAAGCTTAGAAATCGTCCCAAGATACGGTTCAGCATTCCTTAGAGAAATTCGACTTCACCATTGTTGACTCCTTTAGTTATTTATGCGTGCGGTCTCATCGAGGGAATATCGATCAAAGAAACCACAAACTCTTCTCTTCCAAGCTTCTAAACACACAGAAAGTGTCGGTACAACTCCTTTATTTTCTCTTCCCTTAGTTGATTTTCTCCCTACTTTCCTAGGGTGTCATTTCTATTTTTTCTATCAACTTTTTTTTTTATAGCTCAAAAACAGTGCTTCTCACTTTTCTGTTCCTTGTGAGGAGACGTTTTCGTGAGATGCTCGCCTTCCTAGTCCTTTCTACGGAACTCGGGCTGCTGTCCTTGAGCTGCTTTCCATTATCTTTTTTATAGGGAAGATCAAAAGGAGATTGCACCAACTTCTCTTGACAGTCATTGAAGAGGAATCAGGTTCGATGTATACCAATCCCCAAGATGAGAGAATTAAAGTTTATCAGGTGCGGAGTCAGCGCTGGATCTTTCGAACTCTCCTGAAACATGAACTTTCTCCGGTAAATCGATCCACTCATAGTGTTCTACCTAGTAAAATCTGCAATTAACTGCTGTAACAATGGTCCTTCAAGTATCAATGCAATGTGGTTAGTTCCAAAGAAAAGCTCATAATTCCCAACAAAATTTTTGACTCAATAAACAACTTGGACTGACTCAAAGAGGAAAACAAAAAAGATGATGTTAGTAAACGATAAACACCCTCCCCCAGACTTACTTCACACCGTCCCGGTGTGAAAATAAATCAAGAGAAAGGTAAAACAGACTCAAAAGAATGAAAAATAAAAGAAGAGAAAACTTACAAGTGGGTTGCCTCCCACCAAGCGCTTGTTTTAAGTCATTAGCTTGACTTGGATGCCATTTAGGCGTGAGGTGGATCTGTGAGGGGCACTGTGTCTCCCTCATCCCTTGAGAACCTTGCATGTGATGGCTTTGGATGGTTTTCCTTTGCAGCTAGTATTCCTCCTTCAGACTTCCAAGGAACAACACCAGGAAAGAGTTTCATAGTATTCTGCAGCATCTCTTGGAAAACAACCTCTCCTCTCTCCCTCAACTCCAAGGGGATGATAATTCTGAACTTGGAAAAAGGTTTTGAGGTCCCTTTGCACCTCACTTTGGGGTCAGTCAGGTCTCCATCACATCTCAGAGAGACTAGAGTCGAATGTGGAGCACATGGGATCTTTTTGCACTTGGAATTTGCTGGTTTGTTGACTTCATGATGTGCAAGGGAAGGAGTCATCTTGAAGACGTTTTGGACCTTCTTCGTGTCATCTCCAGGGTCTAAACTCCGCTTCTCTCCATCATTGACAGTCATACAAGAAGTCGCTTTGACATGAACTGCAGGGTAGAAGACATTCTTGTTGATCTTGGAGAAAGAGATTCGCTGATTAGGATAATCCACAATCGCACCCACAGCTGCAAGGAAGGATGCACCAAGAATTAATGGTTTATTGTTGTCATTTTTCATCTCCATAATGTGAAAATCCGCAGGGACAAGACAATCTCCTACTTGAAGCATCAGGTCAGGAATGAAGCCTTTTGGAGTTGTAGAAGAAGCGTCTGCAAGCTCGATAGATACATCTGGAGGTTGTAGATCCAAAATTCCTAGCTTCTTTGCAACAGCCTGGGACATGACATTCACATTAGCTCACGTGTCACAGAGAGAATCCTTTAATTCCATGCCTTTGATGGAGCATGGAACAACGAATTTTTCTAGATTCACTAACTTAGGTAACTTCCTCAATGATGGTTGACCATGTTTCCCTTTTGCCTCTGGTACTTTGTCACTGTCATGGTTAATAGCCAATGGGTATGGTACCTTGGGTTTGTAGATGCGGTCCATGGAAGTTTCAGGTTGATTTCTGGCCTTCAGAACGGTGTCGGTCGACACTGGAATGGCCTGGCTCGACACCAGCCCATTACTGGTCGATTTTGGCACGTTTGGTATGGAGTGTCGGCCGACACTGGCAGGTGGTGTCGACCGACACCCTGGATGGTCGACACCCGCGTTCTTCTGGCTCGATTCTGGGTCATCTGTATGGGGTGTCGTCCGACACTCCCCCTTGGTGTCGTCCGAGGTCGATTTTGGCACGTCTGTAGGGGGTGTCATCCGACACTCCCCCTTGGTGTCGTCCGACACCCTGTCTGCAAGATTAAAATCATCTTCCTCTTCAACTTCTTCAAGCAAAACGAAATCCTCTTCATTCACACCCTTTCCCAACACTGGTTTCACCTCTTTTCCACTCCTCAGAGTGATCGAATTGACGTATTGTTTTGGGTTCATGTCGGTCTTTCCTGGAAGAAAACCTTCTTGTCTTTTCACTGACTCTGCGGTCTGAGCAACCTGGGTATCTAGCTTCTTCACATGGGTATTGAGAGCCTCAAATTTCCCATTCAAATCTGTGTACATGGCATCCATCTTACCATTGAAATCAACCGTCATCTTCTGTTGACCCTCAAGAAGCCTCTCAAACATAGACTCAATCTTGCTTGATTCCGGTGAATTTGGTGGTGGTGCTTGATAAGTTGAACTTCCATAAGTCCTGGTGTAGCCACTGCTATGAGCCGGTTTTTGGTACGACTGATTGGAATCAAAACCCATCGGATTACTTTCAGCATTCTTGTAACCTCCTCCTTGAGCATTTCTAGTGAATTTCCTGTTGTTTTGACCATACTGAAACCTCTGACCTTGGTATCCTCCACCAATGTAGTTGACATCTTCAACTTCATCTTCTTCAATGGCCTCAACTTCAGCAGCAAAGTGAACAACCTTCTTATTTTTACCCAGTAAGAGACTATGCATTGAATCCAACTTAGCCTAGACCTCTGCAATCTGACTACCCTCTAGACTTCCAGCTTGCTTTTGCCTTTCATAATCTGACATCTTCGTGCTATTGCTCGAAGCCAAGTTCTTGATAAGAATCAAGGCATCATGTGGGCTTCTCGTCATGAAATTCCCATTACTCGCAGAATCCAGTGACATCTGATATCTCCAATCAACCCCTCTGAAAAAGGTACTGAGCAACTGAGCTTCACTGAACCCATGGTGTGGACAGTCTCTCTGATATGACTGGAAACGAATCCAAGCTGCCTTGAAAGACTCCATAGGACCTTGAGAAAAGGTAGATATTCTAGTTCTCAGCTCTTCAGATCTAGCATCGTCATAAAAATGGTTCAAGAACGCATTCTTCGTCGCTTCCCATGTAGTTAGCGAACCTGGAGGAAGTTGTTTCAACCAGCTAGCTGCTTCTCCTGCAAGAGAATATGGGAAAAGCTTATAGAACAGGTAGTCATTGCTGACTCCATTGGCCTTGATGCCACCAACCAGATCCTCAACCTTCTCGATATGATCCATGGGATGCTCATTTGAGAGTCCATGAAATTGATGCTGTCCCATGAGAGTGTAGCACTGAGGTTGAATCTGAAAATCGTGCCTCTCAAAAGCAGGAGGTCTGATCGCAGATCTGTTGGCATAGAACTGATCAGGCCTGTTGTAGTCCGCAAGTGTCCTGACTACTTCACGCCCTTCGAGTTGGAATTGCGCTCGATTGTTGTTCTCATTCTGATGCTAAAGTTGTTCCACAATCACATTACCATCAACACCAAGCTTCTGACCTTGCGCATTGCGTCTGTTTCCCTCTTCGTCAAACAATAAACCAGCTTCATCCGAATAAGTACTATCGGATTGACCATCTCGGCTGGTTTTTTCGCTTTCCAGTTCGTACGCTCCAAGTTTGCTAGCTCTTGATTACTGAGATTGACTAGCTTTTGATCTTTGTTGCTTCTGGTTCTGCGATTAGGCATACACCTGGAACACACAAGAGTAAGTGATAGAGTGCGTAAGTAACAAAAATAAAAATAAAAGCTTAGACGAAATTCTACTACTAAAAATTCGTAGGCAATTATTAAGTCCCCGGCAACGGCGCCAAAAACTTGATAGCTCTAAGTTTTACCCTAGAAAAATCCCTGCAAGTGCACAGAACTGCAGTTATAGTATAAAGGGTTATCGTATCCCTATAGCATAATGTTGCATGGCAAATTCTCAGTATCGAATCGAGCTAAGTAGTAAATAATGTAATTAACGAATATAATTAAGAAAATCAGTTGGAAAACTAGTTGAAAGCGAGTTTTTAATCAATGAGACAAACGTTAGGCCTTGGAAAATTCTTTGGTAAATCTGAATTGTAGACTAAAAGATCGTTAGGATATTTATGAAGATTCTTTCTCGAACTCGAAACACAACTATAAAATCAACCAACTTTCGTTGCGAGGATTATCTATGTCTAGACCCTAGAATTCCAAATTTCTTTGCAAATTCAAACAATTCAGACAAGCATTAGGTTCATGTTCGATTGTTTACAAAATCCCTAAGCCAAATTTCTTTGCGAATAGGAATTTTGCTCATCTAAGATAGTTCAGGCAATCAATAATACTTTCGCATCTATTAATCAACCTAAGTTCTGAATTCTAGGTGATCAAGCTAGAATTAGCATTAAATACAATCTAGATGAAGAACTATATGATTATCCTAACAATATATATAATCTAACAATTCATCTTCAACCTTTGAATAACCCTAAACCTAACAAGGAAACTACTCAAACATGGTGATTGAAACAAACATCATGAAAAGAAAAGTATGCATAAAAGAAATAAGCGAAGATACAAAAGAGGAACAAAATCTCTCTCGTAGTCTCTCTCTAAGTCTCAATAGAATAAGAACTGCCTCCTAACAATGGCTTTAAAAACCTAAATAGAGTCTAAAACACGAATGGGGCTAATGTGCAACTCCTGGAAATTTCTGGGTCAAAGATGTAATTTCTGAAAACTTGAGGTGCAGATTCGCAGAGGGTGTCGATCAACACTCTGGAAGGTGTCGGTCGACACCAGTGGAAAAACGTTGCACTCTTCCTGATTCATCCGTCCTCCGTTTCCTCTTTGTTCGGTTTGACTCCAAATACTCCCAAAATGCTCCAAAGTCGCATAACTCATGTAATAACCTGCAAAGACTCATAAAGACTCTAAAAGCCCTTAAAAGACTCGATAAAACAACGTATATCATGGTCGAAAACCGGTAAAAACCATGATATATCATGTATACTTGGACGTTTGGTCTAAAGTACTTGGATGTGTTCCGGAAACCTTGAAACAAATGTCTACGTGCACATTTGTGACACTTCCAACCAATCAATGATTGGGGATGTTACACACCCACCTATAGTGACTCACTTTTACCATAAGTGAAAACTAGAATATCGTCGACCAAACTAATATGAATAAGACTCATAGCTTGGCAAGAAGGATGATAACCAAATACTCATTAGTTTGCTTCTTGGTTGAGAAGTTTAGACAACCATTGTTGATGATAACATAGAGGTATGGAGAAAGGGATGATAACACATTGTTGACCCCAGTCTTAAGGTTAGTCACATGAGTTTGATTTAATTTGTGTTTTTGATTTCCTTATATAAATTGATTTAATTTCGTATATATATCATGATGTGGATTTTTAAAAACAAACACAAAAAATCGAGGAATAGTAAAATGCGATTGTAAATGACAACGTGTCATCCTATATAGAAAATATAGAATATAATGTTATTTAGTTCTATTTACCAATATAACACAAATAACACTATATTCTAAT
Organism: Pseudoturritis turrita; assembly: GCA_900406555.1. Lineage (NCBI taxonomy): Eukaryota > Viridiplantae > Streptophyta > Magnoliopsida > Brassicales > Brassicaceae > Pseudoturritis > Pseudoturritis turrita. The sequence goes on along the minus strand of OVBL01000373.1, from coordinate 53,634 downwards.
CTGTTATTTAAATAAAATAACATGTTATATCGATAAATAACACAAAGTATCTGTTCTTTAAAACAAATTAGCCTATATAGTATACCAATATTTAGAAAATAATCCATATATATTTCTAAAAATTAACAAATAGTCTAAATTTAAACCCTAAATTCAAACCACCCTAATATATAAATGTTAAACCCGAAATCTTAACGCTTAAAACAGCATTTCTTATGATCTTTATATAGAATGATGCATTTTTTACTTAGAATCACATATCCATTTTTTTTGTCAACAACAAAAGCACTAAAACGGTTTAGAAATTCAAACCGGGGAAATAGAGTTTACATACGAAATACCATGCAAATAAACACGAGCGCTCCGTGCTAAATTGTTAGCTTCGTTGTTGCTGCTCCGGGGAATGTGCGATATGGAAAAATGTATGAACTCCTCCTTGCTTCGCTCAAAATCCTCCAAATGAATTGCAAACGCCGGCCAATCCAGTGGTGAGGTCACCATGCTGACTAGTTCGGTAGAGTTTGTGAAAAAAGTGGTCGTGATCTTCTGAAAAGTAAGCATACACTGCATAGCCCAGATAAGAGCTTCTATTTCGGCATGAAGCGGAGAGAGACTGCGTCTAAAGTTCCTTGCAGCCATCAAGAGATCTACATCAACAAAGGAAGAGAAAATCCATCCCGCTCCTGAAAAGACATCAATATCTTTCCAGGACCCATCAACAAAACACCTAGGTCCCGAAGGAACCATCCTCGTGGGCTGTGAACTAGGTGGCGAGAGGCCGTCCCCGTCCGCATCCGAATGGACCAATTGGGCCGAAGCCCAAAAACTCGCCTCGACTTCCGCCACTCGCAGGATTCCGATAGGATCCCAATCCAAATTATTGAAAATTTTTATCCTTCCTATCTTTTCAAATATACCAGAGGATCCATGGAAATTCTGGTCGATTAGCCTGTAATCGCCAGAAAAGGTAGTCCATATTGGTAAAAAGTGAGGACCGTGGAAAATTTCTGGGCGCCGACGGGGGGCATTCAAACATCACATGGTTGATGGTTTCATCCAGACCACATTTACCACATCTAGTATCAACATTGATTTCCTTTGCCCGTAAATTGTGTGTTACCGATATACAACCCGAAAGAACCTGCCATAAAAAAATGTCTTAATTTTGGTGGACACTTCAACTTCCATACGTGAGCCGTAAGTGGCCGCATATCTGGTCCGTGAAAACCCCTGTCCAAAGCTGAGCGAGATGCGTTGCGCTGAATATTATATCCTGACTTAACCGTGTATCGGCCGGATTTAGTATAGTGCTAGCCTATGGTGTCTGGACGATACGTTTGACCAATCGGAATACTCTGAATAATTTGAACATCTTCTGGGACGTTAATTGCATTTATCAAATCTCAATTCCATGTTTTTGACCTCGAGTCAATTAGGTGATTGACCTTAAAAGAAGGGTAATAATTAAAATCCTTACAAGTGGCTGGTGTCTGATGAGAATCGGGGATCCAAGGATCGTTCCATACTGAAATGGACTCTCCTGACCCAATTCTTTTAATCAGTCTTTTTTTACCAGAGATCTAGCCGAAATAATGCTTTTCCACCCGTAGGATGGAGAGTAAGACTTTACTTGTTTCAGTAAGTGTGTATTACGATAATATCTACCTCAACACACTTTCGCAAAAAGGGATTCAGGATGATCTATCAATCGCCACAACTGTTTTGCCAACAAAGCAGTGTTGAAATCATCGATCAGCCGAAAACCAAGACCACCATCTGATTTTTCATGACATAAATCCTGCCATGATTGCCAATGTAACCCTTTTTGAGATCCGTTGGAGCTCCACCAAAATTTTGCCACCGCACTAGTAAGTTTAGCTGTCAAAATTTTAGGGAGTCTAAAGCACGACATCACATAGGCAGGAAGAGCCGCTGCTACCGATTTTATTAGGATTTCCTTGCCCCCTTTTGACAAAAATTTTGATGTCCAACCATTAATCCTATCGTTTTGCATCTCCTAAGCTTTCTGGAATACCTAAATATGTTCCCATGCCCCTTATCGTTGTAATTCCCAAGGTTTGCTTAATCTCCTCCCTGGTTGAGTCAGGTATCCGATGCCCAAACTGTACCGATGATTTAGCAAAATTAATCTGTTGTCCTGATGCCAAACCATATTTTCGCAAAATCTCTAGGATTGTTTGACACTCCATAAAATTTGCTTTACAGAAAAATAAACTATCATCCGCAAAAAGTAGATGCGATACCATTGGATTTGCCTTCACCACCTTGAGTCCAGTTAGGTGTTTATCTCTTTCTTTTTCCGTATATTTGCAATCAACGCTTTCGTACAGGGGATGAAGAGAATCACATATCCATTTTTCGAGTAATTTATGTACATTTTAAAAATTACAATCATGATATGTGAAATAATATATGTTTTTTTAGTAGGACCGTGAGATTAAAACAATTTATATGAAGAGACTGAAACCAAAATAATGAATGGGACACAAATTTTCAGCTTGCACATGAAAGATAGAAGGAGAGGAAGAGAAGATGAAGTTGTGTGTAATTGGAGATATTTTATTATAATTGGGTAAATCATATGTAAGGATCATGAACATGTGAATTACATTGTCGCTGGCTTAATTTTAGTTTTTTTTTTAACGGTCATGTAACATAATTTCTCCTTTTTTTCGTATTCATGCCCTTCTTTATATAACCGGGAGATTTTGTATGAAACTCAGACTAATCCATAATAACTTGTGAATTAAAACGTATACAATGATCAACCATACTGTATTGATTTATTAAATTATAATATCTTCCCACCTGACATTTTTTTGTTTTTGTTAAAATTCCCACTTGATATAATATTCCCAGTTTGCTAATTTCTCCCCACTTGACGTTCCATCTCGAATTTACAGTAGCCAGTTAACCTTAGCCACAACACATAAATGCCTTATAAATATTTATCTCTATATCCAAGTAAGTAAAAAAGAAAATTCTATAAAGGGCATGAGATTTTTTCAGCAGTATAACTAAAAAAAGAAAAGAGTATACAAATGGCAAACATTTGGCTTCTATCACTTCTTTTCCTAATCATTGTTCTGCTTCTCTCTGCTTTCAAACGTTCAAAGAGGCGGCAACACCGGAAACCACCTTCTCCTTTTGCCTTTCCGATAATCGGGAACTTACACCAGATGGGAGAGTTACAACATCAATCTCTATGTAATCTATCAAAGAAGTATGGTCCTGTGATGCTTTTGAAGCTTGGAAAAGTCCCAACGGTCATACTTTCTTCCTCTGAAACAGCAAGACAAGCTCTAAGAGACCATGACCTCCATTGTTGTAGCCGTCCTCACTTAGCAGGTACGGTTAATAATAATAATCTCACAACAGATACTAAAGTTTTGAATGTTTACTTCATGGATCTTGTCCCACTCCTCAGGGCCAAGAGAGCTCTCTTACAACTATCGGGACATTGCTTTCGCTCCTTTTGATGATTACTGGAAAGAAGTAAGGAGGCTTGCTGTTCAGGAGCTATTCAGTACTAAACAAGTTCATTCGATTCAACCCATCAAGGAAGAGGAGGTCAAGAAACTGATCGATTCAATGGCTGAATCAGCCTCTCAGAAAACTCCGGTTAACTTGAACGAAAAGTTTCTTGCTTTAACGGTTAGTGTGCTATGCAGGGCAGCATTTGGGGTGAGTTTCGAGGGCACTGTGCTTAGCAATGGCAAATTGAATAAGCTAGTCCGTGAGGCATATGAGATGTTGGGAAGCTTCTCTGCCTCAGATTTTATTCCGTATGTCGGATGGATTGTTGACCGGTTCACAGGTTTACAAGGGCGGAGAGAGAGAAGCGTGAGGGAACTCAATGCATTTTATGAACAAATGTTTGATTTGCATAAAGAAGAAAAAGAAAAAGGGAGTGAAGATTTTGTGGATCTGCTCTTGAGGTTGGAAAAAGAAGAAACTGTTGTTGGAAATGACAATCTCACAAGAAATCATATCAAAGCAATCTTGATGGTAAAAACTATACTAAAACTTCTATAAATTAATACCGAGGATCATTTTTAATGTTTTATTATTAATTTACCGACAAAATAATATTTATTAATTTAATCACATTTTGTCTAAAATTCGTTTTTTTTTCATCTACAAATTTTTTAAAATCATACAACAATATAAATTTTTTATATAATAATGATTTATAAATGAACTACAACAAGGCTTTAGTTTTAAGAAATAACTAACAGTAGCCTCATATTCAGTAAACTATTTTAGTGTTTACATAAATTTATATAATTATTAATTTATAATATTTAAAGAGATTATATGTTAACATTTATTTTTTTTAATTTTATATTTTTGTAAATACTATTAACTTAGCAGCTTTTGGCTAATTTTTGAACCGGCTCAAGTTGGAAACAAAAAAAAGATGTATCTTATAATGTTTGCTAATAATTTTAATTCAAAGATATTTTACTTGCATTCGCAATCCACTTGCAATTAATATATTAGATTCTTACATGTTTCTTTATATGTTTTTTGTAGAACATCCTTTTAGCAGGTATCGACACTTCTGCAATTACAATGACATGGGCAATGGCAGAACTTGCTAGAAACCCTAGAGCGATGAAGAAAGTTCAATCTGAAATCAGAAACCAAATGGAGAAAAAATCAATGATCACCTTGGATGACATAGATCAGCTCCATTACCTGAAAATGGTGATCAAAGAAACGTGGAGACTACATCCTCCAGGTCCTCTTCTACTTCCAAGAGAAGTAATGTCTGAATTTGAGATCAATGGCTACCAAAAATTCAACCCAAGACATTGCTCTATGTGAATGTTTGGGCTATTGGTCGTGATCCCGATACCTGGAAAGATCCAGAGATGTTTTTCCCAGAGAGGTTTATTAATAGTAACATTGATACAAAAGGACAGAACTTTGAGTTGTTACCGTTTGGGGGTGGTCGGAGAATCTGTCCTGCAATTTACATGGGAACAACAATGGTGGAGTTTTGTCTTGCAAATATTTTGTATCATTTTAATTGGAAGTTACCACAAGGCATGGTGGTTAAAGATATCGATATGGAAGAAGCTCCTGGACTCACTGTAAGCAAGAAAAATGAGCTTTTACTTGTTCCTGTGAAGTACTTCGATCATTGATCACTTAAAGTAAGTTCCTCAGGGATTGTTCCTTTGTGTCATTTTGTGTCTTCTTACCAGTCAAAAAAAATTTCCACGAAATGTTTAAGAGAGTTTCCAATTGTAATAATTTGTTTATGTTTTGCAATTTTGCCTTTAATTAATTATATGTTTTATAATGATATCTTGTACTGTGTTGTGTTAGCACCTTTTGACGGAAGATTTGTTTTTGCTGAGTCTATAAATACCAGTCAAAAACTTTTAAAATCGAAAAAAGTTTTGAGTCGTAAAACTTGCTTACTTGCATTATATATTGGGTTAATTACTAAAACAACTTTGGAAAGTCCCATAATTACTAAAACAACTTTGGGAAAAAATTAGTTTGCTCAAAAGTTGGTAAAAGACCTTTAAACCTCTTTTTTCTTTTTAATAACGAAAATGCCATTGGCATTTCAAAAAAAATCTAAGCAATGAGAACAACGATAGGTGAAGACCATATGATAAAACCCTATCTATGTCTGATTCAATGATTCATAAATTCTCTTGAAACCCTAAACCTAACTATGAAACTACTCAGACATGGATGCAGAGAAATAAGAAGGAGATGAAGAAAAACTCATAATCAAATAAATAGAAATCCAAAGGGGTTCTGAAATCTTCTCAAGAGATGTAGAGTCAGAGCTTACAGAGAAAAATCTAAAAAGTGTGAAGAATAAAATAAAACATAGCCTCCAAGAGGCTAAAAATAAGGTATATATAAGTCTAAAATCGAATTGGTTCAAGATGGGATGATTGCAGGACGAAACAGGAAAGTCCAGAATTTCCTTTTTTTCGTCTGGGTGCTGGCCCGGCCGGGCTGAGATCCCTGCCGCATCGTCAACATTTTTCGTCTCTGGCCTGCTCGAGCTGGTTGCTGGCCTGCTCGGGCTGACCCTTTATTTTCTGCACATGCTTCTTTTGCTCGGCATACTGATATGTTTTCACTAAAATTTGCATAACTTTCGATCGCACCATTGGAATGACCTCAAATTGCTTCCAAATGAAAGGTAACTCAATGCTCTAACTTGTGCCAAGATTTGAGCTCGATCCATTGGTGGAAAGTTCTTCAAATAATGCCAAACTTCTGACCCTTTAACACGATCATGCATCTTCTTATTTCCATTTGCAACCAAAACATCTTGTTTTCCTCCAAAACATATTAGAACCTGAAAAGACTCTTAAAACACAGAAAAAACTCAATAAAACAAAGAATATCATGGTTGAAAACTGGTAAAAACCATGATATATTAACTTACTCAATGTTCTGTGTAAGTGAAGCTTATGCATGTTGCGAGAGATGAAGACAAGAAGAGGATCCATGGTAGAACACGTCCAAGGTGGAGATTTTTAGAGTTGGGCTTTGGTCTAGGTTTTGTACTAGGTGAGCTAAGTTTCAACTTATCAATTGATTTTGTAAAGTGGACCTATTATTTATATAAGCTCAGATTAAGAGTTACTTAAAAAAGAAAATATAGGGACGTAGGAGAGAGTAAGTGATCTGAGATACAATTAGAGTCAGAGCTTCTTTACTTCTTTTTATCGACACGCCGTGATTTAGAAGAACTAGTTATATTTGTTTTTTCTTTATCTTTAAGAGTTCAAAACCGTAAGCAATTATGAGTTTATCTGTGAATGTTCAAGCAATCAAATGGAACTGCAACACTAACAAGAACTAAGAATTAACTATTTTCATTTGTTAAACGGTTTTCTAGTTAATTTAAAACATGGATACTATTAAGATTATACGTTTCCAATTCAAAATCAATTAACAATAAGTGGATTCACTTATATCTGTTATATATTGTTCAAGGTCTTTTCCCACTTATGATGTGGGATATTCTTCACACATCGAGATAATTACCCATCTAGCCATTAATTTCGACAGAATCCCAGGTATATGATTAATTTTTCAGGTCATATCGATCAAAACTAGCATTAATCTCAATCTAAGTGAAAGGTCTAACAAGGACCAACCTAAATATTCATCATCTTACCATTAAGCATCCTAATCTAACCTAACCTAACTCATGATCCAACAAAAGAGAAAATATGGATCATGGCAAAGGTAATTGACTAGAGGTGATTGGCAAATTAACTAATGATGCTAGAACATTCTATCATGCTGATGCACATAGTTTTACCCTAAAAATATCACTGCATGCAAGTGCACATCAAACGAAGTAATATTTCACGGATCGAATCTACAGAGACCAAGTGTCACACTACAAATCTTTGAGAAAAGTATGAAGCTAAGACAATATATGATGTTTTTGAATGCAAGAAAATAAAATACTAATAAGGAAATCAATGTGAATTATGAATTATGAATTAAAAGCGCCAAGTTTGAGGGAAATTCTCAGGAAACATAAATTGCATAATGGGAAATCAGTGGAACAATTAAATACCATTTTTGAACTCAAATCACTAATTTATAATTAATATACTGCCGTAGCATTAATTACTATGTCGAACAAACTAAGATCTTAAACTGTCGCTTGAATCAAGAAGTTAAACATGCATTTTTGACCGAGTTTGATATGTCTACAAAACGCCTTAACATCAGCTTTCGTTGGTTAAATTTTTTTTGCTCATCTATGTTCTTTTAGGAATTCTAACAACACTTTTGATGAGTAGATTAATCTTAAGGTCATGAGTCAAGCTTCAGCAATGAGATCAACAATAGATGAATAAACCAATCTATAATTCCCTGTCGAATTAATCCTAAACTACCAATTTATAAAATCTCTTGAAAACCCTAAAACCTAATTATAAAACTACTCACACATACTTGCAGATAACAAACCAGTAAATATGAAAGAAAACATTATGAAATTGCAATAATATTAAAGGGGTTTAGAAATTTTCTCAATAGATGTAGAGTCAAAGATTCATTTCCACAAAGCTAACAGAAAATAAGGCGTAAGTAAAGCGTCTCCTCAAAAAGTTGCTTAAATTAGTATATATAGGTCTAGGGTCGATCATTAGGTCATCTTGGAGAAAAATGGGTCAAAAAAAGAAATATGCTGAAAATTACCGAAATCTGTTGAAATTTCTGCAAAGGCTGTATCCGTCGGTACGGACTCTATACTAGTCGGTATGGTGCTCTGGGCCAAAACTGCTTGCCAGACAGACATATCTTCACGAAAACTGGTATAAATTTTCTACCATTGATCGGAATGATTTCAAACCATCGCCCAATGAAAGCTAACCCAAGTGGCTATATTGTGTCTAAATTTCAGCTCAATCTAATAATGAAAAAGTTTCCAACGGTTGCTTGACATTTGATGCTTCATAACTGTCCAATATCTCGGTTTTCTTATCTTTTGTCCAATTTACCTGTATATAAAAGACTCTATACATTAGAAACACACTAAAAATACCACTTAAGGAATATAACCGCATAAAACTATTAGATATGATAATAAAAACCATGTTAAAAACTGTACAAACCAGGATACATCACAAGTTCAATTCCAAGAAATGGATCACAAATCTAGACTAGTTCATTTTCATGAGACTAGCCCATTTACTAAACACTCAATTATGTCAATTTTTTGTCTAATTGCAATTGAAGAGATTGGTAATCATTATGGAAAAGTCCAATAAGTCAACAATCCACCTTAATCATCAAGTGTCAATTGGCTAAGATGTGGAAAACAAGTTTAAAAGTGGTCTATACATTTTTTTCAAACACCTTCCGAGCAATAAAATGTCCATGATATAGAAATTGATTAGCAATGTCAATAAGCACCTTTTAAACATGGAAAATGATATGAATCTAACCCTAAGCATCATCAATCAATAATAAATCAACCTAATCTATCTAACCCATAATCCACAAGAAGACTAGTTTCTAAACATTAAGAAAAATAAAACAAAGTGCATAAACATAACGGTAAAAGATAGAGATGAAGAAATCATTCACTAATTGGCATGAGAATATGAAGATCTTGATACAAAAATATGAGAACATGTTTGGATCTCAAAACCAAATTAGAGAAAAGAAAACTTAGGTTAAAATGTGAGAAAAGTTGTTTACATAGGTAAAAGGTTCGGACCGGGTCGGATCACCCTAAAAAAGGAAGAAAAAATGGTGGCCAGGCTGGGAGAGGCAGTGCATATCCGACGAGTTTGTGCGTGGTTGTACCGGACTGGGAGAGATAATGCATGCCCGACGGCCGCCTACTTGGCTCATTTTTGCTTTCTTCTTCATTCCATCTTGGCTCCTCTTGCTTTTTGGCCTCCAAATTACCTAAAAAATACTCAAGCGCTATGCAAATGCATGAAATGCACTCTAAGAGTCTAAAATGTATGACAAGAAGAATACAAGATACAAGTGCATGAAAATGACTAATATATGATCAAAAGAGAGATCAAAACTAAGAAAAGCAAGTGTTAAACCATGCAAAATACACAAATATCAGACATGTCAATGAACTTTCTGAGCTGGATCAACACAGATCAGGAAACGGAGGATTTGACAAGGCGCATAAGCTGACATCTCAAGGGAATTGTTGAGCAAGATCAACTCGTTGAGATTTGAATATCTACTGTAACAAGATTTGTGAAGGATAAAATTGTAAATAAGTTTATGCTTTTTGCAAATCTTTGAATATGTGTTAAAGATTCTAGGTTTAGGGTCTTAGGGATTAATATGAATACATTTGAGGTTTGAACTTATGTCGTCAACACTAAGAGTTCAATTTGTGAGATATTGTTAACCTTGATACTTTACAAAAGCAGAAGTTTGGAGGTGAGTGTTCTCTTTTGATTCACGAGTTGTGTGAGATCATTAGGAGGTAGCTAGGCTAATTGTAAAAATTATTGTTAAAGCTGTGTAAATCCAAATAGGTGTAATTATTGTAAAATTAACTTATAAAAATTCTAGTAAAAACATTGACTTGATGCTTTCCATATCATATATTTTGAAATTGTCGAATTCCTCGCACTTACATTTTATGCGAGAAGTAAAAGAATGGAGAAAAAAAGAAGTAGTTGGCTGGTCATGGAGCTCTGAAACTCGTTGCAGACTGGTTTTGGAACCAAGTCTGAATCATAGTCGATGCATATAGATTGATAGAAAGATGAAGCCTGATTCCAAATTTGACGATCAGTTACTCTGAAGATTTGAGAGGGATTGCGCCTTTGATTGCGTGTGGAGTTTCAAAGGGATTGCGCCTAGGAAGTGATCATTGATTTCATATTAGGAATGTTTAGTCAAGTCGACATTATTTGATGTATTATGTAATGTCGTCTTGTGTTATAATTCAGCACGATGAACGTGAACCATATATATGTATTATGTAATCTCGTCTTGTGTTATAATTCAGCACGTGTACATATTACGATAAACTTATTTGTATTATTTGTGATATTTTCTGTATTCTCATCTCCTAGTCATGTAATCTCGCTCTCACATATACTTAAGTTTTGTTATTCAATGGTCAACCATCTTTTATTTACTTGTTAAATTTGAATTTCTCCCCACTTGACATTCTATCTCCAATTTACATTAGCCAGTTAACCTTAGCCACAACACATAAATACCTTATAATATTATCTATAAAGGGCCGGGCTGGGAGAGGCAATGCATACCCGACGAGTTTGTGCGTGGTTGTGCCGGACTGGGATAGATAATGCATGCCCGACGGCCGCCTACTTGGTTCATTTTTGCTTTCTTCTTCATTCCATCTTGGCTCCTCTTGCTTTTTGACCTCCAAATTACCTAAAACATACTCAAGCGCTATGCAAATGCATGAAATGCACTCTAAGACTCTAAAATGTATGACAAGAAGAATACAAATACAAGTGCATGAAAATGACTAATATATGATCAAAAGAGAGATCAAAACTAAGAAAAGCAAGTGTTAAACCATGCAAAATACACAAATATCAGACATGTCAATGAGCTTTCTGAGCTGGATCAACACGGATCAGGAAACGGAGGACTTGACAAGGCGCATAAGCTGACGTCTCAAGGGAATTGCTGAGCAAGATCAACTCGTTGAGATTTGAATATCTACTGTAACAAGATTTGTGAAGGATAAAATTGTAAATAAGTTTATGCTTTTTGCAAATCTTTGAATGTGTTGAAGATTCTAGGTTTAGGGTCTTAGGGATTAATATGAATACATTTGAGGGTTGAACTTATGTCGTCAACACTAAGAGTTCTATTTGTGAGACATTGTTAACCTTGACACTTTACAAAAGCAGTAGTTTGGAGGTGAGTGTTCTCTTTTGATTCACGAGTTGTGTGAGATCATTAGGAGGTAGCTAGGCTAATTGTAAAAATTATTGTTAAAGCTGTGTAAATCCAAATAGGTGTAATTATTGAAAAAATTAACTTATAAAAATTCTAGTAAAAACATTGACTTGATGCTTTCCATATCATATATTTTGAAATTGTCGAATTCCTCGCACTTACATTTTATGCGAGAAGTAAAAGAATGGAGAAAAAAAGAAGTAGTTGGCTGGTCATGGAGCTCTGAAACTCGTTGCAGACTGGTTTTGGAACCAAGTCTGAATCATAGTCGATGCATATAGAATGATAGAAAGATGAAGCCTGATTCCAAATTTTTGACGATCAGTTACTCTGAAGATTTGAGAGGGATTGCGCCTTTGATTGCGTGTGGAGTTTCAAAGGGATTGCGCCTAGGAAGTGAACATTGTTTTCATATTAGGAATGTTTAGTCAAGTCGACATTATTTGATGTATTATGTAATGTCGTCTTGTGTTATAATTCAGCACATATACAGTATTACGATAAACGTGAACCATATATATGTATTATGTAATCTCGTCTTGTGTTATAATTCAGCACGTGCATATTACGATAAACTTATCTGTTTATTTGTGATATTTTCTGTATTCTTATCTCCTAGTCATGTAATCTCGCTCTCACATATACTTAAGTTTTGTTATCCCCACTTGACATTCTATCTCCAATTTACATTAGCCGGTTAACCTTAGCCACAACACATAAATGCCTTATAATATCTTATTATATAAAGGAGAATGCACTCAAAATTATAACTCATTAGATCGTGGCATATGTCATTTTAATTGAGATGTTGACACATGTTAATATACTAACTTATAAAGTTAATTTTCATTTAAATAATATTTCATTTTTATCTAAAAGTTAAAAGAAAAATACATCATCGCAGAAAAAAAAAATGTCCTAACGTAAAAAAAAAAAGTCAATGTCCTTCTGTAAAAAAAATTGTCAATAAAAAAAGGGAAAATTTTTAAACAAAATGTCACTAAAAAGCTAAAAAGAAAATTTGTAAAGAATGTCATTAAAAAAAGGTAAAAGAGAAAATTTGTAAAAAATATCATTAAAAAAGAGGAAAAAATTGTTTCATGTCAATAAGTTTAAAAACAAAAAAAGAAAAAATGTCATAACTAATCGAGAAAGAAAAGAAAAAAAAAATACATCATTGGAAAAAATTGTAAAAAAAGAATGTCATTAAATAAAGGTAAATGGGAAAATTTGTAAAAAATGTTATTAAAAAAAAGTAAAAGAGAAAATTTGTAAAAAAAAATATCATTAAAAAGGAAAATTTGTTTCATGTCAATACGTTTAAAAAAAATGGAAAAATGTCATAACTAATCGAGAAAGAAAAAAATATATATATATCATTCAAGCAAATCATGAATTCGAGAGTTCCACAAATCGATCAAAGCTATTTAACTTTAAATTTTGTACAACGTGAGTGTGACACGTACGAAAAATCGTAACTCACCAGATCGTAACATGTGTTAATTTTAATTGAGATTGTGACACGTGTCAATATATTAATATAAAAATATAATATATACATCATCGCCAAAAAAAAATGTCCTAACATAACAAAAAAAAGTCAATGTCCTTCTGTAAAAAAATTGTCATTAAAAAAAGGAAAAATTTGTAAACAAAATGTCACTAAAAAGGTAAAAGAAAAATTTGTAAAAAATGTCATTAAAAAAAGGTAAAAGAGAAAATTTGTAAAAAATATCATTAAAAAAGAAGAAAAATTTGTTTCATGTCAATACGTTTAAAAACAAAAAAAAAGAAAAATGCCATAACTAATCGAGAAAGAAAGGAACAAAAATACATCATTGGAAAAATTTGTAAAAAAAATGTCATTAAATAAAGGTAAATGGGAAATTTTGTAAAAAATGTTATTAAAAAAAGGTAACAAGGAAAATTTTTAAAAAAAAATATCATTAAAAAAAGAAAATTTGTCTCATGTCAATACGTTTAAGCAAAATTTGTCTCATGGAAAAATGTCATAACTAATCGAGAAAGAAAAAAAAATACATCATTCAAGCAAATCATGAATTCGAGAGTTCCACAAATCGATCAAAACTATTTTACTTTAAATTTTGTCCAACGTGAGTGTGACACGTAGGAAAAAATTGTGACATGTGTTAATTTTAATTGACATTGTGACACGTGTCAATATATTCATATAAAAATATAAATTTTCTTTCTCTACATTATTTATTTCTTAAATCAAAGTGTAGTGTAACTAAAAGGAAATAATAGTCTAAAAAAAAATAAGACATGTTATTAAAAAAAAATTAAAAGGAAATAGTAAATCAAAAAGACTAAAAAACGGAAAATAAAACAAATTATTTATAATTGTAGTGTAACTAAAATGAAATAATAGTCAAAAAAAGAAAATAAGACATACTATTAAAAAATTAAAAGGGAATACTAAATAAAAAAACTAAAAAAGAAAAATAAGACAAATTATTTCCAATTTCTAAAAGTATTAGTGCGGCATATAAAAAATTGATATTCATGAGATTACGACATGTTTTGTTAATCCTTTTAAATTTATTTACTAATATATTTTGTTAAATTTCTTACTATTTGTTTAACACTAATGACATATATAGACATAACTTTGATAGAATGCATTATGCATATATTATTTTGATATGAAAATTTTGGGTATTATTGATTGACAAGGAATGCATGGAGTAAAAATATGGTTTTAATATTATGGATGAAATACATGAGTTGTATTACGAGATGAAATACGTGGAGTTGAAATTTAGTTTGAAACAAAGTTACTAATCAACATCTAAAATAAGTGTGCGAGTACCAATCAAAATCTAAATATTTACATCAACAAGATTTAACATATATTTCTAACATTTTCATAAATTTTATCTTTATGAAATTTAATCGATTACCGACACGTTTTACTTTATTTTTTATCATTTATAAATAAGTTATAATTAAAACTCCGCGTATTACGCGGGTCCTAATCTAGTTTATCTATAAAGGGCATGAGATTTCTTCAGCATCTTAACTAAAAAAAGAAAGAGTATACAAATGGCAAACATTTGGCTTCTACCACTTTTTCCCCTAGTCATTTTTCTGCTTCTCGCTGCTTTCAAACGCTCAAAGACGCGGCAACACCGGAAACCACCTTCTCCTTTTGCCTTTCCGATCATCGGGAACTTACACCAGATCGGAGAGTTACAACATCAATCTCTATGTAATCTCTCAAAGAAGTATGGTCCTGTGATGCTTTTGAAGCTTGGAAAAGTCCCAACGGTCATACTTTCTTCCTCTGAAACAGCAAGACAAGCTCTAAGAGACCATGACCTCCATTGTTGTAGCCGTCCTCACTTAGCAGGTACGGTTAATAAATATCTCACAACACATACTACAGTTTTGAATGTTTACTTCATGGATCCTGTCTCACTCCTCAGGGGCGAGAGAGCTATCTTACAACTATCTGGACATTGCTTTCTCTCCTTTTAATGATTACTACAAAGAAATAAGGAGGCTTGCTGTTCAGGAACTATTCAGTACTAAACAAGTTCATTCGATTCAACCCATCAAGGAAGAGGAGGTCAAGAAACTGATCGATTCAATGGCCGAATCAGCCTCTCAGAAAACTCCGGTTAACTTGAACGAAAAGTTTCTTGCTTTAACCGTTAGTGTGCTATGCAGGGCAGCATTTGGTGTGAGTTTTGAGGGCACTGTGCTAAGCAATGGCAAATTAAATAAGCTTGTCCGTGAGGCATATGAGATGTTGGGAAGCTTCTCTGCCTCGGATTATATTCCATATGTCGGTTGGATTGTCGACCGGTTCACGGGTTTACAAGGGCGAAGAGAGAAAAGCGTGCGAGATCTCGATGCGTTTTATGAACAAATGTTCGATTTGCATAAAGAAGAAAAAGAAAAAGGGAGTGAAGATTTTGTGGATTTGCTCTTGAGGTTGGAGAAAGAAGAAACTGTTGTTGGAAATGTCAAATTCACAAGAAATCATATCAAAGCAATCTTGATGGTAAGAACTATAAAACAATAGAAATTTTTGATAATGATAAAAAAAAAGTGAACTACCAGAAGGCCTTTAATTTTAAGAAATAAATAACAGTAGCCTAATATTCAGTAAACTATATTATTAATTTATAATATTTTAAGAGACTATATCTTTAATTAATATTATTTTTTGTAGCTTTTTGCTAATTATTGAACCAGGTCATGTTGGAAACAATAAAGGAAAATTTCAAAAATACAATTTTTCTGACACAATATTTTAAAATATCATTAGATTATGTTGTTCATTTAAAAAAATACCAATTTTATACGTGTTTATAAGATCATTATAAGCATACAAATTTTTATAAACGCTAATAAATCGTTATAATTTTTCATAAAGTTTTATACCATGTTTATAAGGTTTTATCAGGTAGTTAAGAAAATGAAAAAGTTTATCAACGTTTATAAATCAATTTATAAACTGGAAATTTTTTATAAATATTCATAAACAAGTTTGTAAAAGTGGTATTTTTGAAAATAGACAACAAACAATGGTATTTTTGAAAAGTTGTATAATTAAAGTGGTATTTCTTAAAATTTCCAAAAGAAATGTGTCTTATAATGTTTTTTTTTACATAAAATTTTACTCATATCTTATACTGTATTTATAATGTTTGTTAATAATTTTAATTCAAAGATGTTTTACACCATCCACTCGCAATTGATATATGAGATTCTTACATGTTTCTTTATATGTTCTTGCAAATAGAACATTCTTTTAGCAGGTATCGACACTTCTTCGATTACAATGACATGGGCAATGGCAGAGCTTGCTAGAAACCCTAGAGTGATGAAGAAAGTTCAATCAGAAATCAGAAACCAAATGGGGGAAAAATCAATGATCAGCTTGGAAGACATAGATCAACTCCATTACTTGAAAATGATGATCAAAGAAACATGGAGGTTACATCCTCCAGCACCTCTTCTTGTTCCGAGAGAAGTAATGTCCGAATTTGAGATCAATGGTTACAAGATACAACCCAACACACAGCTTTATGTGAATGTATGGGCTATCGGTCGTGATCCCGATTCTTGGAAAGACCCAGAGATGTTTTTCCCTGAGAGATTTATGTATAGTGACATTGATGCAAAAGGACAGCACTTTGAGTTGTTACCGTTTGGGGGTGGTCGGAGAATATGTCCTGCAGTTTATATGGGAACAACAATGGTGGAGTTTGGTCTTGCCAATATGTTGTATCATTTTAATTGGATGTTACCAGAAGGCATGGTGGTTGAAGATATCGACATGGAAGAATCTCCTGGACTCACTGTAAGCAAGAAAAATGAGCTTCTACTTGTTCCTGTGAAGTACTTCGATCATTGATGACTTAAAGTAAGTTCTTCATCGGTTGTTCCTATGAGTGTCGTCTTATTGGTCAACGAATTGTTCCACGAAATATTTTAGAGAATTACCGATTGTAATAATTTGTTTATGTTTTCCCATTGCGCCTTTAATTCTATGTTTTACAATGATATCTTGTTTTCTGTTGTGTGAACTGTTATGATTCTAAGGGATCTAAAACAATATATAAAGTTTATGAGCAAATCCACCTATTGCTAATAGATTTTAAGCTGAGAGTTCATAAATTTAATATTAATACCTTATTGAAGGAATATTTATTTTGCTGAGTTTATAAACAACAGGTTTTGAAAATTTTAAAATCGAAAAAGTTTAAGTTGTAAAGCTTGCTTTATGTATTTGAAGAGTTCTCATGTTTTGCTCAAGATTTCTTACGTTTTCTTTTATCAGTGAGTTTCACATAATTCAAAGTATATTTTCGTTTTCGTGTAACAATCTTATATCAATAGATATTAGTGGTGATGGTATACCATTTTTACGTAAAGCATGATTCCGCTATTTTTTACCATTTAGAATATTTATAAAGTTTTCACGTTTTTAAAAAGTGATTCCACTATCTATTTTGCGCGTTTTTAAAATATAATTAAAAATGAAACGTTATTAATATTAGGAAACAAACTTTTAACATTCTATAGTTATTCTGCAAAAACTCTATTCAACTCAAGTGTTTCACTATTTTGTTATTCCATTATTCAACTGACATAAAAGTTAAGACTATCGTAGTTATGTCATATACTCTAGTTATACTTATGCAATCCGTGTAACTGCTAGATTAAATTTCGTACACTGTTTTATAAGTATTTAGGAAAAAACCAATGGATCAATAGGGAAAATAGTCGATTTATTCCCCAGCTAATTGCAATTGATATTTTTATTCTCCAACTATGGTGGTTACAATTTTATTCCCGAATTTGTCGTTGACTGTACAAATTAATGATTAAAAATAGTCAACGTTAAATAGAAAACGGAAGACGTTAGGTATAATTTAAATCTAATTTTTAGGTTTCATTTTAATCACCTTCAGCTGTTCTTTCCCCAAGAGAAATTTGAATTCCTTGCCCAGAAAATTTAATATCATGAATCATATAAGAGAGAAATTTCTCGTTTCGCTTTTTTCCCTTTTGTCCTCTTCAATTTTACCGGACTCCGTGAATTCCTGATTAGATCTAGTTTTAGAATAGGTTTTTCCACAGATTTGAAGATTGTAGCAAAACTGAAGTTGGAGCTTGAATCGTAGGAGTACCATCCTCTTGGAAGGAAGGAGGAGCCATGTGCTTGAGATTGCGAATGGAAGATTGAAATTTGTCAGTCCAAAGGACCGGAGGAGACACAATGAGACCTTGGGCTGCAAAGGAGAAATCAGATCTGAGGGGACAGCGAGATATTGAGATCCAGATAGAAGCAGCGCCGTCGAGTTAAGAGTGGATGTTGCTGCCGGACGAAGATCGTATACCAAGTCGGAGGAGAGGCGAGAGATAGGAGGAGGCTCGAGATGCGGGAAAATCGCTAGAAGATCCGGTGGGATTTCAGGCAACGGCGGAGGTCTGGGTAATGGAGGGAGAAGCATAGGCGTAGCCATGAAAGAAAGGAAGAGGAGAGAGAAAGAGGAATCTTCTCACCGGTGATAGTGAGGTATCACCGACGGAAACGGAAGGTGAAAGAAAAACTTATCGCCAATTTTTTTAAAAGAAATTAAACCTAGACAAAAAGTTTCGGATCTTCAGATGTTTGCTCTCAAGTCTCTCTGGATACCATTACCTGAGAGGCATCCACCTTCTCCATGCTTATCTAACGGCTCCTTGAATCATGGGTACTCTTTAGCCTCTTGATCCTCTGTTCTTACACTGTTATTTGTATTGTCATTAGAAGGGCTTAACGTCTTCCGTTTCCTGCTTAACGTTGACTATTGTTAATCATTAATTTGTACAGTCAGCCACAAATTCAGGAATAAAATTGTAACCATCATAATTGGGGAATAAAAGTGTCAATTGCAATTATTTGGGGAATAAATCGACCATTTTTCCTGGATCAATAACACATAAGTTATCCATACATCGTTCTTGTATTTAGTATTAGAGTTATACTAGAATTGGATCATATTTTGTTTCCCTTCTCATTTCCAGTTTTATTTTAACATTCTAAAAAAATTCATGAGTGAATAGTCGGACACCTAAGGAATTGTCGTATCTCCAAAATTAGCTCGAGGAGAAAATATTAGTTGGGAATCAGTATGCACTCCTAAAAAATGCGGCGGCTTAGGCCTTGGGAGATTGTCTTGAAACCGATGTTCAAAAACTCGTTAGGCGTTAATCGACCGATTGGGTAGAGCCTAGCGCCAAATCAATAAATCGGAGATTATACGGGGATTAATCGGGAACTAGTTTTAGGGTTCTTTTATTTGCCAATATATTCATAGAACATTTATGCATTAATTAGCTATACATTGCCGTGGTCCAGTGGTTAGAGATGTTATTTTGACCTACGCATCACGAGTTCGAGACCCATCTCACTCAATTGGTTTCATTTGTTTTATTTTTCTTTAATAAAGGGTAGAACTGTAATTTCGACTTCATCTTCTTCAGAGAGAAGTCGACTCCTGCAACCCTATTTTATTGTGGCCATCAAAATATTTCACAAATTCATCATTTTTTGCTTCTTTTTGTGTGTTTACACTTAAAACTTGTAGATCTATCATATACTAACCTATTTCAAGATTAAAAAGGAAAAAAAATTGAGTTTTTCTTAACAGTTCCGAGTTTTTGGCCGACTATGGCCTAATCGGGTGGAGCTCCGCCGCCGACCGCTTAACCGCCGCGAAATCGGCCGCCTTGGCCGCGTTTTAGAACATGGGTTGAAACTGATCTGGCTCATATTTGCAGCATCGGGTTCTCTGTCGGTCTTGCGGATGAGACTTAATCTCATAAGATCTGCTAAATTTTTGGAACTTGATCCTCAACTTCGTGGAAGTTGGATTTGGAAAAACATATGCAAACTGAGATCTATGGCTAGTTTTTGGTTTGATAATTAGAGTGCATTGAGACATTTGATTGATATTACAGGAGAAAGTGGTCTGAGAAGCTCGGGACTCCCAACTATTGGGGTTATGGCAGACAGATTAAGAGGAAATGAATGGTGGATTAGCGCTAGGAGAAGCTGTAATCCGATAATAAGGTTACTACTCCAGTGTCTTCCACCTCAGAATGCAATCCAGCCGTCGGAATGTGATGACCAACACCTCTAGAAGTTACGAGCAAATGTTCCGGTTAACAAGTTCTCCACATCGGCAAAATGGAACTATATACATACACAGGGCCAGACGGTGGATTGGTACTCATCAATTTGGTTTAAGGGCCAGATTCCAAAGCATGTCTTCATCAACTGGGTCACAACTAGAAATGGGAATCGAATGTTCCTTCGATGTGCCTCTATGCAACACTCGTGAAGAAGAAGCCATTAAGTGTGTTTATTGTCTTAGATCATCTCAAGAGGCATGGTTCTCTCTGACTAAGAAATACAATAGAGTCTCCGCCACTAGAAAACTGGATTCGCAGAGAAGAATACAAACTATAACTAAGTAGAACAAGTGTATGGCTGTTTACCTGTCTGAAATAAAAAAAATTTGCAATCAGTTGGACTCCATAAGCGTTCTCATATTTCAAAACATGAGAAAATCTATGGAGTTTTAAATTTTGTAGGCAAGGAATATGAGTCCATATGTACTGTGATTAAAAATACCATAGACTCTTATCCTGATCCTTGCTCTGAAGATGTGGTGTTCAAACTGACTATTTTTTAGGATAAACTCTATGCATATGATATTTCTACTGAGATTATTCCACATCATGCATTCTACACCAACATAGGATGCAATTCTTATCGAGGAAGAGGACATAAAAGAGGAGGTTACAGAGGAAGAGGCTCATATTCTACTCAAGGCAGAGGCTTTCATCAAAATAGGCCAAAGCATTGGTCGTGGTTCCTTCTCTTCTAATGGTTCTCGGCCAACATGTTAGATCTGTGAAAAATATGGTCATGCTGCCTTCAGCTATTGCAAGAGATTTTATCATGTCTTTCAGATGGATGAGTCTCACCAAGCTTTAACATACATTAAATGGTCTCTTTTTTATAAATATGCAACAGATTTCCTATAAACTGCAGAGATGTTAGATTGTACTCATATGCCTACATATTTACCACTGTAATGGGATCGTGTTCCCAATCATGATAAAGGCTTCTCTGATCCTACATACTTCAGAAGTCTAGCTGGTAAGCTTTGGTACCTTACTCTTACTAGACCAAACATACAATTTGCAGTCAACTTCGTATTCCCAAAGATGCATCAACCCTCTGAATCAGACTTTGCTCTTCTAAAAAGGATATTGAGATACTTGAAGGGAATAATAAGAATGGAACTCTTCTTTACTTCACACTCTGATTCAACTCTAAGAGTCTACGGTAACAGTGACTAGGCGGGCTGTTGAGATACTAGAAGGTCAACTGGACGCTTTTGCGCATTCCTAGGCTCGAATATCATTTCTTGGTCAGCCAAAAGACAACCAACAGTGTCAAGATCTTCAACAGAGGCTGAGTATAGAGCATTAACTGACACAGTAGCGGAGTTGTCTTGGATTTCTTCTTTGTTTCGAGATGTAGGTCTTCCTCAAGACAAGCGTACAGAGCTGTATTGCGACAACTTTTCTGATGTTAACCTATATGCTAATCCATTTGTACATACTAGGAAAAACACTTTGAAACTCATTATGATTATGCTCGAGAGGAGGTGGCTCTTGCTTCCCTAGTCATCAAACATGTTCATGTTGTTCTTCAACTAGTTGATATCTTCACCAAATCCTTGCCACGAGATATCTTCAACTCATTATGATCATATCTTTCAAGTATTGTCGATACGATATAAAAACCATCATTTAGAAGAAGTATGCTATGACAAATTTAAAAAAAAAAAATAAGACCTACAAAAATCTAGTGTAAATGAAATATAAATAATAGACATCTACCAATCGACTAGTATAAAAAAAAATATATATATATATTTTTTTTTTAGTCCACCACTAAAATATTCGAACATGTAAACAGAAATACAGAATATGTTAAGGACCATACAGGCAACGATGTCAGCAACAATAAAAATATCCAGAATATGTCCTTTCGCTTGGATCGTTGAATTATGTATTTTACGTTTTTTTTTTTTTAGAGACGATATTATGTGATGTTGTCTTGTGTTATAAATTGAACGCATTTATTACGACCAATGTGAATCACTTCGTATCGTTTGTAATTTATCAAGATATTTTTAAATGTCATTGACAAAAAAACAAAATAGTCTATGTGTTGATCAGTTCTTTTGCGGTTGTTGGCATTTGACAACGATAACAAAAATCACTTCGTAGCGTTTGTAATTATTCTAAATTAAAAAAATTTCAACATTTTCTGATAGCGAGCAGTTGCGAGTGGTTAATAATTTTTAAAAAATTATGTTAAATTTAATAAAAAATTATAAAAAATGAATAAACCAGAATTTAAACGAATTTGTATTCTCTTCTATCAAATATTATCATAAAAATTTATATATATATATACAAAAATAAAATAAATTTGTAATTATAAGAAGATTTATTGTATAAAAAATATTCCAAATCTCTTAAAAGTAATTTTATTTAGTAAATTTACTATTTATTTACAATTAGAATTTTTTATTTTTTATTATAATAATATAGTTTTGATTTTTTAAAAATAAATTATATATTATATGTATTTTTGGTAGTTTTATGTTTAATTGTTTATGCACACTGCTATCAACCAATTATAAATTTTTAATAAATATATTCATTTTCAACCACTATACTAGTCATATAAATCATAACATTTGAAACTATAATTGTCCATTTCTGCAAACTTCCATTTACGGTGTTGTTGACAAAAAAATATTACTAAAGATATGCTATCATCTTTTTTTTATTTTTGGTATTCCCATCTCCTATATTTTGCTTTCACTATAAGTTTTGTTATTTATTTCGAGAAACTCTTCTATAAGTTGCATGTTGAGGAAGTTGGGGGCATTTGAATTTATTTTTATTTAGTGCAATATATGTATAAGCTAAAATCTATTTTCTCCGCTGCTAAATTTGGGTTGGCCCCGTAATTTATGATTTCTTATTTATTTAGCATCCAATATCCCAGTTTTTCCGAAACGTTCAAATAAGGCCATATTCATTTTTGCGTTTAGACAATGCATTTAAATGGAAATGTTCAAATATTATTCGTTTAGACATTTTAGAATTTGCATTTGGATGCAAAATCACTTGTATCTAAAAAATCTGGATATTTAAAATGCTAAAAAAGTAAAATTTGGATGCACATTTTGCATCTAAAAACAAAACAAAAAATCAAAATACCCTTAAATACAATAAAATAAATTATTTTTATTAACTCATATTTCATATTTTATGTTGATTAATCTTGTTAAAAACATAGAATAACGTTTTCTTTCCGAAAATAGCGTTGTTTCACCAAATTAATGTTTCTCACTAAAAATAGCATTTTTCACCAAAAATAACATTTTTTCACCAAAAATAGCGTTTCTCACCAAAATAGTATTTTCTAAGTAAAACAATATTTTGTCACCAAATTTTAAATTTTCTATTCAAATAGAGTTTATCATAAAATAGCTTTTTCTCGGACAAAATAGCATTCTCTCCCAAAAATCGAGATTTCTCATCAAAATAGCATTTTTCACGAAAATAGCATTTTTCACTAAAATAACATTTCTCAAAACAAATAGTATTTTCTCATCAAAATAGCTTTTTTTTGCTAAAATGTTTACTCACAACAAATAGCGTTTTCTCCCTAAAAAAGTGTTTGCTCGTCCAAATAGCATTTTGTAGCCAAAATAGTATTTTCTCACAACAAATAGCATTTTCTCCCAACAAATAGTGTTTTTATACTAAAAGTGTTTTCTCGTCAATTTTATTGTCTTATATTTCGGTAAATACTTTTATATATTTGTAATGGTATCGTTTTATGTTTATGTTATGATTTAATTGTATGTAAGTCTAATATTAGGTTATTTTATTATCTATGAATTAAAAAATTACTAGTGTTTTTTAAAATTTTCAAAAATTATTTAGCAAACTTAAATTAATCATTAAAACAGATATTTAGAAATTATTTCTAAAATAATTTGGTAATTATTCTATGAAAAAGATAAAATTATTTTATTCATAATATTTAATTGCATAATTCATTCAATAGTTTACAAGCAGAAAATCATATCTTTTTATTTTTTTAACAATTAGTTGCATATGTTATCTCAAAATCAAAAACGAACGAACCTGCATTATTTAAATATAAAAATCAAAACTAAAAAGGAACAACGTTTAAATGCAGCATCTGAATGTTGCATCGAGATACAAAAGCAAACATGACCTAATTGTAAGCTTGAACAAGTTTTTTGGCAAGAAATCTTTCACGTATAAAACATTTCGGACACAAATTCAATTGATTAAGTGGTTCACGCATGGTGCATGCACACAATGAAATTGAACTTGAACTCTACAGGGAAACCTAAGGAAATAGACTCGAATTCCTTGAACCTATTTTTACCCCCCAAAAAAAAATAATGAGGAAAATTTTGTCAAAAGTGAGGAATCATAGCGTAGCTCGGCTCTCTTTTGTCGTCATCCATTTTTTTTTTGTTTTCGTCAAATTGTCATGTCCCCTTCATCAATCAAATTATTGAAGTGAGCACTGCTCAAAGTTGTATAAATTAAGGCATGAGCTTTCTTTATGAGTCATATAACTCAGAGAAAAAAAATATACAAATGGCTAACATTTGGCTTCTATCACTTCTCTTTCTAATCTTTCTTCTTCTCGCCGTCTTTAAACGCCCAAAGCTGCGGCAACACCGGCCAATACCGTCTCCTCCTAGCTTTCCAATCATCGGAAACTTACATCAGCTCGGAGAATTACAACATCAATCTCTTTGGAATCTCTCAAAAAAGTATGGTCCTGTGATGCTTTTAAAGCTTGGAAAAGTCCCAACAGTCATACTTTCTTCCTCTGAAACAGCAAAACAAGCTCTAAGAGACAATGACCACAATTGTTGTAGCCGTCCTCCATTGGCAGGTACCGTAAATCTCACAACACATACTGAAGTTTTGAATGTTTACTTCATGGATCTTGTCTCACTCCTCAGGGTCAAAAGAGCTCTCTTACAACTATTTGGACATTGCTTTCTCTCCCTTTGATGATTACTGGAAAGAAGTCAAGAAGCTCGCTGTTCAAGAACTCTTCAGCACTAAACAAGTTCACTCGATTCAACCCATCAAGGACGAGGAGGTCAAGAAGCTGATCGATTCAATCGCGGAATCAGCTTCTCAGAAAACTCCGGTTAACTTGAACAAGACGTTTCTTGCTTTAACTGTAAGTGTAATATGCAGGGCAGCATTTGGAGTGAGTTTTGAGGGAACTGTGCTCAACAGTGACAGATTCAATAAGTTAGTCCGTGAGGCACTCGAGATGTTAGGAAGCTTTTCTGCCTCAGATTTCATTCCGTATGTCGGATGGATCATCGACTGGCTCACGGGTTTACAAGGGCGGAGAGAGAGAAGCGTGCGAGATCTCGATGCATTCTATGAACAAATGATTGATCTGCATAATAAACAAGAGAAGGAAGAAGGCAGTGAAGATTTCGTGGACTTGCTCTTGAGGTTGGAGAAAGAAGAAGCTGTTCTTGGAAAAGACAAGCTCACAAGAAACCATATCAAAGCAATCTTGATGGTAACTAATCAAATAGTTGGCAATCCTTGTAATACCACCCGAGATTCCGACATGTTTTTATGATCTTGTGGCAGAACGTTCTTCTTGCGGGAATCGATACTTCTGCAATAACCATGACATGGGCTATGGCAGAACTTGCTAGAAACCCGCGAGTGATGAAGAAAGTACAATCCGAAATCAGATGCCAAATCAAGAACAAAGAAAGAATTTGCTTCGATGACACAGATCAGCTCGAATACATGAAAATGGTGATCAAAGAAACATGGAGGCTACATCCTCCAACGCCTCTTCTACTTCCAAGAGAAGTAATGTCGGAATTTGAGATCGATGGCTACACGATTCCAGTCAAGACACGGCTTCATGTGAATGTATGGGCTATTGGGCGTGATCCGCATACCTGGAAAGATCCAGAGATGTTTCACCCAGAGAGGTTTATGGATAATAACATTGATGCAAAAGGACAAAACTTTGAGCTGTTATCATTTGGGAGTGGCAGGAGAATCTGTCCAGGAATGTACATGGGGACAACAATGGTGGAGTTTGGTCTGGCGAATCTGTTGTATCATTTTGACTGGAAATTACCAGAAGGCATGACGGTCGAAGATATCGATATGGAAGAAACTCCTGGACTTAATGTGAGCAGGAAAAGTGAGCTTCTACTTGTTCCTGTGAAATACTAAGATCATTGATCACTAAAAGGTAAGTTTTTCATCGATTCCACACAATGAATTTCCAATTAATGATTTTTTTTTCGCGAATTGCGTTCAATTTTAGTTGTCTTTCAAATGGTATTGTAGCAGAAGCTGACCATTTATTTGGTACTAAAATCATTTGGATCATAACCAATGAGTATGTTACAAAGCAGGAAAAATTGGTTAATAATGATGACCAATGAGTAACGTTTGGATCATAACCAATGAGTAACGTTTTAATTTTCAAACATACATTATATGTCGACTGGAGTTTTATAAGTAAGGGTGAATAACCTAATAACACCAAATATATCGACATGGAAAGTACCAAATCAATGCTCTTACAAGAATTTGTACAAGTTAATCTTTAACATAATTACATCTATTGGGATTTACACAACTCTAACACCTTAAATTGTTCATACAAATTCCTAGCATGTCTATCTCCTAATGATCTCACACTACCCGTGAATCAAAAGGGTATCAAACACTCATCTCTAAGCTTCTGGTTTTTGCAAAATTTCAGGTTCACAATCTCACAAATGTGGAGGTCACTCTCATTGTCTGTGTTTTTAAAAGATTGTTATTAATATCAAAATTTTATATTACACTACAAAAAACATGGTAATTTTCGACGATATTTCAGATGGATTATGGCCGTTGGAAATCGGTTGGAATAAAATAGCAATTTTATAGCCGTTATTATAACTGTTTGGATTATGAATTTCCGTGAGAAATCCATCAAAAATAGCCATTATATATATATAATCTTCCACCTTCAGTTGCAAAAAGGGGGAAAAACATAAAAACAATGTATCTTAAAATCAAGATGAATATTTTCAAGCAGGGATGAATAAACATCTGCATGATCCAATGACGGACCTACTTATGGATAAGTTATGTGAGATAATTCAACAATTTATGGGTATTACATTAAACCAGTCGAGGACCATGGAAGAAGGTAAAATGTTATGTCCCTGTTTTAAATGTCATAATCGTAAAACGATTGTTGTGCGTATAGTATGGGATCACCTGTATAGGATAGAGTTTATGCTGGGGTATAGGATATGGTATTCGCATGGAGAAGATGATTCAATGGTGAATTATGCTAGTACTAGTGTGTATAGGTTAGAGAAACCAAGAACGGAAGTAGATGAAAATGTAGGTATGGAGCAGAGGGTGAATGAACCGTTTTATGAAATTATACCGTCGTTCTTTGAGGATGGAGATAAAATAAAGGAACCTAATTTATAAGCCCGAAGGTACGTTGATATGGTAGACCCATCAAATGATCCATTATACTCTGGTTGTAAAGAGGGTCATTCACCTTTATACTCTGCATATAGAATGATGAGTATAAAGACAAATTGGAATTTTTCTGAGCATTGTATGGATACGATAGCTGATTACGTGAAGGATATTATGCCTGAAAATAATCTTGCACCGGCTTCATACTATGAGATACAAAATTTTAGCTGGTCTTGATTTACTAGAGGGAGAATGCAGACCGCTTGGCATGTCACTTTTGTCGCCAACCACGATTGCAGAACACAAGTGGAAGAGTTCGAGTCCAGTATAAGAGGATGTGGTAATTGCCATTAACAAAGAGGTTGAAGAGGTTATATAAATCAGAGCTAACATTGGGTCTTATGAGATGAGCATACATCTAATGGAGAAACTGTGCATCCCTCAGATGGAGAAGCATGAAAATATTTCCAATCATTCTATACTACTTTTGCGGAGGAGAGAAGGAATCAATACCTTGGGTTATCTACGGATGGTTTCAATCTTTTTAGGAAGCATAGGAGGAAATATTCATTGTGGCTTGTCATTTTCATACCTTACAATCTGCTTCCATCTTTGTGCATGAAATGAGAGTTTCTACTCCTCGCTATCCTTGTTCCTGGTCAAGAACACCGAAATTCAGTATTTGATGATCCACCTCTGATACACAGGGTTTTAATCCTAAAAGTATCACTGCAAATGCACAACAAACGAAGTAGTATTCTAGGGAACGAATCCACAGAGACCAATTGTCACACAACAAATATGGTAAATATAGAATTAAGCTAAGACAAAAATATGGTTTGTTTGTTTTGATGCAAGGAAATTATTAAGAAAATCGAAGTAAATTATGAATTAAAAGCATTGGGGCATCAAGGAATTCGCAGGGATTCATGCATGCAAAATTAGATAAATCATCAGGAAAAACATTAAAAATCGCTCTAGAACACAAATCACGAAATCAAATCGACCTACTGTCGTAGTATCAATTACTATGTTTAACAACCTAAGACCATAAACTGTCGTTCTAATTTAGGAGGTTAAATATGCATTCTATTCAAGTTTGGTATGTTCACAAAAACACCCTAACATCAGCTTTTGTTGGCTATGGATGCTTTCCTCATCAAGGTTCTTTCAAGATTTTAATCAAACACTTTTGGTGCGTTAAACAACCTAAGATCAAAAACTAGTTAGCTAATCAAGTTTCAGCAATAAGAACAACCTAGATGAAGAAACCAAGTTATCAATCCCTAAATCAATATCTTAACTCATCAAACCCTCAAATCCCTTTGAAAATCTTAACACCCAATTGGAAAACTCACAGACATGGTAGAATAAAAGATGAAATAACGAAAGACATAGTGAAAATAAATAAAATAAATAAGAGGGTTTAGAAATCTTCTCCAAATTGATCTTTTTCCAAAACTTAGAAAGAGAATAAACTAAAAGTCTGAATAGAAAATAAAGCGTAGCCTACAAGTGGCTAAAAATAAGGTATATATGTGTCTGAAATCGGATTGGTTCAAGTTGGGATGATTCCAGGGTGAAACAGGAAATTTCATAATTGCCTTTTTCGTCTAAGACGAGCCCGGTCGGGCTGGGTTGGTGGCCTGCTTGGACTGGCCTTTTATTTTCTGCACATACTTCTTTTGCTCGCCAGACTGACGTGTCTTCACTAAAACATTCATAACTTTTGACCGCACTGTTGGATTGACTTCAAAGTACTTCCAAATGAAAGCTAATTCAATGCTCTAGCTTGTGCCAAAATGAGAGCTCGATCCATTGGTGAAAAGTTCTTCAACGAATGCCAAACTTCTGACATTTCAACACGATCTTGCATCGTCACATACCTGTTTGCAATCAAAACGTCTTGTTTTTCTCCAAAACAACTTAGAACCTGAAAAAACTTTATAGGGACTAAACAGACTCGATAAAAGCACAAAAACACAGAAACACCAGTTAGAATGCATTAAAATGCAACATATCAACCTCCGAGTTGAACGGTGATTATGTGATTACTCATTTAAGAGATTTTGGTGCTGAGAAGACGGTTGACTGTGGTTGTAATGGGTATCATCTTGTTGACAGTTGTGGTGAGCAACATAATTGGCATAAGAAGAGTATTTTCTATGATTTGCCATATTGGAATGATCATCTATTGCAACATAATCTTGATGTAATGCACATTGAGAAGAATTTTTTGACAACATCATGAATATTGATCTAAATGTGCAAGGAAAGGCGAAAGATAATTTGAAGTATAGATTAGATTTGCAAGAAATTTGTTCTCGTAAGGAACTACATGTAATGGCGAATGGGAAAGGTCATATCCCGATTTTCAGGTTTGATGCTTTAGGAAAGAAAGATTTCATCGAATGGATTATGCATAGTGTTAAATTCTCATATGGATACGCATCTAATCTTTGTAACTGGGTTGATAGTGGTGAAGGGGAGTTTTCTGGGCTGAAGAGTCATGAGTGTCACGTTATCATGCAACGCCTCCTTCCATTTGTCTTAGTCGATCTCCTACCAAGAAACGTCCATGGAGAAGTTGCAGGTACATTTTATTATTGTGTTTTATGTTATTATATATTACCACATGTATATGTATAATCTTACATTCTTATGTGTTTTGTCTACTATGCAGCGGTACATGCATTTTTTCGGGATATATGCACGAGATCACTTACAGAGACATATATAGTTTTGGAGGAAAAGATACCAGTGATCCTCTACGATCTCGAGAAGATTTTTCTATAGTTTTTCTTTGCGGTTATGGAACATCTTCCGATTCATCTCCCTCGAGAAACAGCTCTTGGTGGTCCAGTTTAATTAATACCAGTGGATGTATCCATTTGGGCGGTAGATGTTCTATCTCAAGAAAAATGTCAAAAATTTAAGCAAAGTTAAAGGTTTGATTATTGCTCAGAGCATCAACGAAGAAACGGCATGCTTTACGGTAAACGACTTCCCTTCAGCAGTCCAAACTAAAAGTCGAAAACTTGCTCGATATGAAGATTGAGGGGAAAAACCATTGTACCCAGCTAGAGATGTCAGACGGGGCAGCCCGCGTCCAAGTAGCCCAATCCGTGATGGATTCAATTTTTTTGCAACCCATGCGGGCTGGCCCGTCGCGGATTGCGGTTTGTAAATACATTACCAGGCCCGCAACGTATGGTATAACGGGTTAGCGGGCCAACCCGTGGGTCAAGAGAGGAGTAGGCCAAGGACACTGAGCTTTGCCACATTGGCGTTCTCGACATGATCGGGAATTGTTTGCCTTGTGACGCAAAAGAGAAGATCCAACAGTGTAGAAACAAGAAGCATGGAAAATTCTGTTACGGGAAAAGCTAAGATGATAAAATCCCTAACTACAAGCTTACCGCAAGTTCGAAGAAAGGGTAAATCAGAGACTAGAGGATGATCACAGAGGAAGAAGGATCAACCCGAAGTACAGTGATTCGGTGATGGAAGATGATGATGATGATGAACAGAGATTTAAGAGATCGAAGAAGAAGATAATTGTTTGATTGATTAGTTTTCTCCAGTGTTCGTAAGAACTACATATGTAAAAGTGTAAACCACCGGTTTAACAAGTCTAGACCGGTTTGCATAATTGCAAATAATTGCAAAATAATGTAAAGAAGAAGATAAACCAGAGCGTTGATGGATTTCCTGTAACAAATTCTTCGTAGATTGGATTGCACATGATTTTAGATTGGGGTTGCGTCTCTGAGAACATAGAGGATACGAAGCTAAGGAGAAGAAAATTAGAGGGTTGAAACTAAAAGGGAGAGGATTCACAAAGGAAGAAGAAGATAGTGATCTTGATGTTGAGAATCGTCCTCTCAAAACTTTTAATCATTGATAAATGATGATATTGCGTAATGGTGAATTGGTGATGATAATACATGAAAATCCAAAACTCATATTTGACATCAACAGAATATTGCTATAATTTGACCATAGGATTGTTTGCTCTTTAATTTGTTGTATGATTTCAAATCATAATTCAAAAAGTGAAACTCAGATTTTATAATCCGACAAGCAACAAAGTCTTTGATTCAAAACTGAAACTAAAACCTCAATTCCAGAAACAGCAACAAGAATTGGAAAAATAGTAATGTCTATTATGGTAGATCACCTTCTTCGTTGAAGAGGATTTTACATGTGTTTAGGTTATGATAGATTTTTCTATTTTTGATGTTGCAGTGTTCAATATAGTCTGCTATTTGAAACACACATTTTCCATGGAAGTGGCTGCTTTTCCCCTGCAAACAAATACAAAAAGAAGATAGTAAAGCATCTAAAGAAGATTATAAAGGAGCTTATAATATAACAAAAGAAAGAAAAGATTATTACAGTGAAAGAGATGCATGATGCTTTAAGAAAGTATCATTGCGCATATACTCTGCCTCTACAACTAATCAAACTGACTAATCTCTTGTTTATAATCTTCCCAACACCAGTTGCTTCCACCTGATTTCACAAGTCAAATCCACCAAATATCTTTGCATAAATGAAGCCATTGTTTTTTAAACGGGACACTGCAAAAGTACCTTACCAATAAAAATTATCTTGAAGTCCTACTTGCTTCATCTCCTCAAGATACTTATAAAGAAAAAAAAAGCAGATTATATTTCTCTCTTATCTCCACGGAATCAGGTTTAACAACAACTTCTTTCATTTCCTTGAGGACCATTAAGGCTCTGTCAATTTTTTCTTCAAAACATACAAAAATCTCAACAAAAAACGAAGCTAGAGAAAATATGTAGCACACCGGATTGAAGGAAAAATGGCATAAAAAACCTCCAAAGTATGGACCACTAGCATTTTAAACCTCCAAAATTTATCACTCACACTTTAAACCTTCAACGTGACAATGTTAACATATTAAACCCTCAAACTATGCATTTTTTTGCGCCGACATTTTACGGGACGGAATAGTTAACTCCGTTAACGGAATAGTTAACTCCATTATTTTAATAAAAACGTGTTTTTGTTAGTAATTAAAAACGTGGTAAATACAATTAAATAAAAACCCCCAAATCGATTTGTGTTTAGGGTTTTCGTGATTTGGGAGAAAAAATTAGAAAAAACCAGAGGCGAGGAAGGAGAAAGATTCAACAATCGACGGATACCTAGTAAGTTTTGATTCTGTAGAGTTAGGGTTTCGATTGCTTTAATGTCTGTTTTAGAAGTTTCTGAATCTAGGGTTCCGATTGCTTTGATGTCTGTTTTAGAAGTTTCTGAATCTAGGGTTCTGTTTTCTGTCAAATTTAGGAATCAAATTTGATGGTGATTCTGTTGGTTAATGAAGGTGGGTGGGAAACTAGTAATGTATTTGATATGTAAAGTTGAATTTTGTGCAGATGGCTCAAAGTTCAAGTTCGTCAACCCTTGAATACAAAAATGACAATGGGATTGTGTGTCTTTGTGTGTCTTTACAAGTGTCCAACAAAGATTGTGAAAGCTTGGCCAGATGAGAATCCTGGACGGCGCTTCTATACTTGTGGTAGAGGGCGTAAAGTTCTTAACGGATATGAGTCTTGCAATTTCTTCCGTTGGTTTGATTTGGAAAAACCACACGGGTGGCAATACTTTGCATTGTTGGAGGCAAGAGATCACATTCGTGAGCAAAAGGAGGAGATTAGAAAGTTAAGAGATACGATAAATGAACTGATGCGAGAGGGTCAAACTGAAGATATGAAAATTTCGAGTGATTTTGCGGATGAGTTGAAGAACTCCCGTGATGAATGTGTCATGCTCAAGCAAGGGGTGTTGATACTAAAGGAAAGGAACAAGGGTTTACGTAATGTTATCAGAACGTCATCGGTTGGATTTGCAGTGGTGATTGGGGTGATGTTGGCAATGTGGAAGTAGGTGAAATTAATTTACAAAAAGTCCTTATGATGTGGTGTGTGTTTTCAGTTTGTGTTTAAACCTTAGGACCTTATGGTTTGGTATGTGTCATTATTTGTTGTTGTTTTGAATCTGAGTGATTTCTCAATTTGTAAGACTTCTATTTCCTTGTTATTTTAAAGCCATTATGGTTTAGAAGAACTTAGGACGTTGGTTCTTTTGATAATTTTACAAAAAAACATAGAAGAATCTTAGTTAGGTTCATACAACATCAGAAAACACCATAAAACATGAAAAAGGCAGACACAAAACATCTAAAATCTCATAGAGACACAAAAGTACATATTCATATTTAGGTTCCTACAAAGTACAAATCGTAAAAGACAGACCAATCTAAGCAGGAGGTTGTGGAGTATGTTAAGGCTGTGGAGTCTGTAGAGGCTGTGGAGGTTGTGGAGGGTGTGGAGGATCCGTAGACCTATCATAAACCCTGTTTCCAATGACTTCAAATGGTCTGTCAGTGAAAGGACTCCAAAATACTCCTGTTCCGTTTGGAATTGTGACACCTTTTTTGATCTTCAATGGCTTTTTACGCGGTGGCTGCTTCACATGAGGCTTTGCTTTTTTGGAGGACAAAGATGGCTGAGGAGCACTAGATGCAGCCGGATATGAAGAACTTGATTCACCTTGTTGTATAGGTTGAGAGTTGCTTCCACTTGAAGGGGTCTTTCTCTTTTTTCTTGTTTGCGTAGGGCGTTTTGAAATCCCCTGAAATTGGATGGAATATGAAAATAACCAGTCCATGGTCATACTAAAAAGAGGAATACAAATCAAGTATGGGATAATTTCAGGAAGTACCTCTTCTGGTAGTTTACGAGGTCTACCTCGTCTGTTCTTTGGTCCTTCCACAACAACTTTCTCATTCTTGCAACTATTCTTAATATGTCCAGCTTCACCACAATTGCTGCAATGTGGTATCCTACCATGTTTAGTAGCTTTTCCTTTGGTTTTTAATGACTCAAACGGCTCTTTTATCCTACCACGTTTCTTCTTTCTACCTCATGGCTTCCGAACCTCAGGTATTCCTATTGGAGGCTTAAATGTCTTCTTCCAAAAGGTTTCACCATTTACAGGTCTTATATTCTCATCATATGTCTTCTTCAGTACATTTGCATAATAGTACTCAGGCACATAGTTCACAGGATCTTCTTGGTTGTCATCTAACACACAAACCGCATGTTTGCATGGAATACTTGTCATCAAACACCAAGAATGCTGAAATCAGCTTAGCAAGTCATACTGTTAATGCAAAATAATATAAGATATATAATGTTAACAATGTACCTGTTAAATCCCACCTTCGACAAGCACACTCATGTGATGACAAGGAAACTGAATAACCACAATTAAATTCAGTTACCTCATACAGAGTGGAGCTACTTCGATGTGTTTTACAGTACTTCTTATCCACTCTTGACTTCTACAGCAAAGCCATTGTGATTGGCGTGAGAATGGTGTTGCAGTTCTGAGCTTTTAGAAACCTCCTTGTTATCCGGTCCATTGCTTGTAATCTTATGTCTTCAAGCATGCTGAGCACAGGCTTTGCTCTTGCAACTTTGATGGTCCTGTTGAAAGCCTCTGATAAATTATTGTGCACATCCGCACAATGTGACTCCAGTGAGAAGAATGCTCTGCACCACTTCTCTGGCTCTGTTAAGAGTAAAGCTGCATGTGCAGCAGGATCATAGGACTGGACCAGCTTCATGTTCTCTTCATATTCCCCTTTATTGTAGCTGTAAGCAACTCCCTAAAATAATTTTTTATACTCTGACCTTGAGAAGCTTTTCTTGAAGTTAGCATATATATGTCTTGCACACATACGATGCTCTGCATTTGGAAACTCATTAGCTATGGCATTGACTAGACCCTGTAAAACATTCAAAGATATATAGATTACTAAAGGTAATATATCATCAAGTGTCAAGGAATATGAAAGTATATGTTCACCTTTTGCTTATCTGAGATGATGGCCAACTTCTGACCCGTCCCCAAGTCAAGGTCTGCTTTCAGTTTAGTTACAAACCAAATCCAAGTGTCTGTGGTTTCACCTTTCACAACTGCCCATGTAATTGGATACATCTTGTTATCTGCATCTCTACCAACAGCTGCAAGTAAATCACCTTTCAGCTCCCATTTTAAGAAGCAGCCATCAAGACCAATAATAGGCCTGCAACAATTCTTCCAAGTTCGTCTAAATGGTTCAAAACAGATGTAGAAGTTGTCAAAAATCTCAACAGCATTCACTGGTACAGTGTTAATCACAGTGGTAATTCCAGGGTTTGATCTTCTTAGCTCGGCCTCATAATCCCAAAGCTTGCCAAACTGGATTGTTTGAGCTTCAAGAATTGTGTCTAAAGCTATCCTTCTGCCTCTATAGCACTTAGATATGGGTACAACAATGTTATAACGTTCTTTTATTGTGTCTTTTATCTCAGCTGCTTGTAAGTTGACATTCCTTCTCAACTTTTCCCTAAACAAATCCGCAATCACACCTTGTTTCAGCATTGACAATCTGCTTGTTTTCCCATGAGTGTGTTTGTTGTTGCAAACTTTAACCATCCATTTTTTCAGGGGGACCTCAACAGAACAAAATACTCTCCAAGTACATTTCTCAACACAACAAATAGCAGCTATCCTGTTTGCTTCAGACTTGGCCATTTTAACATCATACTGAGTGTTCAGTGAGTAACAGAGTAGTTGGTCCTTGAATTCTAACCCACTATTAAACTTCTGAAAAAGCCATAAATATGGTTCTTTATCATAATCCCCATGGAACTTGGTCTTACCTTTAGACTATTTTTTGTCTGTCCACTGCTCCCATTCTTCATCAGACTCCAATGGTGTATCCGGATATAGTTCATCCCCTAACCCAAATTCTGGATCACTTTCTTCGTCTTCAGAATCATCTTTGTATGCTTCTCTAACATCAAATTTGCTGCTTGTTCCTTCCTCAAACAGAGACTTAAATCTCTCATCAGTTGCACCATCTCCAACATCTAAGACAACCTCATCTCCATCATCTATCCCATTCTGAGATGCATCTCCTTCATGACTGATATTCTGATTTTTATTTCCAAGG
This sequence comes from Pseudoturritis turrita, assembly GCA_900406555.1. Lineage (NCBI taxonomy): Eukaryota > Viridiplantae > Streptophyta > Magnoliopsida > Brassicales > Brassicaceae > Pseudoturritis > Pseudoturritis turrita. The sequence continues at coordinate 16,982 of OVBL01000373.1, read as the reverse complement.
CCAGCCTCATTATGTTGCTCCTCCAAATTCTCAACTGGATGTCTTTCATCCTCTGATTCATCAGGTTCATCAGGTTCCCTTGGCCTCTCAACATCAACAGTATCATCCTCATCATCATCATCATCATCATCATCATCTTGATAATCATAAGCAGCTTCTTCATCCTTCTCATAATCATCAGCTTCTTCATCCTTTTCATCATCACCATTGCAAGCTTCTTCATCCTTCTCATAATCTTGTCCCTCACTGCTTGCAAGATGGTATATAACACTAGGTATATGTTCTGAGCACTCATGCTCGAGAAAAATTTCAATCTCACCAACAGCAACACTTTTCCCAAACAAACACATCTCCAACATTTCAGAATTAGTTGCACAGTCAAACGCATACTTAAGATTCTTCATATCCTCTCTTGCATCCTTGTACCAAATCAAATTGATTGGTGAATTCACTAACTCAGCCTTAATAATTTCCACTCTATCTCGGACAATTTCCAAATCACAGTCTTACAACCCAACTCCGACATGTAGATGTAACTTTCATCTACTTTCTTCATACCTCCTCCATAGTGGATTATCAGTTTTAGTGTATCCTCGTCACTGTAGTATACACAACAAAGATGAACCAATAGTCAGTAAATCCCAGAAAATACCATAACTCGTTTTTCCTAACCCAACCCTAAACATCAATCAAACTCAGACTAATCGGAACTCGAAACTCAAACTAAACTGGAAATCAAAACTCACACTAAATCAAACACCATAAACATCATAAATCATTCGACCGACACAAAATTGTAAACTCAGAAACCACATATACAAAACTCTATGATAAAAAAATCCCTCGAATCAGATGATAGAAATCGTTCTTACCCCATTGCGACTCAAACGCATCTGTCCTTCACACAAATCCTTCGATTGTTGAATCTTTTTTCTTCCTCGCCTTTGGTTTTTTTCTAATTTTTTTCCCCAAATCGTGAAAACCCTAAACACAAATCGATTTGGAGGGTTTTTTATTTAATTGTATTTACCACGTTTTTAATTACTAACAAAAACACGTTTTTATTAAAATATCGGAGTTAACTATTCCGTTAACGGAGTTAACTGTTCCGTCCCGTAAAATGTCGGTGCGAACAAAATTCATAGTTTGAGGGTTTTATATGTTAACATTGTCACGTTGAAGGTTTAAAGTATGAGTGGTAAATTTTGGAGGTTTAAAATGCTAGTGGTCAATACTTTGGAGGTTTTTTATGCTATTTTTCCCAGGATTGAACTATCCATTGGCCTAGAATTTGCAAATAATTTATAAAATTCTGCAACAGTAAACACAAAAAGAAAACTAAACAAAAAACGATAGTCTTCAATCACCCATTCATTCGCCGAGTATTTTACCTGTGCTCCTAACAAGAATCAAATCTTGCCAAAGGGTATAGAGGAGGAAGAATCGTGGTGGTGGAATCGGAGGAGAAGAATCGTGGTGGTGGAATCAGACACTTAACAAATCTCTTTCTTAAACACAAAGAAAAAGTAAGAAAAAAATTTCATGCAAAGGGGTATACTTAGTAAGAAAAACATGGACCAAGAATTTTCCATCAATTGGCTATTCAATGCAGAGATTCTCCAAGGTTTTCTGATTTTCTCCATTGAACACGCAACATTGGAAGCAAACATTGCTAGAAACTCTCCAACTTGTTTACTATACATCCTAAGAAATTCCACCGTTACATATGATATTGCTCAAATTAAATTCCTAGAGCTACTCTCTCAAATTAAGAGATCGATGCAGTACTTAGGGGTCGAATCCACAAGGACTCAAGAACCTCACGATAGACTTTTTGTTTCGAATTCAGTTAAGCGAGTATGTAATAAATTAAATAACAATGCAAATAATAATTAAAACGATTTGTTTATCAGATGGGGAAAGCGTCAGGTCCAGGGAATTTCTCAGGAAATCAAGTAATGAAGATCAATTAATTGGTTAAAATTGAATTACGAACAAATTCTAGAACTCAAATCACTAATGTCAAATAAACCAACTTTCGTTGCGAGAATTAACTATGTTTAAAACTTAAGAAACCAAATTCCTTTGCAAATCCTAAATTCTAAACAAGCATTAAGCGCGGTTCGATTTGATCACAAATTATCTAATCCAAATTCCTTTGCAATTATCTAATTTGCTCACTCTAGGTTTTAATCATATTATAAATCACACTGTCGTGTCAATTTAATAACCTAAGATCGAGATTCTAGGTGATCAATCCAAAACTAGCTTTAACTTCAACCTAGGTGAAGAACTATCGAGTTTGAATCCTAACCAATAAATCAATATATCATTCCATGAAATCCCTAATGAGAATCCCTAAACCTAACAAGGGATCTACTCACACATATCAATTGAAATCAAAGACATGAATAAGATACATATCATATAAATCAGAAAAGAAAAATAGAAACAGGGGTTCGAAATATTCTCTCAAAGTATACAAAGTATCATATCAACCCCAAGCTCTAAAAATCTCCAAGTTTTTCCTAAAAGCCAAAAGAAAATAAAAGTAATCGTGCCTCCCCAAAACTTAAAAACCCTAAAAATATAGTCTAAACACGAGCTGGGTTCTTTTGTAAATACATGAAACTTCAGGGCAAAGTTGCAAATCTCCAAAAAGTATTGGTTTTCACGCGAAGGTATTAAAATCGGACTGTGTCGACCGACACACATGGTTGTGTTGGTCGACACGGTTGAACTCGAAAGACACCAACTTCGACTTCTCAGCTACAATGCTCCATAATTGCTCCATAATGTCCAAATGATCCCAAATGTGTGTAAACCTGTAAAAGACTCGAAAAAGACTCGAAAGACACATAAAAGACTCGATTATATACATATATCATGGCTATAAAACCCATAAAAACCATGATATATCAACTCCCCCAGACTTAGCTTTTGCTTGCCCTCAAGCAAACAGAGAACTGAGTAAAAGGAAGAAGTTTAAAAACACGGAAACTCACCTTCTTTCAGAGCATCACATTGACCAATCACCATGTAATCCACATGCAACAAAAACCAATCCAAATCGAACCACCATGTACTTCACCGTAGACATTCGCAGCATTCTCGATTCAACCCACAATTTCGCAACATAGTCCATAAGCCCTTCATCGCTGGATCTCATCTCTGATTTCAATGCCAAGAACCTTCTAGACTCATTCCCGCACAATACTATGACGAACCAACCATACAACACTTGGTACTCTTTCTCTCCCCCAGACTTATTATTTTCTCATTAACTTTTTTTTTTTTTATAATTCAAAGGTGTAGGCGAATAATGGCATCAAGGGAAATTTTTCTAACCTCGCTTCCAACCTTTCCGTGGTCATCTCTTTCAAAGTAAAATAATGGGGTAATGGGAAATTTTTCTACCCCTTTACTCAAGAAAATCATCTCATCTTTATATATTTATTACTTAGAACAAGGGAGAGGAGTACCATTTATTTTTACACAGGGTGTCTTTAGTCAAGTATGAACGAGGAGTCAAGCCCTATGAACATCAATCACATCGATGAGGTAAAAGGAACAATCAAAAATTAGCTCAGGCTTTAGTGGATTTCTGTTGGAAATATGGGAGTCTCAAGTCAACTGGTCAGCCTTTGGTTTTTTTCATTAGTCGATTGGAACTGATTCTGCAACAATGGTCACTTAGATGAAATAGTCAACACAACAAACCAAGAGAAAGATCATAGTTTTCAACAAATTTTTGACTCAATAAAACGACAAACTGACTCTAAGAAAATAAAAGATGTTGTCAGTAACCACCTCCCTAAGACTTGAACAACACTGTCCCCAGTGTTATTCAAGTATAGGTTCGGTTAAAAATGATATGAAATTGAGAAAATAAAAAGAAACAGGAATCGTACCTGTGTAGACCGACACACAGCCTGGTGTAGGGCGACACCAAGCTTAAATCGACAAGGCTATTCTGAATAAGTGGTCGTGTCGACCGATACAGGCAAGTGTGTTGGTCGACACAGAGACTCATGGACAACAACTTTCCGAATTTTTCTGTACATGACACAAAACACCAAAATCCAAAATAAAAGAAAACAAGACTCTGAAATTCATATTTACAGACTTATCGGTGGGTTGCCTCCCACCAAGTGCTTGTTTAACGTCATTAGCTCAACTGTAATGCGGTTAGGCAGCGGGTGAATCAGTTAGAGACACAATGTGTACTGATGGAGTTTCGACTTCCGCCTAGTAATGTTTCACCCTTTGTCCATTCACTGTGAACTCATTGCCTTCAGCACTTGTCAAGACGACAGCACCATATGGTCGGACCTCTTTGATAGTGAAAGGACCTGACCAACGAGAACGCAATTTTCCAGGAAACAATTGTAAACGAGAGTTATACAGAAGTACCTGATCATTCGGTTTGAAGTTCCTGGAGATGATCTTCTTATCATGATATGTCTTTGTTCGCTCCTTGTATAACTTAGAGTTCTCATAGGCATGACATTTGATTTCATCCAGTTCGTTCAGCTGAATCAATCGCCTCTCTGCAGCAGACTTGATGTCGAAATTCATCATCTTAACTGCCCATGCTGCTTTGTTCTCCAACTCAACTAGGAGGTGGCAAGCTTTCCCGTAGAGAAGATGGAATGGTGTAGTCCCAAGTGGCGTTTTGAACGCAGTCCTGTAGGCCTATAGAGCATCATCCAGCTTAGTAGACCAATCCTTCCTAGTCTTGCCCAAAGTCTTCTCCAAAATCTCCTTGATCTGTCTGTTCAAAACCTCAACTTGTCCACTTGTCTGCGGGAGTAGCCACACGGTGATGCACACCATGCTTCTTCAGCAGTTTCTCGAAAACCTTGTTGATAAAGTGAGAACCACCATCACTTATCACAATCCGAGGTACTCCAAATCAAGGGAAGATTATGGTCTTAAACAGCTTAAGAACCACAGAGGCATCATTGGTCGGACTAGCGATAGCTTCCACCCACTTAGACACATAGTCCACAGCAACAAAAATATACCGATTCCCGTAAGATGAAGGAAACGGTCCCATAAAATCAATACCCCAACAATCAAATACCTCAACCTCCATGATGAAGTTCTGTGGCATCTCATGCCTCTTGCTAATTTTTCCCCTTCGCTGGCAAGCATCACACCGAGCTATGAATACATTAGCATCTCTGAACATTGTAGGCCACCAAAAACTGATTTGGAGAATCTTAGACACCGTCTTAAAAGTCGCAAAGTGCCCAGCATACTCAGAACCATGACAATGAAACAGTACATCCGGAACCTCAGTCTCAACAATGCATCTTCTGTACATGCCATCCGCGCAGTGCTTGTACAAGTAAGGTTCATCCCTGTAGAACCTTCTAATCTCTCTCAAAAATTTCTTCTTGGCATATCCCGTAAAATTTTCTAGCTTATCATCAGCAGCAAGGTAATTGGCAATATCAGCGTACCATGGTCGATCGGGAAGAGTTACAGCGCATAAATCCATGTTGTAGTCACCAATTTGAACCGTTGAAAATTTTGGGTTCGTGTTCGACCGACACACATGGTTGTGTTGATCGACACGGACACCTTAATTCGACAATTCTGCTGTATACATTCTCCTCAGGCAGAAAATCATTGATTGGAACATCATCTTCAACTCTGATCCTAGAAAGATGATCAGCAACTCCACTCTCAACTCCCTTCTTATCTCGAACTTTAATATCAAACTCTTGGAGAAGCAGAATCCATCTCAACAACCTTGGTTTTGCATCCTTTTTCTGCATCAAGTACTTCAGAGTTGAGTGATCTGTGTGTACTATCACCTTAGAACCAACCAAATACGGACGAAACTTCTCAAATGCAAGCACCATAGCCAACAACTCTTTCTCGGTAGTTGCATAATTCCTCTGCGCATCATCTAGTGTTCTACTAGCATAGTAAATAGCATGAAGTTTCTTATCCTTCTTCTACCTCAGAACAGCTACAACCGCGAAGTCGCTGGCATCACACATCACCTCGAAAGGCAAATCCCAGTCTGGTGAACTTACAATTGAAGCGTTCACTAGTGCTTGCTTGATTTGTTCAAAAACTGATTGGCATTTAGTAGTGAACTCAAATTTCACATCTTTATACAACAAAGCAGTCAATGGTCTAGCGAGCTTGCTGAAATCTTTGATGAACCTCCTATAAAAACCAGCGTGCCCCAGAAAATTCCTCACACCCTTAACTGAATCTGGTGCCTGCAAATTCATCATAACCTCAATCTTCGCTCGATCAACCTCAATCCCATTCTGCGAAACTCTGTGCCCAAGAATAATACCATGTCTGACCATAAAATGGCACTTCTCCCAATTCAGAACCAAGTGCTTCTCTTCACATGTAGCGAGCACCTTGCAAAGATTTTCCAAACACTCATGATAAGATGGTCCATAGACTGAGAAGTCATCCATGAACACCTCCATATAATCCTTAATCATATCTGTGAATATAGACATCATACATCTCTAGAATGTCGCAGGAGCATTACAAAGTCTAAATGGCATTCTGCGATATGCAAATGTACCATAGGGACACGTAAACATGGTCTTCTCCTAATCCTCGGGATGGATTGGAATCTGAAAGAAACCCGAGTATCTATCTAGGAAGCAGTAGTAGGGGTGGTTAGCCAACCTCTATGAACGGCAACGGGAAGTGATATTTCCATGTCGCAGCATTCAACTTCCTGTAATCAATACACATCATATGTCCAGTCACAGTCCGCGTAGGAATCAGCTCGTTCTTCTCATTCTTAATCACTGTGACTCCAGCCTTCTTAGGAACCACATGTACCGGACTAACCCAATCACTGTCCAAGATAGGATAGATGATCCCAGCTTCCAGGAGTTTCAGAATCTCCTTCTTAACTACCTCCTTCATATTTGGATTCAACCACCTCTGATGCTCAATTGATGACTTCGTCTCATCCTCGAGATGGATCCTATGCATGCACAAGTCCGGAGAGATACATGAAATCTCTCTCTAAAGGGTCCGTAGGATGCATCTCATGAAAGATTTCCTCTGCGAGATTGCTAAGAGTATCCACGTAGTAAGTCTGTCCGTCAATGGTGGGTCGCTTTACCAGCTTGTCCATGTCAAAACTCATCACTAGATCTCCCACATTCAAAGCTATCTTGCCCCCCCCCCTTTACATCAATGAGAGCACCAACTGTAGCCAAGAAGGGTCTGCCCAGGATAACAGGATCCTTAGGCTCAACACTGTACTGCAGAACTATGAAATATGTGGGGATCATGCAATCGCTAATTTGTGCCGGCACATATTCTAAAAGACCCTCGAAAATCCTCACACTCCGATCAGCTAGAATTAGAGAAATCCTAGTGGGTGTGAAATCAGTCATCCCAAGTCCCACAGCAACCGAGTAAGGCATCAAACTAACACTCGGCCCCATATCACACAGCGAACTCTTGAACTTATCCTTGAAAATAGAGCAATCCAAAACGAAGTTTCCCGGATCTTTAAGTTTCTCCGGTATCCTGTTCTGAATAACGGCACTGCAAACCTCAGAGATCATCATCACACCTTCCTCTTCTCTCATATCCTGCGTAAGCATCTTCTTCAAACACCTCTTAACCACCGGAGTAGTCTTGATAGCATCAATCAAAGGAATCTCAATGGTGAATTTGTCCATCATGGCCTTGCATTTCACTTCATACAGCTCCTGTTTTGACTTCCTAGGATTCCTTGGAAATGGAATCCTAGGCTTGTAGACTTGTTCCATTGAAATTTTTGGCTTCTCAGAATTGGTGTCGCAGCTGGTTCCTTGTATCGACCGACATCAGGGGTTATATCGATCGACATAGGGACCTCGCTTTTGTCCTTAGTCAAAATTTCATATGCATCGATTTTCTGTGGGTGCTCGTGTCGACCGACACCAATGATGTATTGATCAACACGGGTCGATTCAATTTCGTCAAGCTCTCTGGTTTGCACTGGTATCGACCGACACACTCCACTTGTGTCGACCGACACAGGCGACTTATCTGCGAAATCTTCTTCAATTTCTTCTAACTCCACGAGTTTATCAGCACTTAGACCCTTTTTTAGCACTGGAATAAGCTCATTACCACTTCTCAACATGATGGCACTGCATTGATACTTCGGATTAGTGTATGTCCTTCAAGGAAGGACTCCATCTTGTCTTCTCCCAGACCCAGCAGTCTGTGCAACCTGAGTATCTAGCTTCTTGACATTAGTGCTCAAAGCTTCGAACTTACCATTCAAATCAGTGTACATGGCATCGATCTTCCCATTAAAGTCAACTGTGATCTTCTGTATCACTCTAGTATCTGCTCAAGCATAGATATGATCTCACTTTGCTCAGTTGGTGCAGGAGGTGTTTGGTAAGATGAAGATCCATAAGTCCTGCTGAAATTATTGTTGCTCTGAAAAGAATTCTGATACTGAGGCTTAGAGACATACCCAGACGAGTTCTGATTACCCGTAAAAGTACTCCTCTGACCGTAACCATTGTAACCACCTCGGCTTTGTTGATTTCCAAATCTCTGACTCTGAAAACCAGTCCCACCTATGTAGTTGACATCCTCTTTAATTCCTTCTTCGGGCTCGAAAGTCTCAACCTCTGCAGCAAACTGAACTGACTTCTTGTTCACCAAAATGTTGTGAACTGAATCGAACTTGTTCTTCAACTCAGCAATCTGTTTTCCATCAATGTTTCCAGCTTGCTTCTGCCTCTCGAAATCAGCATTCTTGGTGCTATTGCTAGACGCCAAGTTCTCAATCAACACATAAGCTTCTTCGGGGGACCTCGTGTTGAAGTTCCCATTACTCGCAGAGTCAAGAGCCATCTGATATCTCCAATCCATGCCTCTGAAGAAAATACCCAGCAACTGAACCTCACTGAAACCGTGATGCGGATAATCTCGTTGGTAAGCTCTGAATCGCACCCATGCAGCCTTGAATGCTTCAGTCGGTCTCTGCGTGAACTGAGAGATGTTATTCCTTAAATCCTCTGATCTCGCATCATCATAGAAGTTACGCAAAAACTCCTTCTTGGTATCTTCCCAATTGGTGAGAGATCCAGTTGGTAACTGCTTCAACCAATAAGCTGCTTCACCACTAAGAGAGTGTGGGAAAAGCTTACAAAAGAGATAGTCATAACTGACCCCATTGTGCTTCATGCTAGTCACCAAGTCCTCGAACCTCTCAATATGGTCCATAGGATGTTAATGAGCCAATCCATGGAAAGGATGCTGACCAACCAGCGTGTAGTAGGACAGTTTCAACTCGAAATCGTTCCTATCAAAGCTAGGAAGTCTGATCGCAGACCTATTCACATAAAACTCATCAGGTCTGTTGTAATCCCCAAGCGTCCTTACTCTCCCAACTTGCGCATGTACCTGCACATTTTCAATAGCAACTGGCACGATGGGGTTTCCATCTCCATCCAATCTCTGGCCTTGCTCGTTGCAAACATGACCCTCTTGGTCCGTGATTACACCAGTTTCGTCCTGACGTAAAATCATAGGATTAACCATCTCCAATGGCTTCTTTGCTTTTATGTTCGTTCGTTCTAACCTCGCAAGCTCCTGATTCAGAATAAACAAAAGTTGATTTGTCCTTGTTGCTCCTGGTAACACGACTAGGCATACACCTGAAACACATAAGACAAAAAGATAGAATGATGTGAGTAAAACTTAAAATAAAAACTTAGTCTAAAATCTATTGGAAACTCAAAAGGGTCCCCGCCAACGGCGCCAAAATTTGATAATGCTCAAATTAAATCTCTAGAGCTACTCTCTCAGATTAAGAGATCGATGCATTACTTAGGGGTCGAATCCACAAGGACTCAAGAACCTCACGATAGACTTTTTCGTTTCGAATTCAGCTAAGCGAGTATGGAATAAATTAAATAACAATGCAAATAATAATTAAAACGGTTTCTTTATCAGATGGAGAAAGCGTCAGGTACATGGAATTTCTCAGGAAATCAAGTAATGAAGATCAATTAATTGGTTAAAATCGAATTACGAACAAGTTCCAGAACTCAAATCACTAATGTAAAATAAACCAACTTTCGTTGCGAGAATTAACTATGTTTAAAACTTAAGAAACCAAATTCCTTTGCGAATCCTAAATTCTAAACAAGCATTAAGCGCAGGTTTGATTTGATCACAAATTATCTAATCCAAATTCCTTTGCAATTATCTAATTTGTTCACTCTAGGTTTTAATCAGATTATAAATCACACTGTCGTGCCAATTTAACAACCTAAGATCGAGATTCTAGGTGATCAAGCCAGAACTAGCTTTAACTGCAACCTAGGTGAAGACTTATCGAGTTTGAATCCTAACCAATAAATCAATATATCATTCCATGAAATCCCTAATGAGAATCCCTAAACCTAACAAGGGATCTACTCACACATATCAATTGAAATCAAAGACATGAATAAGATAGATATCATATAAATCAGAAAAGAGAAATAGAAACAGGGGTTCAAAATCTTCTTTCAAAGTAGTACAAAGTATCATATCAGCCCCAAGCTATAAAAATCTCCAAGTTCTTCCTAAAAGCCAAAAGAAAATAAAAGTAATTGTGCCTCCCCAACACTTAAAAACCCTAAAAATATAGTCTAAACACGAGCTGGGTTCTTTTGTAAATACATGAAACTTCAGGGCAAAGTTGGAAATCTCCAAAAAAGTATTGGTCTTCACGTGGAGGTATAAAAATCGGACTGTGTCGACCGACACACATGGTAGTGTTGGTCGACACGGTTGAACTCGAAAGAAACCAATTTCGACTTCTCAGCTACAATGCTCCATAATTGCTCCATAATGTCCAAATGATCCCAAATGTGTGTAAACCTGTAAAAGACTCGAAAAGAACTCGAAAGACACATAAAAGACTCGATTATATACATATATAATGGCTATAAAACCCATAAAAACCATGATATATCAATATACCAATCAAAGGAACTAAAGATTAGTTTAGTTCTAGAAACTCAGCAAACACAGAGGAACTATGCAATCATATACATAAATGGCAACACATGTCATGAAATCGAACACGAATCAAGACAACACCCAAAAACATCCAGAAACGCAGAAATCAAGCAAGTTTAAGAGCTGAGACACAAATCCATGTCGATAAAATGAGAGTCAAACAAGAAAAACAACGAAAAGTCAGAGATTCTGAAATGAGAGAATCAGAAACTCACCGACGAAACGAACAGCGGCAACGGATGAGAGAATGTGTCTGGCTTTGGGGGATCTCTTCGGTGACGAAATCTTCTTCTCTTGCGGTTTAGACCGCAAACCCGCAAAACCGTGACGGGTTGACCCGCATAACCCATGAACAGTCGCTTGGATGGTTGTGGTGGATGGGCAGATATGGATATACATCTGTTGTTTATAAAGCAAATATCGTGACTTTTAAACATATGCATGGGGGACAAAACACACACATCCATATTAAACCGTCCATAATTCCCCACGAGAATTGCTTTCTCAGAAACACATCATATGTTTGATTTCTTTGCAAGACAGAATACTAAGTTTCTAAACATAACACACACATCCATATCTGACCGTCCATGACTTCTTATCCACACTAAATCTTATATTGAAAGCAATTTTCGTGGAGAAGTATTGATGGACGGTCTAATATGGATGTTTGTGTTTTGTAAAGAAACTTAGAACCATTGACTGAAATATGTGGAACTAAAATATTGTTGACTCTAATGTTAAGCAATGGTACGTATGGACAAGTAAGGTGGACGGTAAGATATGGATGTTTAGGTTTGTATCCGAAACTTATTAATCTCATTAACGTAGTACTATGGGCAATAACCGTGGACTCGTTTTGGTGGACAAGCAGATGTGGATAGACATCTGTTTGGTATAATGCAAATATCGTTGCTTTGTAACATGTGCGTGGGGAGACAAAACACACACATCCATATGAGACCGTCCACCATAAGGCATTTATACTCGATATCTTATAATGAGATAAATATAAGATTAAGTGTAGACAACTAATGATGGACGGTCAGCTACGGACGTGGGTGTTGTTTGATATAAATTTAGTATTCTGCAACGAAAAGAAATGAAGTATATGTTATTATTTTGGACGGTGTGTATGGGCAAGTAAGTTGGACGTAAGATATGGATGTGTAGTTTTGTTTCCCAAATTAATAAACATAATACTGTGGAGAATAAGCGTGGACGCGTTGTGGTAGACGAGCAGATATGGATAGAAATCAGTTGGTTAGAAAGAAAATATCATGACTTTGTAAAATCTGCGTGGGGGGACAAAACACAGACATCCATAGTAGATCGTCCATCAATAATACCCCACCATAATTATTGATGGACGGTCTAATATGGATGTCTGTATTTTGAAAAGAAACTTAGAACCCTTGAATGAAGTATGGATGTCGATGATGGAGAAGTATTGATGGACGGTCTAATATGGATGTCTGTGTTTTGTAAAGAAAATTAGAACTCTTGAATGAAATATGTGGAATTAAAATATTGTTGACTCTAATGTTAATCGATGGTACGTATAGACAAGTAAGGTAGACGGTAAGATATGGATGTTTGGGTTTGTTTCCGAAACTTATTAATCTCGTAAACGTAGTATTGTAGACAATTACCATGGACACGTTTAGGTGGACATGTAGATGTGGATAGACATATGTTTGTTAGAAAGGAAATATCATGACTGTGTAACATATGCGTGGGGTGAATTTGTAGCTATAGTGTGTCAAAACTATTGGAAACTGAATTGTAAAAGTCTAACATGTTGATCCTGAATGTAGCATCTATCCGGTGGTGTCCAGAAACAAGTATCCATACAGATGGTAATTAGATAGTTGATGTGCCATGCACATAGGTACAGAGAGAATAGCAAAAGAGGGAGCATTTATAAAAATCCTAGATAATGAAAACGATGCTAAGCTTGTAAGACATAAAGACGACATAGAAAAAACAACCACCGCAATAGGGGTACCACTGGTTTTTGAGAACAAAATATCAACCATAAGTGACCAAAAAACTTAGGAGATGATGACACATAGTACATGAACTGGGTCGATGAAGCTTGGCCATATAGCCTACGAAAGCTTGCAAATTTCAAGGGAAAGGTAGAAGTAGATGCAGTGTATGCAACGTTGGCCATTATACTCTCTTCAAAAAAGAGTGTTCCTGCCAGCATGTTGGGAAGTCCTCCACATATCACGTACCAGCATAAGAGTTGAGATTCCTAGGACCCACTACCTTGACATGAGCAATAAGCTCCTGTCACATAGCCTCGACTTCGCTGAAGGTGTATTGGCTATGAAATTCGTGGTACATGTCAAGACAAGACTGGCCAGCGCAAAAATTGAGAATTATGAACATAAGCTTGGCATGAGAATAAATCTCCTTAACATCGTGCAAGATGTAGAGGGCGACTTTGATTTCCCCAACACAGAATGCGAGGCGTAGGCAATCAACATAGAGAGCCTACGGGTTGCAAGCCTGAAGATATTTGAGAAAGAAAGGGTGATACCAGGAAATGGGGTCCGACCACCATGGGAAATTTTCTCATACGTCTAGTAGAACACGAGCAAGAGTTTCGACAGACATGACGGCGGCCCTGCCTTGGGGCCAGGAAGGAGCAGGTTATGGAGGGAGTCGATGTCATCGTCGGCCACACGGCTGGCAATGTTTGCTAGAAGAGAGTGTGGAAACTTATTGGTCATGGTTTCAGTTGTTATATTTGGAAATGGTATATGGTAGCCGAGGTTTGTATAGATGTGTGTGGAAGTGGGAATAAAAAAATTAATTTTGGAAAATGAGATAATGGTTTGGAGGGAAATTTCCCGCTCAAAAATGTCTTATCAAATGGCATGTGATTTTTGAGTGGGAGATAATTCACAGAGTATAATATGTAATTAAATTGGCTTGTACTAAGAATTGGCAACGACATTGGACTAGAAAAGATGGACATGAGTATATGGATGGAGAAAGAAAATGTAAAGAAAGAGTTAACTAGAAAAGGTATACAGAAGAAAGAAAATGTAAGGAAAGAGTTAACTAGAAAAGGTATACGGAAGGGAAGTGGGGGAGTAGCACATCCAAATTTTAACTGAAATTATTAAAAATTTCACTGGGTTACTCCCACACACACAAGTATGGGTTAGTCGAAACCATGTAGGTGTGTAAGGTTATTTGTGGATGTTTTTGTTGGATGGGTTAGTTCTCGCACTATTTGGGCTTATGTATAAGTTGTTTAGTTATCTTTGTCTTCACATATAATTTATATCCATATTGGCGTGTCCATCTATTGTAATCCATAATTGTGTTTTTTCATAACGGTATAGAGACAACTACATATACTCTCTCCATCCATACTCGCCTGGCCATATTTCCTTTTCCACAGAGTCAAGAAAAATATGTATGACAATTTATTTTGGAAAAGTAGATAATGGTTTGGCGGGAAATTTCCCGCTCAAAAACTTCTTATCAAGAGGCATGTGACTTTTGAGGGAGGGGAGGGGGATTCGCAAAATATAATATGTAATTAAACTGGCTTGTATTAGGAATTGACAAACGAAATTGGACTAGGAAAGATGGACAGGCGAATATGGATGGAGAAAGAAGATGTGAGAAAAAAGTTAACTAGAAAAGGTTACGGAAGGGCAAAAAGTGGAGGAGTAGCACATCCAAAGGTTAACTGAAATTATTAAAAATTTCACTAAACTGGGTTACTCCCACACACACAAGTATGGGTTAGTCAAAACCCTGTAAGTGTGTACGGTTATTTGTGGATGTTTTTGTTGAATGGGTTAGTTCTCCCACTATTTGGGCTTTTGTATAAGTTGTCTAGTTATCCATGTCTTCACATATACTTTATATCCATAACTGCCTTTCCATCTATTGTAGTCCATAATTGTGTGTTTTTCAAAACGGGTATAGAGACAACTACATATACTGTGTCCATCCATACTCGCTTGGACATATTTCCTTTTCCACGGAGTCAGATAAAATATGATTTATGACAATTTATTTGCGTCATGTATGAATCGAAATCTCCACCAAGCGTAGCTGGCATGCGTTTTGATAAGACTTTTTAGAGCATCTGATTACCCGCCAATTTTTTTTTAAATTAATATATAAAAATTAGAATGGTGTTGTCTACTCCCACACACTAATGGGTGACTGAAAACACTGTAATTATGTATGGTTATCTATGGATGTTGTTCGGTGAATGGATGAGTTCCCCAATACACGAACTTATTGCATCCTGTATTGTACAAATTCTCCAAAAATTGTAAATGAAATTATAAAAAATTGTAAATTAAAGTATTAAAAGTACACTAAACAGGGTTACTCACACACAGAAATATGGGTTAGTCGAAACCCTGGAAGTGTGTACGGTAATTTTGGATGTTTTTTGTTGGATGGGTTAGTTGTCCCACTATTTGCCCTTCTGTAAAAGTTTTCTAGTTATCTCTTTCTTCACATATACCCTACTTTATATCCATATTGCCATATCCATCTATTTTAGTGTGTACTGCTACTTTTTGTATAACGGGTATAGAGACAACCACATATACTCTGTCCATCCATATTGCCTTGGCCATATTTCCTTGTCCACGGAGTCAATGAAATTTATGATTTATGACAATTATATTGCATCCTGTATGAATTAAAATCTCCACTAATCGCATCTGACATGCGTTTTGATAAAACATTTTAGAGCGGATGATTACCCGGCCAAAAAAATAAAAATCATTTTTAAAAAGTACACTACTATGGACTACTCCCACACACACTAATATGGGTTACTATAAAAAAAATTGTAAGTGTGTATAGTTCTTTGTGGATGTTATTAGGTGGATGGGCGAGTTCCCCCACTATTAGCTGCTTCCTTGGACAACAAAGGATGGCTAGGCAAATATGGATGGACACAGTAAATGTGTTTTGATGTAATGTCGGAATGCAAAAAACATGTGAGAAAAGAGTTGCCCACCAAAAATAAACTGAAGTTGACATAGTAAGGGATAAAACCATCCACCAAAAAGCATCCACAAATAGCAGTACACACTCCTATCAGCTATTCGAACCACAGATCCAAATTGCCTTAGTACTGGCATGGAAGTGTTCCATGCATATCCGCATTTCCTACCTAGTATGGTCGTGCTACATCCAAAAATGATCGGCCAAAAAAATGTATGTTAATCCCATGTACAAAACCCCAGTTGGGTCATATTGGATTCAAGCATGTAGCCCTATTGTGTCCAGTTTTGCTGCATCTAGAACAACGATTAACTGATGTCTTGGGCGCCTTGCTTTGCTACAACAATTGTAATCATTGAGTTAGTAATATGGAAGAATAAAAGATAATGATTGTGGAAAAATTATGAAGGATCAAGTACTTATAGGAATTTCTCTGGTTGATGAAATCCTCCCCTCTTTAGACCTTCCATTTGAATGCCTTGTGAAGGTCGACCGAGAGTGATCTTAGTACCTTCTTTAGAAGGTTCTTTATCCTGTTCGTCCGTCTCTGGATGTAGGTCAGCTTGGTAAATAGCAACCCATGTTGGCAACCTGAACCATTCGAGACACAATGTCCCATACAAGACACCCTTGTTGTCGGCAGCGAGTAACGCATGCCAACATGGTATCCCCAGCTTATCATATGCCCTACATGTGCATTTCTTGTCACATATATTAAGTAAATTTCTTTCGTCAAACTTGACCACGACTTCAACAGTCCAATCAGAGATACTGTTGACTTTGGACCCTTTAATGTCTTTTATGTTTTTGGTCATCTGCTCATCTACCTCGGACGAAACAGACCCTGTCCACCGCTGGGACTTTCTCCTACGCGCATTAAACCATCTCGACATCATTGAGCGGATAAACTTCAAAAGGTCTGTGATTGGACAAGATCTCACCATAAAAAGGCCTTG